>CM060929.1:30309184-31564923 GCA_030765085.1 Allium cepa | reverse complement strand
TATTGTTTCTAGTGATGGAGTTTCTGTTGATCCAGTTGAAGATCGCTGCGATCAATGTAAGTCTTTCTTCTCTTCTCTCTTTGTGCTCATTTCATTTCGGTCAAGTCTACCCGTTATGCTGCTTGATTCGCTGAGATCCTATCTTTGCCAGTTAGTTTTGGAAAAAATTTCGAGAGCCTTTGGGTACTCATTTGAATCTGAGCACTGCTTACCATCCACAGACCGACGGTCAAATGGAAAGAGTGAATCAGATTCTAGAGGTTCTTCTTCCTACTGTATTCTGGGTTATGGACGGTCTTGGGAAGATCATCTCCATCTTGTTTAATTCACCGATAACAACAGTTATCAGGTATATTTTCAATCTTCTTTCTTAACTGTATCTTAATCCTTTATTTATCTTATTTTATCTTTGAATTCTTTTGATTAGAATCTCCTAAATTTGAATCTCTATCCTTATTTTGAAAACCATTCTAGAATCATCGAGGAAGGGAGTTTATTTGTATTACTATTGATGTTTTATATGTTGTGCTGTTTAGGTTGTTGATGTTGATTTGGGTTTTCAATCGATTCATCTGATCAGCGATATCGATAGGATTTTCAAAACACTTTAATAGAACAAACTGACATAATTTTGTTTTCAAATTGGGTAAATGAATAAATTTTATACGATTTATATATATAATACTTTTATAGATTTATATTATCCGTTGAAAATTTGTTTTATAAGATGTGAATAAGTTTGATTTGGAATTTATTAAATTTGAGATTCTAAAGGATATGATTTTATAACTTGATTTGGTTTAAGGTGTTTTAAATGTAACTATCCCGGATTTAAATTAAGTTTAAATTGATAATTAATTTAATTTTTGATAAAATTGTGAAGTAATCGATAATTAATATAAAATATTAGTTAAAGTATGAATTAATTGAAATTTGATTTGGATATTTGAAAATAAATATGTATTAAAGAAATACAAGACAATAAATATTAAGTTAAACAAATAAATCAAATAAATATACATAGTTCAAATTCAAACAATATGTTAATAAATTATATAAAATATAAGTGAGTATCATAGCTAAAATTTTAACAAAACATAAGACAAGTAACAAGACGACAAAAATATAAGATAAGTATAAAAGTATATTTGCACATAAGTTAAACTATAACCAATAACTAAAAAAAAAGTATGTATGAAAGTGTATAAAACACGAAAAGAAATATATACTCAAGTGTTAACACTTAAAATGTACGCTAACACCCCAGTGTGAGTTGTGATATAGCGAAAGCACCACCCGTTGATACAGAATTAAAAGCAAGCAGAAAATAGTAAAGAGACAACAATTTTTATAGTGGTTCGGCTCAAAGTCAAGCCTACGTCCACTTAATCTCTTCCATCATTGATTTGACTACAAACTTTACAATCATTCTCCAATTACAACATCATTCAGGCAAGTAGTTAGAATTTTAATGTAGAAAAGCTCTTCGAATTCATGTTGAATGAACTTGATCTTTTCCCAAGGTTCTTTGAAGTGACTTTTGCATTTGAAGTGTTGAAGTAGAAGTCGTGAAAACAACAAAGTCTCGACCTTCGAGAAATCCTTTTTTTCTCCCCCTTTCAATGTGGAGTAAGCGAGTTATTTATAGGGGAGTTTCGGAGTTAGGTCGTGTGGTGTCATAGGTTGTGAGCGACCTAGGGAGTTGCGACCTAAGAGCGATCCTGAGGTAGCATAAGTCATTAGCGACTTAATGGAGCCATCTTGGACGAGATATATGCTGTGAGTGACTTAGCATGCGTAGCACAGGAGTTATATCGGCTTGCTAAGGTCGTAAGCGACCTAATGGAAGAGGCAGTGCACATGTGGCTTAACTCTGAAGCTTGCTTAGTCGTTAGGTCGCTCTTTCCTTAACTCGTTAGGTCGTTGCCTTCATTGAGTTGCTAGGTCGTTATCCCGTTGAGTCTTAGGAGTCTTTAGGTCGCTAGGTCGCTGGAGCTCCTTAAGTCGTTGAGTCGTGCCATGTTGAACCGCTCTGTGCTTTAGGCCGTTAGGTCGTGCCCTGCTATAGGTCGTTAAGTCGATTATGCCTTGGATAGTTAAGTCACTTATTCCCTTAGATCGTTGAGTCGAATAGGTCACTAAGTCACGAATAAGAGAGGTGTTAACACTTGGCCCTCGAAGTATACGCCTAGCGGCTTGGTCGTGTGCTTCGATGCCTCTTAACTCGCACTATCCTAAGTCGCTAAGTCGTGAGCGACCTATGAGAGAGCTAGGTCGTTCGCACCGATTCAAGTTCCATTGCCCCTGTATATAAGTCACTTAGGTTGCTCCTTCTTCTCTTCACCTGCTCTAACACTCTAACCCGCCATTGAAGAATCTCCGAGCTCTCGATGACGAATTCAAACTAACCAGTCGTTGATCATCTTCACCATCAGATTACGTAAGTGAATCCGATCATTATCCAACCACAACCATCACTGAATCGTGAATCCCCCATTTTCCAACCCTAATCCGATTTCATGTGCCGCATTTCACCACGAGTCATGTTACGATCGATCTTTGATCATCATTGGACATGTTGTCGTTGTAATTCACGAGAACACAGCAGTGCATCAGATCTATGATGAATCTAAGGCGATTTTTTCTTGGATGATTTGGCGGTATGGTGAGATGATGGATTTCATTGTGGAGATGCTAACGGGTTATTGGGTTACAAGTTAACGGGTTAGCGAGTTAGGCGAGTTGTTGAATGAAGAGGAGTTAGCGGGTTAAGGAGAGTTGGGAATTGCCCGACTTTGGAGCTTCGAACAACCTAGGGCTTAACAGTTTGGACATGAATCGCATGACTTAACTTAGTGAAGGACTTAACGACTTAACATCCAAACTCCAAACGACATAAGGGACTGCGACTCATATGACTTGTGACTTAATTTGTCAGAATAACACATGACTTAAAGCTGAACGACTTAAAGAATCAACACAACCTAATTTAACCCGCAGCATAGCTTTAACTCGTAGGAACATGGCTGATGAACTGCCAGAATGAACTGCTTGAACTTGTTGCACTCTTTCATAGATTGTATTAACTTTTAAGCTAACAGCCTGTTAAATACAACTTTTGCATAAAACTAGGGCGAATATATCGCCATTGACTGCCCACATCGAATGAAAGATTAGTCGATAAAGAATAATCAACTTAAGGGAATTGTGTGAACGAAATGCTGTGAATTAACCAGTTCAAGTGAAGTATTAAAGCAAAGCTAAATTAATCAACTAAAGCTGATCTGTTTACATCAACACTGTACTTGGACTTAAAATAACAAGCCTCGAAATTTTATAATCGACAAATGCCAACTAGTTTAATTCCAGTTATAGTTGCTTGTCATTTTATTAGTTTTGCACAACACTTCACACTATTAGGAAACGTGCACCTTCATATTTGAATATCCAGTTCCTTGTATAGAATGGCTTCTCAACTAGTGCGAGAAGAGATAGTAGAGCGGGCCGATGAGGTTTTCCCAATGGCTGACCCTTTGGAGAATCCTCCGAAAAGAGTTCAACTACATAGAACCAATGGGATTTCATCCAGCTATGTATTCAATTCGGCATTGCTGAAGTGGATGCTTTGCTTCCTGGGGTAAATGACACTGCCGATAGGCCGCCTCCTGGCTTCGTTGCAGTCAATCGTCAAATGTGTTTGGTTGGAGCTATTCCCCCTTCAATGATTTTCTTAGAACACTCCTCCTTCGACTAACTATTTCTTCATTCCAGTTGCACCCTAATGGCTATGCCATTTTGATGGGGTTGTGCATACTATTTAGGAGGACGCTTAACCGCCTCCCGAGCTTCGAGGAGATCCGATATTTGTGTTCATTCAGGAGGAACAAAGATCACCACTCCATTACTCTTGTTAGGGGTGGAAGAAACCGCAAACTGATTACAGATCTTCCCGAGAGCGCTCACGGGTTTTTAAACCAGTTCTTCTTTGTCCGTTGCCCCTTGGGATTCTATGGTATCTGGAGAGTAGGAAGTAAGACTACCTACCTCCGTTCACTTCATTTCTAAGCCTTTCAAAATTCGAGTCGTCAAGTGCTTACTTCATTCTTTACTTTTGCAGCACTTCCTCCTCCCTCTAAAGATTCTAGTCACAAATCAACTTTCGAAAGGTTGAATGCCGTAGCTATCGACGAGAGAAGTATTAAGTTTCTACCGAAGGACGAATTTTTGCACCAATTCGGACTCTTGCACTCTTCTCATTCAATTCAGTCCCGTGATGCCCCCACTTCTCAAGCAGAAGCGTCAGATGCCCCAGCCTTCGCAAAGGAATTCGCACTAAAGGAACCTACTATAGAGGCTTCATTGGTGAAATGCTCCAGTTCCGTTGACGGTGTGGGATTATCAAGAAAATCTAAACTTCCCCCAGTTATTGAAGAAGAACAATTTCCTCAACATTCTGGGAAAGCTGCTAGAGAAGCTAATGAGGGAGCTGAGAAAGAAAGTTCCGTTACGAAGAGTGTAAAGCGTGTTGAAGAGGGCACTGTTGATATGACCCATTCCGTTGGGCACGATGGTGATGATATCTTTGAAGGACTGATCGATCTTATGGTGACTTCCCACGAGCTCTTTAAAGATGACACAACCACTCCTAAGCTTGTTTCTCCAGCAATCGAAGCGACATCCGTTTTGCGATCAATTCCATAAACCTAAGAGTTGACTCCTGTTGCAAAATCCGAAACACTCCTAAGCCGAAGAGTGGTTTGTAGCTTGATGCGCGTAGTTCGCATGCCACACACACTTAGGATTTTTGGAAATTATGCGCACTTAGCTTCTTTATTTCGAAGATTTCTAAATTTTGTCTCTTCTTCACTTTCAGGTTCTCCCATGGGACGCAGCAGCTCATATTACGACGACTTTCAACGCTATGCGAGGCGTGATTCTTATGACCCCAGGCACTATCTTCCTGCCGCTAGGGAGAATGATGAGGAAAGAGTAGCTTGAAAAGCTCGCGAAAGGCAGGCTTATGAGGGGCGTTATGGAAGAAGAGACGACCGACATGACTCTTACCAGAGGGATAATGACTCCCATAAGAGAAATTCTCTTGACGATAAAGGGAAGAGTCATGTAGCTGAAGATTCAAGCAAGCGAGCCAAGCTTAGCGAAAAGTCTACCTCTGAAATTTCTAAAATTCCCACTGCTTCTATCTCTCTAGACATCCCTCCTAGCTCTCCTGCCCTTAAAAGAGCTGAAATTCAAGCAATCATTAATAGGCCTCCTTATCAAGTTGAGAAGCCTCCGCCTGCACTCCAAAGCTGATTTTCGCATTTTCTTTGAAAGGTGTACGTTCTGATCTGGACTTGGTTCCAATTGATAAACATGCTATGTTGAGAAATCTCGACGCTGTCCATTGAAAGAATGTCCGGCTGGCAAAAACTATTTGATGAGCTTCAAAGAGTAAATCATTCAAATTTCGAGGCTATGCTGACCATGGAAAGCAATAAGTCTGAGTGGCAAAAAATTCTTGATCAGCATGATACGGAGATGAAGAGCATCACCGCCTAACTTGAAGTTGAAATTAAGAAGATTAAAGATGATCTTGCCACCTCTTCCGCTTGTTATACTCAAAAGGAAGAGGTTTTTCAAAAGCAAAGTAAGGGATGCCTACGCTAATCAACGAGATGCTGAGGCTAAACTTGAGGCGCAATAGAAAATCATGGAAATCTACCGCGTTGCTCAGCTGCGGGAAAAGACTAACTCCCATGATTTGGAGATTACAATGTTAAAGGCCCAGCTTTCTAATGCTGAAAAGGAGCGCGACGAGGCCATCGCTGGAAAAGCAGCAGCTGAACAATCACATGAGGTGACTAAGGCCAACGTCAGCTCCACTCTATTCGAGTTTTATGTTCACAGCGTCTTTGGGCGTGGCAGTCTTTCATTTTTGGGCCCAAAGTATGAGGTTACCCTGGTTGAAGTGTGGGAGGCAACAGTTGAAATGCTTAGAGACGCTGGCTACGCTAAGGAGAATCTTGAGGCTTATTTTTTGGTTGATGAGGGTCGTGCCGCCCTTGCCAAAGGGAAAGAACAACTTGCCAAGGAACGAGCCGAAGCGGCGGAAGGAGAGCATCTAGGGAAGGCACCTTTGGCCGACCCAACTCGTCCTTCTGCTTCAGTTGGCATCGATATTATTGGCTCCAGTTCCCACACTCCGGCTCCTGTCAGAGCCGAAACTGAAACTACAACTGCTCATGCCAAAGACAAGGCCCAAGAAGACACCGAAGCCCAAGATTGTGAAATTGACGTGATAAAGCCAATCACTCCAGATAACTTCAACACTGTCCAGCTCAAGTGGACTACTCGTTTGCTTCACATGAGCTCGATGAAATTCTTGCTTATTACTTAAACCTCGACGTGCTTCCCAAAGTACTAGTGGCAGTTTATCGACCCAACCACCTTTTGCTTTTTCCAGTTATTTTTTTTATGGTTGATTTGATAATTTTGTTCACTGCTTCCACTTGCACGTTTGCCTATGGATGAGCCACTGTTGAGAAGCTTTTTTGGATCTTGAATCGCTTGCAAAAGTTCTGGAATTCTTCGCTTTCGAGTTGGGTACCATTGTCTGTGATTGTCTTTCGAGGCACACCATACCTGCAAATGATATTTTTAGTCACAAAGTTTATCATCTTTTCAGAGGTAACAGTAGCCAATGGTTCAGATTCATCCCATTTAGTGAAATAATCAACATCAACAATAGCATATTTGATTCTGGACTTGGCAGTTGGCAAAGGCCCAATGAGATCTATTCCCCAAACAGCGAATGGCCATGGACTGACCATCTGTGTTAGCTCGGTGGAAGGTGCTCTTGGGGTATTTGCAAATCTTTGGCATCTGTCACACTTTCGGGAGTAGCTAGCAGCGTCTCGATTAATATCTAGCCAAAAATAACCATAGCGGAGAATTTAATTTGCTAGAGTTTGGCCACCTGAATGATCCCCACACTCTCCTCCGTGCACCTCAGCTAAAATTGTCTTAGCCTCTTCCTTGGTTACATATCGGAGTAATGGCATCGAGAATCCTCGTCTGTACAACCGGCCGTTCTTGAATTACATATCTCGGGGTATTTTTAACAACTTCTGGCAATCTTTTGAGTTTTCTGGCAGGGGGCCGTTGAGTAGATATTCCTTGATCGGGGACATCCACGACTCCTGCTCTTGAGATTCCGCCATAATCCAGTCAATATCCATCTCATCAGTACTTGGAGCTGACAAGACTTCCATAGGGTCCAATCCTAATATTTGAGCTTCGCCAGAGCTTGAATATTTTGCAAGATAATCTACCTTCATGTTCTCTTCTCGGGGTATATGGCTTATTGTATAATGATCAAAATCATCGAGAAGCTCCCAGGCCTTTGACAAGTAAGCAGGCAGATATCCTTCTTAAGTTTGAAACTCTTTCTTGACTTGGCATAAAATAAGCTGAGAATCACTGAAATCTGCAATACTTTGATGTTCAGTTGTTTAGCAATCTTCAAGCCGGCAATAAGAAATTCAAATTCTACTTCATTATTTGTCGAAGTAAATTCTAATCTCAATGCATACACAATGACCGCCCTTCGGGGGTTTCAAGCACAACCCCAGCTCCAGAACAATAGTCATTTCTTGCACCATCAACATATAATTTCCATCGGATCGGGGTGTAATCAGTCACCTCTTCCTCACTGTCACCTTTATCTATGTATTCTGTAATGAAATCTGCTAAAGCTTGTCCATTGATTGCTCTTTCGGAGTGGTAGGTGATATCGTATTGGCTGAGTTCAACATTCCACTTCAGAAGATGACCCGAAGTTTCAGGGCGAAATAGGACTTGCTTTAGAGGTTGATCAGTGAGGACTTTAATAGGATGAGCTTGGAAATATGGCCTCAACTTTCTGGACGCAATCAACGGACAATAGGCGTGCTTTTCCAGCTTTGAATAATTCATCTCTGCCCCAGTGAATCTTTGCTGATGTAATAAACCGGGCGCTGAACTCTTGTGTCTTCCCGTACCAATACTGCACCGAGAGCATGAGATGAAACCGCTAAATATATGAAAAGATCTTCACCATTGCTGAGCTTAGAAAGTACTGGAGGCGTTTCCATGTGACGAATTGGTTCATCAAAAGCTTTTTGACATTCAGGATTCCATTCAAAGTTTTTCTTTCCTTTCTTCAGAGCGTCAAAGAAGGGAATGCATTTATCAGTGGCCCTGTAAATAAACTGAGTCAACGCAGCGACTTTCCCGTTGAGGCTTTGCAATTCCTTCTTTGTCCTAGGGGCTTTGACTTCTCTTAAAGAAGTAATCTCAGCAGGATTAGCTCCGATGCCCCGAACTCTCACAATGAAACCCAAGAATTTTTCGGACTCTACCCCGAATGAACATTTCAGAGGATTTAGCTTCATCCCATACTTTCGGAGGATCACGAACATTTCTGCCAAGTGATCCATGTAGTTTACAGCTTCTTCGATTTCACCAACATATCATCAACATATGCTTCCATAGTCTTGCCAATCTGGGGTTTGAACATGGCATTAACAAGTCTTTGATAAGTTGCCCCCGCGTTCTTTAGTCCGAAGGGCATGACTTTATAGTAGTAAAGACCAATATCAATGATGAAGCTCGTGTCCTACTGATCTGGGTCATGCATCATGATTTGATTATATCCTGAGTAAGCATCTATAAAAGACAATAATTAATGCATGGCTGTTCCATCCACCAACCGATCAATCCTGGGTAACGGGAAATAGTCCTTGGGGCATGCTTTGTTCAAGTTTGAAAAGTCGATGCATACTCTCCACTTTCCATTTGCTTTTTTGACCAACACCGAATTAGAAACCCAATTTGGATAAGTGGATTCTCTGATGAAGCCATTTTCCATGAGCCGATCTGCTTCTTCTTTTAATGCTGTCGACCTTTCAGGACCCTGGGTTCTTCTTTTCTGTTTACGGGTGCGAATTTTGGATTAATATTCAAAGCATGTACTGCGATTTCTGGAGATATTCCACACATGTCGGCATGACTCCAAGCGAATACATCCGAGTTTGCTTTCAATAATGATCTCAGCATATTCTAAACCGTTACACCGAGTTGTGAACCCACATTCAGCACCTTGTTTGGATCATTCAGGTCAACAGGTATTGGCACCGTCACTTCCACCGGCACCACTCTACTCTCCCCTGCACTGGTTTTTGTGGGATCAATCTCTCTTCGTGCACCACTATGCTCACCAGGGCAGGGTCCACCCCATAATTGCTATAAGGTGGGCTCTTTGATGTGGAGCGGAGCTGCCGCACCCTTACATATTTCTCTCTTCTTTGCTTCCCGTAACTCTATGAGATAAAATTCTCGCCCGGCGTTTTGGTCCCCCTTCACAACACCGACGCCATTGTCAGTGGGGAACTTCATAGTCAGGCACCATGGGGCGAGAATGGCCTTGAATGCGGCAAGAGTCGGTCGACCCAAGAAGGCATTATAAGTGGAGAATTCATCAACAATCACAAAAGTTTGTTTTCGGACCACCTTCTTTTCCCCTTATCCAAGCTCTACAAATAAGTCAATAGTCCCAATAGGCTGTTTTGGTTCTCCAGTGAACCCAACAATTTTCTGTGAGGAAGCTTGGACACCAGCCACGAGAATTTTCATCTGATCAAATATCTTTCTGAAGAGGACATTGCAAGAGGCGCGCAGTCAAAAAGCAGCCTTCTTACAATGGCTGGTCCGATGCCTGCAGATATCACCAAGGGGTCCACGGTGGCAACCTCAACACCAACAGAGTCTCTAGCCCGGAATATGATGTCATCATTAAAAGGTCTTTGCTGTTTTAAAGGTGCAGCATCTTCCAAGACAAAACATTTTCTTCAACTGGGGCATATCTCAAAGCATGAGCATATATCTCCATATCATCCCAACTTCTACGCGCTGGGTGAGGACCCCCTCTAATAACATTAATGACATGCTTCTCAAATTCCTACGCTGCAGTCCTCTCACCTGAGCCGGGTTGATGAGCATGAACTTTTTGGCCCTGAGTAGATGAGGTTGGGTCACTTCTGTTTCTCTTCACATATTGTTGTAGTTTATTCTGTCTTAACAACTCTTCAATCAAATTCTTTAAATGGCGACATTCATTAGTGTCATGGCCAGGTTGATTGTGGAACCGACAGAATGTTCCATTATGCACAACATTTTTCCCAAGCTTCATCTCAGGTGGTTTGGAGCACTCAACAGCATCCATGGTTGTGAAAAAGATATTTTCTGGAGTATCAGTTAAGGGAGAAAAATATGAAGGTTTAAAGCGGCGAGTTTTCTTCACATCTTTCTGCTTTTTTCCACTGTCATTCTCCCTCTTCTGGCCACCAGATTCCTTTTTGTTAGAAGCAACATTGTTATTCTCAACTTCAGTCACGACTACTTTTGCTGGCACGGGAAGGCTTTCTAAAGGCATAAATTCATCGGCCTTCTTGTAGAACATTTCAAGTGAAATTGGCTCTTTCATCTTTAGCCATTTTCCGAATTCACTTGATTTGTCAATAGCTTGCATCAAGTAAGTCAGAATCATCCGAGGCTTTGCATTATTGACTTCGGCCAAGGCTATATTAAAACGGCTTAAGAAAGATTTGATAGACTCTATGGGACTTTGTTCAAGGCTGGATAGTGATATTATGTCCTTGGCCTTCGAAGCATATAACCTAAACTGATCTTTGAATTTCCGAGTTAAGTCGGAGAACTGATCCACGGATCGAACTGGCAGATTCATGAACCAAAGCAGGGCCACTCCCTCTAAGTACATAGGAAAGTATCTGCACTTGATCTCGTCTGTTGCTCTGGCACCTGTCATATGCCAGTCATAGTTGTATAAGAACTAGTTAGGATCCCTTAACGCCCAATAAGCTGGAATTGTGAGGGGAACAAACTTCTTCGGAAATTCAGCCTTCAGAATTCTTTCAGTAAAAGGAGTCTTGCTTGGAGCAAACCCCCAATTACTTTCGTCTTCCTCCCTTCGCATGCTCTCCTTCATAATTTTTCGAATCATTCCCGAGAGGTACTCCTCATTATTTAGAGGCCCTACGGGACAGACGTCAACAACTTTTTCGGAAGTTTGCCTGGATAAACGTTCACGAAGAGTTGGCTGCGACCTTGAACCTTCGGCTAGGGGAGGTGCCCCTTCGGCGGTGCCAGCTGCCCTCTGAGGAATAGTTTTCCCTTGCGAATCATGAACATCCTCAGCAAAGATTTCCTCATTATTTTCTGGTTCCTGGTTCATTCCAAGAAAATCATTCAACCTGTTCAACATCAAAGTGTTTTGGCTTCCATTTGTTGATACAACCCAACACTACAGCATCCAATTCCTCCCTTGTGATTCCAACACTAGAAGCCAGTTGATTTGACGCGGGAGAAGTGGTGGTGTTGTCATAAGCATCTCCAGATCTAGTATATCTCCTTTTTCTTCCAGGAGCCACAATTTCGGATTGACTTCTGGTTATTAGGGAGAGACTTTCAACAAATCTTTGTGAAGCAATGAGGAGAGCACCCCTGATTTCAATTCTCAGTGGAAGCACCAAAGATGTTAACGCTTAAAATGTACGCTAACACCCCGGTGTGAGTTGTGATATAGCGAAAGCATCACCCGTTGATACTGGAATTAAAAGCAAGCAGAAAATAGCAGAAAATAGTAAAGAGACAACAATTTTTATAGTGGTTCGGCTCAAATTCAAGCCTACGTCCACTTAATCTCTTCCATCATTATTTTGATTATAAACTATAATCATTCTCCAATTACAACACCATTAAGGCAAGTAGTTAGAACTTTGATGTAGAAAGGCTCTTCGAATTCATGTTGAATGAACTTGATCTTTTCCCAAGGTTCTTTGAAATGTCTTTTGCATTTGAAGTGTTGAAGAAGAAGTCGTGAAAACAGCAAAGTCTCGGCCTTCGAGAAATCCTTTTTTTCTCCTCCTTTCAATGTGGAGTAAGCGGGGTATTTATAGTGGAGTTTCGGAGTTAGGTCGTGTGGTTTCATAGGTCATGAGCGACCTAGGGAGTTGCGACCTAAGAGCGATCCTGAGGTAGCATAAGTCGTTATCGACTTAATGGATCCATCCTAGACGAGATATATACTGCGAGCGACTTAGCATGCGTAGCACAGGAGTTATCTCGGCTTGCTAAGGTCGTAAGTGACCTAATGGAAGAGGCACAGCGCATGTGGCTTAACTCTGAAGCTTGCTCAATCGTTAGGTCGCTCTTTCCTTAACTCGTTAGGTCGTTGCCTTCATTGAGTTGCTAGGTCATTTTCCCGTTGAGTCGTAGGAGTCTTTAGGTCACTAGATCACTGGAGCTCCTTAAGTCGTTGAGTCGTGCCATGTTGAACCGCTCTGTGCTTTAGGTCGTTAGGTCGTGCCCTGCTATAGGTCGTTAATTCGTTTATGCCTTGGATAGTTAAGTCACTTATTCCCTTAGATCATTGAGTCGAATAGGTCGCTAAGTCGCGAATAAGAGAGGTGTTGACATCAAGTATGTAAACAAAGACAACATATATTTTTCAAACATGATAAGTGTGAACAAACAAATATATATATATATATATATATATACACACACACACACACGTTAGATTGCAAAAGAAAACGGCACAAATACATTCATATCTATAAACAAACAAAGGCAAGTGGAAGAACATAGACAAAGTAATATATCTCAACCTGGAAACAACACAACAACAAGTACTTAATAATAAATGCTAGTACCTCTAGCATACAAGGGAAGGTATCAGCTATTAATAGAAGAATGGTCAGCCACCCTTTGAAGAAAAAAATCTCTGATATAATTTTTCAAAACATTATAATATCACCCTATTGTACAAACAAAGATTTTATCACCAGTACAAATCTATTTCCTATAAGCTTTCTTTTATATCAACCATCTTCATTTCAGTTTCGACCATTATTCAAAGAAAACCTGAAGTAAGCATCATCATTCAAACTAAAACAAAACTTCAACAAAATACAACTGCATTTAAACCAGAGATCAAGGGGGGTTTCCAGCTTGCAATTACAAGCCTGTTTCAACATCAAAACATGCTCTGTTCCTATTTCTGGAAAAAGAAAAATCATGGTGAGTAAACAATTTTAAATTAAAATGAATATCTTTAATAGTCATTTGCTAAAATCTGAGGTCTGGAATTTCTTCACCATGCATATATATATACATCAATCTCCTCTGTGTTTAATTATCTGGAGGAGTGAATACTTGCTATGCTGAAACCACCTCTAACTTCTTGTCCTAGAGTATCAAGTTTGAGAAAAAAAACCCAGATATCAAATCTTATGATATTTTATAAGCTGAAAGATTTAAACTTGACATGTTTGTTTGATTATAAATTGGAGTTAACGATTTATTCCCAGTAAAATAAGTTAAGATAGTTCTGAATATCATAACATAGACGAATTTATTTATATACGATAAAAATCAAATATAATAGATTGTTGAATCAAGTATATATTTAGAATCACCATGGCAAAATATGATTTTTAAAACAAGAATTTTGATTTTTCATTAAGTAAGTGAAGAGCAGTTCTGAGTTGATCATAAATTGGGTTTCGACCCGGTTTAGGCGGTCGGAGAAGTTTTGGCAACTGAGCTCTCGCGTGGAGGTAGGGGTGATCGACGCTACGTGTAACGACGTGGATTTTTGACGCTCGAAAACCGACATCAATACATCCACTGTATCAACTGCCGAGCAATCGAAGGCCGGAAAACCGTACCGTTAGGGTTAAAGAAGAAGAAAAAGATAGAAGAAGAGAGAAAAAGATAAAACAGAACAAAAAGAAACAACAGGACAATATCAGAATCTCACAATCGCAGCGGAACAACATATAATAAATAAATTAATAATATTTAAAACAAAGATTTATATCAGCTATTATATTACATCACATTACATTATCAGAGTTTACAACAAAAAACAGCGGAAAAGAAATACTATATACTAAATGATACGCCATGCCCTACAGCTTGCCTCCAATTCTCTACAACAACTCCCGAATTCCAGAATGACCTGATAATCTGACTCTAGACTGCCTGTGTGGAAATTGGTGGACACCCAGAGTTTAGGAAGAAAACAATAAAATCCAGGTCAGTCATAGGACGTGTGTGAGAACTTTAAACAGTTTATCTTTTAAAAACAAAACAGAGGAATATTTTTAAAGTCAATTCGAAATGCTTTTAAAAATGAAACTACCATAAGGCCTCCCGGCACACACACAATGCAAACGCAGAATTGGGGGAGATTTCTCCTTATGATAGTCAAAGATGCTTACTGCGCAAAATCAAATCATTTTTGATATTATTATTAGTGCATAGTGTAGAAAACATTTCGAAAGTAGAATATAAATCTTAGCCAGAATAGGTACCATTATATCATGCCTACTATAGCTACCACATTAGATGGAAGGTTCTACAACTAAAACCGTACAAGGTTCGTATTGTTTCTTTGGTCTCCAGCAAATGGTCAGGCCAAGGAACTTCCCATTGCCATATGGAAACGCCTCTGGAATGACGTCCTGAGAACCTAACCGGATCTCTGCCAACACAAGGCCGGGTTACCCTTCAAACTGGGTAACTACTGACACGAATATGTCATCCCCCGATCGTAACCGATCTATATCCGAGGATCCTCGATTCCAACAACCACAAAGTAATAAATTTGCAGCAACAACATAGGTTAAGTATCTGGGCTCCATACCATGATACCACCTCTATCCAGAAGGAATGACATACACTAAAGGGATGCTACACCCTAATAACCTTGCTGCGTCCTTCGTGTTTTGACCATTTTCGAGGTGTGAGGTCCGACGAAGTCTCATCCACAAAGCTATGCTTTATACAAAAGCTGTGCTTTGGTTCAACAAATGCTCAACAACACTTAGCATATCACACTGCCAAATTGGAAGTATATTAATAATAACCTTCACCTACATAACCTCTGAGCTCGTACGTCTTAGAGAAGAGTGTTAAGCTAAGAGAATAAATTCTCCGCCACCAACAGATATGTATTTGAAAGAAATCAGCTTTATATCACAATTTGTAATGTTAGACATACAATCCATACAAGTCTGTTCCGGGTTTGAAAAGAACTGAAGGCACTTCCAAAGAAGTCCTTGCAATCCGGATATTCGCTAATCACGTCCGGACATCCCATCACATATGGAATCTCTGTACTGGGGTCATTCGGTGCAGAGACATTCGACGGTAATCCTTCCATTTTCAAAAATATCCGGTCTCCAACATCGGTTGTAACAACCAGGTGTTTTACAACAATTAGTTATCATTCAATGATTATTAAATTGGTTGTTAATTGCTATTTGACGTTCTAAATCGGGTTGAAATTCTTGTTAAACATCCGTTAGGGGTTGGCGGGCTTTCAATTGAATGTTGGCCCGTGAGTTTTTTTTATGCCGTGTTATTTCGAGAAATAGCCGGTCCCCTCTCTATTTTTCATTCGTTCGAAACCCTAACCAAAATAAACAAAAGAAAATAAATGGCGGCCTCATCTTCTTTCTGATATTAGGGCTTCAGGAATTCGAAGGCGTCAACGTCGATTTGCTCGATCGAACGATGATGGTGCTCGCGGCTTCTTCAATTCGCGTCAAGCAAAGGTGAGTAATTTATACTCACATCTTAATTCGAACTCAGGGCTGTGCTCGCGTTCAATTTTGTGTTGATACTTGGGTTTTGAAATCTGACTTAGCTTGATTATCACGACACTGTTTGGTTTTTGTTCGTCTGGAATTTCTTGAATTTTCCGAGTACTTTTGATTCGATGTTTGATTAATTGTTGTTGCTGATGATGTTACTGATTATATAGGAATTGAACTTATGCATATGCGTTTGTATATGATCATTGACTTCATCATTTTATTATCTCGGCCGTATGATTTGTTTTGATACTTGGGGTGGTTTCTGATTCTGGATTGAAATCTGCAAACTCGATTTGTGAAAATAATTTAGATGTCTTCATTGTCAACTGATGCCTTTACTCCATGCATTCATGTCTCGGTGATGAATCAAGTGTTCATGTGTATATTTGAGTGTGTTGGCTTATAGGATCTGGTTTAATTTGATCCTGTTCATGCGAGCATGTTATTTTGTTCTGAAATTTTGAAGCTTGTTTTGGTTTTGACTTTTATGGGCTTGGCGCATTGGGTTATTGCTGAGTTTGTCCATTTAGTCACCATATATATACGTACAGATATGTATGTGCGTATATATGTATGTTGTGATTCTTATTTCACTGTACTTCAGTTTTGATTATTGTTTTACATTGTTCGTTTTTTTGGTCATCTCGGTTCGAATTTTTGGTTGTACCTGCCTATTACTCAATTTATGGGATTGCTTTGATTTGTTCCTTTTAGCAAGTACTTTGTTAACTCCTATGTTAAGCGACTCAACGACCGAAGGAAGTAAGCGACCCAAGGCAATAGCGGGGCAACTGGAATGAGGCTCTGCATCACGACTTAGCAAATTAAAGACCGAAGCAACCTACGAGTTAACAAGATAAAGACCTAACGACCTAACGCATGAAGCGGCTTACGGGAAGGGACGACTTAACGACTTAGAGAAGTGGACGACCTAACGACTCAAGAGGTGGACGACCTAACTGCTTACAAGAAGCCACGACTCAACGACCTAAAAGACCTGGCGGCTTAGCGACCTAAAGTAAGAAGCGAGTTCGTGACCTAACAGGCAGCGACCTACCGACCTAAGAGCTCCGGCAACTTAAAAAGTGGAACACTGCCAAGCGACTTAACAGGTAATGACTTAAGGAAAACAGCAACCTAAAGGATTAGATGGCCCAGCGATCTAACAACCTGAAGGCTAGGCGACTCAATGGTCTAACGACCCACGACCTACTGAATTAACGATATAAGGAGTAAAGAGGCTCAACGACCTACCCTGGGTCGATACATTGGATATCTCATCATTGTTAAGTCGCTAACTACTCCCTTGAGTCATCACCGACCAACCCTAGGTCGTTCACAACCTAGGACTTGATGTTAAAATCATTCCGCTTTCCTCTAGGTCGTCATGACTCACCAGCAAGTTCAAATGACCAAATATGAACCAGTTAGGTCGTAACTCATATCCCCTTAGCTCGGTGACGACTCATGACCCCTCTTAAGTCGTAGCCTTCGACTTATGACTTACCTTAAGTCGCTCACGACTTAAGGCCTGTCCGAAAACCCCTATAAATACAGCATGAGCTACGACATTTAGGGGATCTTTTGGCTCATTCTCGAAGCGTCGATACTGTGCCATTTTCTCAACTCGAACAGCACTTCAAGCACTCCAAACACCAAGGACACTACGACGAACTTCAAGAGAAAATCTACATCATTCAACATGAATTCGAAAGATTATTCTACATCAAAGTTTGATCTTCTAGTCTAAAGTGTGTTGTAATTGAAGAAAGTTGTATTAGTTGCACTTGAGTCAGCAATAAAGAGATTGAAAGTGGACGTAGGCTTGACTATTAGCCGAACCACTATAAAAACCGTTTCATTTACTGTCTTTCTGATATTCTCCTGCTTATTTCTGATTCCCGTATCATTGGGTGATGCTTTCACACTAGCTTTACTTACACCGGTGTGTTAGCATCAGATTTTTACGTTAACATTTTTGGTGCTTTCACTGAGAACCCAACTCAGGATACTGTCATCATAGCTTCGCAGAAATTTGAGGAAAGGATTTCCTTAAAAACAAGAAGTTTGTCAGAATAATGGCCCTCGAAAGAAAGCGCAAGTCTGTTAGATCCGACGATGTTCGCGAGACTACTGCCACTTCTCCTCCTTTAAGTCAAACAACTCCAACTGTTGGAGTAACGCGAGCAGAATTGGATGCTGCGGTTTCTAAGCTATATCAGCAGATGGAAGCCAAAAACAATCTGATGTTGGAAAGGTTGAACACTTTGCTTGGGGCTAACCGTCAACCGATGAATAACGAACCAAACTTTGCTGATAATGTTCATGATGTGGAAGAAAGAGATGTTCCTCAAAGGGAAGCTGGCCCGGTTAAAGAAACACCTCCCCAAGCTGGAGGATCGGGACAACAGCTAACTATCCGTGAATGCCTGCCAAGGCAAACTTCTCAGAAGATGGCCGATGCCTGTCCTGCTGAGCCCCTTAATGATGAGGAATATTTCTCAGGGATGGTCCGACAAATCATGAAGGAAAGTATGCAAAGGGTGGAAGACGAAAAAGAATGGGGGTTCGCTCCGAGCAAGACTCCATTCACCGAAAGGATTTTGAAAGCATAATTTCCTAGGAAGGCGAAAGATATAATGTCGTTATCCAGCTTGGAGCAGAATCCTGGAGAATCCATTAGAGCTTTCTTGAATCACTTTAATATAGCTCTGGCTGAAGTAGACAACGCAAAGCCGAGAATGATTTTGACATACCTGATGAAGGTTATTGATAAGACAAGTGAGTTCGAGAGGTGGTTGAAAATGAAAGAACCGAATTCGCTTGACAAGTTTTATAAGAAAGCCGATGAATTCATGCACCTGGAAAGCCTCCAAGCACCGGCTAACATGGTATCGATAGGGGCTGGAAATAGTAATGTTGTTCCAAATAGGAAGGAATCTGGTAATCAGAAGAGAGGAAATGATGGTCAGAGGAAGCAAGGAGATACAAAGAAAAGCTATCCCTTCAACTTCACCCCTCTGACAGATACCCCGAAAAACATCTACTTTGCAAACAAAGACACAGTCGAATTCCCCGCACCAACTAAGCAAAGGGTTAATAAGAAATCCGAGAACAATGGAAGGTTTTTCCGGTTCCACAACCAACCCAGGCATGATACCAATGAGTGCCGTCACTTGAAGGAGCTGATTGAGGAACTATTGAAAGAAAACAAGCTCCAGCAATATGTAAGGAGGAACAAGAATGGCCCAACTTCGCCAACTCAAGGACAACAGGCTCCTGCTCATCGTCCTAGCTCAAGTTAAAAGGCAGCAGATCATGAATCAGAGAGGTCCGTTATTAATGTGATTACAGGAGGACCTCACCCAACTGGCAGAAGCTGGGGTGAGATGGAACGGTATGCTCGTGCATTGAAGTATGCGCCAGCAGAGGAAAGTGTTTTCGTGTTGGAAGATGCTGCACCTCTGAAGCAGCAGAAAACCATTAACGATGACATTATCTTCAGAGTCAGGGATTCTATGGGTGTTGAAGCCCCTACCTTTGATCCCTTGGTTATTTCCGCTGGCATTGGGCCACTATTGTAAGAAGAGTACTTGTTGATTGTGGTTCTTCTCGCAATATTCTTTTCAAGAAGACTTTTGATCAAATGAAGATCCCAATGGCTGATGTTCAAGCTTCATCGCAAAAGATCGTCGGTTTACTGGGGAACCCAGGCAGCCGATTGGGACTATTGACCTATTCGTGGAACTTGGCGAGGGGCAGAAGAAGGTCGTTCGAAGGCAGAATTTTGTAATTGTTGATGAATTTTTTGCTTACAACGCCTTCCTAGGCCGTCCAACTCTTGTAGCCTTTAAAACAATCCTCGCACCGTGGTGCCTTACCATGAAATTCCCCACAGGTAATGGAGTTGGTGTTGTAAAAGGGGATCAGAATGCGGGGCGGGAATGTTATCTGATAGAACTACGTGAAGCAAGAAAGAGAGAGATTGGAAAGGATGCGGCAACCCCAGTCCGCATCAAAGAATCAACCTTGTAGCAATTACAGGGCGGACCCTGTACTGGAGAATGTAGCGAAGCACGAAGAAAGATGGATCCCAGAAAAGCCAGTGCAGGGGAGAATCAAGTGGTGCCAGTGGAAGTAACGGTACCAGTACCTGTTGACCCAAAAGACCTAAACAAGGTGCTGAATGTGGGTTCACAACTTAGTGCGGCAGTTCAGAATATTTTAATATCATTCCTAAAAGCAAATCTGGATGTATTCGATAGGACCCATGCTGATATGTGTGGAATATCACCTGAAGTTGCAGTACATACTTTGAATATTGATCCGAAGTTTACACCTGTGAAGCTGAAAAGAAGAACCCAGGGTCCCGAAAGGTCAGCAGCATTGAGAGAAGAGGTGGATCGGCTCATGGAGAATGACTTTATCAGAGAATCGACTTATCCGAATTGGGTTTCAAATCCGGTACTGGTTAAGAAAGCTAACAGAAAGTGGAGGGTATGCATCGACTTTTCAGATTTAAACAAAGCCTGTCCCAAAGACTGCTTTCCGCCACCTCGGATTGACCAGTTGGTTGACGGAACAGCGGGACATGAATTGTTATCGTTTATGAATGCTTACTCCGGATATAACCAGATCATGATGCATGAGCCAGATCAAGAGGACACGAGATTTATTACCGATGTCGGTCTCTACTGCTACAGAGTCATGCCTTTCGGACTGAAGAATGCTGGGGCAACTTACCAAAGGCTTGTTAATGCAATGTTCAAGCCACAGATTGGAAAGACCTTGGAAGTTTATGTTGACGGTATGCTGGTTAAATCAAAGAAAGCAGTAGACCATATGGACCACTTAGTGGAAATGTTCGCCGTCCTACGAAAGTATGGAATGAAGCTTAATCCTTTGAAGTGTTCATTTGGGTTGGAGTCCGGAAAGTTCTTAGGTTTCATTGTGAGAACTAGGGGCATTGAGGCTAATCCTGCTCAGATCACTGCCTTAAGAGAAGTCAAAGCTCCTAGAAAGAAGAGGGAACTGCAAAGTCTCAATGGAAAAGTCGCTGCCTTAAGTCGATTCATTTCCAAAGCTACTGATAAATGCATTCCATTCTTTGATGCTCTGAAGAAAGGAAGGAAAAACTTTAACTGGACTCCAGAATGCCAGAAAGCTTTCGATGAGTTAATTCGTCATCTGGAAACTCCTCCGATACTATCTAAGTCCGACGATGGTGAAGATCTCTTTGTATACTTGGCGATCTCAGCTCACGCTCTTAGTGCGGCACTGGTGCGAGACGACGCCAAAATTCAGCACCCAGTCTACTATATTAACAAAAGGTTTACTGGGGCAGAAATGAATTATTCAAAGTTGGAGAAGCTTGCCTATTGTCTACCGATCGCATCAAGAAAATTGAGGCCATATTTTCAAGCTCATCCAATCAAAGTCCTCACTGATCAACCACTGAAGCAAGTCCTCTTTCTCCCTGAGACTTCGGGTCGCCTTTTGAAGTGGAATATTGAACTCAGTCAATATGACATCACTTATCATCCCTGGAGAGCAATCAATGGACAAGCTTTAGCAGATTTCATCGCAGAATGTACAAACAAAGGTGACTGTGAGGAAATAGTGACTGGTAATTCCCCAATTCGATGGAAATTGTATGTTGATGGTGCAAGAAACGATTACTGTTCCGGGGCTGGGGTTGTGCTTGAAACCCCTAAAGGGCGGTCATTGTGCTATGCTTTAAGATTGGAATTCCCTTCGACAAACAATGAAGCAGAGTATGAAGATCTTATTGCCGGTTTGAGAATTGCTAAAGAGTTGAATGTCAAAATGTTGCAGATCTTCAGTGATTCACAGCTTATTGTGTGTCAAGTCAGGAAAGAGTTTCAAACCAAAGGAGGAAATTTGCCCACTTACTTGTCAAGAGCCTGGGAGCTTCTCGATGACCTGGGCCATTATACGATAAACCATATACCCCGGGAAGAAAACATGAAGGCAGATTCCCTCGCAAAGTATGCAAGCATTGGTGAAGCTCAATTATTGGCATTTGTTCCTGTGGAAGTCCTGTCAACTCCAAGCATTGATGAAATGGATATTGACTGGATCATGACCATATCACAGGAGCAAGAATCATGGATGACTCCGATATTGAAATACCTACGCGACGGTTCTCTACCAGAAAACTCAAAAGAACGGCAGAAGTTGTTAAGAAAAGCATCCAGATATATAATTCAAGATGGCCGATTGTATAGGTGGGGATTCTCAATGCCATTACTCCGATGTGTGACCAAGGGAGAAGCTGAGACAATTCTAACAGAGGTACATGGAGGAGAGTGTGGGGATCATTCAGGTGGTCAAACTTTAGCAAAGAAAATTCTCCGTTATGGGTATTTTTGGCTAGATATTAATCGTGATGCCGCAAGTTACGCCCGAAAATGTGACCGATGCCAGAGATTTGCAAAAATCCCAAGAGCACCTTCCACTGAGATAACACAGATGGTCAGTCCATGGCCATTTGCTATTTGGGGAATAGATCTCATCGAGCCTTTGCCAACTGCAAAATCCGAAATCAGATATGCTATTGTTGCTGTTGATTATTTTACTAAATGGGCTGAACCTGAACCATTAGCTACTATTACCTCTAAGAAAATGATAAACTTTGTAACTAAGAATATCATTTGCAGGTATGGTGTGCCTCAAAAGATAATCACAGATAATGGAACCCAATTCGAAAGTGAAGAGTTCAAAGATTTTAGCAAGAAATTCAAGATCCCGAAAAGCTTCTCAGCAGTAGCTCATCCGTAGGCAAACGGGCAAGTGGAAGCAGTAAACAAAATTATCAAATAGACCATCAAAAAACAACTGGAAAAAGCGAAAGGTGGTTGGGTCGATAAGCTTCCACTAGCACTATGGGCATATAGAACTACACATAAGACTGCGACGGGGCACACTCCATTTTCATTGGCATATGGATCAGAGGCAATGATTCCGGTAGAAATAGAGGTCCCTTCACATAGAAGAATTCATTTCAATCAAGCCGAAAATGAAAAGTTGCAACTTGAAGCCCTTGACTTCCTTGATGAAAAAAGAGAAGAAGCTGAACTCAGAATTGCGGCTCATTAGCAAAAACTAGCCAGGCACTTCAATTCCAAAGTTCGCCAACGCAGCTTTAAAGTTGGGATCTAATCTTAAAAAGAATTATGACACCTACAGGCGTGTTTTGCCCAAACTGGGAAGGGCCTATGTCATAGGCCAAAAACTACTTGATGGCACATTCATACTCATAACTGTTGAAGGAGACCCAATTCCAAGAGCTTGGAATAGCAATCATTTGCGCCCATATTTTACTTAAAGGCTTTAATGAAACATTGTAAAAGAATGACGAATGTATGATTCTTGTATTGAAAGCCGTTGTAAAGCCAGTGCAAGTGAATAATAAGAACTATAAAGTGGATGTAGGCCCAGTTCTTGGACGAACCACTATAAATCTTGTGTTCTTTACTATTATAAACTGCTTCGTTTTATTTCGATATATAAAATACATCAATTGTATTACTAAAATGTCGATTTAATAATGTAGGCCATAAAAACAAAGCTTACCCATCACAAGACCAAGCAATCCCTGACATCACCCAACAAGCAAACGCTAAGCCGTTCAAAATTTCCATACTCAAATCCTACGAAAGGAGTGCTTCAAGCAAAAAGTTAGTGATTCTGCTGGAAGTGGGCCCTTGCTAACTAATTATGGTTGCTTGCACAAACGAGCATCCGGTTAAATAGCATGTGTCTTCCCCCACCAACTCGCTTAACTATGAAGTATACTTCTTTGGATAAAGGAAATTGTTGGCAATTAAAAGAGAAGTGTATTTGGAAAAAATAACGGGGATCGCCCATATGAATAGATGGCAAAGAGACATGGGCGATCAAGCATCAAACAGCCAAAGACCTCTTTGGAGGCACAAGCCCTCTTCGGAGGCACAACTCTTCGGAGGATAAAGACCTCGAACGGGGCATGCCAGAAAACTTTCTCAACAAAAAAGATTGGTATGGAATGACCGGGAGCACTTTGTGCAGACAAGCGTCCAAGTAACTTGCATCCGCCCCATGAATCCATACGATGATCGGAGGCACCTTCCCAAGTGGAAGCCAAGGCGCATGTTCACTAGCTGAGACAATCTATGTAAATAAACGTCCAAGTAACTTGCGTCCGCCCCGCGAATCCAACCAACCATGAGGAAGAAACTTCGAGGCATACTTGGAGGCACGCATTCCACCGAGATTTGAAATAAAACTTCACAAGTGCTGGAATGTGAAAAGCCCTCTTCGGAGGCCAATTTCACCATAGTTGAAATGCTAAAAGACCTCTAGCGGGCCTCGCTAGAAAAGAGAGTTCTTTCTCGAAAGAAAGTTGCGGATTGATCAGTGGCACAGAACACTCGTGTCCGCCCCGTGAATCCATCCAACTAATAGAAGGAAACTCCAAACTTCCAGGCAAAAGCCCTACTCAGAGGCACACATTTCACCGTGATCTGAAATAAAACTTCACACGAGTTGAAATGTGAAAAGCATTCTTCGGAGGCCCACTTCCCAACGAACAAGGAAAAGATAAAAGCCTCTCCCAAGAGGCAGAAACAAAAGACCTCTTCCCAGAGGCACAATCAAAGAAAAAGACATCTTCCCAGAGGCGCAACCAAACAAAAAGACCTCTTCCCAGAGGCACAATCAAACAAAAAACTCTCTTCGGAGGCTCAAGCAGGTTGAAGCCCTTTTTCGGAAGGCCCATTGTACTATGAAGTAAAATTCACTTGCCAAAGCAAAAGTGACTTTTTTCAAAAGTGAAGTGTAAAAACTTCGTAAAAAAAAAAAAGAGAGAAGACTCCTCCAATATGAAGTGCATTCTACTAAATTAGAAATATATTTTCTTGGAACGGAAATATTATCCTATAAAGTACAAATGCAAACTTCCTTCAAATGGAAGAGTTGTTCTCTAAAGGAAGAGTACAAGTCTTCTCGAAACAGAAGAGTTGTTCTCCGAAACATTGCGAATGTGAAAGAGATTGTAATAAATCATGGTATGGGGGCAATACAATATAGTCATCACAAAAATGAAAACAATGCTGAAGAAACATACCATAGGTTTACTGCAACCTCACATAAAGAGGATGCAGAAACTTGCATGAAAATAGAAAATAAAAGCGTTCTCAAATACAACAAAAATTTGTATAGGTAAAAGAACCATTTTATTCCATACTATGAGAATTTTATACATATGCAGGTTTCAAAGTAAAAGAAAGCGGGAACTGGTACCGGCACAATCTCCAGTCAACGTAAGCTTATATACAAGCAAAAAAGCAAAGAGCGAGATAAAAAGCACAGGACCAAAGCCATCATTTCTTCTTCCCTCCGCCTTTTGAACCTGCACCTGGCCGGATGACTAACTTCCTACGCCGGCTTGAAAGAGTAGGGGAAGAAGGAGAAAGGGGAACAATCGGACTTGTCTCTGCTTTTTTCTCGCCAGCTGAAGCTTCTTTCTTCTTTGAGTCTCCACGTTTCCCACTTTTCTTAGGAGAAGACCCGCTTCCTGGAGTAAAAAGTGTGGCTAACGGCGTATCGTCAGAACCAGTTAGTTCCGGAGTCTTTTCGCCCTCTTCAGTTTCTTCTCCCCTATGTTCTTGTGAAGCAATGGGATCGTCCAAGTCTTGGAGAGCTTCTATTTGCTCCTATTGTGACCCCGGTTGGGTGGTAGAAGGAGGAGTGATCTAAAGAGACGGGGGAGGAATAACTGGAGGAGGGGAAGTCTGAACAATGCTCAGTACTTTTTCTACAGAAGAAAAGAAGTTAAAATCAGTAAAGAGAGGAGATAAAGGCTCGTTGAGATTTAGGAAATAATCAAGAAGCTCATCAAACTCATGAGAAGCAAATGAGAAGTCTACTTGAGCAAGATCAGCATTAAAGTTACCTTGGGAAGTTGGCTTTCTAATGTCAATTTCATAAGCTTGTGCTTCACTGCTTTCCTCGCCTTCGTCTCCACCCTTTGCGCTTGTAATCTCAGTTATGACTTTAGCCGTGGGCGGAGAATGGGAACCGGAGCCTATGATATCAATGTCGGCCGAAGTCGAAGGAGGGACAGGGGCAGTTAAAGGTGCTTCTTTCTCTGGATGATCGCCTCCCATCGTTTCGGCTCGTACTTTAGCAAGCTGCCCCTTTACCCGGGCAAGAGCAGCACGAGTTTCGTCATCAAAGTAATGCGCCTCAAGTTCATCTTCGGAATAACCAGCGCCTCTGAGAATATCCAGTACAGCCTTCCACACTTCAGCCAAAGTGATTTCATATTTAGGCCCCAAAAATGTAAGGCTGCCACGCCCCAAGATGCTTTGGACGTAAAAATCAAACAGAGTAGAGCTGATGTTGGCTTTTGTCTCTTCATGAGATTGCTCAGCAGCTCTCTTTCCATCCATGGCCTCATCACGTTCTCTCTCAGTCTTTAATAATTGAGCTTTCAGCCTCATGATTTCTAAGTCCTGGGAGTTAGCTTTCTCCCGTAGATCTGCGAAGTCAGCACGATATTTTTCCACCATCTTCTGTTTAGCTTCAAATTGGGTTTCGACATACCGTTGAGCGACATGAGCATCTCGAACTTGCTTCTGAAGCACTTCTTCCCTTTGAGTATAAGAGGTGGAAGAAGTACCAAGCTCGTTCTTAAGTTTCTCGACCTCCGCCTCAAGCTTTTCGTTGTACTCAGCGATGTTTTTCATTTTGGTGTTGTGCTGATCAAGAATTTTCTTCCATTCAGACTTATCGTTCTCCATCGTCAGCATAGCTTCAAGGTTGGCCCGGTTCACCCTCTGAAGCTCATCGACGAGCTTTTTCCACCCTGACATTCTCTCAATATCAAGTTTAACAGTGTCAAGATTTCATAGCATGGCCTCTTTGTCGATGGGAACCAAGTCAAGGTCGAAGCAGACTCCCTTTAAGCACCAATGCGGGAACCGACTTTGAAGGGTTGGCGGACCTCTCTCAACTTGGTATGAGGGTCTGCCGAGAAGTGTGTGAATGTCGGCTCCTTCAAGGGCAGGAGACTTTGAAGGAATTTTAAGAGAAGTGAGAGCAGCGGCTTTTTCTAAAGTTGTAGATGCGGTCTTTTCATCAAGCCTGGCCCGCTTGCTTGGGTCTCCGATGTCATGACTCTTTCCTCTATCGTCATAAGTTTTTCTTTTATGAGAGTCATCGCCTCTGCGAGAAGAGTCATGTTGCCCATCCCTTCTTCCGTACCTTTCTTCATACACTCTTCTTTCTTGAGCCTTTCGAGCAGCTCTCTCTTCATCAGTTTCCCTGTGGGCAGGAAGATAGCGCCTATAATCATACTGACCACGCCTTTCATACCGTTGAAAGTCGTCATAATAGGAACTGCCCCATTGGAGAACCTGTAAATGAGAAAGAGGCAAAACTTGAAAATATTGGAAGTAAAGTGCATGAGAGTACATATAAGTGCTGAAAAATCCTAAGTGTGTGTAACGTGCAGACTACGCGCGTCAAACTACGAACCACTCCTTGGTTGCGTAGAAATGATGGGTGTAGTAGCTAACGTCAACTCTTGAGTCGACGGAATCTGTTGCAAGATAGAAGTTGCTTCAACTACTGAAGAGGAAACCCTAGTGGTAACAGGGTCATCTTTAAAGAGCTCCTGTGAGGTGATAAACAGGTCGCTCAACCCTTCAAAAATGTCATCCCCGCTCTGCTTGACATGACTTGTTTTCCCGGCTCCTTCATCACCGGACTTCCCTGAATGTTGGGGAGATTCTCGAGGCTGTTCTTCTTCAATGACCGGGGCAAGTGCAAATTTTCCAGATGACCCTACAACATCAGTAGAAGTAGATCACTTCACCAGAGAAACCTCAGGAGCAGTTTCTTTCAGTGTAGGATCCTTGGCAGAAACTGGGACATCCGGTGCCTCGGACGGAGAATCAAAAACTTCATAAGGCTGAGTAGAGCGGGAAGGGTGTAAAAGTCCGAACTAATGTAGGAATTCATCCTTCAGCAGAAATTTTATACTTCTCTCCTCAGCAGCCACAGCGTTTAGTCTTTCAAAAATCTGCTTGTGGCTTGGAACTCTACAAGGAGGAGGAAAGGCTGTAAAAGTAGAAAGCGAAGTTAACATTTAGCAATTTGGATCTCGCAAAGCTCAGAAAAGAAAATAATGGGGATAAGTAAGCCTACCCCCTACTCTCCAGATAGCGTAAAATCCCTGGAGGCAACAGACAAAGAAGAACTGGTTTAGGAAACCATGAGCGCTATAGGAGAGATCAGTGATAAGCTTGCGATTTCTGGCGCTTCTCACATATATAATGGAAGGATGGTCTTTACTTCTTGCAAATGTGCATAAATAGCATATTTCTTCAAAGCTTGGGAGGCGGTCAAGCGTCCTTCTGAAGAGAACGCATAATCCCATCAAAATGGCATAGTCGTTGGGGTGCAATTGAAAAGGAGAAATAGCCAATCAACGAAAGAGTTGTTGGAGAAAATTGTTGAAAGGAGGAATGGCACCACAAAGGCACATTTGGCGGTTAACGGCAACAAAGCCAAAGGGAGGATTATCAGCAAAATCATTTGGCCCAGGGAGAATAGCATCTGCTTCTACAATCCCAAATTGGGCGCGTAACTGATTGAACACCCGGTGACTCAAGGTAGTTGGAGTTCTTTCTGGTGGGTTGACCAGTGGACCAGCCATCGGGAGGGCCTCTCCGGTTTGTACTACATCTTCCTCTTGATGAGAAGACATTCTATACAAGGAACTGGATATTCAAATATGAAGGTGCACGTTTCCTAAATGTGTGAAGTGTTGCGTAAAACTAATAAGGCGATAAGTAAATACAACTGAAATTAAATTAATGAACATGTGTCAATTGTTAAATTTCGAGACTTGTCGCTCTAAGTCCAAGTACAAGTGCGGTATTAATACAAACAGATCAGCTTTAGTTGATTAACATTGCTTTACTACTTCACTTGAATTTGTTGACTCACGGCATTTCATACAATTTCCTTAAGTTGAGTTAATTATCTTTTACCGACTAATCTTTCATTCGACGTGGGTGGTCAATGACAGTGTATTCGCCCTAGTTTTCTAAAAATGTTGTATTTAGCAGGTTATTAGCGTCAAATTTGGTATAATCTGTTAAGAAGGCATAGCAAGGTCATGCAAGTTATCTCGGCAGTTCATAGTTTAAGTTTGGAGTGCAATCAAGTTCTATCAAGATTTTGAAGCTCTCAAGTTATTCAAGTCCTAGGTCGTTCACGACCTAACATGAAAGTCAAAGCAGATCTAGGTCGCAAGAAGTAGTTTGAAAATTGTTCAAGTCCTAAGTCGTCTACAGGACCTAAAGCCTAGGTCTCAAACACGACCTAATAAGTTAAGTCGTAAGCTCTTTAGGTTGTGATGCATATTGAAGGAAAAAGGGGCTCAGGTCAGAGTGATGTAAAATAAGTCCAAGTCTTAGCTCGAAAACGACCTAATCCTTATGTCGTTGACAGATAGGTCGTTGTTAAATAAGGTCGTTCTACTTTAAAGCCTAAGTCGTCCAAGTGCGATAAGTTGCGAGAAAGAAAGGTCGCAGGCACGCTAAGTCATAGGATAGTGGGTCGTTCGTTTTCCCCTGGATTCCGAGAATCTTTGACTCGATTGTCCCAGAGGTCGCTCAGTAGTCTCAGGAAATTTCCCCTTGGAGAAACCCTAAGGCTCATCCCTCATAACTCGCTAACCCGTTAATAATCTCCTCGCTCCCTCCAGGATCATGAATCAGATAGCCTAACATACTGTAATCCACCATCTCCTCCTCGAATCATTGAAAATCACCCCAAAACTGAATCAAGCCACCTCAATTCAATCAGAGATCAATTACGACATGGTTTACAAGGAAAACATAAGAATATGAAACGAGAATCCAAAACTCGCGATTTAGTCACAATCGTGAGGTAAGCAGAAGACGGAATCACTTACGTAAAATGGTAGTTGGAATGGATTGACAGCTTGATTGGAAAGGATTCGCCTTAGGAAGCTCGAAAGACTGTTAATGGCGGAGGTGGTTATTAAGATAGTTCAGTAAAGGAGAGGGAGCGAGTCAATGGTTTAAGAAGGGCAAAAAGAAGATGACGAATGGTCTTATCTCTTGGGTCGCTCATGACCTAACGAAACTAGATCGAAGCACACGACCTACGACCTAGGCGTGTACTTCGAGGGGCAAATGTTAACTCCTATGTTAAGCGACTCAGCGACCCAAGGAAGTAAGAGACCCAAGGAAATAGCGGGGCAACTGGAATGAGGCTCTACATCATGACTTAGCAACTTAAAGACCGAAGCGACCTACGAGTTAACAAGATAAAGACCTAACGACCTAACACATGAAGCGGCTTACGAGAAGGGACGACCTAACGACTTAGAGAAGTGGACGACCTAACGACTCAAGAGGTGGACGACCTAACTGCTTACAGGAAGCCATGACTCAGCGACCTAAAGGACCTGGCGGCTCAGCGACCTAAAGTAAGAAGCGAGTTAGTGACCTAACATGCAGGGACCTACCGACCTAAGAGCTCCGGCGACTTAAAAAGTGGAACACTGCCAAGCGACCTAACAGGTAACGACTTAAGGAAAACAACGACCTAAAGGATTAGATGGCCCAGCGACCTAACAACCTGAAGGCTAGGCGAATAAATGGTCTAACGACCCACGACCTACTGAATTAACGATATAAGGAGTAAAAAGGCTCAACGACCTACCCTGGGTCGATACATTGGATATCTCATCATTGTTAAGTCGCTAACTACTCCCTTGAGTCATCACCGACCTACCCTAGGTCGTTGATGACCTAGGACTTGATGTTAAAATCATGTCGCTTTCCTCTAGGTCGTCATTACCCACCAACTAGTTCAAATGACCAAATATGGACCAGTTAGGTCGTAACTCATATCCCCTTAGCTCGTTGACGACTCATCACCCCTCTTAAGTCGTAGCCTTCGACTTACGACTTACCTTAAGTCGCTCACGACTTAAGGCCTGTCCGAAAACTGCTATAAATACAGCATGAGCTACGACATTTGGGGGATCTTTTGGCTAATTCTCGAAGCGTCGATACTCTGCCATTTTCTCAACTCGAACAGCACTTCAAGAACTCCAAACACCAAGGACACTACGACGAACTTCAAGAGAAAATCTACATCATTCAACATGAATTGGAGAGATTATTCTACATCAAAGTTTGATCTACTAGTCGAAAGTGTGTTGTAATTGTAGAAAGTTGTATTAGTTGTACTTGAGTCAGCAATAAAGGGATTGAAAGTGGACGTAGGCTTGACTATTAGCCGAACCACTATAAAAACCGTGTCTTTTACCGTCTTTTTGATATTTTCCTGCTTATTTCTGATTCCCATATCATCGGGAGGTGTTTTCACACTAGCTTTACTTGCACCGGTGTGTTAGCGTCAGATTTTTACGTTAACATTTTTGGTGCTTTCACTGAGAACCCAACTCAGGATACTGTCATCATAGCTTCGCAGAAATTTGTGGAAAGGATTTCCCTAAAAACAAGAAGTTTGTCAGAATAATGGCCCTCGAAAGAAAGCGCAAGTCTGTTAGATCCGACGATGTTCGCGAGACTACTGCCACTTCTCCTCCTTTAAGTCAAACAACTCCAACTGTTGGAGTAACGCGAGCATAATTGGATGTTGCGGTTTCTGGGCTATATCAGCAGATGGAAGCCCAAAACAATCTGATGTTGGAAAGGTTGAACACTTTGCTTGGGGCTAACCGTCAACCGGTGAATAACGAACCAAACTTTGCTAATAATGTTCATGATGTGGAAGAAAGAGATGTTCCTCAAAGGGCAGCTGGCCCGGTTAAAGACACACCTCCCCAAGCTGGATGATCGGGACAACAGTTAACTATCCGTGAACGCCTGTCAAGGCAAACTTCTGAGAAGATGGCCGATGCCTCTCCTGCTGAGCCCCTTAATGATGAGGAATATTTCTCAAGGATGGTCCGACAAATCATGAAGGAAAGTATGCAAAGGGAGGAAGACGAAAAAGAATGGGGGTTCGCTCCGAGCAAGACTCCATTCACTGAAAGGATTTTGAAAGTAGAATTTCCTAGGAGGTTTGTTCCTCCTACCATACCGGCTTATAAGGGAACAAGTGACCCTAATGAATTTCTGTACAAGTATAATTGGCGCATGACTGGTGCCAGAGCTTCAGATGAGATCAAATGCCGATAATTTCCGGTATACCTAGAAAGAGTTGCTATTCTCTGGTTCACAAAACTGTCGGTCCGGTCGATAGACCAATTTTCTGATTTGACTCGAAAGTTTAAGGAACGGTTCAGATTGTACGCTTCGAAGGCGAAAGATGTAATGTCATTATCCAGCTTGGAGCAGAATCCTGGAGAATCCATTAGAGCTTTCTTGAATCGCTTTAATATAGCTCTAGCTGAAGTAGACAACGCAAAGCCGAGAATGATTTTGACATACCTGATGAAGGCTATTGATAAGACAAGTGAGTTTGGGAGGTGGTTGAAAATGAAAGAACCGAATTCGCTTGACAAGTTTTTATAAGAAAGCCGATGAATTATTATAGTGGCATTTGACATCACTTTGTACAAATATATCAAGTACTTGCATGACAATGTTTATTTAGATAAGAAAAGTTTCATACATCTATATGCATGTACCTATTTCTAGTAGCCTAACTTTTCATACATATATAAACAAGTTCTTGCATGTATATGTTAGTAACTTTATACCAGCTTCTATTAGTATGCTTAGCTTTGCGTAAGAAGATAAATTTTTTGAAATTTCCCTCTATACATGTTTTTATTAGTACATACTTATTGTAGCCTCGACTCTATTCACTATTTTATGTGTTCCCTTCATGCTACTTTGTTATCAAGTAACACTCGAGTCTGCATCTCTGATCATGTCACTATTTTCTGGTATGGCTCGCACTTGCATTTGCTTGTCATTGAGCATTGGTTTGGATTTCTGGTCTTGATGCACTTGAGTTTGTGCATTTATTTGGGCTTACCAGTTCTGGATTTGGTTCACTGTTTGGTCTTGGTGCAGTTGCTATACCTTTGAGCATTTCGCTGTGTTCATTTGAGTCGGGCATTGTTTTGGTTTCCCTGTTCGTATGTTGGAAGTCGCAACATGTACTACTTCCCTGTGTTGAACCCAGCCGATAACTCGGGTTTGACCTTGTATCACTGTAGTGGTTAGTATTTGCAATTTTTAGTGTTGTGCCACTATTGCATATTGTGCCTCGGTCTTTGAACATTGTTGAGTTTGATTCTTCTTACTGTTGCATTTGTTTTGAGTATGACTGCCTTTGCGCACATTGATACCTGAGTTTGTCTAGGTTTATCTGGACCATGGTGGCATTCGTATATGTATTCATGCCCCTTTTGGTACTACTGCACTGTTTTTTTGCTGCAGCTGAGTTGAGCAGTGACTTGACCTCTGTAAATTTGTTTTGCTAATTAGCATTTAGCGTGGTGATGATTTACATGCTATTGTGGCGAGGCAGTACACGCGTGCGTGTACTGCAGCCATACAGAACTTGCATTTTCAATCGATGTTTTAATTACTTGGATTGTTTTGTGTATTCAATTCAATATTTGAAATTGCATTTGATTTGGTTTAATTTTGATGTTTTCCAAATTATCTTCATTGATATTCTTTTCACTTATCTTTGTTGATGATTTGAATCTGTTGATTTATTGTTTAACACTGTTACGTGTTATATTTATCGTTGTCCGATTTCTTTATTTAAGGATCGGATAGACGAGATTTATCGTGACTGTCGTCTATTTGTTACTTAATTATTATTGCTTCTGTGCACTAATAACTGAGTTTGAATTAGACTGACCCGTGTATTATCTTCTTTTGAATTTAATACTCGGGTCAAACCGAGTTATTATAGGTTGTAGATATCTTGCTTTGGGTTGCTGCTAGAGCTATGAAGTCTTTTCATACTTTTGGAGTTGTCGTGTCGTAGTATAGGAAGATATGTATTCATGTATATTATATACGATAATCTTCTTGTATATGTAACTTTCAGAGTCGACAGTTTTAGTTGTATCATATGTATTGTATCACATGTATTGTAACTGACATCAGTTATTATATATATGAGACTTTTTGTTTTATCTGTGTTCCGCATTTATATGATCTGTGTTATTATTATATTTATTGTCCTAAACTATTATGAACCATCGTAGTTCGTTTTATATTGGAATTGGGTATGTCGATGGGAGTAAATAAATAAGAGATGAAAAATAAAAATATGTTCCACTCCTATCGAGATAACCAATACTAGTGTAAGGCCTAACTACGGATGGCCGCTCCTATCCAGCCTTATTCTTCGTGATAACGGACAGTATTTCCTTTAATACTCTTTGTTATTGTGAGCATAGAGGTGGGGTGTCACACCGGTCTTCAATTGCAATCCATAACGACGTATCACATATTCGAAATGGGTTATACGACCCAAAGGTCCTTTCCCGGCTAACCCGAACAGTGAGAGCTTATTCAAAAATAAGTGTGGCATTCAAATTCAAGCAAATCACAACAAATACCCATTCAAAGGTAAATATTGATAGTCGGTTATTGAAACATCAATGGATATGCACAACATCACCAAATTCCAAATAATTTTTCAAATTATTTATTTTCCAAAAATAACTTTACAAGATATATAATTTCAATATTTCAACAATAAATCAATATTTATTTTTAAACAAATTCCCCTTTCTTTTATAAATTCCATAGTGAATTTATATTTCAAAATATCTCCTGATATATGGTTTTCAATAGATTTCAAATATTCATTTCCAATTTATCTTTACAAAGAAAAATTCTCAAAAACGTTTCATTTCATATTGGAAAAGCATTTCCATACTTATTAATAATAAGTAGTTCACAAACCTATTTATTTTCAACACTTGGAAAATATTCAATATACTTAAATCACAATTAAGTATATATTTTATTCTTTAAGGAAAGTGTTCTTTTAAACACATTTATTTGAGTCAAAATGAATGTTGCGTAAAACATCGTTACGACAACTCAAAATCATTAGTATAGGGATTCGAAGTTAAGATAGATATATAAATCCTAATACTATATAAAACATTTTCTTCCGGAAATCATTTACTATAACAACAATGTTATAGTCCACCATTTCCTTCTATTTCTCGAAAACGTCTATTTCAACAATAAATGTTGAAATCTATGGTTTCGAACCTTAACACATTTTAAAACATCGTTAAATCCTTTTAATTCTATTTAAAATATCACCTCCAAAACATTTTCTTTAACATATTATTCATAATCCAAAAACGTGAATATACTTCGTTAACCAATTTCATCATTTCTATACATTTTATTTTAAGGGATTGTCTACTGTCCAAAATCATGGATATAACTCCTTTAATAATTTCTACATTTACTTTATCAAATTCAATTTATTTGGATTTATAAAACAATGTTTATAAATCCTATTTCTATTTATTTTATAACAACTTCAATTTATAAATCTCCTTTCTTAACCTATTTAATTTATAACTCAATTATATACCAAAAAGTCCATATTATAAGTTAAATACTTATAATTTATTTGTTTATAAAATCGCTCTTTTAAACATACCAAATTATAAATGTTATAACTTTTAAGATTCATTTACTTACCCAAGTCCACTCTTTTAATAACTTTACAAATTTTTTAAATCTTACTACTTATAAATTCCATTTATAACTTCACCATTTATAATTCTATAATCTCATCCACTTATGAAATCCATTTACACTTCATCCTATCATTTATAAAAACTCGTTTTATAATTCCAATATTTTAATTTATAAATATCAATTTTATAAATCTTTATATAAATCAATTTATATTATTATTTTGAAACGTCTTTAAACTCCTTTATAATTTCATCATTTTGATTTATAAAATAATCAAATTTTATAAATCTTATATTTAAACCTTTTTAAAAAAATCAAAAATACCAATTTAAACTATTTCATAAAATCATTAACCCCATATTTTCAAAAATCAACTTTTAACTATATTTCTCAAAAATCATAATTTTTATAACATTAAAATTATAACGTTTATTTATTTAAAATGAATCAATTCCAAAAATATTTTATAAAACGTATACTTTCAAAAATCACTTTGAAAATCCTTTTAAAATTCCAAAATTGACCCAATGATGCTACACACCAAATAGTCAATCACGACAACAACGATGTTAACGCTAAAATTTGAACGCTAACACCCTGGTGTATGAAGTGAGATTGTGAAAGCACCACCCGATAGCTCGGGAACAGATTATAAGCAGATAATAGTGAAAAGCAGTAAACAACAGCAATTTTATAGTGGTTCGGCTTAAGAGAGAGCCTACGTCCACTTTGAATATCTTTATTGACGATTTGATTACAAGTCAATGCAGTTACACTTTGATTACAACACACTTTGAGTTTCAAGTGACTTAGAACAAGTAGCCTAAACTTCAATGTCGATCCAAATCTTTGAACACATGTTAGACATGTTTGATTTCTTCGTGAAGTTCCTTGAAGGTGTTGAAGTGGTTCAGAACGCAGCAGAGTAACGGCGCTTGAAATGAATGAGCCAAAAGTCCCTTGAATGTTGGGGGTGGCCATGTATTTATAGGCAAATCTAGATAGGAATTTTTCTCCCAAGTCCTGAGTCGTGACCGACTCAGGCTAAGCCGTGGTCGAGTCAAGTTGAGTCGTGGCCGGCTTATCTGATTAAGCATTTGGTCTTCTCACTAGCCCATTCTTTTGCTGGATTCTAAGCCAAGTCCTGAGTCGTTGGCAAGTCAATTCTCATTGGGACAGGCATTGTGGCAATGGAATACAACTCAGTGGCTTTAAGTCGCGGATGAGTCATCCTGAGTTATGAGTCGTTAAGTCATTTCTTAGGTCGTCAATCCTCTTGAGTCGTTTCTTACGATGAGTCATGGACTTGTTGAGTCGCTGAGGCGATAGCTTTGATGAGTCGGTAATGCATTGAGTCGGTCTGCCTTGTGAGCCGTTAACTAGTTAAGCCACTCTGCTCCTTCAAGTCGTTAACTCGTTGAGTCTTTGATCCACTGAGTCGTTGTCAACTCTGAGTCGCTGCTTACCTTGTGAACCGTTAACCCTTGAGTCGTCCTATCCCTCTAAGTAGATGAGTCGGTCCTTCCCTTGAGTAGATGAGTCGGTCCAGTCCTTGAGTAGATAAGTCGGTCCAATCCTTAAGTAGATGAGTCGGTCCAGTCCTTAAGTAGAAGAGTCGTTGGGTAAAATGAGATTAACACTTGCCCCTCGAAGTACACGCCTAAGTCGTAGGTCGTGTGCTTCGACTCATCCTGTCTCGTGTGCCGATTCAACTTTCACTGCTCACCGCTATAAAAGACTTGAGTCGTCACTCTTACCTCCTTCTTCTCAATACCTATCTCTTAAGTCGCATCTGCCATTAATACTTCTCCGAACCTTCAAAGGCGTCTCCGAGCTAATCAGTTGACGACTTATCCTTGCTATTACATTGCGTAAGTGAATTCAATATTTGTCCAACCATGTTTGCCGTTAAATCGTGAATCCCCATCCTCTGATTCTAATCCAACGTCATGCGTTGCGTTGCATCCTCGAGCCAAGCTGCGATTGATTTCCAATCATCATTAGCTATGTTGTTGCGGCTTACGAGAGCTCAGCTACGTGTTGGATGTACGATGGACCTGAGGCGATTCGAATCTGTCTTGGGTGATTTGTTGGTGCAGAGAAATAATAGGTTTTACTGAGAAAGTGGTGGATTTGGAAGAGACGAAATGACCCTTAACGGGTTAATGGGTTGGAGAGTGGACGACCGGTTGAGGAAATGATTTTGGATTCATACGGCCTAATTGGTTTTTTGATTGCACGAGCGACTCAGCCCCTTAGATCTTCACCACGACTCATCCTTTGAACCGCGAACGACTCAAATCATCTGCCATGAACGACTTAAGCCATAGGCCATGAACGACTCAAGTCATAAGTCGTGAACGACTCAGCACTTGAACTATTTTTCACACCGAGTTGCTCCTTGTGGTTTGAACCTATGACCGGCTCAATTAGATGTAACCTAGGATTTGAGTCGCAGCGGAGACAGGACTTGGAGAATTTCACACTGCCTCGAACTAAAATCTTTCCCATTACTATGCCTTACGACTTAGAGAACTAGTGACTCAATGTCTTCGAGCATAAATAACCTAGCTTAACTTGCTTCATAATCTTTAAAATGTGGACGAGTTATCAAATTATACTGCTTTGAAGCATAATTCTGACTCGATCTTTGTCTTGAATTGCTGAAATAAACTGCCTTAATATTGAATTGTTTGGACTTTAACCTGCTAAACTTTGTTACATATTTTAGTTTTACAGATTGCTTCAATTTGCAAGTATACAACCTGTTTAATACAACAATCACAGAAAATCGGGACGAATATACTGCCATTGATTGCCCACATCCAATGACAGATTAGTCAATAGAGGATAAATGTTAAATAGATTGCGTGAATGAAGTACTTTAAACCAACGAATCCAAGTAGAGTGCTAAAGCAATGTTGAAATAGTCAACTGAAATTGACCAGTTTGCAATAACACTATACCTGAAACTTTAAATTAACAAGTCCTGAAATTTAGTAATTGATCAATTTCCAACTAGCTTAACTTCAGTTATATTTACTTGTTTATTTTCATTAGTTCTGCACAACACTTCACACTTTTGGGAAACGTGCACCTTCGCATTTGAACATCCAGTTGCTTGTGTAGAATGACATCTCAACAAGAAGAACCGATGGGCCAGGCTGAAGATGTCTTCCCAGTAGCCAACCTGTTGGATAACCCTCCGGAGAGAACTTCCACAACTCTGAACCAGCGGGTGTTTAACCAATTGCTCATCCAGTTTGGCATTGCCGAAGCTGATGCCTTACTGCCGGGGCCAAACGATACTGCAGATAGGCCCCCTTCTGGCTTTACTGCTGTCAATCGCCAAATGTGCTTGAGCGGTGCCATACCACCTTTTAATGACTTCCTTCAGCAGTTCCTGCTTCGACTATCTATCTCTCCATTCCAATTGCACCCCAATGGCCATGCCATTCTGATGGGGTTATGTGTGCTATTTAGTAGAGTTCTGGACCGATTACCGAGCTTTGAGGAAATCTGCTACTTCTGCTCATTCACAAAAATTAAAGATCATCCCTCTATCGTAGTTATAAGGAGTGCTCGAAACTGCAAACTCATCACCGATCTTCCTGAAAGCGTTCATGGATTTCTAAATCAGTATTTCTTTGTTCGCTGCCCTCCAGGGTTTTATGCCATCTGGAGAGTAGGAAGTAAGATTTTCCTGTTTTTATTTCTCCATTCTTGGGCTTTTCGAAATCTGAGTTGCTAAATGCTAACTTCGCTTCTTTTTTCCTGTTTTAGCACTTCCTCCTCTCTCTAGAGACCCATGCTATAAGCAAATTTTTGAGAGATTGAACGCCGTGGCGGCAGAAGAGAGGAGTATAAAGTTTTTGTTAAATGATGGATTTTTACATCAATATGGGCTTCTTCATTCCTCTCGCTTCACTCAGCCTCGTGAAGTCCCCACTGAAATTCCCGATTCTCCGACGGAAACTCCTGATGCCCCGGTCTCTACTAAAGAGCACATGCAGGGAGGAACCTCTATAGAAACTCCACTAGTGAAGTGTTCAATTCCGAAGGATGCTGCGGGGCCGTCTGACAAGTCTGTACTTGCCCCAGTTATCGAAGAGGAAGAACCTCCACGATCTTCCGGAAGATCTGCTGACGAAGGAGTTGAGAAAGCCAGTCCCAAAAAACATGATGGTGATGATGTTTTCGAGGGGTTGAGCGATTTAATTGTGACTTCTCAAGAACTTTTCAAAGATGATGTTTCCAAAACTATCTCTTCTGTAATTGAGGCGACATCTTCTCTACAACAAATGTCAACTCCTTCTACTCAAGTTATCACTACCTCTACTCCACAGAGTGGTCTGTAACTTGATGCGTGTAGTTTACATGTTACACAACACTTAGGATTTTTCAGCACTTCTACGCATTCATCTTCTTATACTTTAAAGATTTCTAAAGCTTATTATTTTTATTCCAGATTCTCCAATGGGGCGCAGCAGCTCATACTACGATGATTTCCAGCGCTACGGGAGGCGTAGCCAATATGATTATAGGCGTTTCCTCCCTTCTTACAGAGAATCTGATGAAGAGAGGGCCATCAGGAAAGCAGACGAGAGACGAGCATATGAAGAACGTCATCGAAGAGAACAAGAAAGACATGACCCTCCCCATAGAGATGATGATATTCAAAAAAGAAAGACTCACGATGAGAGAGGTAAAGGTCACATGGACGATTCTTCTAGCAAGCGGGCTAAACTTACTGAAGAAACAATGCCGACAGTTTCTCAAAACGTTCCTGCTCAATATCCTACCCCCGTTCGTTCCGACATTCAAACAATCATCAACCAGCCCACATACCAAGTTGGGCAAGGTCCTCCCACTCTTCAAAGTCGATTCCCTCAGTGGTGCCTGAGAGGGGTTCGATTTGATCTCGACTTGGTTCCTCTCGACAAATCAGCTATGCTGCGAAATCTTGATACTGTCAGGACCGATATTGAAAGAATGTCGAACTGGAAAAAACTTGTCGACGAGCTTCAGAGGGTTAACCGAGCCAATCTCGAGGCCATGCTCACAATGGAGAACGATAAGGCTGAGTGGCAGAAGACTCTCGAATAGCATGACGCCGAAATGAGAAGTATTGCTTCCTATAATGAAAAGCTGGAAGCGGAAGTAGAAAAGCTTAAGGAAGAATTAGCTACTTCATCTACTTCCTATTCTCAAAAGGAGAGCATTCTTCAGCAACAAGTACGAGATGCGCATGCCAGTCAAAGGGCAGTCGAAGATAAGCTTACACACAAGGAGAAGGTCATAGAAGAATATCGCGCTGAAACTTTACAGCTGCGAGAACAAACCGGCTCTCAAAGCTTGGAGATAGAGTTGTTAAAAGCTCGACTTGCTATGGCCGAAAAGGAGCGTGACGAGGCTGTTGCTGGTAAACTCGCGGCCGAAGAGGCCCATCAAGCAACCAAAGCTGACATTGGCTCCACATTATTTGATTTTTATCTACACAGCATTCTGGGGCGTGGCAGCCTTGCCTTTCTAGGCCCTAAGTATGAAATTACACTAGCTGAAGTTTGGGAGGCAGCACTCGATATGCTCGGTGGTAAAGGTGCTGGCTACGCTGAGTCATCTCTTGAAGAGCATTATCTTGATGATGATGCCCGCGCCGCTCTTGCCAAGGGAAAAGAGCAACTCGCCAGAGTGCGTTCTGGAATGGCGGAAGGAGAACGTTCCAGTGCTCATTCGCTGCCTCCTACAACAACCGGGGTAATTACCCCTACTGATGATGAGGCTTTGGAGGATATTGGGGCTCAAAATTATGAGATTGAACTAACGAAGCAGACATCTTCAAGTAATTTTGACACTGGTCTGATTCAAGTGGATTGCCTGCTTACTCCTCAAAAGTTTGATGAGCTTCTCGATTACTTCTTGAATCTCGACGAACCCATATCTCCCTTCTTTTGGGGAGATACTAATATTTTTAATTTCTCTTCTTCTGCAGTTGAAACATCAAGTGCTGTGCAAACTTCACCTCCTCCGGTTATCCCTGCTCCGTCTCTTCAGGTGGCTCATCCTTCTGCTTCACAGCCCGGGTCACAAGAGGAGCAAATTGAGGCTCTTCATGGCTTAGATGACCCTATCGCTTCGCAAGAGCACAAAGACGAGGGACTTGAAGGAGGCGAGATCTCTCCGGAGCGGACTCCTTCTGATGACGTAGTTTTGTCCGCTCTTGTTACTCCAGGGAGTGAGTCTTCTTCAAAGAGAAGAAAGAAGCATGGAGCATCGAAGAGGAGGGGGAAGAAAATCATTGCTACCGAAGACGAACCGGAAATTGCACCAGTTGCACCTCCCTCTCCTTCTTCCCTTATGCCTTCAGACTGACCTGAAAAGCTAACCATTCGGCCGGGTAAAGGGTCTAAAGGTGGCAAGAAGAAATGAAGACTCCAGCTTTTAGCTTCTTGTCTTTTGCATGTACTGGTCGATAATTGTGCGGGTATCGACCCCCCGCTTTTCTTTTGTTGGAACTTGTACCTGTATATAAAATAATGTTGAATAAAATGATTCTTCTTCCTTTGTATAAACTCTTGTTTGAATTTGAGAATGCATTTATTATTCATTTTTGCACAAGTTTATTTATATGATATTGCAGTGAGCTTGTGGTACGTTGTTTGAGCGTACTTTACCGATGTAGCTATACCATTTTGTATGTAACTATACCATGTTGCCCCCATACCATAAGCTTGCTGCAATATTTTATACTTTGAGGGGACTTGCACTCTTATTTTCTGAAGAATAATTACTTCATTCTTGAAGAAATTTTTCGTAGAGTACAACTTCCTTCATATAAGTTTTTATGCTTTGTCCTTCGAAGAAATCACTTTTTTCTTTTGCTTATGTACGCATTTTGCCAAGTGAATTCTTCTATGTGGTAAAGCGGGCCTCTGAAGGGTACTTGGAAGTTTGTACCTCTGAAGGATTTTTTTTTAAAAAAAAATAGAAATTTGTACCTCTGAGGAGGGATTTTTCATGTTTCAATACTTGGAAGTTTTATGTCAATCTTGGTGAAACGTGTACCTCCAAAGAGTTGTGCCTTTGAAGAAAGCCTTTTCACGTTTCAACACTTGGAAGTTTTATTTCAATCTCGGTGAAACGTGGGCTTCCGAAGAGGTCTTTCTTCTTGATTGTGTCTTCGGGAGGAGGTTGTACCTCTGAGTAGGGATTTTTCACGTTTCAACACTTGGAAGTTTTATTTCAATCTCGGTGAAACATGTACCTCCAAAGCGTTGTGCCTTTGAAGAAAGCATTTTCACGTTTCAACACTTGGAAGTTTTATTTCAATCTCGGTGAAACGTGGGCTTCCGAAGAGGTCGTTATTTTGTTATGCATTTCAACTTTGGTGAAGTGAAATTCCAAAGAGCGGCTGTTACACTTCAACTCCTGGTGAAATGTGCCTCCGAAGAGGGCTTTCATTTTGTTTGCATTTCAACTCTGGTGAAGTGAAATTCCGAAGAGCGGTCGTAACACTTCAACCCCTGGTGAAATGGGCCTCCGGAGAGGGCTTTTATTTTGTTTGCATTTCAACTCTGGTGAAGTGAAATTCTGAAGAGCGGTCGTTACACTTCAACTCCTGGTGAAATGTGCCTCAGAGAGGGTTTTCATCGCCTGGAAGTTACTCTCTCATGGTTGGAGGGTCATGACTCCTCCAATCTTTTTTGTTGAGTAGAGAACTTTCTTTTTTGTGGCGTATGACCCATTAGAGGTCTTTATCGTCCGAAGAGTTGTGCCTCCGAAGAGGACTTGTGCTGCCGGTGATGGCTTTGGTTGTTCCCTTGTCCACTTGCTTATGCCTTTTCAGCGATCCTCTTTTTTTTTTTAAAGCTTTCATTCCCTTTTCTTACAAGTAACTTGTTTAATCCAAGGAAGTGTACTTCATTGTCAGGCAAGTTCGTGAGAACGAGCATTAGCTTCTTAATTGGATGTTTGTTTGTTCAAACGATCTCAATTTATTAGCAAAGGCCCGTTTCTGTCGAAATCATAGGCCGTTCAATTGAAGTACTTCCTATCTAGGATTTGAATTCGGAGCTTTTGTGACTTGAAATTTGGCGAGAATCACTTGGTCTTATTATGTGCAAGTTTCACTTCCATTGTCTGCAAAAATTTAAATCGACATTTCAGCAATACATACTATGTACTTTTTATATCGAAAATAAAGCAAACATGTAATAATAATAAGGAACACAAGATTTATAGTGGTTCGGCCAGGAAATTGGGCCTACATCCACTTTATATTTTTTCATTATTTACTTGCATCAGTTTTACAATTGCCTTCAATTACAAGAATCATACATTCATAATTCTTTTTACAATATTTCAACAAAATTTTTCAAGTAAAGTATGGACGCAAATGATTGCTGTTCCATGCCCTTGGAATTTGATCTCCTTCAACAGTAGTGAGTTTGAATGTGCCGTCAAGAAGCTTCTGACCTATGACATATGGTCCTTCCCAATTTGGCCCAAACACACCTGTCGCTGTCATAATTCTCTTCAGGACTAGGTCTCCAATCTCAAAGCTGCGTTGGCGAACTTTGGAATTGAAATGTCTGGCTATCCTTTGCTGATGAGCTGCAATTCTGAGATTAGCCTCATCTCTTTTTTCATCAAGGAGATCTAGCGCTTAAAGCTGTAGCTTTTCGTTTTCTGCTTGATTGAAATGGATTCTTCTATGTGAAGGGACCTCTATTTCTACCGGAATCATTGCCTCTGACCCGTATGCTAATGAAAACGGGGTGTGCCCAGTCGTAGTTTTATGAGTGGTTCTGTATGCCCATAGTGCCAGTGGTAGCTTATCGACCCAACCACCTTTTGCTCTTTCAAGTTGCTTTTTGATGGTTGACTTAATAATTTTATTCACGGCTTCCACTTGCCCGTTTGCCTGCGGATGAGCCACTGCTGAGAAGCTTTTTCGGATTTTGAATCGCTTGCAAAAATCTTGGAATTCTTCACTTTCAAACTGAGTACCATTGTCTGTAATTATTTTTTGAGGCACACCGTATCTGCAAATGATGTTTTTAGTCACAAAACTTATCATCTTCTTTGAGGTGATAGTAGCCAGTGATTCAGCTTCTGCCTACTTAGTAAAATAATCTACAGCAACAATGGCATATTTAATTCCAGATTTGGCAGTTGGTAACGGTCCTACAAGGTCTATCCCCCATATTGCAAACGGCCATGGACTGACCATCTGTGTGAGTTCAGTGGAAGGAGCTCTAGGAATTTTGGCGAATCTTTGGCATCTGTCACATTTTCGGGAATACTCTGCTGCATCTCGATTAATTTCTGGCCAAAAATATCCGTATCGGAGAATTTTCTTTGCTAATGTTTGACCACCTGAATGATCACCACATTCTCCTCCATGTACCTCCGCTAGGATTGTTTTGGACTCTTCCCTGGATACACATCGAAGTAATGGCATTGAGAACCCCCGTCTGTATAATCGGCCATCTTGGATTATATATCGAGAGGCTTTCCTCGGTAGCTTTTGTCGTTCTTTTGAGTTCCCTGGTAAAGATCCATTGAGCAGATATTCTGTTATCGGAGTCATCAATGATTCTTGCTCTTGAGACGTGCTCATGATCCAATCAATATCCATCTCATCAATGCTTGGAGACGACAGGACCTCCACTGGAGTTAACCCCAGAAATTGAGCTTCGCCAGTGCTAGAGTACTTTGCGAGAGAATCTGCTTTCATGTTTTCTTCTCGAGGAATGTGACTTATCATGTAATGATCGAAATCACTCAGGAGTTTCCAAGCCTTTGACAAGTAGGCGGGCAGATTCCCCCCTTTTGCTTGGAATTCCTTTTTGACTTGGCATACAATAAGCTGAGAATCACTGAATATCTGTAACGCTCGGATGTTTAATTCTTTAGAAATCCTTAAGCCAGCGATAAGGGCTTCATATTCTGCTTCATTGTTTGTTGAAGGAAATTCCAATCTTAGTGCATAGCATAATGATCGGCCTTCAGGGGTCTCAAGTACAACTCCGGCTCCAGAACAGTAGTCGTTTCTCGCACCATCGACATATAACTTCCATTGGATTGGGGAATCATCGACCGTTTCCTCCTCACTGTTACCCTTATCTGTGAATTCTGCGATGAAATCCGCTAAAGCTTGTCCATTGATTGCTTTTCGGGGATGATAAGTGATGTCATATTGACTGAGTTCAATATTCCATTTTAGAAGACGACCCGAAGTCTCAGGGCGAAACAGGACTTGCTTTAAAGGTTGATCAGTGAGGACTCTAATAGGATGAGCTTGAAAATATTGCCTCAACTTCCTAGATGCAATTAGTAGGCAATAGGCGAGTTTTTCCAACTTAGAGTAATTCATCTCTGCCCCAGTGAGTCTTTTGCTGATACAGTAAACTGGATGTTGAATCCTCTTGTCTTCTCGTATCAGCGCTGCACTTAAAGCATGAGATGATACTGCCAAGTATATAAGAAGATCCTCGCCATCGCCAGGCCTAGAAAGTATTGGAGGCGTTTCCATATGGCGAATCAATTCATCAAAGGCTTTTTGGCATTCGGGACTCCAATCGAAGTTTTTCTTTCCTTTCTTTAGGGCGTCAAAGAATGGGATGCATTTTTCTGTGGCTTTGGAAATGGACCGACTCAAGGCGGCGACTTTTCCATTGAGACTTTGCAATTCCTTCTTTGTTCTAGGAGCTTTGACTTCCTTTAATGCAGTAATTTGAGCTGGACTAGCCTCAATGCCCCTAGCGCTCACGATGAAACCTAAAAACTTGCCGGATTCCACTCCAAATGAACATTTTAAAGGATTGAGCTTCATTCTGTATTTTCGGAGGACTGCGAACATGTCTGCTAAGTGTTCTATGTGATCCACTGCTTTCTTAGACTTTACTAACATGTCATCGACGTAGACTTCCATAGTCTTGCCCAATTGCGGTCTGAACATAGCATTAACAAGTCCTTGGCATGTTGTCCCTGCATTCTTCAGCCCGAAGGGCATAACTCTGTAGCAGTAAAGACCAACGTCGGTGATAAAGCTCGTGTCCTCCTGATCTGGCTCATGCATCATGATCTGGTTATATCCAGAGTAAGCATCCATAAAAGATAACAATTCGTGTCCCGCTGTTCCGTCTACCAGTTGATCGATTCTGGGTAATGGGAAGCAGTCTTTGGGGCAGGCCTTGTTTAGATCTAAGAAATCGATGCATACTCTCCATTTTCCGTTGGCTTTCTTAACTAGCACTGCATTTGAAACCCAATTCGGATAGGTAGATTCTTTGATAAAATTATTCTCCATGAGCCGATCAACTTCTTCTTTTAATGCCGCCGACCTTTCTGGACCTTGAGTTCTCCTTTTCTGCTTCACAGGTGTAAATTTTGGATCAACATTTAGAGCGTGTACTGCAACTTCTGGGGATATTCCGCACATATCAGCATGAGTCCAAGCAAAAACATCCAAATTTGCCTTTAAAAAATATATTAAGATATTCTGAATTGACGCATTAAGTTGCGAACCCACATTCAACACCTTGTTTGGGTCCTTTGGGTCAACAGGTATTGGTATTGTCGTTTCCACTGGTACCACTCTATTTTCTCCTGCACTGACTTTTCTAGGATCCATCTCTTTCCTTGCTCCGCTGTGCTCGCCAGTGCAGGGTCCGCCCTGTAATTGCTACAAGGCTGGTTCTTTGATGCGGACTGGGGCTGCCGCATTCTTTCCCATTTCTCTTTTTCTAGTTTCTCGTAGCTCTGTTAGATAACATTCTCGCCTAGCATTTTGATCCTCTTTTATAACTCCTACTCCATTGTTTGTAGGGAATTTAATAGTGAGGCACCACGGGGCAAGAATAGCTTTGAACGCTACCAGAGTTGGACGACCAATGAAAGCATTGTTAGCAGAAAATTCGTCGACAATCACAAAAGTTTGCTTGTGGACCACTTTTCTCTCTCCTTCTCCAAGTTCCACAAACAAATCAATGGTTCCTATCGGCTGCTTTGGCTCCCCAGTGAAACCAGCGATTTTCTGTGATGAGGCTTGCACATCAGCCATAGGGATCTTCATTTGGTCGAATGTTTTCTTGAAGAGGATATTGCAGGATGCGCCACAATCAATGAGAACTCTTCTGACAATAGCTGGCCCGATACCAGCCGAGATGACTAAGGGATCCAAGGTAGGAGCTTCAATACCTGCGGAATCCCTAGCTTTGAACACGATATCATCATCAAAAGTTCTTTGTTGCTTCAGGGGCATAACACCTTCCAAAACGTATACAACTTCCTCGGTCGGTACATACTTCAAAGCTCGGGTATACCTTTCCATCTCACCCCAGCTTCTGCCTGCTGGGTGAGGTCCTCCTGTAATGACATTGATAATGGGCCTTCCAGATTCATGCCCTGCAGCCTTCTCACCTGTCCTAGGCTGATGAGCAGGAGCTTGTTGCCCCTGACTAGACGAAGCAGGATTGTTGCTATTCTTTTTCACAAATTGCTGCAGCTTGTTTTCCCTTAGCAACTCTTCAATCAGATTTTTCAACTGGCGGCATTCGTCGGTCTCGTGACCGGGTTGATTATGGAAGCGGCAGAACTTCCCACTCTGTATAGCCTTTATCCCGGTCCTTAGAGGAGGAGGTTTAGGAAAGTCAACAGAATCTTTAGTGGCAAGGTAGATACGTTCCGGCGTATCTGATAAAGGAGTATACTCTGATGGCTTGAAGGATCGGGGCTTCTTCAGATTACTCTGCTTCTTCCCATTGTTATTTTCCCTTTTTTTCCCTACCGATTCATTCTTGCGTGGAGCAATAGTGTAGTCTTCAGCTTTTTCCAATACTGCCTTTACCAGTACGGGACGGCTTTCCAAGCGTATGAATTCATCTGCTTTTTTATAGAATTTTTCAAGGGAATTTGGTTCCTTCATGTTTAGCCATTTCCCAAATTCGCTCGACTTGTCGATGGCCCTCATTAGATAGGTCAAGATCATCCGTGGTTCTGCATTGTCTACCTCGGCCAGCGCTATATTAAAGCGATTCAAGAAAGATCTGATAGTTTCACCCGGATTCTGTTCTAAACTTGACAATGAAATAATATCTTTGGCTTTTGAAGCGTATAGTCTGAACTGCTCCTCGAACTTCCGGGTTAAGTCAAAAAACTGATCGATAGATCGGACTGGCAGCTTGGTGAACCAAAGCAGAGCTACACCTTCCATGTATACAGGAAAATATCGGCACCTTATTTCATCAGAAGCCCTGGCACCTGTCATGTGCCAATCATACTTATACAAGAATTCGTTCGGATCACTTATTCCTTTGTAAGCTGGAATGGTTGGAGGGACAAACTTCCTTGGGAATTCAGCCTTTAAGATTTTCTCAGTAAATGGAGTTTTACTTGGGGCAAAACCCCATTCTTTCTCGTCCTCAACCCTCTGCATACTCTCTTTCATGATTTGTCGGACCATCCCAGAAAGATACTCCTCATCATGTCGAGTTCTAGATCCACTAACTTCAGGAAGTGTTTGTTCAAAGGGGCTAGCAGCCCTTTCAGGAGCATTCCTTTCTTCAACATCATGAATGTTGCCAGCAAAATTCCTTTCATTACCTACCGGTTGACGGTTTGCCCCAAGCAAATCGTTCAACCTATTCAGAATTAGGGCATTCTGGGCATTCTGAGCCTCGAATTGCGCATTTTGGGCATTTATCTGTTGGTTCAGCCCTAAGATTGCAGCATCCAGCTCTGCCTTTGTAACTCCGAAAGCTGGAGCGGCTTGATTTGCTATAGGGGAAGCGGAGGTTCCCTCTTGAATATTCCCAGATCTGACAGATCTACTTTTCCTTCCAGGAGCCATAATCTCGGATAGACTTCTGGTTTTCAAGGAAATTCTCTCTACAAACCTCTGTGAAGCAATGATGATAATTCACCTGAGTTCGGCTCTCAGTGAAAGCACCAAAAATGTTAATGCTAAAATTTGAACGCTAACACCCCGGTGTATGAAGTGAGATTGTGAAAGCACCACCCGATAGCTCGGGAACAGATTATAAGCAGATAATAGTGAAAAAGCAGTAAACAACAGCAATTTTATAGTGGTTCGGCTTAAGAGAGAGCCTACGTCCACTTTGAATATCTTTATTGACGATTTGATTACAAGTCAATGCAATTACACTTTGATTACAACACACTTTGAGTTTCAAGTGACTTAGAACAAGTAGCCTAAACTTCAATGTCGATCCAAATCTTTGAACACATGTTAGACATGTTTGATTTCTTCGTGAAGTTCCTTGAAGGTGTTGAAGTGGTTCAGAACGCAGCAGTGTAACGGCGCTTGAAATGAATGAGCCAAAAGTCCCTTGAATGTTGGGGGTGGCCATGTATTTGTAGGCAAATCTGGATAGGAATTTTTCGCCCAAGTCCTGAGTCGTGACCGACTCAGGCTAAGCCGTGGCCGTGTCAAGTTGAGTCGTGGCCGGCTTATCTGATTAAGCATTTGGTCTTCTCACTAGCCCATTCTTTTGCTGGATTCTAAGCCAAGTCCTGAGTCGTTGGCGAGTCAATTCTCATTGGGACAGGCATTGTGGCAATGGAATACGACTCAGTGGCTTTAAGTCGCCGACGAGTCATCCTGAGTTATGAGTCGTTAAGTCATTTCTTAGGTCGTCAATCCTCTTGAGTCGTTTCTTACGATGAGTCGTGGACTTGTTGAGTCGCTGAGGCGATAGCTTTGATGAGTTGGTAATGCATTGAGTCGGTCTGCCTTGTGAGCCGTTAACTAGTTAAGCCACTCTGCTCCTTCAAGTCGTTAACTCGTTGAGTCGTTGATCCACTGAGTCGTTGTCAACTCTGAGTCGCTGCTTACCTTGCGAACCGTTAACCCCTTGAGTCGTCCTATCCCTCTAAGTAGATGAGTCGGTCCTTCCCTTGAGTAGATGAGTCGGTCCAGTCCTTGAGTAGATGAGTCGGTCCAGTCCTTAAGTAGATGAGTCGTTGGGTAAAACGAGGTTAACAAACGACATCATATATCTGTATATGATAATCAACAAATATCAAAATATCTATAATCAAATAAATACTGTTGAGGAATCCAGTTGGATCCCTCCAACCTATTTCCTTGCATCCACAGACATTAGCACAATACCAATTCCGTTTCCAAACGAAATATCGTGGTATATAGGATTTATAAAATATTATCCGCTATTATAGGCGCAATAGGGTCTCATCCGCTATATAACGCGGGAAAATCAACTCCAAGTACATATATAATACCAATTCCACTTCAAGGTGAAATATCGCGGTATTTGTGTTTAATAAATAACCTCCGCTTAATATGCGGCGTATAGGGTCTACTTCAAAACAATAGATAGCAATCTAACATTCAACACACAATCAAGCAAAATTTAAATTTAACTATTCAAAATTTAAATCGAAACAAATTCGATTGAGTGAGGAGTACTCACCTTGCTTTCAATATCGTTTTCAGCTTTTATTTCGAATAAAATTAAACACGCGTTAAATTTTACCCGAAATTCTCACTTACTCCAAACGACTCCAAACCAGTTCCATCGCGTAGTGCTCGACAGAACGAATCCAATGCAACCTGTTTCGTAATTTTTCGACCTCGTATGACAAAGTTATACACTTTTAAACATCGAACGGATTATAATATAAAACAATTTACAATTTTATTTTAAATTTTTACAACCTTCATCTCGGCCATCCAATTCCTGCTTGCAAATCACGGCCCTGGCACGCATCTTCCCCATCTCCAGTTTCACGCACGAGGAAAGGAACCCATGGCCACCAATAGGGTTCGAATTTTCGAGCATCTTCTGTTCAACTTCACTCCGATCGAGTGCCACCACTCGAAACGCTTCACCTAGCTCTGCCTTTGGCATAAATTCCATGAAGCTCGGATGCCATCTCCAGGTGATAAATGTGCTTGAACGTCGGACTTTGAGGAACAATTGCCGTTGATTTACGTGCCTAAATTTGATCTCAGCCATTGGATACGTGGCTCTCGACGAATTCTACACTTTTCAAGTTGGAGGTTTCTTGATAAAATTGACTGATTGAGAGAGATTTGAGGAAGAAGATGAAAGCTTTCTGGCCATTGAAGACATAGTGGCGGCTGGGTTCAAAAATTAGGGTTTTGGGTTTTCTTTTTTGCAAATTGAAGTTATGAAGTCCTTATATAGAAAATTTCCAAAAACATTATTCATCCAAAATTTTCCGAACTCCAAACGAAGCGTGCTGGCTGGTGTTTATAGGGTTTACCCCACGTTTCGAACATAATGGAACGTGTTTTGGAGGCCAATTCGATCATCTGTACGAGTTACAGAAATAAACGATCGAATTTAAATTAAATCGATTTAAACCAATTCCTATGCGTTTTGGCCTGCCCCGGACAAACGGTAAATCCGATTGACACGAAATTTAAAATCATACAATAATATTACGTTATGGATCCGATGAAACAGGTTTTGTCGAAATCCGAGACTGGTTGAAAAATGGCTAATTTAACTCGTCAATTAAATATTAAAATATTCAATTTTCACAAATCAACTTTAAATTCAATTTTAAAAGTTCTATAACATCATTATAAATCTAACATGATTAAATAAAATTTTACAATTCAATTTTGATCATATTTAACCCAATTTCCAATTATTTCTGTAATTTCAAATATTAAATTATTGATTTAAATATCCAATTAAATTCAGATTATTCGAAATAAAATTTATTCGACTTATAAATTTCACTTATTAATATTTAAAATCAATTAAATATACAAATTTTAATTGACAGAAATTCTGATCGTTACAAACTTCCCCCCTTAAAAGAATTTCGTCCTCGAAATTACGAAGTAAGAAAAAGTTACAGAATCCATTAACTTTCCCAAAGCAAACCATTCAATTCAGATTTTTCAAATCTCTTAAGTGTTTAACTTTCCCAAAATTCGTAGTTAAACTTCTTACAAAATCTTTACTAAGTTTTCAAATCATACTTAGTTATCTTTTCAAAAACAACTACTATTGTTTAACTTTTAACTCCAAAATCAAAGTTATAGTTTTCAAAAATTTCCAATTTTTCTCAAAAATATTCTAACGCCTCAAATTTCTGAAAAATTTCGCCAGCGTCTCCTTTGCGCGGCTAGCTCGGTACGACTACAAAAATGGCACCACGGCCCTTTAGATTTAAAAAGAAAAGAAAAGGCCAAGCGGCTAGACAAGAAGATCATCAAATTCCATACTGAAATTGAAATACGTACCTTTTGTCGAGCAATTCAATTTTTTATCTTTGAGATCAAAGTCCCAATTCTATTACCTTTAATACACCTGTATATCCTGCTAGCCATAATATCCAATTACAATATTCAAAAATCATTTTGCACAACTCAAATTGGTTTCCCATTTACGCGTGTTTGATTTTTTAACATTAAATTTTACTAACATTCATTCATTCGATTTCAGTTAGTTCACATTCACATAAGTTCACTTTCAATTCAAATCAAATCCAGTTCATATTCATTTACTTCCAATTTGGATTCAATTACTTTAGCTTTCAATTTCATCAACACTTAATGAATTTATATACAATCAATTAACAATCAAATAACAACCAATGTATATTCAACACAACCGAATTTATTCACTTTACATTCAACATTCATATTCACTTTGTTTACCTTCAATTTGGTTTAACACCTTTACTTTCAATTGGTTTAATTAAATTGATTTTCATTCAATTATTCAACTTCCAATAACATTAGATTTTAAAGAATTAACACTTACATTCATTATTTCATATCAACTTAATTTACATTCAATTGATTAGCATTCCTTGCATTAATTAATTCAATTGCTAATTCTTTTAACAAATATGGTTAAATTTCTTTACATAACTCAAGTTCACATTTATCACTTAACTTTATTAATTTACTTCGATACAAAATCAACTTCATTCAACATCTCTTATGTTATATTTCATTTTATAAACATCACTTGGTTTTACTTAACTTAAATTCCCACTTATAAATCAATTCAGATTCCAATTCTAAAGTAAATTCCATTTAACTTTTAATTCATTTTTATTTACAACTCATATTCATAAAATATATTCATACAGTTTCACTTCTTATATATATAAGATTATTTCACAATTGTAAATCACATTAATTATAATTCAATTCTTATAATTCTTTTTACTTATACAATAATTCCTTTACAATTGTCGTTTTTATTTAGATTATTCAAACGTCTTTTAATTTACTTATATATATTCTTACATTTTTAATCAACCAAACAATCAACTTATATACGCTTTAATAATTCTGAAAAATTATCCCTTTATATATATAATATAATTTTGGGTAAAATTATTTCATTTACCCCATTTCAAAACGATACTATGTCGATTTATCTTGTTTAAGAGTTCAGAAATCCCTATCTACCATAGTTAGCTAGACTACATCGACCGGAATCTATAAACAATCAACCGATAAGTCAACACAATACAAAACATTTTCATATTCACTAACAAATACGCACTCATAGCTATTATTACATTAAACTCATTCTAGAGTACTACTGACTCTATCTCTAATGAGTAATACCCAACAGAGCTAAGGTTGTCGCTTAACCATAAGCTCTGATACCAAATGTAACGACACGGATTTTCGACGCTCGAAAACCGACATCAATACGTCCACTGTATCAACTGCCGAGCAATCGAAGGCCGAAAAACAGTACCTTAGGGTTAAAGAAGAAGAAAAAGATAGAAGAAGAGAGAAAAAGATAGAACAGAACAAAAAGAAACAACATGACAATATCAAAATCTCACAATCACAGCGGAACAACATATAATAAATAAATGAATAATCTTTAAAACAAAGATTTACATCAGTTATTACATTACATCACATTACATTATCAGAGTTTACAACAACAAACAGCGGAAAAGAAATACTATATACTAAATGATACGCCATGCCCTCCAGCTTGCCTCCAATTCTCTACAACAACTCCCGAATTCCAGAATGACCTGATAACCTGCCTCTAGACTGCCCGTGTGGAAATTGGTGGACACCCAGAGTTTAGGAAGAAAACAATAAAATCCAGGTCAGTCATGGGACTGGTATGAGAACTTTAAATAGTTTATCTTTTAAAAACAAAATAGAGGAATATTTTTAAAGTCAATTCGAAATGCTTTTAAAAATGAAACTACCATAAGGCCTCCCGGCACACACACAATGCAAACGCAGAATTGGGGGAGATTTCTCCGTATGATAGTCAAAGATGCTTACTGCGCAAAATCAAATCATTTTTGATATTATTATTAGTTCATAGTGTAGAAAACATTTTGAAAGTATAATATAAATCTTAGCCAGCATAGGTACCATCATATTATGCCTACTATAGCTACCATATTAGATGGCAGGTTCTACAACTAAAACCGTACAAGGTTCGTATTGTTTCTTTGGATTTCCAACAAATGGTCAGGCCAAGGAGCTTCCCATTGCCACATGGAAACGCCTCTGAAATGACGCCCCAAGATCTAACCGGATCTCTGCCAACACAAGGCCAGGTTACCCTTCAAACTGGGTAACTACTGACACGAATATGTCATCCCTCGACCGTAACCGATCTGTATCCGAGGATCCTCGATTCCCACAACCACAAAGTAATAAATTTGCAGCAACAACATAGGTTAAGTATCTAGGCTCCATACCATGATACCACCTCTATCCATAAGGAATGACATAAACTAAAGGGACGCTACCCCCCTAATAACCTTGCTGCATCCTTCCTGTTTTGATCATTTCCGGGGTGTGAGGTCCGACGAAGTCTCGCCCACAAAGCTACGCTTTATACAAAAGTTGTGCTTTGATTCAACAAATGCTCAACAGCACTTAGCATATCACACTACCAAATTGGGAGTACATTACTAATAACCTTCAACTACATAAACTCTGAGCTTGTACGTCTCAGAAAAGGGTGTTAAGCTAAGGGAATAAATTCTCCGCCACCAACAGATATGTATTTGAAAGAAATCAGCTTTATATCTCAATTTGTAATGTAAGACATACAATCCATACAAGTCTGTTCCGGGTTCGAACAGAACGGAAGGCACTTCCAAAGAAGTCCTTGCAATCCAGATATTCACTAATCACGTCCGGACTTCCCATCACATACGGCATCTCTATACCGGGGCCATTCGGTGCAGAGACATTCGACGGTAATCCTTCCGTTTTCAAAAATATACGGTTTTCAACACCGGTCTTCAATTGCAATCCATAACGACGTATCACATATTCAGAATGGGTTATACGACCCAAAGGTCCTTTCTCGGCTAACCCGAATAGTGAGCGCTTATTCAAAAATAAGTATGGCATTCAAATTCAAGAAAATCACAACAAATATCCATTCAAAGGTAAATATTGATAGTCGGTTATTGAACCATCAATGGATATGCACAACATCACCAGATTCCAAATAATTTTCTAAATTATTTATTTTCCAAAAATAACTTTACAAGATATATAATTTCAATATTTCAAAAATAAATCAATATTTATTTTTAAACAAATTCCCCTTTCTTTTATAAATTCCATAGTGAATTTATATTTCAAAATATCTATTGATATACAGTTTTCAATAGATTTCACATATTCATTTCCAATTTATCTTTACAAAGATAAATTCCCAAAAACGTTTCATTTCATACTGGAAAAGCATTTCCATGCTTATTAATAATAAGTAGTTCACAAATCTATTTATTTTCAACACTTGGAAAATATTCAATATACTTAAATCACAATTAAGTATATACTTTATTCATTAAGGAAAGTGTTCTTTTAAACACATTGTAACGATCCAAAAGTTTCGAACCCGAAAATTCCAAATAGTTATGGAAAAAAGAAGGAAGAGATAGAGGAAGAAGATTAGAAAACACCAACATCTCACATTTGCAGCGGAGAATATATAATAATAAATATAACAGTTTACAATAGTATACTATATCAGTCGATTTCATTTAATATACATCAGAGTTTCACATATACACTGACACTGAATATATACAATAATTATATCTCAGATTAGCAATAATACAATTACAGCGGAAACACTCTATACCTACTTGCCTTCCAGTTAGCCTCCTGAGCTCCAGAACGCCCTACTTGAAATTTTGTAATACTCGGTCTGAACCGAGCATTACACCAAAGTAACACCTGGGTCAGGCTGGAAACCAGCGTTAGTAAACCCAACTAACATGGAATACTAAAGCAAACAACTTATATAAACCCGGGTAACTATATCAATTTAACCAATTCACAATTTGCTATAGACAATCACTTATTTCCCATATAAATTTCTAACTACCAGACTTAGATAAAATAATCCAATCCACTTAAATCATTTCATTTCATCTATTGATTTCACAAATCAATTTATATAAATTTGAAGTGGTTTCGGGTATTTTTCAATACCCGACCCCGACCTCTTCGAAACTCATGTCATCCTACCCCAAGTTATTCAACGATATACACAACATTTCATATCAGAGATATCTACTAATTCAAAACATCCAATACCATTCAATTATCCATAAGAAAAACTTAATCACATACAAACCAATTCAATTGATTCTAATTGAATTTCTAACCACATTCACTTAGGTTCCAAATCAAATAATTCAATTATCCCTTCAACATTCATCAGCATTAATCAACCTGGATTAATTATCCTTCAATTACGTTCAAGTAATTACCTTTAATTCATTTCACGATATTAATTGTTCTTGACCCAAATCAATTAGAAATCTTAATTACCTCAGGAATTAATTAAGTATTTTAATCACATTAGTTCATAATTATTTATATTAATTAACTTCTCATAAGTCACTTGTATTGATTTATTTTCTTAACTAATCAATCTCTATTTACATTATTGATTATATAGATTAATGATTTCTCATTAACATTTCAAATCTAATTTTAATTATATTAAACAATTAATCATTTACTAAAACATATATATATATATATATATATATATATATATATATATATATATATATATATATATGTCATTCTTGATTTATCTCAACCGATGATTAACTATCTTATATTTACTTTATTATATAAATTAATTACTCCTTAATTAATCATTTTAATTAATCTCTTGATTAATTCCACAAGGTAATTATATTTTTATCTATTCCATTAAGCAATTATTTATCAACCCACCCAATGATCATTCCAATTAATTTAGACCCAATTAATTAACCCAAATCATAAATTAATATAATTAATTAATTTCCTTAAATTATCCTATTTATTTAATGAATCACTAATCATTAAACCTTTATTGATTTTAATCTGAACCATTTTTCTTATTTACGATTTAAGTTTAAAACCATTTATAACCCAAATCTTTCGAGTCAAACAACAATCAACTCGAGAATCAATCAAAAACCAAAATCAACAGGTCATCGATACACAGTGCACATTAAATCAATTCAACCACTCAACCAAATATTTAAATTTAACCACTTAAATTTAAATAAAACTCCAACAGTGTGAGATTACTTACCTTTGATTTTCTATTTGCGAATCCGATCAAATCTCGGCTTGGCTTCACAGTTATAGACCTTGTATAAACAATTTGGGTTTTATTAATACATGAAATAATTAAATTATCAATTACCATTTAATAGAATTTGATTTACCAATTGTTTTATTCAAACCAATTTTCCAATAATAAATAATTGTTTCTTTTCTTTTGAAACCATATACTAACAAGTAATCTATAGTTTTCAAAACCTAATTTTATATAATATTCAACATTTTAAAATTTCCTTTCTAGCCTCTATATACATGTGGAATTTCAAAACAGAATTGTTTTATATCCCACTGTTAAATTACATCCTACCTCTATATATTTTAAACATGTATGTGTGAAATATTTTATTAAGTTAAACAAAAAGAGAAAGGGAACTCACTGCCTCAGGTTGAATTCGAGAGGCCCAAGCCTATGTCGAACGCTAAATGCGAACGAAATCATGAAACCCTTGCGAACCCCAAGCCAGAAACACTTGCGTCATCGTTCATGGTATCAAATGCGACAACAACCTCGAGCACCAAGCCCTAACCGCGCGACGAACCACCACTGCTAGTATTAGCCCCTCCTCCTTAATCACGTCTTCCCCAAAGTAACAGTGAACCCTAGCTCGAGAATTCGATCCAAATCTGAGCCTTCCCCTTGACTTCGATCTTCCAAGTGTTGAAGTGAGAAAAGGGGGTTCGGCAAGAAGACAAACGAGGCGATAAGGCTCAACTCGCGGCGGTTCAAACTCGAGGAGGCTCGAATCACGCGAGCACGGTTCATAGTGCCCGAGTGTTAGCAGATTTGCAAAACATGGCTGTCGATTTGCGGCCGATGGATAGTGGCGTGGATGTTAATTTTTGAAGAAATTAGATTGTGGCAGAAAGATGTGTAAGCGGAGAGGATGAGAAAAAGAACTGCAAATGTTTCGAAGACTTCGGCCATAGTCTTCTTTTTTTTATTGCGATTTGTTAAGAGAATAAAGAGGGGACGAGAATGATAAATATTTGGGATAGCTTCTAGAGAATGATTGTGAAAAAAATATCTTAGCCAATTTATTTAATAATTTTTTTTCTTCATTATCTTATATAAAACTTCAAAATGCTTCATCGATTGCTACTTAAAATTTTGAACTCCTCTTAAGCAATGCCGCGAGGCAATTATAAAGCTTTACCCTTATTCTGAACACGATGGAACGCGTTTCGGAAGCCAATTTAATCGTATGTGCGAGTTACAAAAGAAAACGATCATATTTCAATTAAATCGATTAAAATAGTTCTAAGCGTCTTGAGCTGCCAGGGTCAAACGACAACTCTGATTGCTACGAAAATTGAAATCTGATAATAACTAACTATTACGGATCCAATGGAACTGGTTTCGTCGAATTCCAAACTGTGCCTAGGAAGGATATTTTTAAATTCCAATTTAAACGATATATTATTAAAATTGAACAAATTACCTTTAAATTAAATTTCAACCATTCTATTATTTTCAGTATCATCATTATAGATTTTATAAGCCTTTAAATCATTAAACAGGCTTAGCATCTCAGATTCAACAATTTAACCAATTTTAATTATTAAATTCAACATTTAAACTATATAATTCGATGATTTAATTATCCAGAAAATATTGATATCTTGAATTAAAGTTAAAATTAACTTTTAAATATTTTAAAATCAATTAATTATTCCAATTTAATTTGTTCAAAATTCTGGGTCGTCATATTCCTTCCTCCTTAAAAGAATTTCGTCCCCGAAATTACTAGTTAGGAAGAATGGAACCATACCCGTCTATTATTATTTTTTTCTCCAAAACTCACAATTCAACATCCTACCAACTATCTTTTGTTAAAGACCCACTATCACCTTATCCAACTTCCCAAACCTTCTATAGTTTCAACCAATACCCTTTCTGTTCAATCATCTAAATTTCAATTTAAAACCAAATTTTGAATTATCAAAATTTTCTCAAAATTTTTCTAACTCTCTAAATTTCCGAAATTTTTTGCCAGCGTCTCCTTTGCGCGGCTAGCTCGGTACAATTACAAAAAGGCCTCTACGGGCTCCCAAATTCCAAATAGAAAACAGAAAGCCAAGTGGCTAGATCAAAAACCCAATCCAATTCATACGGAAATTAAAATACATACCTTTTTGTCGGGCATTTCATATTATACTTTGGAATCAAACCCAATTTCCTTTTCCTCTTTTAATACCTGCATATCTTACTTGACAATAATATCCAATCGTAACCCTTCTAAATCATTGTATACATTTTCCTACATAAGTTTCATACCCACCTTTATTCAAATTAATTTTCCCCATTTTCATACGAATTCAATTTACTTTAAATTTTGAATATTAGATTTTATCTTTCAAGTATAATTGATTCATATTAGTTCATCTACAAATTTACTTTAAATTTTCAATTTGAAAACGTTTTGTCGTTAACCAATTTTTCTCAAAAATTTCCAAAAATTTTCTAACTCCCAGGAAAATTTTGGCAGAGTCTCCTTTGTACGGAGGAGCATTTGCAATTTCATAAGAGATATAAATATATATATATATATCGACCCACCCGGTCGGAAAAAGCAAAAACAGTTCATCTTTCCTATTTTTATTGCGTAGGCGTATCTTATTTAGCATTTTAAGCAAGCGGCTTATTTATTCTAGCAAATAGCGCAACCAAATCCAGCCAAACGGCTTCCCAGTACCTGTACTTACTCTTTTTAGATATGTAAGTACTATATACATGAAGTTTACCATATTTCTCTTACTTAAACAACTATAACACTACAATTCTAAAATAAATGCACTCGAAATAACTTCCATAAGCAATTTATATGTCTACAAACTAATTCAATTGCTTTGAACCAATTCATAAGCCATTTCATTAAATTTTAATAGTTTTCAACTCGATTTCTTGTATTCAATTTATTTTTAATCCAAACAAGCTTATATTCAATTCAATTAATTATAAACCAATTTATTTAACTTCTCTCAACCCATATAATTTTAATTACCTTTGTTTACAACAACAACAACTATTTTTATGAAAATTTTGGCGATATTTGCTTAGCAGAGTATCCATTTAAGTTTATAACTACTTTAAATTAATTTCAACTTATCTTATATTTAATTCCATTTCATTTCAAATTTATTTACCAACCATTCATTGCATTTCATTTTATTTCCGCAATTGTTCCATTCAAAACAATTTATTAAGCTTGGCACATTCAATACTTATAAATTAATAACCATTTCCCAAATTAATTCAATCCAAGTTTTTATTGAATGGGCTTTCACCCTTATTCTAAGCCAAGCTTCCATAAATTTGAAACTTAGGTGAATTTACTTTAATTTATTCCAACATCAAACTTAAGTTTACTTCTATTTGATTCTCATTTAATCAAATTCCATTAAATTTAGTTGGCCCATCCATTTAAATTTTAACTTTAATTCATCTTCTCAATTTATCAAAATAATATCCAAGCACATACTTAACTCATTTATACTTCAAATTAATATACCACCAAATTTAAGTTCAGTCTGATAATCCAATTCCAATCACAACTTTGATTTAGTTTTTATTCAATCAGACTTCATCCATTTATTATTTAACTCAATCAACCCAATTTAAAGTTTTTTTTTAATTTACTTACTTAATTCGTTACGAATTTATTTTATTAACATAAGGCCATTCTCAATTTATTTTAATACACTTGGGTTTTGTTTTGCAACTCAAACCATTTCTATTATAATCACTTCTCTTATATCCAATTTACTTGCAAATTTCATTAAATATTATTCAAATCACCTTTGAATTTTATTTGTAATTCAAACCATCACATTTTTCAGTCTAACTCAATTTTATTTTTATTTTACAACATCACTTCTTATTTACTTTATTATTAAATCTAAGTTGAATTCTATTTAAAATTCGAATTCATTCCCAAACCCATTATCAACCTACAATCCATCTGTTTAACCAAGTTAAATTTTATTAATATACTCAACCAAATAATTATTTAGCCAATTAGCTTACTTTCAACTTCTAAATCAATATTCGATTTTAAATACAAATTCACTTCATTAAAATTCCGGTTTGGATTTTCCTTTTATTTCCCCATAATTCCAACATCTTTATTTACAAAAAAATTTTTGAAATGCTTTTAAATTCACATCATACTTAATAAAATAACTCTTTACAAAAATACTTCTTATACCTCGATGTCTCAACCAGTCCATCCTTGTTCTCATAGAAATTCAGTCATACGTTGATCAGGCATAGGACTGAAAATCTATAAGTACTTGGTAAACCCGTTTCCAACACCCATTGAAAATACTTGGAAAATAATTTTATTAAAAATATTGAAAGCATTTTGAAATAGAGGAAATATCTTTGGTGAGAATGCTCTGGAAATCATCACCCCCATCCATGGTCGCAGTTAACTCGATGGTTACGTTGCCATCCCGACAAAATCAATAGATAACTGTAGGCCTCCGCGCCCCTCGATTACACCATGGAACTCACGACAGATCGCAGCTACAACTAGGGTTACGTAGCTATCACAGCAAAAACCCATATAACTGTAGGCATCAGCGCCCTCAAATTTCGCTGCAAAAAATGAAACTTCTCCACTCCACTTGACCATAGATCGCAGTCTACCGATGTTGCGTTGCCTTCCCGACAAAATCTAGTGTAGACTGTTGGCACTCATCCTCCACACAATTTCACTATGGTCCCCACTGTAGATCGCAGTGACATCGAGTTACACTGTCATCATAGCATAACCCAAATGCCCCTGTAGGCATCAGCGCCCTCGACTTCCGCTACCTAATAATCCTCAGGAACTAGTTTTGTCCGGACTCCTCACAGGACCAACTTTAGAACCCCCCTTGGGGCTCAAGGCAGCACCAACCGGTGGCACTCCTGAGAAGTTCATTTTAAGGGAGCGCCTTTTTCCCCAAAGCCATCATCAAAACATTTTATACTATAAACATATAGTATCTTCAAATCATACACCTAATATGATCTCATACAAAGCTCATTTACACAAAATTGATTATTTCAAAATCGATAATTCTCAAACTAGGCTTTCCAAATTTTAATATTGATTTTACCCAAAAATCAAAAGCCTTTCCAATCCAAAGGTTCCCAAAACCTTTTTCCAAATTCCTCATAAGATCCTTTATATATATATTCAGATATATAAAATTTTAAAAACTTTGGATCTTTTCAAACTTGTACAAAACTCCTTTTATACTTCAAATACCTTCAAAAATCCTTTTCTTCCGACAATAGATTTAACAAGGAAAGATTTATCTTATATAACAAAGATATATATAACTTTGTTTATTCAAAATCAAATATTCAAATTTGATTACTCTTTCCAATATCAATTTCATTCAAATTTGTACGATGTACACATAACATCTGTACGCTATACCAATATGATCGCTCATTCGATCGCACAATTTCACTTCCGAACTAGTATTGTCCACCCGACTTCTTAGTGCGGACACAGATCTGGTTTCTTGATTAGAAACAGCCATTCTCCTTGCATAGCTATAACTATGATAGAGAACATTCAAAACCAATCAACAATCCATATCCAGGTTCGCCGTCGAAAATCGAGTGAAAAATCGCAACTCGGATCGATAACTATCTCGAAATTCTGTGCTCGAATCCGAATCAAACCGTTATGTGAAAAGAGTAATATACGTACATCCTACGTATTTTAACTTCATTGATTATTAGCCAAATCAATTTCCTTTCTATTCACACGTCCTTAAATTTCCATTCTGTAACATTCCGGGATTTTACTAAATTAAATTCGTTAAATTGTTTGAACTTTTGGATTTAATTCGTGAAATTTTAACAGAAATAAAATGTTATTAAAAAGAAAGGAAATTATATGAATATAAACAAATAAATAATAATAATAATAATAATAATAATAATAATAATAATAATAATAACAATAATAATGATAGAAAGCAACAATTATCAACAAGAAATTGTTTAAAATAATACAAATTAAGTATGAACAAATTTAATGTTTTGGTTAAAACCTTTAATAGAACTAAAACAAATATTGTACATAAACTACATAGTTACAAAATGTAAATGCCTGAAATAACTTTTCTTTTAACACAGTAAAATAAGAAACAAGTTAACCAAACACAACAAGACTTAGCTTTATTAAGTTGCTGTAAACCATTACACTGTAAACAATAGAAGGAATATACAAACCAGGAAGTAAAGTATGCAAGCCTCAAACATAAAATAAAATAAATGTATGAAACAAGTTTTGGTACTTATAAAAAAAATAAAAAAATAAAGAAGATAAAAATCGAACAGAACCATGCTGTAAGTATTTTAAGACAAAGAAGAAGATTAAAAAAAATATCTTCAAGAACAAAACAAAATTGTACTTATCGAAAAAAAAATCAATCAATAGCATATATATATGTAAACTAAAATAGGAACAAAGGCATTAAATGCCATCTATTCAAGCACAAATAAAATCTTACTTAGCACAAACAAAAATCATGTCAGCCGAATTTACATATGGCTTAGTCAACAAGAAGATTGTTTGGTCAAAGATTGTAGGCAAGGGAAAGATATCTGAAAAAGGAAAAAAAAAGGAAAGCTAGTGAACCAATGTTCACTTACCTGTCCAAACTTCTCTATATAACTGCCTATTTGCTTTATTTAGTTCAAAGAAAAAAAAGCAAAGTCAGAAAAGAAAAGAAAAAGAAGTAAAACATTTCTTTGCTCTACAAAATCTAAACTGATCATCCATTCCAGTTTGCAAGCCTGACAATCTATGTTTTTATAAACTAAAGGTAATGTCTTTTAAAACAACAAATTGAGTTATGTTTTGTTAAATAATCAAGTAGAAACATCAGGTCTTAAGCAAGTGCATACGAATTGTTGCAGTTAACAGATAAAGAAAAAGAATATCAAGTTAAGAAGAGAAAGAGAGATAGTCTAAGTTTTGGTTTTTCGAACAAGAAAAACTGCAGTTCAAGGAAATCAAATATATCCTCTGTTTCAAACATTTGTCCATGTGAGTAAACAATTTAAGAAAAAAAAATATAATTCAAGTATATTTAAAATTGTTGCTCATTGGCCTGGGATATGAAACTGGTTTACTTTGCATATCCATGGGTAGTTCTTCTCAGTGTAAATGCTTGTTCTTCTGTCTTTGGTTTCAAAGCACCACATTTATTCAAAACCTCATCTTTAATCATGTATCATTATTAGATTTTGATCTCAAAAATAAAAATAAAAAATTAACTTGCGTATTTAAGGATGAACTATGATTTTAAAGTATAAATTTCAGAAGGAAAATATTACCCAGTTCAAAGAAATGGTTTTTGCAGTAATATGCCATATTTTGGTTAAACTCGAATATCATGAAATGCTAATTTAAGTTTATAACTTGAATCCTCATTGCAAATTATGATTTTTAAGATGAAATTGGCAATATTTAGTTGCCTATGTCACGCGCAGTTCATTGTTGAACGAAAATGGTATTTTGATCGATTTCTGTTCATCTAACAATTTTTAGATGCTAGAAATTTGTGTGAAGCTGGGTTAAACACTCACGATCCCAGGAAAATTTTTGAAAAAAAATTCTAATGTATGAATGGGGAGAACGAATCGAGTTTAGGGTTTAAACCCATATAGGAACGCCGTTGACAAATCTGATCGCTGCCACGTCGACGTTTCACCGGAGCTGATCGCACCGGTGCCGATCGAGGCAGTGAAGATAGGCGGAGCTCCGGTCAAGTTTCCATGGCCTATGATGGTCAGAGGAGGTGGCGCGGGCTCATTTCCTGGCGATGTGTTTTTGGGTTTGTTGGTCGAAATGTCTCGAATTTGCTTTTGAGTTTAATTTGAAACTCTGGGTGTTCGTACTGTTTTGGGAGGTAGAGAGCAACGTGTGGGAGGCCGCAGCACCGTCCCACGTTGGTGGAGTTGGCCGTGCACGTATACGTGCAGTGGTGTGTGTCAGTGTGGGATCTGGGGAAAGTGGCAGTGTGACTCGAAGTCACTTTAGGGAAACCGGGGTAAAAACTCGAAGCAGGACTCGAGTTTGTCCAGGGTGTAGCATGTTGAATGGTGAACTTAAGAGAATTTTAAAAAAAAATTAGCACTCGGGTGAGTTTCAACTAAAACCCGAAGCAGAGGCCTATTTTTATCGGGGATGACTCGAAGAACCCCTCGTGTTGGACCTGAAGTTAACAAATCTCAGTTTTGCAACATAGTTTAAAAATGTTTTTCTAACTTGTTTTTCTCATAAATGACAATAGTTGGCCAAGATAATGAAAAGTGTTTGTTTTACTTAACAAAATATTTAAGAAATATATTCAAATTTGTTAACTTAAAACAAATACATTATGATGGTTAAATGATGATTAAATAATTTATGATTTAAAATTACTTTGAAGTTAAAGGTTGATTTATTTAAAGAATAATTAGAAAATAAAAGTAATTAACCATTAAGAATTAATAAATTAAGATAGTTAATTTGAGATTAAGTGATTAATAAAGTCAGTTTAAAATTTAATACTTTTATAATTAAGTGAAATTTTAAACATTGATTTAAAATAATCAATAAAGATAATTATCAGGTTAATTTATTAAATTACATTCACTTTGATTTATAAATAATTAACCATTGTTATGCACTATATTGTTTTCTGTTGTGATTGTGATACTGTGTGATGCACTATGACTGTGATTGCTCTGTATAGATGTGAAAACCCTTTTGTCGTAAACGGCAATTTAAACTTCGATGCGACAGGGAGTCGGATTTCAGTTTGTTATCCGAAACCCACATCGAACCCTGAATGTGAATCTTTGTGATTGATATATCCACGTGTTTTGAAAATCAACCGCACACTATTCGGTTTAGCCGGGAGAGGACCTTTGTGTCGTATAACCCATTCCGAATAGTGATACGTCGAAATGGATAGCATTTGAAGACCGGTGGTGAAGACCGGGTGTCTTCAAAAAACGATAGGATAACCTATCGATTGTCTCTGCACTGAGTTGCTCCGGTATAGAGATTTCCCTAAGTGATGGGAAGTCTGATCGGGATTGTGGATACCCGGATTTGCAAGGGCTTCTTCCTTTATTTGACGAAGTGCCTTCGGTTCTGTTCGAACCCGGGACAGACTTGTATGGTCGTATGTCTGACACTACACTTTGAGATATAATGCCGATTTCTTTCAAATACATATCTGTTGGTGGCGGAGAATTTATTCTCTTAGCTTAACACCCTTCTCTGAGACGTACGAGCTCAGAGGTTATGTAATTGAAGGTTATCAGCGATATATTCTCAAATTGGTAGCGTGACATGCTAAGTGCTGCTGTGTGTTGATGATCATTAGTTGATCATTTGTGATCAAAGCAAAGCTTTCGTGTAAAGCATAGCTTTGTGGACGAGACCTCATCGGACCTCACAACCCGAAAATGGTCGAAACAGGAAAGATGCGGCAAGGTTATGAGGGTCGCGCCCTTTAGGGTATGTCATTTCCTTCTGGAAAAAAGTGATGTCATGGTATGGAGCCCAGATATTTACCTGTGTGGTAGCTCCAATCTCATTTACTCTGTGGTTGTTGCTTTGTGACAGAGGGCCCTCGGATAAAGGTCCCAAAGGACCGGGGAGTGGCATACTCGAGTAGTAGTTACCTAGTTACAGAGGTAACCCGGCCTTGTGTTGGCAGAGAGCCGGGTAGGTTCTCGGGACGTCCCGCCAGAGGCGTACATATGTGGCACTAGGAAGTTCCTTAGCCTGACCATTTGTTGGAAATCCAAAAAAAACAATACGAGCCCTGTACGGTTTTAGTTGTATAACCTGCCATGCAGCGTGACGGTAACCTGCCACAAAACATGGTAGCTATAGTAGGCATACGATAATGGTCGTATGCTGGCTAAGATTAATATTCTATTTTCGAAATGCTTTCGACACTATGCACTAGTAATAATATAAAAAGAATTTTCTCGTATCAAGCATATTTGACTATCATAAGAAGAAATCTCCTCCAATTCTGCGATTGCATTGTGTGTATGGCGGGAGGTCTTATGGTAGTTTCATTTTCCAAAAGCATAATGAATGTTCTTTATAAAATCTAGTTTATTCAAAAGCAACTGTTTGTTTTGTTTACTCATACCAGTCCCATGACTGACCCGGAGTTTATTGTTTCTTTTCTAAACTCTGGGTGCCCATAATTTCTACACGAGCAGCCTAGTAGCAGGTTTCATATTTTGGAGTTAGCAGTATTTTGGAGCTTTTGCTTTGGAGATATTCTAGAAGCTTCTTGGATCTCAGGTTGTTAGTGTTTGGGAGATTGTTACCTTTACATTCCTATGAAGACTTTTGGATATATGATCATCGATGTATCATTATGATGTTATTTGGAGTTGTGGTGTATGTATTACATACTCTGATGTATTATTGGATACTATGATGTTGTACCTGTGATGTATGCATGATATTCTTTTTGTTTCGCTGTTTTATATTCATCTGATGTTGTTATAAGCTCCAGCGATACGAATTTGATGTCGTTTATTGGATATCGAGTTCGGGTCGTCACAATTGGTATCAGAGCTGAAGGTTGAGTAAGAACTTTAGCTACGGAGTATAACACATCAGATGGATCATTAGAAATGGGGTGAAGTATACCCTAGAATGAGTATAACCAAGACTGAGACTCTAAATTTATTAGTCTATTTCTTTTTACTGCTGATATTCCTTAAAATATTTCGTCCGTATATCTAAATCAATTTTCTTACTAATTTCAGATAGTAAGAATGAGCTGGCGCAGAGGAAGAGTTAGGGGTCAAGGAAGTGCCACAGCACCAAATCAAGTTTGCCCAACAGCAGTAACAGCAGTACCTATTCAGTATCAGTCGGACCTGGCTGATTTATATAAGAAATTCGCAAAGCTTGGTGGTAAGCCGTTCAGCGGCAACGAATCAATTATTGAGGCTCAAGCATGGATAAGATCCTGTGAGAAGATCTTCAAAGGGCTGAAATTGCAAGACGATCAGAAGCGACTTATAGCTTCTTGGCAACTTCAGGATGAAGCCTCAGCTTGGTGGGAGACAATCACGATAGATAAGCCAGAAGATGAGTTTTCTTGGGAGAAATTCAAAGAAGTGTTTGAGAAGCGATTTTTGCCATCAGCTGGACTTTCTCGCATGTACCAGGAATTTATGGACCTGAAGCAGGGAAGTTTATCATTCGAGGAATATCTGAACAAATTTAATGAGTTATCTCGTTTTGGTCCCGAATTGGTGAATACGCCTTTAAAGAAGAATGAACGATTCATTCGCGGGATGAATAAGAAATTTCACGAAAGAATGACGTCCCATGTTAAGGAGTCTTTCTCAGATTTAGTTGATATGGGATACCGATATGCCACACTTGATACGCAGGAAGCCCCAGCAGAGAAAGGAAGTTCGGGCAATCCAAATTGGAAGAAACGGAAATTTGGAGGGTAGAAACCGTGGCAAAGCAAGGATAAAAAGAAGTGCGCCCAGGGTGGTACAGCTGAGAATGTTACTTGTTATAATTGCTTGGAAAAAGGCCACTACTCAAATAGCTGCAAGAAGCCCAAGAGAGACCAATCCGCTCAAGCAAATCCCAGGAAGTGCTATTACTGTCAGAAAGTGGGGCATGAAGTTAAGGACTGTCCAACCATGAAGCAAGCTCAAACAGCAAAAGTGTATGCTGTCAAAGACCAACCTGCATCTTCCAAGGCAGAGAAAGGAAAGCGAGTTCTGGAAGGTAATCTTACCATTTATGATAACATTGTTAGGGTTCTATTTGACACGGGTGCTACACATAGTTTTATCTCTCAGCAAGCTATTAATAAATTAAATCTTGAACCCGATTTTGTGGATGAGCCCATATGCGTAAAGAATCCAGTTGGAGGTCCCGCGAACCTTTTTCTTCGTTGTAGAGTTGTTCCTATCTCATACTCTTGTTATCAATTCCCTACTAGTCTCTTCGTTCTTGATTTTAACGAGTTTGAAGTCCTACTCGGAATGGATTGGCTAGCGAAATATGAAGCCATATTGGATTGCACCAATCGATTGATTTCTATTAAAACCGAATTTAGAGATTTCATCGAAATTGCTTGTGAGGATCCTAGTCCAAAAAGGGAAGGATTGATGTATAATTTGGGTTATCCCGAACCCAGTTTAGAGTCCATACCCATTGTTAGAGATTTTCCGGACGTCTTCGGAGAAGTGAAATCTCTACCCCGACATTGAGAAATAGAATTCAGAATCGACCTTGTACCTGATGCTCGTCCTGTAGTTCACGCAAGTCGCAGGATGGCGCCCAGGGAAAGGGTTGAATTAGTCGAGCAGACCAGGGATCTACAAGAAAAAGGATTGATTCGACCCAGTGTTTCTGAATGGGGCTCAACCGTTGTGTTCGTCGCTAAATCGGATGGATCTTTGAGGTTGTGTGTAGATTACCGCGATCTCAATAAGCAGACTCTCAAGAATAAATTTCAACTACCTAGAATTGATGATCTATTTTATCAATTATGCGGCGCTCGTTTCTTTTCGAAGATGGATCTAGCCCAGGGATTCCGTCAACTACGAATCGCCGAAGATTGTGTACATTTAACTGCTTTCGGGGGTCCCAATATGTTCTACGAATGGTTAGTCATGCCTTTTTGGCTAACCAATGCTCCAGCATACTACGTAGAACTTATGACTCGGGTGTTTCGGGAAGTTTTGAATAAATTTGTGCTCGTATTTATTGATGATATCTTGATCTATTCTAGGACAGAAGAAGAGCATGCCGAACACCTTAGAATTGTTTTGGAAATATTGAGGAGAAATATTCTATATGCAAAATTTTCCAAATGCCACTTCTGGGTCAGAGAAGTCAAATTTCTCGGCCATATTGTTAATGAAGAAGGAATTTCAGTTGATCCTAGCAAAATTTCCGCCATTCTTGATTGGCGAAAACCCACTACACCAAAGGAAGTTCGAAGCTTCTTGGGTTTAGCAGGTTATTATCGAAAGTTTGTTCAAGACTTTTCGAAGATAGCTAGTCCTTTAACGAAGCTAACAATGAAAGATGTAAAATTCAATTGGACTTCGAAATGTGATGAGGCTTTTCAGGAGTTGAAAAAGAGATTGACCACTGCTCCTGTTCTCACTATTATGGATGGGAACCAAGGTTTATCTGTTTATACTAATGCTTGCGGTGATGGTTTGGGTGCAGTATTAATGCAGAATGGGAAGGTGATTGCCTATGCAAGTAGACAATTACGTCCTCATGAAGGAAATTACCCCACCCATGATTTGGAACTCTTAGCTGTTATCTTCGCTTTGAAGATATGGCGACATTATCTTCTGGGTAAGAATCTTTTCAGCTTTCTTAATAATTTACGAAATTAACTTAGCTTAAATAATATACTTAATGAACTCTCTTTTTCTAGGTGAAAAATTCGAATTATTCACCGACCGTAAATCCTTGAAATATCTCTTTACCCAGAAGGATCTGAATCTGCGACATCAACGCTGGTTGGAATTTATGGCATCTTATGACTTGGATATTCAGTATACGCCAGGAAAAGCCAATGTAGTTGCCGATACTTTAAGTAGGAGACATGTTGTTCTTGCATATCTTGCTATCGCTCCTACTCTCCTTGAAAAGATTGCCACAAGCCAAACTGGAGACAAGTTTCTTCGAGAAATGCGGAGAATAATAGGTCGTGGTAAAGATACTAGTTTTGAGGTAGATAATAGAGGGGTTGTAAGGATGAAAGGAAGAATTTGTGTCCCTGACATTCCAGAACTGAAACGTGAAGTTTTAGATGAATGCCACAAATCAAAACTCAGTATCCATCCCGGAGTCAATAAAATGTATCGAGATATTAAAAGAACTTTCTGGTGGAAGACGATGAAGAGAGATATCTCTATTTATGTGAGTCGCTGTGCTACTTGTCAGCAAATCAAAAGCGATCAAAAGAAAGTGGCAAGATTACTTCAGCCTTTAGAGGTACCCAAGTGGGAATGGGACCAAGTATCGATGGATTTCATCGATGGTTTGCCTCGTACTCGAAAAGGCAATGAAGCAATTTGGGTTATTGTAGACCGTTTGACTAAGACAGCCCACTTCTTGCCAGTGAAAGCTACCCGCACGGCTGCAAGTCTAGCAAATTTATATATAAAAGAAATTGTTCGTCTCCACGGTATTCCTAGCAGCATAGTGAGTGATCGTGACCCGATCTTCACTAGTAGATTCTGGGAGGCATTCCAAGCCGCTTTGGGAACCAAATTGAACCTCAGCACTGCTTATCACCCATAATCTGATGGGCAGACAGAAACGGTTAATCGAATTTTAGAAGACCTATTGCGCGCTTGTATTCTTGACTTTGGTGGTTCTTGGGAGGACTATTTGCATCTGGTCGAATTTTCCTATAACAACAGCTATCAGGCTAGTATCGAAATGGCTCCTTTCGAAGCTTTATACGGTCGTCCATGTCGATCGCCTGCATGTTGGATCGAATCAGGTGATAGACTCGTTCTTGGACCGGACATAATTAAAGAAGCCACGGAGAAGGTAGATTTTATACGAAAGAAGTTATTAACTGCTCAGAGCCGTTAGAAAAGCTATTATGACCGCCGAAGGAGAGATTTAGAATTTCAAGTTGGAGATTCTGTATTTCTGAAAGTGTCTCCAATGCGGGGTGTATTGAGATTTGGGAAAACTGGGAAGCTAGCACCGCGTTATATTGGTCCTTTTCCTATTCTGGAAAGGATCGGTCCTCTAGCATATCGAGTACAGTTACCCAGCTGGTTGTCTGGTGTGCATAATGTGTTCCACGTTTCTAGTCTTCGGAAGTATGTGCACGACCCAGATGATATTATTGAAGAAGCTGCTCAGCAAGACCTTGAGATCACTCCCAACTTGGCTGTAAGAAGGGAACCAATAAAGATTATTGATCGTGATGAAAAGCGATTGCGAAACAAAGTTGTAAAATTGGTCAAAGTTCAATGGAGTGGCGATCCAAAGGACTATACTTGGGAAACTGAGGATAACATGAAGAAATCATATCCCAACTGCAGAATAGACATCTTGGCTTAAACTGTAAGTCATTTCTTTATTTTTCTGAATTCGTACATTCTTTGTTTACTTTTCTCTCTCTTTCAATTTCGAGGACGAAATTTTCTTAAGGAGAGGATATTGTAACATTCCGGGATTTTATTAAATTAAATTCGTTAAATTGTTTGAACTTTTGGATTTAATTCGTGAAATTTTAACAGAAATAAAATGTTATTAAAAAGAAAGGAAGTTATATGAATATAAACAAATAAATAATAATAATAATAATAATAACAATAATAATGATAGAAAGCAACAATTATCAACAAGAAATTGTTTAAAATAATAAAATTAAGTATGAACAAATTTAATGTTTTGGTTAAAACCTTTAATAGAACTAAAACAAATATTGTACATAAACCACATAGTTACAAAATGTTAATGCCTGAAATAACTTTTCTTTTAACACAGTAAAATAAGAAACAAGTTAACCAAACACAACAAGACTTAGCTTTATTAAGTTGCTGTAAACCATTACACTGTAAACAATAGAAGGAATATACAAACCAGGAAGTAAAGTATGCAAGCCTCAAACATAAAATAAAATAAATGTATGAAACAAGTTTTGGTACTTATAAAAAAAAAATAAAAAAAATAAAGAAGATAAAAATCGAACAGAACCATGCTATAAGTATTTTAAGACAAAGAAGAAGATTAAAAAAAATATCTTCAAGAACAAAACAAAATTGTACTTATAGAAAAAAAAAATCAATCAATAGCATATATATATATGTAAACTAAAATAGGAACAAAGGCATTAAATGCCATCTATTCAAGCACAAATAAAATCTTACTTAGCACAAACAAAAATCATGTCAGCCGAATTTACATATGGCTTAGTCAACAAGAAGATTGTTTGGTCAAAGATTGTAAGCAAGGGAAAGATATCTGAAAAAGGAAAAAAAGAAAAGCTAGTGAACCAATTTTCACTTACCTGTCCAAACTTCTCTATATAACTGCCTATTTGCTTTATTTAGTTCAAAGAAAAAAAAAGCAAAGTCAAAAAAGAAAAAAAAGAAGAAGAAGTAAAACATTTCTTTGCTCTACAAAATCTAAACTGATCATCCATTCCAGTTTGCAAGCCTGACAATCTATGTTTTTATAAACTAAAGGTAATGTCTTTTAAAACAACAAATTAAGTTATGTTTTGTTAAATAATCAAGTAGAAACATCAGGGCTTAAGCAAGTGCATACGAATTGTTGCAGTTAACAGACAAAGAAAAAGAATATCAAGTTAAGAAGAGAAAGAGAGATAGTCCAAGTTTTGGTTTTTCAAACAAGAAAAACTGCAGTTCAAGGAAATCAAATATATCCTCTGTTTCAAACATTTGTCCAGGTGAGTAAACAATTTAAGAAAAAAATATAATTCAAGTATATTTAAAATCGTTGCTCATTGGCCTGGGATATGAAACCGGTTTACTTTGCATATGCATGGGTAGTTCTTCTCAGTGTAAATGCCTGTTCTTCTGTCTTTGGTTTCAAAGCACCACATTTATTCAAAACCTCATCTTTAATCATGTATCATTATTAGATTTTGATCTCAAAAAAAAACAAAAAAATTAACTTGCGTATTTAAGGATGAACTATGATTTTAAAGTATAAATTTCAGAAGAAAAATATTACCCAGTTCAAAGAAATGGTTTTTACAGTAATATGCCATATTTTGGTTAAACTCGAATATCATGAAATGCTAATTCAAGTTTATAACTTGAATCCTCATTGCAAATTATGATTTTTAAGACGAAATTGGCAATTTTTAGTTGCCTATGTCACGCGTAGTTCATTGTTGAACGAAAATGGTATTTTGATCGATTTCTGATCATCTAACAATTTTTAGATGCTAGAAATTTGTGTGAAGCTGGGTTAAACACTCACGATCCCAGGAAAATTTTTGAAAAAAAATTCTAATGTATGAATGGGGAGAACGAATCGAGTTTAGGGTTTAAACCCATATTGGAACGCCGTTGACAAATCTGATCGCTGCCACGTCGACGTTTCACCGGAGCTGATCGCACCGGTGCCGATCGAGGCAGTGAAGATAGGCGGAGCTCCGGTCAAGTTTCCATGGCCTATGATGGTCAGAGGAGGTGGCGCGGGCTCATTTCCTGGCGATGTGTTTTTGGGTTTGTTGGTCGAAATGTCTCGAATTTGCTTTTGAGTTTAATTTGAAACTCTGGGTGTTCGTACTGTTTTGGGAGGTGGAGAGCAACGTGTGGGAGGCCGCAGCACCGTCCCACGTTGGTGGAGTTGGCCGTGCACGTATACGTGCAGTGGTGTGTGTCAGTGTGGGATCTGGGGAAAGTGGCAGTGTGACTCGAAGTCACTTTAGGGAAACCGGGGTAAAAACTCGAAGCAGGACTCGAGTTTGTCCAGGGTGTAGCATGTTGAATGGTGAACTTAAGAGAATTTTAAAAAAAAATTAGCACTCGGGTGAGTTTCAACTAAAACCCGAAGCAGAGGCCTATTTTTATCGGGGATGACTCGAAGAACCCCTCGGGTTGAACCTGAAGTTAACAAATCTCAGTTTTGCAACATAGTTTAAAAATATTTTTCTAACTTGTTTTTTTTCATAAATGACGATAGTTGGCCAAGATAATGAAAAGTGTTTGTTTTACTTAACAAAATATTTAAGAAATATATTCAAATTTGTTAACTTAAAACAAATACATTATGATGGTTAAATGATGATTAAATAATTTATGATTTAAAATTACTTTGAAGTTAAAGGTTGATTTATTTAAAGAATAATTAGAAAATAAAAGTAATTAACCATTAAGAATTAATAAATTAAGATAGTTAATTTGAGATTAAGTGATTAATAATGTCAGTTTAAAATTTAATACTTTTATAATTACGTGAAATTTTAAACATTGATTTAAAATAATCAATAAAGATAATTATCAGGTTAATTTATTAAATTACATTCACTTTGATTTATAAATAATTAACCATTGTTATGCACTATATTGTTTTCTGTTGTGATTGTGATACTGTGTGATGCACTATGACTGTGATTGCTCTGTATAGATGTGAAAACCCTTTTGTCGTAAACGGCAGTTTAAACTTCGATGCGATAGGGAGTCGGATTTCAGTTTGTTATCCGAAACCCACATCGAACCCTGAATGTGAATCTTTGTGATTGATATATCCACGTGTTTTGAAAATCAACCGCACACTATTCGGTTTAACCGGGAGAGGACCTTTGTGTCGTATAACCCATTCCGAATAGTGATACTTCGAAATGGATAGCATTTGAAGACCGGTGGTGAAGACCGGGTGTCTTCAAAAAACGATAGGATAACCTATCGATTGTCTCTGCACTGAGTTGCTCCGGTATAGAGATTTCCCTAAGTGATGGGAAGTCCGATCGGGATTGTGGATACCCGGATTTGCAAGGGCTTCTTCCTTTATTGGACGAAGTGCCTTCGGTTCTGTTCGAACCCGGGACAGACTTGTATGGTCGTGTGTCTAACACTACACTTTGAGATATAATGCCGATTTCTTTTAAACACATATCTGTTGGTGGCGGAGAATTTATTCTCTTAGCTTAACAACCTTCTCTGAGACGTACGAGCTCAGAGGTTATGTAATTGAAGTTTATCAGCGATATATTCTCAAATTGGTAGCGTGACATGCTAAGTGCTGCTGTGTGTTGATGAACATTAGTTGATCATTTGTGATCAAAGCAAAGCTTTCGTGTAAAGCATAGCTTTGTGGACGAGACCTCACCGGACCTCGCAACCCGGAAATGGTCGAAACAGGAAAGATGCGGCAAGGTTATGAGGGTCGCGCCCTTTAGGGTATGTCATTTCCTACTCGAAAAAGGTGATGTCATGGTATGGAGCCCAGATATTTACCTGTGTGGTAGCTCCAATCTCATTTACTGTGTGGTTGTTGCTTTGTGACAGAGGGCCCTTGGATAAAGGTCCCAAAGGACCGGGGAGTAGCATACTCGAGTAGTAGTTACCTAGTTACAGAGGTAACCCGGCCTTGTGTTGGCAGAGAGCCGGGTAGGTTCTCGGGACGTCCCGCCAGAGGCGTACCCATGTGGCAGTAGGAAGTTCCCTAGCCTGACCATTTGTTGGAAATCCAAAAAAAACAATACGAGCCCTGTACGGTTTTAGTTGTATAACCTGCCATGCAGCGTGACGGTAACCTGCTGTTAACCCTAACTCGTTCACGAGTTAACAGGTCCACGAGTTAAGGCATGTACGACTCAAGGCATGTACGAGTTAAAGGATACATGAGTCAGTAACTTCCTACGACTTAAAGACCTCTACGAGTTGGCAAGCTTACGAGATAAGCGGCCTACGAGTTAAGGAGTACCCGAGTTAAGCTACTTGCGAGGTAAGCCTTTACGAGATTAGCAGATCTGCAAATTAGCAAGTGTACGAGTTAAGATCATCCACGAGTTAAGCCTCTACGAGATAAACAGGAACCCGAGATAATAGGCTTACGAGATAAGCGGCTCACGACTTAACGAAATGGATGGCCTACGACTTAATGATAACTGCAGTTTGTACGACTTAAGACCCTTACGACTTAAAGAGGATACGACCTAAAGACACATCTCTTAACTCGTCTACAAGTTAAGACTTGCTTTAAACCAGTTGCAATTAGTTAAGTCGACTACGACATACGGCATAGAAAGAGTCGTATACGACTAAAGAAAGGAAATTAGCAATTGCAGCCAGATAACTCATACACGACTTAGAACTTAGGGATGGGTTCAAAAAAAAGGCGAACTGCCATAGACTCAGCTCAGTGACTCGGGGACGACTTACCTTAAGTCGAACACGACTTATCTTAAGTCGGCCACGAGTTAGGACTTAGCACTTTTTTCGCCCAGAACTCTCTATAAATATGCAACCATCTCCAACATGCGAAGGACTTTTGGGGGCTCATTCTCTTCAAGCGCCATTACTCTGCCGAATTCCAGACTACTTCAAAGCTTTTTAGATCCAACAAACTTCTAAAGGAACTCCATGAAGGAATCATCCACATTCGCCATGGATTTGAAGATGATTGTCAACATCAAAGCTTGAGCTACTTGTTTTACATATCCTATCACTTGAAGTGTGTTGTAATTGAAAGATCTTGTAAAGGATTGTAATCAAACTAGTGATAAAAAGATTAAAGTGGACGTAGGCTGGATTATAAGCCGAACCACTATAAATACTGTGTCTCTTACTGTTTTTCTGCATACTTTCTGCTTATTTCTGTTTCCCGTACGAACGGGTGGTGCTTTCACAATCACATCCTATACACCAGAGTGTTAGCGTTTAAATTTGAGCGTTAACATTTTGGTGCTTTCACTGAGAATTGAACTCAGGACATCTATCATCATTGCTTCAGAAAGATTTGTAGATAAAGTTTCTTTAAGAACCAGAAGTTTATCCGAAATCATGGCTCCTGGAAGGAAAAGTAAATCTGTGAGATCTGCAAACGTTCAAGAGGGAACCTCCGCTTCCCCAACACCAAATCAAGCTACTCCAACTGTTGGGGTTACGAAAGCAGAGTTGGATGCCGCAATTTTGGGGTTGAACAGACAGATACATGCTCAAAATGTGCAAATGGAAGCCCAGAATGCCCAAAACGCCTTAATCCTGAATAAGTTGAACGATTTGCTCGGGGCAAACCGTCAATCAACAGCTAATGAAAGGAATTTTGCTGGTAATATTCATGAAACTGAAGAAAGGAATGTTTCCGAAAGGGACACTAACCCCGCTGAGCAAATACTTCCTGAGGTTGGCGGATCTAGGGCTCGCAATGATGAAGAATATCTCTCTGGAATGGTTCGCCAAATTATGAAGGAGAGCATGCAAAGAGTCGAAGATGAGAAAGAATGGGGCTTTGCTCCAAGCAAGACTCCATTTACTGAAAAAATTCTAAAGGCTGAATTCCCACGAAAATTTGCTCCTCCAACTATCCCAGCTTATAGGGGGACAAGTGATCCAAACGAATTTCTATATAAGTATGATTGGCATATGACGGGTGCCCGAGCCTCAGATGAGGTAAAATGCAGATATTTCCCCGTATATTTGGAAGGCGTAGCTCTGCTTTGGTTCACAAAACTACCTGTCCGGTCCATCGATCAGTTTTCAGACCTAACCAGGAAATTTAAAGAGCAATTTAGGCTATATGCTTCAAAGGCAAAAGACATCATGTCGTTATCCGGTTTGGAACAGAATCCGGGGGAAACTATCAAGTCTTTTTTAAATCGCTTTAATATAGCGTTAGCTGAGGTGGATAATGCAGAACCCCGCATGGTCTTGACCTATTTGATGAGGGCCATAGATAAATCTAGTGAGTTTGGAAGATGGTTGAATATGAAGGAACCAAGCTCTCTCGAAAAGTTCTACAAGAAAGCAGACGAGTTCATGCGTCTGGAGAGCCGCCCTGTATCGACAAAAGCAGCATTGGAAAAGGTTGAAGCTAACACCAATGCTCCACGCAAAAATGAGTCTGTGGGACAGAAGAGGGAGAACAACAATGGAAAACAACAGAATAATCAGAAGAAGCATAGATCCTTCAAGCCATCAGAATACACACCTTTGTCAGATACTCCAGAACGAATCTACCTGGCTACCAAAGATTCTGTCAATTATCCTAAACCCCCAGTCTTGAGAACCGGGAAAAAAGCTGTGCAAAGTGGGAGGTTCTGTCGCTTCCATAATCAGCCCGGTCATGATACTGATGACTGCCGTCAATTGAAGAATCTAATTGAAGAATTGTTAAGGGAAAATAAACTACAACAATTTGTGAAGAAGAATGATAATAATAATCCTGCTTCGTCGAACCAAGGACAGCAAACTCCTGCTCATCAATCTGGGACTAATGGCAAAGATGCAGGTTTTGAGTCTGGAAGGCCTGTTATCAATATCATTACAGGCGGACCTCACCCAGCGGGCAGAAGCTGGGGTGAGATGGAAAGGTATTCCCGGGCCCTGAAATATGCACCGGAGGAAGAAAATGTTTTTGTTCTAGAAGACACTACGCCTTTGAAGCAACGAAAGACATTCAATGATGACATTGTATTCAAAACCAGGGATTCCGTCGGTATTGAAGCCCCAACCTTGGATCCTTTGGTCATCTCGGCTGGCATTGGGCCAGCCATCGTCAGAAGGATTCTTATCGACAGCGGCGCATCCTGTAATATCCTCTTTAAGAAAACCTTCGACCAGATGAAGATTCCTATGGTTGAAGTGCAGGCATCATTGCAAAAAATTGCTGGCTTCGCAGGGGAGCCAAAGCAACCAGTAGGAACCATTGACTTGCTTGTGGAACTCGGAGAAGGAGAAAGAAAAGTAGTTCGCAAGCAGACTTTTGTGATAGTAGATGAATTTTCTGCTTATAATGCTTTCTTTGGTCGACCTATTCTTGCTGCATTCAAAGCTGTCCTTGCCCCATGGTGTCTTACTATTAAATTCCCTACAGACAATGGGGTAGGAGTTATTAAAGGAGACCAGAACGCTGGGCGAGAATGTTATATGACAGAGCTGCGAGAAACAAGGAAGAGAGAAATGGGAAAAGATGCGGCAACCCCAATCCGCATCAAAACACCAACCCTATAGCAACTACAGGGTGGACCCTGCACTGGCGAGCATAGCGGGGCACGAAAAGTGATGGATCCTAGAAAGGCCAGTGCGGGGGAGAGTAGGGTGGTACCAGCAGAAACAACGATACCGGTGCCCGTTGATCTGAAGGACCCAAACAAGGTGCTGAATGTGGGTTCACAACTTAATGTGTCAGTTCAGAATGCCTTGATATCTTTTTTGAAAGCAAACCTGGATGTTTTCGCTTGGACCCATGCCGATATGTGCGGAATATCCCCAGAAGTTGCGGTACATGCTCTGAATATTGACCCAAAGTTCACGCCAGTAAAGCAGAAAAGAAGAATCCAAGGTCCAGAAAGGTCGACAGCATTGAAAGAGGAAGTTGACCGGCTCATGGAGAATAATTTCATCAGAGAATCTACCTGTCCAAATTGGGTTTCAAATCCAGTGCTGGTTAAGAAAGCCAATGGTAAATGGAGAGTGTGCATCGACTTTTCAGATCTAAACAAGGCCTGTCCCAAAGACTGCTTCCCATTACCCAGGATCGATCAACTGGTAGATGGAACAGCGGGTCATGAATTGTTGTCTTTTATGGATGCCTACTCCGGATATAATCAGATCATGATGCATGAGCCAGATCAGGAAGACACAAGCTTTATCACCGAAGTCGGTCTTTACTGTTACAGAGTTATGCCCTTTGGGTTGAAGAATGCGGGGGCAACATACCAAAGACTGGTCAATGCTATGTTCAAACCGCAGTTGGGAAAGACTATGGAAGTTTACGTTGATGACATGCTAGTAAAATCTAAGAAAGCAGTGGATCACATCGAACACTTAGCAGAAATGTTCGCAATTCTCCGAAGATACGGAATGAAGCTTAACCCTTTAAAATGTTCTTTCGGGGTAGAATCTGGGAAGTTCTTGGGTTTCATCGTGAGCGCTAGGGGCATTGAAGCTAGTCCAGCTCAAATCACTGCTTTAAAAGAAGTCAAAGCTCCTAAAACAAAGAGGGAATTGCAAAGTCTCAATGGAAAAATTGCCGCCTTAAGTCGGTTCATATCCAAAGCTACTGATAAATGCATTCCATTCTTCGACGCTCTAAAGAAAGGAAAGAAAAACTTTGACTGGACTCCCGAATGCCAGAAAGCCTTTGAAGAATTGATTCAACATATGGAAACGCCTCCAATACTTTCTAGGCCCGGCGATGGCGAGGATCTTCTTATATACTTGGCAGTTTCATCTCATGCTTTAAGTGCAGCGCTGGTACGGGAAGACAAAAGGATTCAACATCCAGTTTACTATATCAGCAAAAGACTCACTGGGGCAGAAATGAATTACTCCAAGTTGGAAAAACTCGCCTATTGTCTATTGATTGCCTCAAGAAAGTTGAGGCAATATTTCCAGGCTCATCCTATCAAAGTCCTCACTGATCAACCTTTAAAGCAAGTCTTGTTTCGCCCCGAGACTTCGGGCCGCCTTTTAAAGTGGAATATTGAATTGAGCCAATATGACATCACTTATCATCCTAGAAAAGCGATCAACGGACAAGCTTTGGCAGATTTTATTGCAGAATTTACAGACAAGGGTAACAGCGAGGAAGAAACAATCGAGAACTCCCCAATCCAATGGAAGTTATTTGTAGATGGCGCAAGAAATGATTACTGTTCAGGTGCTGGAATTGTTCTTGAAACTCCTGAAGGCCGGTCATTATGCTATGCGCTAAGATTAGAATTTCCTTCAACAAACAATGAAGCAGAATATGAAGCTCTGATTGCTGGTTTGAAAATTGCTAAAGAACTAAACATTCGAGCGTTACAGATCTTCAGTGATTCTCAGCTTATAGTATGCCAAGTCAAGAAGGAGTTTCAAACGAAAGGAGGAAATCTGCCCGCTTATGTGTCAAAGGCTTGGGAACTTTTATGTGAATTCGACCATTACACGATAAGTCATATTCCTCGAGAAGAAAACATGAAAGCAGATTCTCTCGCAAAATACTCAAGTTCTGGCGAAGCCCAATCCTTAGGGTTAGTTCCAGTGGAAGTTTTGTCAAATCCAAGCATTGATGAAATGGATATCGATTGGGTTATGAGTATGTCGCAAGAGCAAGAATCATGGATGACTCCAATAACAAAGTATCTACTCAATGGCTCTTTACCAGAAAACTCTAAAGAACGACAAAAGCTACTGAGAAAAGCTTCTCGATATATAATCCAGGATGGTCAATTATACAGACGAGGATTCTCAATGCCACTACTTCGATGTGTATCCAAAGAAGAAGCCAAAATAATCCTATCAGAGGTACATGGAGGAGAATGTGGGGATCATTCAGGTGGTCAAACTTTAGCAAAGAAAATTCTCCGATATGGATATTTTTGGCCAGAAATTAATCGAGATGCTGCAGATTACTCTCGAAAATGTGACAGATGTTTGCGCCAAAATTGGTCACAAACACCTAAGGTCGTGAAAGCACCCGTTTACGTGTTCAATTCGATAATATTCAGCACAGAACTCAGCAACAATCAGTATAGAATTCAGCTCTAAGTAACAAATCACAGTAATTCACAAGCAACAATCACAAACACAGGATTTATAGTGGTTCGGCGTTCGTGCCTACGTCCACTTTGAAGGGTTTCTCTTTATTGCTTTGCTCGATTCAATCGATTACAATGGATTACAGCTGACAATTGCTTTGAAATCTGAATACAACAGCGATTCTGATAGTTAAACTTGAATCCGGCAGAGTCTTGGCGTTCAATGGCGGAAAGATCCCCTTTTCTGAAGGCTTCAGGGTGCTATTTATAGGCGTTGGAGGCCCAGATCTTGCTGAAACTTCGTGAGACTCCTTCTGGCACGTGAGTGGGCCCACGCGACCGACCCCACCAAGTTTCGTCTCGATCTGACATCGGTTCGAAGTGATTTCGAACCCATCAATAAATGGTCCAATCGAGCTGAAACCTGGCAGGAACAATCTTTACCTCACATGGAAGATACTGTGAAAATTTGGTTGCATTTGGATCTATGGTTAAGGAGATATGCTCGTTTCGAAATCGACACCTTCGGTTGGCTGAGGCGTTCGAACCCATTATTTCGAACCCTTCGCTTCGAATCCATCAGTGCACGTGAGCCTGCAGTGACGTGGCGCGCAATATTCGAATCGATCCTAACTTATCTCCGAATGGACCGCTTCGACTCCGTGAACTACGGCGAACACGTCCTCCAAACCAATTGACTCGGTGGATTCGAAATAGGAAGCACTCTTGGTTTCGAACGTGACATTCGAATCCAGGAATTCTTATGGGTTCGAAGTTGATCGGTTCGAATTGGGTTATTCGATGGGTTCGAAGTGAGGATGTGAGGCCGAGTGAAGTCGTGGATTCGAAGGTATGCTACTGTGGTGGGTTCGAAGGTAATGGAGTCGAAGGCGATGGAGTCGAGGCTGGGTACTAGCTGATGGGTTCGAACATCATGGGTTCGAAGGCAAGGGCGTGGATGGTTTCGAACTAGGTGGTTTCGAAGGAGAGGGCGTGGATGGTTTCGAACAGCATGGTTTCGAAAAGGATGGGTTCGAAATTCATGGTTTCGAACCAGACAATGACTATTTCTCTTCACACTGAATCCATCATATCTTGAGCATACGAACTCGGATTGACTTGAAACTTGAAATGATGGCTCCTACAACCTTTCTTGTCGTGTCCTATCAATCGTGGCCTGATCCGGACTCGGGCAAAATTCATCGATATCCATAGCTAAGTGATGTATAACCAATCTCTAAGACGGGCTGTTTCCCGTTTTCGACCAATCTTTTGATATCACGGCTTTGCCAAAAAGCGGGATAACAACAGATGTCAAAGATTTGCCAAAATTCCTAGAGCACCTTCTACTGAACTCACACAAATGATCAGTCCGTGGCCGTTTGCAATTTGGGGAATAGATTTGATCGGACCATTACCAACCGCCAAATCTGGAATCAAATATGCCATTGTTGCTGTAGATTATTTCACTAAATGGGCTGAAGCTGAACCATTGGCAACCATCACCTCCAAAAAGATGATAAATTTTGTGACTAAGAATATCATTTGCAGATACGGTGTGCCTCAAAAGATAATTACAGATAATGGTACTCAATTTGAAAGTGAAGAATTCCAAGATTTTTGTAAACGATTCAAAATCCTGAAAAGCTTCTCAGCAGTAGCTCATCCGCAGGCAAACGGGCAAGTGGAAGCAGTAAATAAAATTATCAAGTCAACCATCAAAAAGCAACTTGAAAGAGCTAAGGGTGGTTGGGTCGATAAGCTACCACTAGCACTATGGGCATATAGAACTACCCACAAAACTGCAACTGGGCATACTCCGTTTTCATTAGCATACGGGTCGGAAGCAATGATTCCGGTAGAAACAGAGATCCCTTCACATAGAAGAATCCACTTCAGTCAAATGGAAAATGAAAAGTTGCAATCTGAAGCACTAGATCTTCTTGATGAGAAAAGAGAAGAAGCAGAACTCAGAGTTGCAGCTCATCAACAAAGAATAGCCAGACATTTCAATTCTAAAGTTCGCCAACGCAGCTTTGAAATCGGAGATCTAGTCCTGAAAAGAATTATGACCGCGACAGGTGTGTTTGGGCCCAATTGGGAAGGACCGTATGTGATAGGTCAGAAGCTTCTTGACGGCACATTCAAACTCACTACTGTCGAAGGAGATCAAATTCCAAGGGCATGGAACAGCAATCATTTGCGTCCATATTTTACTTGAAATTCTTGTTGAAATATTGTAAAAAGAATTGTGAATGTATGATTCTTGTAATTGAAAGCAATCGTAAAACTGATGAAAGTGAATGATGAATGAATATAAAGTGGATGTAGGCCCAGATTTTTGGCCGAACCACTATAAATCTTGTGTTCCTTACTTTTATTACATGTTTGCTTTATTTTCGATATAAAAAGTACATAGAATGTATTGCTAAAATGTCGATTTAAATTTTTGCAGACAATGGAAGTAAAACTTGCACATAATAAGACCGAGCAATTCACTCCATCATTCAACAAACAAATTTCAAGTCATAAAAAACCCGAATTCAAATCCTAGATAGGAAATATTTCAATTGAACGGCTAATGATTTCGTAAAAACGAGCCCTTGCTAATAAATTGAGATTGTTTGAACAAACAAACATCCAATTAGGAAGCTAGTGCCCGTTCTCACGAACTTGCCTGTCAATGAAGTATACTTCCTTGGATTAAACCAGCTACTTGCAAAAAAGGGGAAATGACGACTTGGAAAGGAAAAATAGAGGAATTGAAAGGCATAAGCAAGAAGACGAGGAAACAACCAAAATCCATCATCAGCAACACAAGTAACTTCCAGGCCTCTAATGGGTCATACGCCACAAAAAAGAAAGTTCTCTACTCAACAAAAAAAGATTGGAGGAGTCATGACCCTCCAACCATGAGAGAGCAACTTCCAGGCGATGAAAACCCTCTCTGAGGCACATTTCACCAGGAGTCGAAGTAGTTACTCTTCGGAGTATCACTTCACCAAAGTTGAAATGCAAACAAAATAAAGACCTCTTCGGAGGCACATTTCACCAGGAGTCGAAGTAGTTGCTCTTCGGAGTTTCACTTCACCAAAGTTGAAATGCAAACAAAATAAGGACCTCTTCGGGGGCACATTTCACCAAGAGTTGGGGTAGTTACTCTTCAGAGTTTCACTTCACCAAAGTTGAAATGCAAATAAAATAAAGACCTCTTCGGAGGCATATTTCACCAGGAGTTGAAGTGTAACAGCCGCTCTTCGGAATTTCACTTCACCGGAGTTGAAAGACAAGCAAAATAAGGACCTCTTCGGAGGCACAATCAAGAAGAAAGACCTCTTCGGAAGCCCACGTTTCGCCAAGATTGAAATAAAACTTCCAAGTGTTGAAACGTGGAAAAGCTTCCTAAGGCAAAACTCTTTGGAGGTACACGTTTCGCCGAGATTGAAATAAAACTTCCAAGTGTTGAAACGTGAAAAAATCCCTCCGTAGAGGTACAACTTTCCATATATAAAAAAGAAAAATCCTCATCAGGGGCATGCTTTAACTCACAAAGGAAGAGTAATTTACCTATTCTGGAAAATGATCTTCTTTTAAAAAAAAAAAAAAAAAAGGGAAGAAGAGAAGAGAAAAGGAGTTAAAGTACCCTTCAGAGGTCCGCTTTGCTACATAAAAGAAATCACTCGGTAAAAAAGAAAATGTACTTAAGCAAAAAAGAAAGAAGTGATTTCTTCAAAGGACAAAGCGCGTAGAAACTCATATGAAGGGGGTTGCACTCTACAAGAATTCTTTCTAAAATAAAAATAAAATAATTATTCTTTAGCAAATAAGAGTGCAAGTCCCCTTGAGGTATAGAATATTGCAGCATACTTATGGAATGGGGGCAATATAGTATAATTACACACGATATGGTATAACTAAACCAGCAAAAGGTAACGCTCAAGTAACATACCATAAGCTCGCTGCAATATCAAATAAACTCATGCCAAAACGAATAACAAATGTATTCTTTAATTCAAACAAAAGTTTGTACAAACGAGGAATCATTTTATTCAATTACAATGCAGGTACAGGTTTCAAAATAAAGAAAAGCGGGGGCCGGTACCCGCACAATTCTCGGCCAGTACATGCAAAACACAAAAAACTAGAAACTGAAGATCTTCACTTCTTTTTGCTGCCTTTAGACCCTTTACCCGGCCGAATGATCAGCTTATCAGGGCGGTCGGTGGGCATAAGGGAAGTGGGAGAGGAAGGCGCAACCGGTCCAGCTTTCAGCTCCTCTTCAGTGGTGGTGACTATCTTCCCCCTCCTCTTTGGTGTCCCACGCTTCTTTTTTCTTCTTTTTGAGGAAGACTCACTCCCGGGAGTGACAAGTTTAGATAGAACAATCTCGTCAGAGGGAGTTCGCTCTGAAGATGTGTCACCTCCCTCAGGCCTTTCATCTTTCTGCTCTTGTGAAGCAATGGGATCATCCAAGCCGTGAAGAGCCTCTATTTGTTCTTCTTGTGACCCAGGTTGCGAGGCAGAAGGAGGCGCCACTTGAAGAGATGGAGGAAGGATCACCGGGGGAGAAGAAGCTTGAGTTTGACTCGGTGCTTTCTCTACAAAGGAGAAAAAACTTAAAATATCAGTATCTTTCGAAAAGAGAGGGGATGACGGCTCGTCAAAAGTCGGGAATTCATTGACATTTGAGGAATAATCAAAAGTCGGGAATTCATTGACATTTGAAAAATAATCAAGAAGATCGTCAAGTTCACAAGGAGCGAACGAGCAGTTCACCACTTGGGCTGGTCCGGTGTCAAGTTTACCTGGGGCAGTTGGATCTCTGAGGCTGATTTCATATCGCTGTGCTTCGTTGCTTTCACCACCTTCATCCCCGCCTTGTGCACTTGTAGTTTCAGTTACTGTCTTAGTTGCAGGCGGAGTATAGGAGCTAGAACCCGTGATGTCAACCAAAGGAGAAACTGGAGGTTGGACAGAGGAAGTAAGCGTTAATTCCTTTCCAGAACGTTCCTCTTCCGCCATTCCAGTTCTCATCCTGGCAAGTTGTTCTCGCCCCTTCGCAAGAGCAGCGCGAGCTTCCTCATCCAGGTAACGCGCCTCAAAATCTTCATCGCCATACCCGGCGTCTTTAAACATTTTAAGAGCAGCTTCCCACACCTCGGCCAGGGTGATTTCATACTTAGGACCAAGAAAAGAGAGGCTGCCGCGTCCCAAGACACAGTGTAAATAAAAATCGAATAAAGTCGAATTGATATCGGTTTCCATGGTCTGAGCAGTTTCTTCGGCTGCAATTTTGCCAGCCATGGCCTCATCTCGATCTTTTTCGGTCTGAGCAAGTTGGGCTTTTAGCGCTTCAATCTCCATGTCCCGGGCGCTCAGTTTATTCTGCAACTGGGTGACATCAGTGCGGTGGTTCTCTACAGCTTGTTCTAACCTCTCAGCTTTAGCTTCAGCGTCCCTCTGGCTGGCGTGCGCATCTCGCACTTGTTTTTGCAATACCTCTTCTCTTTGGGTGTAAGTATTAGTAGAAGAGGCAAGATCATCTTTGAGCTGCTTTACTTCAGCTTCGAGTTTTTCATTGTATTCGGCTATATCCTTCATCTCAGCGTTGTGTTGATCAAGAATCTTCTGCCATTCTGATTTGTCATTTTCCATGGTCAGCATTGCTTCGATGTTAGCCCGATTAACTCTTTGAAGTTCATCAACCAGCTTTTGCCATCCAGACATTCTATCGATATCAAGCTTGACAGCATCGAGATTTCTGTACATAGCTTCTTTGTCGATGGGGACCAAATCAAGGTCGAAGCGTACCCCCCTCAAACACCAGTTCGGGAATCGGCTCTGCAAGGTCGGGGGGCCCCTTTCAACATGGTATGAAGGCCTGTTGAGAAGTGTTTGGATGGCACTTCCTTCAAGAGCAGGAGATTTGGAAGGGATGTCAATAGAAACTGAGGCGCCAGGTCTCTCAGATGTCACGGGCACGTGCTCCTCGCCAAGTTTGGTCCGCTTTCTCGAATCCTCAATATGGCTCTTCCCCCTATCATCGTGCATTTTACGTTTATGGGAATCATCATCCCTTGGGAAGGATTCATGTCGCGTGCCCGCTCCCTCATGACGTTCTTCATACCTTCTCCTCTCTTCAGCTTTTCGCGCAGCTCTCTGTTCATTGGTCTCTCTGGGATCGGTATAGTATTGCTTGTAATCATAGCTGCCACGCCCTCCATAGCGTCGAAAGTCTTTGTAATAAGAACCGCTGCCGCTGCGCCCCATAGAGGAATCTGAAAAGGCAAAAATAGCAAGTCTTAGAAACTTCCGGAGAAAAGAAGTTAAATATGGACAAATGCCAAAAAATCCTAAGTGTTGTGTGATGTGCAAGCTACGCGCATTAAGCTACAAACCACTCATTGGTGTAGAGGTGATGATAGCTTGGGTATGAGGAGTTGGTGTTTGTGTTGGTGTTAGTCGAAGAAGGGACGTCGCCTCAATTATAGGAGAGATAGTTTTAGACACGTCATCTCTAAAAAGCTCCTGTGAGGTCACTATTATGTCGCTCAACCCATCATAAACATCGTCACCATCATGCTCGGTGAGACTTGTTTTCTCAGTTCCTACATCAGCTAATCCCCCGAGAGGCTGTGAAGGTTCTTCTTCTTCCTCAATCGGGGCAAGTGCCGTCTTACTAGATGACCCCATAATGTCGGTAGGGGTGGAACATTTCACCAATGAAGCTTCGATGTTAGACTCTTTTGATGAGGGTTGTTCGATAGTAACGGGGGCATCCGATGCTTCAGTCGGGGAATCGGGAACTTCAGTCGGGGCCTCACGAGGCTGAGTATAGCGAGAAGAGTGAAGAAGCCCGTATTGATGTAAAAAGTCATCTCTCAGCAAAAACTTTATACTCCTCTCTTCTACTGGCACAGCATTCAATCTTTCAAAAATTTGCTTATAGCCTGGGTCTCTAGAAGGAGGTGGAAGCGCTGAAAAGTAAAAAGGGAAATTAACATCTAACTACTCAGGCTATGAAAAGATTTTATAAGGAAAACATGTGTCAGGAATAAAGCTGAACGCCCTTACTTCCAACTCTCCACACACCATAAAACCCCGGAGGGCAACGAACATAGAAGAATTGGGTTAAAAACCCGTGAGCAGTATCAGGGAGGCCAACAATCAGTTTGCGGTTTCGGGCGCTCCTCACAACAGTAATGGAAGGATGATCCTTAGTCCGAGTAAAAGAGCATAGATAACAAACTTCACCAAAGCTTGGAAGTCGATCAAGTGTTCTCCTAAAAAGCACACACAACCCCATTAGAATGGCATAGCCATTGGGGTGTAGCTGGGATGGAGCAATGGCCAGTTGACGGAGAAGTTGTTGGAAAAAGTCGTTGAAAGGAGGAATGCCTCCACTTAGGCACATTTGCCGGTTAATTGTCACAAAGCCAGAAGGAGCTATATCGGCAGTGTTATTTCTTTCGGGAAGAATGGCATCTGATTCAACGATACCAAACTGAACACACAACTGGCGAAAAACTTTGTATGACAGTGAAGTAGGAGCTCTTTCGGGAGGATTAACCAGTGGAGCCGGAAGAACAGTTACCTCTCCAGTCCGAACTGTTGCATCACCTTCCTGAGAAGTCATTCTACACAAACAACTGGATATTCAAATATGAAGGTGCACGTTTCCTAAAAAAGTGTGAAGTGTTGTGCAAAAAACTAATAAAAAATAACAAGTAAATATAACTGAAATAAGACTAGTCGACGATTGATCGATTACAAAAATTTCAGAACTTGTTAGTCTTTAGTTCAAGTATAATATTAATGCGAGCTGGTCAATTTTAATTGACTGTTTCAGTATTGCTTTAGTATTTTACTTGAAGTTAATAAGTTGAGCACTTCATTCACACAATCTGTTTAAGTTTAATGACTGTTATTAGCTAATCTGTCATTCGAAGAGGGCGATCAATGGCAGTATATTCGCCCCGGTTTTTCTGTAAATGTTGTATTGGACAGGTTGTTAGCTTGCGAGTCAAAGTAATTTGTAAAAGAAGGCATCAAAGTTCAACAGTTCAACATCACTGCAACAATTCAAGGTTTAAGCAGATCCTAAAAAACACAAGTGCTAAGTCGTATCGGACTCAAGTACTAAGTCAAAACCGACTCAAGTACTAAGTCGTAACCGACTCAAGGGATGAGTCGTTCCTATCCTAAGTCGTCAACACATCAAGCTGGTAATCCCCTAAGTCCTAAGTCGTAACTCGAGGAACAAGAAAAAGGCTATGATGCGAATCAACTGGAAATCCTTGAAGTCTTATCTCGGCTACGATTCATGGAATTCGCTAGGTCGCATGGAGAATCTCTGGGTTGTATATGAGACAATTCTTCACTCTATTCAGTCAAATTTCTCAACCAACCTGCCTTCCTCTCCAATTCCCAACCCGAAAACCTAATAACCTCACAATAAACAACGACCTAAATCTATCACATTACAGGTCGCCTCAAATCACAAATCGCCATAAGTCAAGCCAAACAAGTTTGAATTCATCAGTGATCGATTTGGCAGAACTCGTAGGGTTTGAAGGGGCAGGCCAGAAACGAAGAACTGAATACATAAAGTAACAATGGTTAACGGTCGAAGTTTGAAGCAAGATCGCTTACGATTGTTTGATGCTAGAAAGAATCGGAGATGAATCGGGTCGAAATCGCCTCGGAGAGCTTGAAGATGCGTTAATGGCAGAAAACGGTTTAAAAGGTTAAGTGATGAGAAGAAGGACGACTCAGGCTTTTATATCTAGAAAGGTTGGGATTTGAAACGACATGACCGAGTTATGATAAGTCGAAGCACACGACTTACGATTTAAGCGTGTGCTTCGAGGGGCAAATGTTAACCCTAACTCGTTCACGAGTTAACAGGTCCACGAGTTAAGGCATGTACGACTCAAGGCATGTACGAGTTAAAGGATACATGAGTCAGTAACTTCCTACGACTTAAAGACCTCTACGAGTTGGCAAGCTTACGAGATAAGCGGCCTACGAGTTAAGGAGTACCCGAGTTAAGCTACTTGCGAGGTAAGCCTTTACGAGATTAGCAGATCTGCAAATTAGCAAGTGTACGAGTTAAGATCATCCACGAGTTAAGCCTCTACGAGATAAACAGGAACCCGAGATAATAGGCTTACGAGATAAGCGGCTCACGACTTAACGAAATGGATGGCCTACGACTTAATGATAACTGCAGTTTGTACGACTTAAGACCCTTACGACTTAAAGAGGATACGACCTAAAGACACATCTCTTAACTCGTCTACAAGTTAAGACTTGCTTTAAACCAGTTGCAATTAGTTAAGTCGACTACGACTTACGGCATAGAAAGAGTCGTATACGACTAAAGAAAGGAAATTAGCAATTGCAGCCAGATAACTCATACACGACTTAGAACTTAGGGATGGGTTCAAAAAAAAGGCGAACTGCCATAGACTCAGCTCAGTGACTCGGGGACGACTTACCTTAAGTCGAACACGACTTATCTTAAGTCGGCCACGAGTTAGGACTTAGCACTTTTTTCGCCCAGAACTCTCTATAAATATGCAACCATCTCCAACATGCGAAGGACTTTTGGGGGCTCATTCTCTTCAAGCGCCATTACTCTGCCGAATTCCAGACTACTTCAAAGCTTTTTAGATCCAACAAACTTCTAAAGGAACTCCATGAAGGAATCATCCACATTCGCCATGGATTTGAAGATGATTGTCAACATCAAAGCTTGAGCTACTTGTTTTACATATCCTATCACTTGAAGTGTGTTGTAATTGAAAGATCTTGTAAAGGATTGTAATCAAACTAGTGATAAAAAGATTAAAGTGGACGTAGGCTGGATTATAAGCCGAACCACTATAAATACTGTGTCTCTTACTGTTTTTCTGCATACTTTATGCTTATTTCTGTTTCCCGTACGAACGGGTGGTGCTTTCACAATCACATCCTATACACCAGAGTGTTAGCGTTTAAATTTGAGCGTTAACACCTGCCACAAAACATGGTAGCTATAGTAGGCATACAATAATGGTCGTATGCTGGCTAAGATTAATATTCTATTTTCGAAATGCTTTCTACACTATGCACTAGTAATAATATAAAAAGAATTTTCTCGTATCAAGCATATTTGACTATCATAAGAAGAAATCTCCTCCAATTCTGCGATTGCATTGTGTGTGTGGCGGGAGGTCTTATGGTAGTTTCATTTTCCAAAAGCATAACGAATGTTCTTTATAAAATATAGTTTATTCAAAAGTAACTGTTTGTTTTGTTTACTCATACCAGTCCCATGACTGACCCGGAGTTTATTGTTTCTTTTCTAAACTCTGGGTGCCCATAATTTCTACACGGGCAGCCTAGTAGAAGGTTTTCATATTTTGGAGTTAGTAGTATTTTGGAGCTTTTGCTTTGGAGATATTCTAGAAGCTTTTTGGATCTCAGGTGGTTAGTTTTTGGGAGATTGTTACCTTTACATTCCTATGAAGACTTTTGGATATATGATCATCAATGTATCATTATGATGTTATTTGGAGTTGTGGTGTATGTATTATATACTCTGATGTATTATTGGATATTATGATGTTGTACCTGTGATGTATGCATGATATTCTTTTTGTTTCGCTGTTTTATTTTCATCTGATGTTGTTATAAGCTCCGGCGATACGAATTTGATGTCGTTTATTGGATATCGAGTTCGGGTCGTCACACATTCACTTATTTACAATTGCTTCAATATCATTGAATTATCATTTCAATTCTTATCTCGGTTGGGTATTAAATCCATAACAGTTTGAACTCCGACCAATTTATATTTAGAAATAGCATGAAAATTAAAAAAAAATAGATAAGTAGTTGAAAAATAATTATTAGTTTACAAAATAGCTGTAAAATAGTTAACTAATTGTAAAATAGTTGAAAATAGTTAAATAGTTTCAGAAATTTTAGATAATTGCAAAATAGTTGTAAAATATAAATTAGTTTGTGAAATAGTTGAAAAATAGTAACTAGTTTAGAAAACAGTTGAAAATGGTTAAATAGCTCCAAAAATAATTTATATTGAAATTAGTCAAGAGTCAACTATTCACTTCCCCAACAAACCAATTTGAATTTTCATTTAAATTACCTAATTCCAATTCAAATAACTCAAAATTCCATTGGACTTGATTTAATCCCCAATTCAAGTTGAATCAATCTTGATTCCTTCCCCAATTTAAATCAAATTCTAGTTGATTTTAATCCTATTCAATTTTAATTATAATTTCATATTATTCCAATCAATTTGAATTATTATCAATTTATTTCAAAATCCAAATCACTTCAATTTAATCCAATCCAATTTCCCATTTAAAATTTTAAACCTATACATCTTCAATCACCAATCCAATTACTTGAAACCAAATTCAATTTTGAACTAATTCAATTCAATCTTAAATTTAAACTATCTCGAACTATAGAAATTCGAGTTAAATTCTCAAAGGTTGGTTTAATTCTTTGAACCAAATTAACTTTTAGATCAAAGTTTTTAATCGTTTTAATTTATGAGACCAATTTCTCAAAATTCCTATTTTAATTAATTTTAACTTATGTATTTCAAGGTTCAATACAATTTTATTTTAAAAAATTTAATTTATTATTAAATTTTATCTTCCAGCTTGAAGCCAGTTCTTAAACAAGTTTATTTTACAATTCAATTATTCAAATTTATTTTATTTACACAATATCATTCTCAATTTAAAGATTTTTATTAACAATAGGATGATATCATCCAACTTATTTTAAAACGTCCATCCATTTTCAATTTTTAAATCTCAAACCCATTTTGAGATCACACAAATTCCCAATTCAAATCAACCATTTAACTTTCCAAGTTAAATTCCAATTTACTTAATCTAATCAACCTTACTCAATTTAAATTTCCGCTTCATACCTCAAAAAAATTTCCCTCTTATAAGTTCAAAACTTATATCACTTCGGGTTTTTACATCACACCTCAGGGAAAAATCAAAACTCAACCTCTTAGAGTTTACTTCAAATTGTCTTTGATATCGTGTATATCCATACATATATACATATTTATTTCTTGGCCCTCCCGGCCATGTTTTAAAATTTTAAACCACCTTTGGTTTGAAATTCAAATCAATTTTCAAACAACCCATTATTTGCAACAAGTCCCGGTTATCCAAATAATACTTATTTATTATTTTTCACAACTTTGAAACAAAATTTTCAAAATCTGGACCAGATTTAGAATTTCATTTTCAATCAATTAAATTCTAATTTGGTTGTATCTCTATTTCTACTTAATTTAATTCCAATTCAAGACTTCAATTTGGTTGTATTATATTACTTCTTAATTTTAATTTCAATAATTAACAGCCAATCACCAGAATATTTATTAGAAGGAAATATTACTTTATATATCAAAATATATATTTTATATAAAATCACTTAAAATCTTTATATAAGAAAATAACAAGTACGCGCTCATATATATATATACATACATATATATATATACACACATATATATATATATATATTCTCAACTCATTCTAGAGTACTACAGACTCTATTAAATGAGTAATTCCCACCAGAGCCAAGGTTCTCGTTTAACCTTTCAGCACTGATACCAAATGTAATGACCCGAAATTTTCAAACCCGAAAATTCTAGATAGTTATGGAAAAAAAGAAAGAAGAGATAGAAGAAGAAGATCAGAAAACACCAACATCTCACATTTGCAGCGGATAATATATAATAATAAATATAACAGTTTACAATAGAATACTATATCAGTCGATTTCATTTAATATACATCATAGTTTCACATATACACTGACACCGAATATATACAATAATTATATCTCAGATTAACAATAATACAATTACACCGGAAACACTCTATACGTACTTGCCTTCCACTTACCCTACCTGAAATTCTGTAATACTCGGTCTGACCCGAGCATTACACCAAAGTAACACCTGGGTCAGGCTGGAAACCAGCGTGAGTAAACCCTACTAACATGGAATACTAAAGAAAACAACTTATATAAACCCAGGGAACTTATATCAATTTAACCAATTCACAATTTGCTATAGACAATCACTTATTTCCTATATAAATTTCTAAGTACCGGACTTAGATAAAATAATCCAATCCACTTAAATCATTTCATTTCATCGTATTGATTTCACAAATCAATTTATATAAATTTGAAGTGGTTTTGGGTATTTTTCAATACCCGACCCCGGCCTCTTCGAAACTCATGTCATCTTACCCCAAGTTATTCAACGATATACACAACATTTCATATCAGAGATATCTACTCATTCAAAACATCCAATACCATTCAATCATCCATAAGCAAAACTTAATCACATACAAACCAATTCAATTGATTCTAAATGAATTTCTAACCACATTGACCTAGGTTCAAAATCAAATAATTCAATTATCCCTTCAACATTCATCATCATTAATCAACCTGGATTAATTATCCTTCAATCACGTTCAAGTAATTACCTTTAATTCATTTCACGATATTAATTGTTCTTGATCCAAATCGATAAGAAATCTTAATTACCTCAGGAATTAATTAAGTATTTTAATCACATTAGTCCATAATTATTTATATTAATTAACTTCTCATAAGTCACTTGTATTGATTTATTTTCTTAACTAATCAATCTCTATTTACATTATTTATTATATAGATTAATGATTTCTCATTTACATTTCTAATCTAATTTTAATTATATTAAATAATTAATCATTAATTAATATATATATATATATATGTGTGTGTCATTCTTGATTTATCTCAACCGATGATTAACTATCTTATATTTACTTTATTATATAAATTAATTACTCCTTAATTAATCATTTTAATTAATCTCTTGATTAATTCCACAAGGTAATTATATTTTTATTAATTCCATTAAGGAATTATTTATCAACCCACCCAATGATCATTCCAATTAGTTTAGACCCAATAAATTAACCCAAATCATAAATTAATTTAATTAATTAATTATTCCTTAAATTATCCTATTTATTTAATGAATCACTAATCATTAAAACTTTATTGAGTTTAATCTGAACCATTTTTCTTATTTACTATTTAATTTTAAAACCATTTAAAATGAATTAGTCAAAAACCAAAATCAACAGGTCATCAATTCACAGTGCACATCAAATCAGTTCAACCACTCAACCAAATATTTAAATTTAACCACTTAAAGTTAAATTAAACTCCAACATAGTGAGATTACTCACCTTTGATTCTCGATTTGCGAATCCGATCCAATCTCGGCTTGGCTTCACAGTTATAGACCTTGTATAAACAATTTGGGTTTTATTAATACTTGAAATAATTAAATTATCAATTACCATTTAATAGAATTTGATTTACCAATTATTTTATTCAAACCAATTTCCCAATAATAAATAATTGTTTCTTTTCTTTTGAAACCATATACTAACAATTAATCTATAGTTTTCAAAATCTAATTTTATATAATATTCAACATTTTAAAATTTCCTTTCTAGCCTCTATATACATGTTGAATTTCAAAACAGAATTGTTTTACATCCTACTGTTAAATTACATCCTACCTCTATATATTTCAACATGTATGTGTGAAATATTTTATTAATTTAAACAAAAAGAGAAGGGGAACTCACTGCCTCAGGTTGAACTCGAGAGGCCCAAGCCTTTGTCGAACGCTAAATGCGAACGAAATCATGAAACCCTTGCGAACCCCATGCCAAAAACACTTGCGGCATCGTTCAGGGTATCAAATGCGACAACAACCTTGAGCACCAAGCCCTAACCGCGCGGCGAAGCACCACTGCTAGTGTTAGATCCTCCTCCTTAATCGCGTCTTCCCCAAAGTAACAGCGAAATCCTAGCTCGAGAATTCAATCCAGATCTGGGCCTTCCCCTTGACTTCGATTTTCCCAGTGTTGAAGTGAAAAAATGTGGTTCGGCAAGAAGACAAACGAGGCGATAAGGCTCAACCCGCGATGGTTCAAACTCGAGGAGGCTCGAATCACGCGAGCACGGTTCACAGTGCCCGAGTGTTAGCAGATTTGCAAAACACGGCTGTCGATTTGCGGCCGATGGATCGTGGCGTGGATGTGAATTTTTGAACAAATTAGATTCTGGCAGAAAGATGTGTAAGAGGAGAGGATGAGAGGAAATGTAAATGTTTTGAAGACTTCGTCCATAGTCTTTTTTTTATTGCGATCTGTTAAGAGAATAAAGAGGGGACGAGAATGATAAATATTTGGGATAGCTTCCAGAGAACGATTGTGAAAAAAATATCTTAGCTAATTTATTTTAATAATTTTTTTTTCATTAACTTATATAAAACTTCAAAATGCTTCATCGATTGCTTCTTAAATTTTTGAATTCTTCTTAAGCAATGCCGCAAGGCAATTATAAAGCTTTACCCTTATTCCGAACACGATGGAACGCATTTCGGAAGCTAATTTAATCGTATGTGCGAGTTACAATAAAAACGATCACATTTCAATTAAATCGATTAAAATTGTTCTAAGCGTTTTGAGCTGTCAGGGTCCAATGACAACTCCGATTGCTACGAAAATTGAAATCCGATAATAACTAACTATTACGGATCCAATGGAACTGGTTTCGTCGAAAGACTGTGCCTCGGAAGGCTACTTTTAAATTCTAATTTAAACGATATATTATTAAAATTGAAAAAATTACCTTTAAATTAAATTTCAACCATTCTATTATTTTCAGTATCATCATTATAGATTTTATAAGCCTTAAAAACATTTAAACAGGCTTAGCATCTCAGATTCAACAATTTACCCAATTTTAATTATTAAATTCAACATTTAAACTATATAATTCGATGATTTAATTGTCCAAAAAATATTGATATCTTGAATTCAAGTTAAAATTAACTTTTAAATTTTTTAAAATCAATTAATTATTCCAATTTAATTTGTTCAAAATTCTGGGTCGTCACACACATTTATTTGAGTCAAAACGAAATTTGCGTAAAATATCGTTACGACAACTCAAAATCGTTGGTATAGGGATTCGAAGTTAAGATAGATATATAAATCCCAATACTATATAAAACATTTCCTTTCGGAAATCATTTACAATAACAACAGTGTTATAGTCCACCATTTCCTTCTATTTCTCGAAAACGTCTATTTCAACAATGAATGTTGAAATCTATGGTTTCGAACCTTAACACATTTTAAAACATCGTTAAATCGTTTTAATTCTATTTAAAATATCACTTCTACAACATTTTCTTTAACATATTATTCACCACCCAAAAACGTGAATATACTTCGTTAACCTATTTCATCATTTCTGTACATTTTATTTTAAAGGATTATCCATTGTCCAAAATCATGGATATAACTCCTTTAATAATTTCTACATTTACTTTATCAAATTCAATTGATTTGAATTTATAAATCAATGTTTATAAATCCTATTTCTATTTATTTTATAACAACTTCAATTTATAAATCTCCTTTATTAACCTGTTCAATTTATAACTCAATTATTTACCAAAAGTCCATATTATAAGTTAAATACTTATAATTTATTTGTTTACAAAATCGTTCTTTTAAACTTCCCAAATTATATATCTTATAACTTATAAGATTCATTTATTTACCCAAATCTATTCTTTTAATAACTTTACAAATTTTTTTAATCTTACTACTTATAAATTCCACTTATAACCTCACCATTTATAATTCTATAATCTTATTCACTTATGAAATCGATTTACACTTCATCCTAACATTTATAAAAGCTCCTTTTGTAATTCCAATATTTTAATTTATAAATATCAATTTAATAAATCTTTTATATAAATCAATTTATATTATTATTTTAAAACGTCTTTAAACTCCTTTATAATTTCATCATTTTGATTTATAAAATAATCAAATTTTATAAATATTATATTTAAACCTTTTTGAAAAAAATTCAAAAATCCCAATTTAAACTATTTCATAAAATCATTAACCCCATAATTTCAAAAATCAACTTTTAACTATATTTCTCAAAAATCATAATTTTTATAACATTAAAATTATAACGTTTATTAATTTAAAATGAATCAATTCCAAAACTATTTCATAAAATGTATACTTTCAAAAATCACTTTAAAAACCCTTTTAAAATTCCAAAATTGGCCCAATGATGCTACACACCAAATAGTCAATCATGATAACAACGACATCATATATCTGTATATGATAATCAACAAATATCAAAATATCTATAATCAAATAAATACTGTTGAGGAATCTAGTTGGATCCCTCCAACCCATTTCCATGCATCCACAGACATTAGCACAATACCAATTCCGTTTCCAAACGAAATATCGCGGTATATAGGATTTATAAAATATTATCCGCTATTATACGGCTCAATAGGGTCTCATCCGCTACATAATACGGGAAAATCAACTCCAAGTACATATATAATACCAATTCCACTTCAAGGTGAAATATCGCGGTATATGTGTTTAATAAATAACCTCCGCGTAATATGCGGCGTATAGGGTCTATTTCAAAACAATAGATAGCAACTTATCATTCAACACACAATCAAGCAAATTTTAAATTTAACTATTCAAAATTTAAATCGAAACAAATTCGATTGAGTGAGGAGTTCTCACCTTGCTTTCAATTCCGTTTTCAGCTTTTATTTCGAATAAAATTAAACACGTGTTGAATTTTACCCGAAATTCTCACTAGCTCCAAACGACTCCAAACCAGTTCCATCGTGTAGTGCTCGACTAAACGAATCCAAAGCAACTTGTTTCGTAATTTTTCTACCTCGTATGACAAAGTTATACACTTTTAAAAATCGAACGGATTATAATATAAAACAATTTACAATTTTATTTTAAATTTTTACAACCTTCATGTCGGCCGTCCAATTCCTGCTTGCAAATCACGGCCCTTGCACGCATCTTCCCCATCTCCAGTTTCACGCACGAGGAAAGGAACCCACGGCCGCCACTAGGGTTCAAATTTTCGAGCATCTTCTATTCAACTTCACTCTGATCGAGTACCACCACTCGAAATGCTTCACCTAGCTCTTCCTTCGGCATAAACTCCATAAAGCTCAACAGCCATCTCCAGGTGATAAACGTGCTTGAACGTCGGCACTTTGAGGAACAATTGTCGTTGATTTACGTGCCTAAATTTCATCTCAGCCGTTGGATACGTGGCTCTCGACGAGTTCTACACTTTTCAAGTTGGAAGTTTCTTGAGAAAATTGATGGATTGAGAGAGATTTGAGGAAGAAGACGAAAGCTTTCTAGCCATTGAAGACATAGTGGTGGCTGGGTTCAGCAATTCGGGTTTTAGGTTTTCTTCTTTGCAAATTGAAGTTATGAAGTCCTTATATAGAAAATTTCCAAAAAACTATTCATCCGAAATTTTGCGAACTCCAAACGAAGCATGCCGGTTAGCGTTTCTAGGGTTTACCCCGCGTTCCGAACACAATGGAACGTGTTTCGGAGGCCAATTCGATCATCTGTGTGAGTTACGGAAATAAACGATCAAATTTAAATTAAATCGATTTAAACCAATTCCTATGCGTTTTGGCTTGCCCCGGACAAACGGTAAATCCGATTGACACGAAATTTGAAATCTTACAATAATATTATGTTACAGATCCGATGAAACTTGTTTCATCGAAATCCGAGACTGTTTGAAAAATGGCTAATTTAACTCGTCAATTAAATATTAAAATATTCAATTTTCATAAATCAACTTTAAATTCAATTTTAAAAGTTCTATAACATCATTATAACTCTAACATGATTAAATAAAATTTTACAAATCAATTTTATTCATATTTAACCCAATTTCCAATTATTTCTATAATTTCAAATATTGAATTATTGATTTAATTATCCAATTAAATCCAGATTATTCAAAATAAAATTTATTCGACTTATAAACTTAACTTATTAATATTTAAAATCAATTAAATATACGAATTTTAATTGACAGAAATTCTGGTCGTCACATTACTGGTAAAAATAATGGGATGGTGGTCAGACGACGGGGGCAGCGGCGGCAAGCATTTTAAATGTGTAAACCTAGTTTTGGTTGTGGTTTAGTATTTGGCATCGTTCATCATCTAGGGGTGATCGAGCGTCGCGAGTCTCTGGGAGATGGAAGGAGGAGCATGGACGATGCTTTGACCAGAAGCACGCGACCTCTGATGGTCGGGGGAGGAGGAGCGAAGTGATTTTCGTGGATGGGTTTTTGGGTTCCTGGGTGTCAGCTGTCTCGATTTTGACTTGTCGTTGAATTTGACAAATTAGATGATCGGAGCATTCGATGATATGGTCGTCGACTTGGGAGGGCTAGTGGCATTGATCAGAGGCGATCGTCTCAGGCGTGCATGTGCACGAGATATGGTTCGTCCATATATTTAAGGAAGAAGGAGGTAGCGTGGTTTGTTGCTCGAGTATGATTACAGGTTTTTGATTTAACCTGATACTGTTTTGTTTTTTTTTATGAATTTAATTTTAAAGCAAGTTTAAACTGAAACTAAATTATGAGTTAGATTTAAACTAAGTTTAAATCTAGTATGAAGTATAATTTCAAAATGACTTTGAATCTTAAAGTTTTAAAATGATATTTGGATTTTTAAATTAAAGTCTTAAATCAAAATTTTAAAACAATGTTTAATCAAAATTCAAAATGGATTCAAGTTTTCTTTGAATTCAAATATGTAATTTTAAATCATTTTAAAATCTGAATTGTTTTAAAACAAGTTGAAATTAAAATAGCTTTTTAAAAGTAAATTTGGTTTTCAAACAAACATTTAAACTTGAATTTTGATAAAGTTCTTTTATAAAAGAATTGTGACTGAAAATATATGTTTTGTTTTATCTTGAATTTGCAAAATAAAACGTAATGTATTTTAAATCTTAAATTTTAAATAAAAATTTAAGTAGTTTAGTTAGAACTTTTCTTATATAGGTTTATAAGTGGATATTTAAATTTGATAAATATTTAAATATATAATCATTTTGAATCTTAAATTTAAAATGAAATTTGAATTTAAATTTAAAGTATACTATTTTACACTTTAATACTAATAAAGTCGTCAATAAAGAAATGGATTACCTTAAGGTTAATTAAGGTAATTAAATGATTTAATTAATAAGATAATTAAGGAATAAATTATTTAATTTATAAATCAATAATTTAGATTTATTTATAATTATAGATTAATTAAAAGTAATCAAGAAATGTTATTAGTTAATGAAGATATTAATTAAGGATTATTAAGTATTGATTAAGGTGATTAATTTTAATAATTAATTAGATTAATTAATTAAGATAATAAATTGTTAACTACTTAGTAAAAGTAATTAAGGGATTAATTACTTATTTTGATTAATTTTGGATATTTGAATTTAATTAAAGCTGATTAAATGATTAGTAATAATCACTGATTGTAATAAATTAAGAATAATGAATTAAAGGGTGATTAATTAAGGGTTGATTAATTTATTAATGAATTAATTAAACAAAATTGATTAATTTAAAGGTTAATTTAATTAAAGGTTTATTTATTTGATTTATTTAATTTATAAACGATTAAAGGACAATCAATCAAATGATTTGAAATTAATTATTGATAATTAGCCATTATTGATGACTTACCTGATTTAAATTAATCCGATAATTAATTGTGCTTACTTATGGATGTTCGAATTCTATTGATTGTCAAATTATTTTGATAAGTGATACTTTGTGATATATCCTGATTTATGTTGTGATCTGTAATGTAATTAATTATCTATGAATCTGTGAATGAACGATAAGCGTTATATTTTATACCGCTTATCCACTATATTTCTGTGTTTTAACCTGTGATGATTGAAATGATGTTGCACTATTGTGTAAAACCCCTGGACTACACCATATACACACAAATATGGATTTCACCAGGGAAATCGACTAACTCATAGATTTTTGAAAATAGTTATGAATTTGATTTTTAAATTCAAATGGTTTGAAATGGAATCGGGATAAATGTGGATAGTTTTTGGAATGGAATTTCAAGATAAAAATTTATTTTTGAATAACTTTATTTCGCCTTGAAATTTAAATAATTGGATTTAAATTTGAATTCGGTATTTGAAATTGAATTCTATGATTTGGAAACTAGGGTTTAAAAAGGACTATTCAACTTATAAATGAGTTTATATGGGTTAAACCATTTTTTTTAAAATGCATTGATTTGAGAATTTGAATTTAAATTCAAAGGCTTTAAACCCGTGCAAATAAAATCAGATTTTTCTAAAACGAAACCTGTTCATTTTCAAGTAATAAAAGCTTTCATATAAGAAGTGAACTTCCAAATTTTGTTAAAAGGAACTTTAAGATTGAAATAAAAATGATTTCTAAGTTATGAAAACAGATTGAAAGCTATAAGTTAAATCTTTGATTTAAAGATCTAAATGAATTAATCTAATTGTGATGGAATTGTTTTGAAATCTATAAATGTGTCTTTATGAAATGGGGTGAACTATGTGAAATGAATCTTTTTGTTTAAAGGATTTAAAATGGTAACTTGTTTAAGCATTTGAAAGAAAAGCTTTGAATTATTAAGTTGTGACTTAATTGAAATCCCATATCCATATGTTTCTTGTAAATATTTCGCTCACTATTCGGTTTAGCCGGGAAAGGACCTTTGTGTCATGCAGCCCATTCCGAATATGTGATACGACGTTATGGATAGCATTTGAAGACCGTTGGTGACGACCGGATATTTTCGAAAGTGAAAGGACAAATCGTCGAATGTCTTTGCATCGACTGGTCCGCGATATAGAGACTCCATATGTGATGGGAAGTCCGGACGTGATTAGGGATTATTCGGATTTGCAAGGGCTTCTTGGGAAGTGCCTTCGGTTCTGTTCGAACCCAAAATAGACTTGTGTGGATTGTATGTCTGACATTACATTTTGAGATATAAAGCAGAGTTCTTTCAAATACATTTGTGTTGGTGGCGGAGAATTTATTCTCTTAGCATTAACATCCTTCTCTAAGACGTACGAGCTCAGAGGTTATGTAGTTGAAGGTTATCAGCTATATATTCCCAACTTGGTAATGTGGCATGTTGAGTGCTGCTGATCATTTGTTGATCAAAGCGTGGCTTTTGTAAAAAGCATAGCTTTATGGACGATACTTCGTCGAGCCTCACAAACCGGTAATGGTCGAAACAGGAAAGATGCAGCAAGTTTTCAGGGGTAGCTCCCCTAGGGTATGACCATTCTTTCTGGAAAAGGGTAGTATCATGGTATGGAGCCTAGACACTTACTCATGTGGACATTGTAGTATATTTATTACTTTGTGACGTTGTTTGATTGAGGCGCCTCGTATAAAGGTACCAAAGGACCGGGGGTGGCATATCTGAGGTTTTGTTTATTCCCCGGGAAAGGGGGTAGCCGGCCTTGTTTAGCAGAGAGCTAGGTGTGTTCTCGGGGCGTCCCGCCAGAGGCGTTCCCATGTGGCAATAGGAAGTTCCTTAGCCCGACCATTTGTTGGAAATCCAATCTTCCAATACGTACCTTGTACGGTTTTAGTTGTATTACCTTCCATCTACTTATGATGGCGCCCCACTATTTGGATGTTAGCTATAATAGGCATAGTTCGAAATGTCTATGCTGACTAAGATTTATATTACACTTTTGAAATGTTTTTCTGCACTATGCACATATAGTAATAATATTGAAAAGAAATTCTCTCCTATCAAGCATGTTTGACTATCATAAGGAGAAATATCCTCCAATTCTGCGTTTGTATTGTGTGTGTGGCGGAAGGCCTTACGGTAGTTCCATTTTCTAAAAACATTGAGAATTGACTTTAAAATTCTCCTGTTATTTGTTTTTAAAGATAAACTGTTTTTTTTTTACTCACACCAGTCCCATGACTGATCCGGAGTTTATTGTTCCTTTTCTAAACTCTAGGTGCTCAAATTTTTTCTACACGAGCAATCTAGAGTTGGGTTTTTCAGATAGTTAGGTTCGGTGAATTATTTGGAGCTAGTTCAATGCTTGGATGTGGACGAGACATGCTTGTCTTAATGCATCGTGATGTTGGTTCAAGCTGCTGATGGAGTTCTCTCTTGAAGACTGTCTTTGTGTTATTTGTTCCGCTGCTATTTTATTATATCATATCTCTGATGTATATTGATATCTGTTTTATCATCTGTTGTATCAGATATTGTATCAATGCTGTATATCAATGTATTATTCGTTTTCTTCCGTTGTGTTGTTTACTTAATTGTGTTATAAGCTCCGGCGACTCGGATTTTAAAGGGCGAATCTGCGGCATTCGAGTACGATGTAAAGTATGGATGTCGATTTTCGAACGCAAAAAATGCTGATCGCTACATTTGGTATCAGAGCTAAGTTTGAACTTTAACTCAGGAGTATAACACATGAAGTAGCTCATTAGAGATAGGGTGAAGTAAACCCTAGATTGAGTAATCCCTAAGATACCTGTAACAACCCTATACTTTTTGATTATTGTAATTGTATATTTTAATTATTTTAATTTAAATTCCTGATTTAAAAACTTTATTTTATTTATTAAAATGAATATATTTTGTTAATTGAAATATAAATGTTGATTTTTACGTGGATTAGAATTTCAAACATGCATAAATTGAATATTTCCAGAAAATGTGAATTTTGGTCAATCTGGTCAAACTTTTACTTTTAAATTTAATTTTAAAAGTTTGAAAATTTTAATTTTATCTTTTATTATGAAAGTAAATAAAATTTCAAGAACATTGCTTTTCGTTTCGTTGAAATCCGAATAATATTGTGAAAGTTATGCTTTTTACAAAATTGGGTGTAAATTGTTTTATTTAACACTATTTTTATTTTAAATTATATAAACAATTTTTTTTATTTGCCATATCTTATTCTAAATTCTATTATATGTTATGTTACATATATTTTACCTTTTAAATATTTTTAAAGTGATGTTTGAATTTTTCCAAAGCTTATTGAATTTATTTTCTATTTTTAAAGCTTAGTTTCCATTTTTCTGCTATTATCTTCATTTAAATTATATTTAATTTAAATTTATTTATTCATTTTTATGTATTAATTTTATTTTTATGTTTTTACCTTTATTTATAAATATTTTTCATGTAAATACAATTTTCCCAAAGTTCATTTCATTTATTTCAAATTTTCAAGCCTAATTTACATTTTCTTTGTTATTTTCTTAATTAAATTATATTTAATTAATATTTAATTATTTAATTTTGTTTATTTACTATATTTTCGTGTTTTATCTATATTTATACATATTTTACATGTATTTAAATTTTAAAAAGAAATGGTGGAAATTTGAAAGGTTTGTGACTCTTTATTTGCTTAAGCCTTTTTGTATTCTGTCTTTTCATTTCTCAACCAACATCTCTTCAATTTGCTGCCTTAACTCTATTCTTCAGCCGTGTATTCTTCTTTCTTTTTCACGTGGAAGGGAAGACTTCTCATCCCCTAAAAATCACGGCCATGAAGAAAAAAAAGAAAAAAAAAACAATGGCTTTTCTTTTCACATTTTCCCCTCTTCTTCACTGATTTAGCCTTCCTCTTCTTCATGTTTGCTTGGCCTCACCTCTCTCCTTGCTGACCACCATCCTCTCCACCATCTATAGCAGCACCAACCCCCTCTCCTCTGACCACCACCTCTGGCCATGACCATTAGATGAAGCCACCACCTCAAATTTGCAAAGCACTTCACCAAAACAATGCTAGCCAAGCCTATACTCCACTATTGCCTTCATAGTTGCTTTTGGCCACCCCTTAGCCACCACCACCTTCATCTACTTCACCTTTGGCTTCCCCTTTCACTACTGTCTTGATTTGACCTGACATGAAGGCCCCATGGTCGAGCCTATATGTGGCCATAGCCGAGTCAAAATGCACCAAAACTTCACCTATTTTCCTTGAACCCATGTATGCTTCATGTTGTAACTCTTCCACCACTTTCATCCACTTGTAACCTGACCTTTATGGTTGCCATACCTGAGCCTAGTGGGGTGAGAACATGCCCATTTGATCAAGCTATGTTGTCGTGGTTAGGCACTTCTGTGTTAAAGCTGGGTAATGTTCTTTGTTGATTCAAAATTTCCATTTCGTTTCAATTCATATCATATAATCTTGTTTATTTGCTGTATACAAGATAAATATCAAGCTCTCCATCCATTCGAATCAAATCGTGCGTGTCGTGCCGTTGGAATTGCTCTTGTGTTTGTTGTTTGTCTCCAGATTTGATAAAGGTGAGTCTTTCTCACTCTGACATTTATACTTATGAAATTGTGAATTGATGACAAGTGTTTAGTAATATAAAATGTTATGCAAGTTAATGATGATCATATGATATTCTATTCTATGTTATTACTATGTTAAAACTGTTAATTATCACCTGACATTTGATATATGACATTATATTGTGACATTTACATTGTTTATATTGTTTATGCATATATTCACACTGGAAGTTCCCTGTTAGAATAGAATCACTATGGGTTGAAATGATACATACCTGAACGGACTTTAGATTAGGGAAAAATCGTTATGGGCTAAAATGATAGGCCTAAGCGATTTTTATTGTATTTTATTTGACTTGGGATTACGGGTTTGAAATGATAGAACCCGGGTTTTCTTTGTAAACTGCGGATTGAAATGATATATATCCGTATCACTTGACCTAGGCTAGAAAATTATATACAGACCCCATGGTATATTTTTAAACGATTTTTATTAAAATATGTATTTTTTAAAAGTATGAAATTTTGATTTAAAAAAATATATTTTATGGTTTTAAGAAAATTAAATATTAGGTCTTGAAATTGTGAATTTGAGTACGTAAATTTGAAGTAATTGAGATTTTAGACTTTAAATTTTATTTTAAAATGTAAATAAATAATGCAAATTAAATTTAAAGTTTTAAAATTATATTTGAAGTAAAATTTTAAGTTTTATTTAATTTATAAATTAATAAACAGTGACTTTTGACTTAATAAATGAATGGAGTTTTTAAATTAAATATTTGATTTAAAAATTTTGTTGTGCTAAATCATATGTTAAAATGATTTTAAATGTGAAATTTTGAAGTCTAGAAATATGATTTTTAAGTTATAATAAAAATTTGGAGTTTAATTATTATTTTTGAAAAGCTAAAATGAAATATGGAATTTTATAGCATTTTCAAATTGTTGTAGTCTTTTGACAACATTTTTAAATGCTATTGTTTGAATCTAACAATGTTTGAAATAACTAAATATCTATTACGACATTTAGTTATTCTTGAAATAAACCATTTTTTGGATTTTATAAGCTACGATAGCACTTTATAAATGCTGTCGTTGCTATAATTTGACAATGTTTGAAATGTTATAGATTTTAACACTGTTTGAGTTATATTTTAAGTGTTAAATGATTTAACTTTTGGAAATTGATTAATTGTGAAATTTAAGAAGTTTTGAATATATTTTAATATTTAAATTTGAAATTTTAAGGAATTTAAATTTGAATTTGAATTCAAATAGGGTTTACTTGGTTATGTGTTAAATGGAATGAAATGTAATGAGATAAATGAATTTTTGAATGGAATTTTTAATGTATTTTGTGATGATACTTGAAATAACAAATGAATGGCTTATTTGATTTAAAAATGATATTTGAATTTGAATTCAAATAATGATTTGATAATAAGGTTTAGAAATGATTTGATCTTTATTTTGATAAAGAATATGAATTGGAATGATATGTACTTTTAATAAATGAATATTTGAAGTTTATATTGGTATGAAATTATATTTAGTTTAATTGTAAATTAAGTTTATTTAAATAATATTGGATTTATGAAATGAATATTTCAAAACTAAGTAATAATGAAACTAGATTTGAGATATATGAAATTATAAAATTTAGTTTTTGAAATGCGGGATATTAAAGCTTTGAAATATATTAAAAATTGAACAGTTTAATTTGTGGATCAAATCTATATTTGAAATTGATATGATTTGAAATGGTTATTGGGAAATTTATTTGAAACTGATGGTTTGAATTGAATTAAGCTGGAAATTGAAAATTTTGGGATAAATTGAATGAATTGTAAAACGTAAAGAATTAAATGAATATCCCACGATTTCAAATGTATGATTTTGAAATGGTATGATTTTCAAAGTTTAATTGTTTCAAGTATTTTTAGTTTCGAAAGAGTTATACTTTGAAAATATTATGATTTTGAAATGAATATATGTTTGAAATGTTTTTGGTTTCGAAGTATAAACTATTTTGATTGAATAAATAGTTTTGAAATAAAAATGGTTTTGGTTTCGAAGTATAAACTATTTTGAAAGAAATATAGTTTGAAATGAAATGATTTGATCTTTTTGAAGTATAAACTATTTTGAAATGACCACGGCGTTATAATAACGTTTGGTTGTTAAAGAGACCGGGATCGGAAGTTGTCATACTCTCTGCCAACTCCAAAAACCACTTTAACAACCGTGTACGCGGTGAAGATTCCAGAATGAAGTAGGATGGTGGCGACGTTCTTGAGGTATATTACGTAGACCCAACTCCCGTGAGTTGGCATAAGGTGGCTAAAACAGGAGCGATCTCGGGCCAAGTGAGGTCATTCCTCCGATCGGACACATTCCTTCGATACTATACTCTTACTGGTTATTGATTGGATGGTCATCCTTCGATTTTGATATGGGAGTGTTTTCCGAGGTGGGCGTATGTGGCTGCTACGTTACCACCAGCCCGTGTGCGTAATTGGTATATCTACCGTGGCATTGCCTTGTGTGCCGTTTCACCTACCATAACGAGCCTTTACTACGAGTTTGTTTTTCTCCCGTAGCCCGTGTGGTATCCTCTGACAGTCACCCAGAGTGGAGATGGCATGATATTGGATGGACTAATGGGACTATTATGTGTGAAGGGTGATATGGGCAGCCCGGAACGCTATTTAAAAGTATGTTTATTTTACTGTAGACATTATTATAATAGCGCAATATTACTACATAGTAAATAGTTTAACGGATCCTTAAAGGATGGGCGATCCTAAGCATTCTTTAAGTTACTGATGCATTTTTTGTTACTGTTCACTTGAGTTGATTTCCAGTTCATAAGTATTTATGTCCCCACTCGAGTGTTTTGTGTTTTGCTTTACGCTCGAGTCAGATTGAGTGAGCTAGCATTCAAGCTTCACCTTCGGAGTTAGAGATTTTCTTGAAGATGCAGCCATCTATTTTGCTTTCTGTATCCAGTGATTTTAGTGATGTATTCTGATTTGTACCTGATGTATCTTGTTACTCTTTTTTTGTATCTTGTTTAACTCTGATGTATCTTATTTTTATATAGTGGCTTCATGAACTACTATCTCTTTTATTTCCGCTGCATTATTATTTACTTTGTGTCTGTGATCTGTGATTATGTATTTACTATATATTCTGAGATTTGCCAAATTTTATTTACAATGCGGTATTTTGAGCAATTCAAGTCTGACACGTGCGAATGCGAATGGTTGAAAATATCGGGTCGTTACAGTTGGTATCGGAGCTTTGGTAGCTCTAGGCAAAACTCAGTATATTGGGTAAATGTATTTACAGAATCACTTTCATTCGAGTTTAAACCTCTTCCTTTTTGACTCGATTCCATTGAATTTTGGAACATTCCCTGTGGTTCAAAAATCCATTCGTGTCCCTCACTATTTATCTTCTTTTGTTTCTGGAGTATCCCATAACTCCATTTCGAAAGATCTTCATAATGAGTCGGCGGCCTCGCCAACCTCAAATTTATTTGTAAAGGGGGAAAACTCCTTTACAACAACATCGATTCACCAGAGATTCTATATCCTCGGTTTAGATGCTAGTATCTCGTATAATTTCGAACTCTACATCTTGAGATCGAATGTCGATTTTCCCAAGAAATCCACATCGATCTTATTCTTTAAGTCACGGCTGACCTGGTTAAGGTTGCCCGCGATTTATATAAACTCATCCATCTCCCTATTATGTTAATTAATCATCTCATCTTTGTTTCCAACTTATCTTCAAATTATTCTTGAAGTGTATTTGTAAACTAATATTTAAAATGTTTTATATATTGTGTTGTTTGAGTTGTTGATGTTGATTTGGGTTTCTAATTGATTCGTATGATCAACGCTATCGTTAAGATTTCCAAAACACTTGAACAGAGCAAAATGACACAATATGTTTTTAAAATTTAGCAATGAAATAAATTTTGTGAAATAAATTTTGTAACTATATTATAAATCTTTATCTGGATTTTATTTGAATTGGTTGTTAAGAAATAATATTTGATTTTATATATCATTTTCTATTGTTTCATATATCTAATTGAACTATGAACATGGTTTTAAATTTATTTGGAAATTTAAAATGAATTTAAACAAGAATTTGGGAATTTAATTTCCAATGCTTCCAAACCTTGTGTTTAAAGTTTTAAAGAATGTACTATTTAATGTATTTTCGAATAGAAATTTGTTTCCAAAGAATTTTAAAGTTTAAAATTAGTGATCTTCTCTTTGTCGCTGGAAAATAACTACGGTGATGGCTGCATCATCATCGACATTCATTTTCGAGTTTCGAAGTGTAGAGACCATTCTGTAGTCTTGCTAAAGTTTTGTTTTGGGAAAATTTAATTGATTTTAATTTCTAAAATAAGAACGGATTTATAACATATGCTGATATATGATTTAAATTTGAATGGATATATATATATATATAGTATAAGAGCATTTATTTATCTCTAAATAGTTTGGAATTTATCGGAAATTTAATTCCTAAATTTTATCTTCAAAGATAATTTCTAAGTATAATTTCAAGATTTGGATAAATATTCAATCTTGAAATAATTGAATTAGAAAGTTTTATTTGTATAATGCACAATTTCATTCTAATATAACTTAACTAAATTTTCAGAAGTTGAATATGTAATTGGATAATATACGATATAAAAAGATTTTATAAATAAAATTGGAATGGTTATAATAAATGTTATACACTTAAATCTTAGTTATAAAATAATTAATAGAGGTAAATATAAGAAAGGATAATTAAATAACTTACAATAAAATAATGTTAAAAGAACTAAGAATAAGATAAAGCAGTTATAATTAGTGTGCGTATATTTAACATAGGTGACAAAATATATCGAGAGGAATAAATTTAATTTTAATTAGTAGTGAAGAAGAATTAAATTTTATTTGGTACATTTTGAGTATAATAAAAGATTTTTCAAATACATGATTGTAGGGATTTGTTAGTTTAAGATAATTGGATAATAAGATAATGAAATTAGAGATGCTTAAGATTTATTTGACTTATGTAAAATTAATTTTCAGTTTAAGTTGAAAATTTATGGTTTCAAATTTATTATCTTATTTTGTTTTTCAAACTATCTTTTGGTTGTCCTAATTTCCCTTATCTTGCTACAGAATGGGAGGCTATTTCTTATATCAGTCTGTTTAGAAATCTTTCTATAATCTTTAATAATCTTTGGTACTCATCTAAAGCACTTCTTGCCATCCACAGACCGTCGGTCAAACGGGAAGGGTGAATCAGATTCTAAAAGATTTTTTTCATGCTTGTGTTCTTGATTCTAGAAGATCTTGGAAAGATCATCTCCACATTGTTAAACTTACCTATAGCAACAGTTATCAGCTGTAATTTTAATCTTCTTGTCATCTTGTCTTAATACTATTTCATTCTATCTTTTTCGGTGCTTTCCCGTACCTCATTCCTTTTCGGGGACGAAAAGTTTTGAGTGGGGGAGAGTGTAACAACCCTGTATTTTCTGATTATTGTAATTGTATATTTTAATTATTTTAATTTAAATTTCTAATTTAAAAACTTTATTTTATTTATTAAAATGAATATATTTTGTTAATTGAAATATAAATGTTGATTTTGATGTGGATTAGAATTTCAAACATGCATAAATTGAATATTTCCAGAAAATGTGATTTTGGTCAATATGGTCAAACTTTTACTTTTAAATTTAAATTTTAAAAGTTTGAAAATTTTAATTTTATCTTTCATTATGAAAGTAAATAAAATTTCAAGAACACTACTTTTCGTTTCGTTGAAATCCGAATAATATTGTGAAAGTTATGCTTTTTACAAAATTGGGTGTAAATTGTTTTATTTAACACTATTTTTTATTTTAAATTATATAAACAATTTTTTTTATTTGTCATATCTTATTCTAAATTCTATTATATGTTATGTTACTTATATTTTACCTTTTAAATATTTTTAAAGTGATGTTTGAATTTTTCCAAAGCTCATTGAATTTATTTTCTATTTTTAAAGGTTAGTTTCCATTTTTCTGCTATTTTCTTCATTTAAATTATATTTAATTAAAATTTATTTATTCTTTTTTATGTATTCATTTTATTTTTATGTTTTAACCTTTATTTATAAATATTTTTCATGTACATACAATTTTCCCAAATTTCATTTCATTTATTTTTAAATTTTCAAGCCTAATTTACATTTTCTTTGTTATTTTCTTAATTGATTATATTTAATTAATATTTAATTATTTATTTTTGTTTATTTACTATATTTTCGTGTTTTATCTGTATTTATACATATTTTACATGTATTTAAATTTTAAAAAGAAATGGTGGAAATTTGAAAGGTTTGTGACTCTTTAATTGCTTAAGCCTTTTTGTATTCTGTCTTTTCATTTCGCAACTAACATCTCTTCAATTGGCTACCTTAACCCTATTCTTCAGCCGTGTATTCTTCTTTCTTTTTCACATGAAAGGGAAGACTTCTCATCCCCTAAAAATAACGCCATGAAGAAAAAATAAAAATAAAAAGAAAACAATGGCTTTTCTTTTCACATTTTTCCCTCTTCTTCACTGATTTAGCCTTCCTCTTCTTAATGTTTGCTTGGCCTCACCTCTCTCCTTGCTAACCACCGTCCTCTCCATAATCTACAGCAGCACCAACCCCATCTCCTCTGACCACCACCTCTGGCCATGACCATTAGATGAAGCCACAACCTCAAATTTTCAAAGCACTTCACCAAAACAATGCTAGCCAAGCCTATACTCCACTATTGCCTTCATAGTTGCTTTTGGCCACCCCTTAGCCACCACCACCATCATCTACTTCACCTTTGGCTTCCCCTTTCACTACTATCCAGATTTGATCTGTCATGAAGACCCCATGGTCGAGCCTATATGTGGCCATAGCCGAGTCAAAATGCACCAAAAACTTCACCTATTTGCCTCGAACCCATGTATGCTTCATGTTGTAACTCTTCCACCACTTTCATCCATTTGTAACCTGACCTTTTTGGTTGCCATACCTGACCCAAACCTGAGCCTAGTGGGGTGAGAACATGCCCATTTGATCATGTGACAAGCTATGTTGTCGTGGTTAGGCACTTTTGTGTTAATGCTGGGGATGTTCTTTGTTGATTCAAAATTTCCATTTCGTTTCAATTCATATTTTTATTGTATATATATATTTATATTATCTTGTTTATTTGCTGTATACAAGATCAATATCAAGGCTCTCCATCCATTCGAATCAAATCGTGCATGTCGTGCCTTTGGAATTGCTTTTGTGTGTTGTTTGTCTCTAGATTTGTTAAAGGTGAGTCTTTCTCACTCTGACATTTATACTTATGAAATAGTGAATTGATGACAAGTGTTTAGTAATATAAAATGTTATGCAAGTTAATGATGATCATATGATATGCTATTCCATGTTATTACCATGTTAAAACTGTTAATTATAACCTGACATCTGATATATGACATTATATTGTGACATTGACATTGTTTATATTGTTTATGCATATATTCACACTGCATGTTCCCTGTTAGAATAGAATCACTATGGGTTGAAATGATACATACCCGAACGGACTTTAGATTAGGAAAAATCGTAATGGGCTGAAATGATAGGCCTGAGCGATTTTTATTGTATTTTATTTGACTTGGGATTGCGGATTTGAAATGATAGAACCCGGGTTTTCTTTGTGAACTGCGGATTGAAATGATATATATCCGTATCACTTGACCTAGGTTAGAAAATTATATACAGACCCCGTGGTATATTTTTAAATGATTTGTATTAAAATATGTATTTTTTGAAAGTATGAAATTTTGATTTAAAAATATATATTTTATGGTTTTAAGAAAATTAAATATTAAGTCTTGAAATTGTGAATTTGAGTACGTAAATTTAAAGTAATTGAGATTTTAGACTTTAAATTTTGTTTTAAAATGTAATTAAATAATGGAAATTAAATTTAAAGTTTTAAAATTATATTTGAAGTAAAATTTTAAGTTTTAATTAATTTATAAGTTAATAAACAGTGAATTTTGACTTAATAAATGAATGGAGATTTTAAATTGAATATTTGATCTAAAAATTTTGTTGTGCTAAATCATATGTTAAAATGATTTAAATGTGAAATTTTGAAGTCTAGAAATATGATTTTTAAGTTATAATAAAAATTTGGAGTTTTATTATTATTTTTGAAAAGCTAGAATTAAATCTGGAATTATATAACATTTTCAAATTGTTGTAGTCTTTTGACAGCATTTTTAAATGCTATTGTTTGAATCTAACAATGTTTGAAATAACTAAATATCTATTAAGACATTTATTTATTCTTGAAATAAACCATTTTTGGAAGCTATAAGCTACGATAGCACTTTATAAATGCCGTTGTTGCTATAATTTGACAATGTTTGAAATGTTATAGATTTTAACACTGTTTGAGTTATATTTTAAGTGTTAAATGATTTAACTTTTGGAAATTGATTAATTGTGAAATTTAAGAAGTTTTGAATATATTTTAATATTTAAATTTGAATTTTTAAGGAGTTCAAATTTGAATTTGAATTTAAATAAGGTTTACTTGGTTATGTGTTAAATGGAATGAAATGTAATGAGATAAATGAATTTTTGAATGGAATTTTGAATGTATTTTGTAATGATACTTGAAATAACAAATGAATGACATATTTGATTTAAAAATGATATTTGAATTTGAGTATTTGAATTTGAATTCAAATAATGATTTGATAATAAGGTTTGGAAATGATTTGATCTTTATTTTGATAAAGAATATGAATTGGAATGATATGTACTTTTGATAAATGAATATTTGAAGTTTATATTGGTATGAAAGGATATTTAGTTTAATTGTAAATTGAGTTTATTTAAATAATATTGGATTTATGAAATGAATATTTCAAAACTAAGTAATAATGAAACTATATTTGAGATATATGAAATTATAATATTTAGTTTTTGAAATGCAAGATATTAAAGCTTTGAAATATATTAAAAATTGAATAGTTTAATTTGTGGATCAAATCTATATTTGAAATTAATATGATTTGAAATGGTTATTGGGAAATTTAATTGAAAGTGATGGTTTGAATTGAATTAAGTTGGAAATTGAAAATTTGGGATTAATTGAATGAACTGTAAAAGGTAAAGAATTAAATGAATATCCCACGATTTCAAATGTATGATTTTTAAATGGTATGATTTTCAAAGTGTAATTGTTTCAAGTATTTTTAGTTTCGAAAGAGTTATACTTTGAAAATATTATGATTTTGAAACGAATATATGTTTGAAATGTTTTTGGTTTCGAAGTATAAACTATTTTGATTGAATAAATAGTTTTGAAATAAAAATGGTTTTGGTTTCGAAGTATAAACTATTTTGAAAGAAATATAGTTTGAAATGAAATGATTTGATCTTTTTGAAGTATAAACTATTTTGAAATGACCACGGCGTTATAATAACGTTTGGTTGTTAAAGAGACCGGGATCGGAAGTTGTCATACTCTCTGCCAACTCCGAAAACCACTTTAACAACTGTGTACGCGGTGAAGATTCCAGAATGAAGTAGGATGGTGGCGACGTTCTTGAGGTATATTACGTAGACCCAACTCCCGTGAGTTGGCATAAGGTGGCTAAAACAGGAGCGATCTCGGGCCAAGTGAGGTCATTCCTCCGATCGGACACATTCCTTCGATACTATACTCTTACTGGTAATTGATTAGATGGCCATCCTTCGATTTTGATATGGGAGTGTGTTCCGAGGTGGGCGTATGTGGCTGCTACGTTACCACCAGCCCATGTGCGTAATTGGTATATCTACCCTGGCATTGCCTTGTGTGCCGTGTCACCTACCATACCGAGCCTTTACTACGAGTTTGTTTTTCTCCCGTAGCCCATTTGGTAACCTCTGACAGTCACCCGGAGTGGAGATGACATGATATTGGATGGACTACTGGGACTATTATGTGTGAAGGGTGATATGGGTAGGCCGGAACGCTATTTAAAAGTATGCTTATTTTACTGTAGACATTATTATAATAGCGCAATATTACTACATAGTAAATAGTTTAACGGATCCTTAAAGGATGGGCGATCCTAAGCATTCTTTAAGTTACTGATGCATTTTTGTTACTGTTCACTTGAGTTGATTTGCAGTTCATTAGTATTTATGTCCTGACTCGAGTGTTTTGTGTTTTGCTTTACACTCGAGTCAGATTGAGTGATCTAGCATTCAAGATTCACCTTCGGAGTTGGAGCTTTTCTTGAAGATGCAGCCATCTATTTTGCTTTCTGTATCCAGTGATTTTAGTGATGTATTCTGATTTGTATCTGATGTATCTTGTTACTCTTTTGTTGTATCATGTTTAACTCTGGTGTATCTTATTTTTATATAGTAGCTTCATGAACTGCTATCTCTTTTATTTCCGCTGCATTATTACTTACTCCGTGTCTGTGATCTGTGATTATGTATTTACTGTATATTCTGAGGTTTGCCAAATTTTATTTACAATGCGGTATTTTGAGCAATTCAAGTCCGACATGTGCGGATGCGAATGGTTGAAAGTATCGGGTTGTTACAATACCCGTTTAAACGCCTCAGTAAATTCTCTTACTATCCACTGATAGTGTGTGTGAGTGCAAGAAGAGGACGAGATAGGGGACAGAGGAGTACCGCTATGAATGGTCAATACCCTTCAACAACGAAAACAATCTTTCTCTATCAATTTCTTTCGATTCGATTCAAAATTCTTTTGATTGCTTCATGATAGCTCCAGAATGAAGTTTTCAGTGTGATGATGGTCCTACGAATCGTTGTAGAAAATTCTTACTTCGTATTTCACTAATATCTTATCAGTTTTGACTTAACTTTAATGAAATTGAAATTTGAAATTTGAAATTTTAAATTTTAATTAAATTGAAAATTTTAAATTGAGTTAAATTGGTTAATAGAATATGAAGCTAAATTTGAATTGTATTAATAAAACAATTTCTTTTAAAACCAAATTTGAAATTCTATTGTAATTTCTTGTGAATATCAAAGTCCGAAGAGGGACGAGTTGGTATATAATTTGATATATTCCGACTTTAGTTGAAGTCCATACCTAGTGTTTGAGAATTATGGTAGGTCGAATCCATTTGTCTATCAATTCTCAGGGGTCCGATATATTCTACGAATGGTTAGTTGCCCTTCGAACTAACCAGTGCCCCTGCATACTTCGTAGATCCGGATAACCCGAGTATTTTGTGAAGTATAGATTCTTTCTTGTATCTATTGTTGATGTTCTGATTTGGTAGGCCAAATACAGAATAGATATTCAGTTTGATTTGATGAAAAATTCTTCATCTATCTTTGTTATCTCCTTGGCAAATTTTGGGGACGAAATTTCTTAAGGAGGGGAATCTGTAATGATCCCGGATTTGCATTAGGTTTAAATTGATAATTAATTTAATTTTTGAATAAAATTGTGAAGTAGTCACTAATTAATATAAAATATTAGTTAAAGATATGAATTAATTGAAATTTAATTTGGATATTTGAAATAAATATGTATTAAAGAAATACAAGATAATAAATATTAAGTTAAACAAATAAATCAAATAAAATACATAGTTCAAATTCAAACAACATGTTGATAAATTATACAAAATATAAGTGAATATCATAGCTAAAATTTTAACAAAACATAAGACAAATAACAAGACAACAAAAATATAAGATAAGTATAAAAGTATATTTGTACATAAATTAAACTATAACCAATAACTAAAAACAAAAGTATGTATGAAAGTGTATAAAACAAGAAAAGAAATATATACTCAAGTATGTAAATAACGACAACATATATTTTCAAACATGATAAGTATGAACAACCAAAAATTTATATATATGATAGCTTGCAAAAGAAAACAGTACAAATACATTCATATCTATAAACAAACAAAGACAAGTGGAAGAAAATAGACAAAGTAATATATCTCAACCTGGAAACAACACAACAACAAGTACTTAATAATAAATGCTAGTACCTCTAGCATACAAGGGAAGGTATCAGCCATTAATACAAGCATAGTCTGCCACCCTTTGAAGAAAAAAAATCTCCGATATAATTTTTCAAAACATTATAATATCACCCTATTGTACAAACAAAGATTTTATCACCAGTACAAATCTATTTCCTATAAGCTTTCTTTTATATCAACCATCTTCATTTCAGTTTCGACCATTATTCAAAGAAAACCTGAAGTAAGCATCATCATTCAAACTAAAACAAAACTTCAACAAAATACAACTGCATTTAAACCAAAGATCAATGGGGGTTTCCAGCTTGCAATTACAAGCCTGTTTCAACATCAAAACATGCTCTGTTCCTATTTCTGGAAAAAGAAAAATCATGGTGAGAGAACAATTTTAAATTAAACTGAATATCTTTAATAGTCATTTTTTAAAATCTAAGGTCTAGAATTTCTTCACCATGCATATATATATATATCAATCTCCTCTGTGTTTAATTATCTGGAAGAGTGAATACTTGCTATGCTAAAACCGCCTCTATCATCTTGTCCCAGAGTATCAAGTTCGAGAAAAAAAACCCAGATATCTGTTCGTCGACGGAAATTCTATCGGTTTAGAAAAATGTCGAACGAATTTTCAAATAAAAATAACCGCAAGCGCACGGTGTATGAATGTAGCACGCGGCGAATACGGGTCGATCCGCAGGGAATTGATGATTTTAAAATTCCACTCAATCGAATTAACCAAAATTGGAAGAGTGATTAACTAAAAAAAAAGAAGAAACATGACAAAAGAAAATAGATAAAAATATGAGAGTGTTAAGACAATTTAGAGGCAATTTCTACTCTCTAGATCACATAAATCAACGAAATGAAGTTATGATCTCTCTTTTCTTGTCATTAGTGAATTAGTTGATGTGCTTATCATAAGTATGGTATATTTGTGCTATTAATTAGCTCAATATAAACCATAAAACTATAACACAATCACTAATACACTTTTAACTCTCATGATATATGACAACAAAGTTGAAATAAAAATCTATTTTAAGCATAGCCTATTAACAATTGTTTAGAAATATAGGCTATCAAATTTCAATTTCAACATTCACTTATTTGCCATAATCATATTTAAATAAAGAGGCAATTTGTGTTATGTTTGTTTAAGCATAGCCTATTTGTTATGAACAACATAGACTATCAAATTCAAAGCCAAACAACATCATTAAACCACTTCAAGTGTTTACATTAAAGCACAAAAAGAGAGTATAAACATCATAATGTTGCATCTACATACTAGAGAGCTTCATTACCCCTAAATTGTAGGGATTAAGCTCTCATATTTGTTATCAAATCAACAAATGTAGAAAGCAACATGAAAGCAAAAAGAAAGGAAAATGAAAGCTAATGGAAAAGACAACTATTCTAATTGCATAAAGGAAAATCTACACTACTTGCATAAAAGGAAATGAACATGTAATTAAAAAGAAACAATAATTAACATTGCATAAAAGAAAAGAATTACATAAGAGAAGAAATGGCTAAGTAGCCATGAAAAGAGAAAGAGAGCTTTCTTTTATTTTCTAAACTAAAACTAACTAACTAAGAGAAGGAGGCCTAAGAGAGACTAAGAGAAGAGATCATGTTGCATGAAACATATGGGTATTTATACATGTATGAAACCCTAATTCATATTCTTGGGGAATACCCAAAATGCCCCTTAGGAAGTTTGGATGCCAAGTAACCATTAACATGTCTTAATCCCCCATTAAGTGTACATGAAACCGTTAAGTCCAAAAGCATGTGCATTAGCCTTTAATTTGTACATTAAGGTAGGCGGGTAGGTGGGGTCCTCCATGTTCTTCACTTTGAATTATTTCCATCTTCATTCCTTTGTATTCTTTGTGCATGCATATTTCTTCATGAAACTACTCCTATTTGAGACCATTTTCCTACAAAAATATATATAAATTTCCAATCAATTTTTCTCAAAGAAATATATGCACTTAAATGACCGTTTTGCCCCTATATGAAGATGAATATGTGAAAATTTGGAATTAATATGAATTTTGGTTAAAACAAGTTAAAATACCCAATATGATCATTTATTTAATTTAAATAGATTAAATATGTTGGTAAAAATATGCACATTTATGTGCACATCAAATACCTCCACACTTATCTTTTTATTCATCCTCGAATAAAGGGAAACTAAGATAAATCCGTTTTCGTAGGAAGCACGATTGCATTGAGCGTATGCAACAAGCCGTTAAACCTCTGGGTGTCCCCTGCAGGACGTGTGTTGTCTCGTGAGGGTTTTCAGCGCATACTACCCACAAAATCCAAATGCACGATGAAAATATTTACAAAATGCAAGATTTATTTACAAAGAGATGAATGCAAAATTTTGAAAATATTTACAAATGAAGAATTTATTTTTAAATTGACACGAATAAGTTAAATATAGGTTTTGGTTATTATCTTGAAAATTTATGTCATTTACTCGTCGAAATTTCCAACAAAATTCAAGTTATCATATCAAATAGACTATAGTTTAACTCGTTGTTTTGGTTAATAACAAAGTGTAACTATGAAATGGATCCTTAGTTGATTATCAAAGTTTATCAAAGTGGTATTTTCATTTCTTTTCAATAACAAATCAAATCAACTAAGTAAAAATAGTGCTAGGATTTCAATTGCTTGCTCTCTCATTATTTGCAAGAAAAATTACACACCTAGCTCAGGTAAACTGAGGCCAGATATACCACCCACGCACTGCCTTTCGGGCTTATGTGAGGGGAGTACAGAGCATGGCGAGTGCACACGCTTTCATGCATACACTATCGACCGTAGGTGGTTTTTATTAAGTCTTTTTTTTTACATGTGTTCCATACATCATAACCGTGAGGACTTTTAAATGAGTATGAAAGCACATAATCAAAAATTCCAAGTAATCACCCATGCATAACCGTGAGGACTTTTAAATGAGAGTGAACACTTGGATGTTATTATTTTTTATTTTTTTATTTTTTTTGAGAGGGAGTTTTGCAAAATCATCTTAGCATCATTTAACTTAGAAGACAAAAAAAAATGTTATATCCTTTACTTCAAATCAACCACTTTTTAAAACAAAGATTTTCAATTAGGATGTACTTCATAATTAACACGTATGAATCTTCCTATATACTAGTTAAACCATTATTATTTGTAATCAAACTTCATTTTTATTTTTGTTAAGACCAATAAATTTTCAAAAATTTCAATTTAATAAACCAAATCCATATATTTATCTTATAGTGTTTCTTTTAAAAAATAATCAAAAGAAAATTTGGTTTTGGGATTTTTTTTTAATTTTTTTTTTGTGATTTTAAAGCAAAAATAAACCATGAAAAAAAAAGGAAAAAAAATGAAGACGAGTCTCCCCCCACACTTGATTTTGACCGTGTCCCCATAGTCAACCCAAGTGAAAGGGATGTTTATTATTATTTACATGAAAACGGACGATATTTACACGTGATCAGAAAGTATATCATCAGAAAGTAAATGAAATGGTCTTCCAAAGACGATTAATTTGTCTCGTCAAGTATATGAGACACAGCTCAAGCGAAGAAAACCAAACCGTAAAAGATTTCGAAGTTGAACGTTGATTTGGAAAAACGAATGTCGTTTTGAAAATCGTACAAGTTGTTTTATTTTCGATGATTTTTGAGGTTGATAAAACAATTGATTGAAGTTCAAGTTTATTTTCACCAATTTGAAATTCAAGCTTATCATTGAAAACATTTTCAAAATTATCGATTTCAAAATCAAAATGGTGATTTTCATCTTCCCCATCGGAATTTAACAACTCGTCATCCAAAAGTCCAAAGAAATCGTTTTTATTGAATTCGTCTTCCTTTATTGAATTATCAACAACTTTATTAAATGTGTCAAGTTCAAAACCCAAAGTTGTTGTATTTAAAATTTTGAAATGGAGAAAAGGAAGATCGAATTTTAAATTTAGTTCCACACCCTCAAAAGAATGGAAATCCAAGTCAATTACCGTGGTTTCAACAACTTCATTAAGATCATCATTTTCAGTTTCAAAAGTTGTTGTTTGAAAATCGTCGATTGTGTTAAAAGATGGATTATCGTTTGACTCATCACACGTTGAGATTTGATTTTGTTGTTCACGTTGTTTCATATAAGTTTCCAACAACAAATCCGTGTGATCATCGTAAATTTCATTCATTTGTCCAACAAAATCCAATTTATAGTTATTGAATTGAGAATTTTTGATTTGGATTTGTTGAGAACAAAATTTTTCACTCGTAACATGGTTAAGATTATTCCCATTGCCAAATTCGTTTGAAAAGTTTTTCCCATTTTCATGTTCAGTTTGGAATTCATTTTGGAGTTCGAAATTAAATTGGCATGGGTTATAATCGTAATCCTTTGAATTTTGAATTGAGTTCAAACTTTGAAATCCTTGACTCGAGTTATTACACAAATCAGAATTACATAAATCATTTATCTCTTGATTTTGTCGTGCAGAAAGTTCGAGTAAAGATGAAATCATTTCAATGCTATTTTCAAGAGTCGAACGTTGGTCATCGTTCTGAAAATTTTGTTGTTCGAAATTTTTATTATTTACAAAATAGTTGTTATTAAAATATCCATACGAATTTGGACTGAAATCATATGGATTATATTGATTTTCACAACTATTGTAAAATTCAAGTGGATGTGGATATTTAGACATTTTCAAGAAAGTTTTTTTTTTTGGTTTTTTTATAAACGAAAAATATTTACAAAGAAAATTTATTTTTGAAAAGGGAAATCGATTTTTTTTTTAATTTTTTTTTTTAAATTTGGTTTTTCTAAACTTTTTTTTTTGGGATTTTTTTTTTTGAAATTTCAAAGAAAAGGATTTAAAAATTTCAAAGAAAAAGATTTTTTTTTAGTTTTGGATTTTGAAATTTTTTTTGTTTTTTGTTTTTTTTTTTAAATATGCGTGAACAACGGCAACTAAATGAATGCAAGGGTTAATTACAAATGATTTATCCTAAGTTAACCCAAAAATTGTATATTCACAAACTGTTTTAGATAAACAAGATAGTTCTAAGCCAGGTAACGGGCAGGATTTATCGGTGCACCACGAATCACCGTAGCAATGCAGCCGAAGGTTTAAGTACCTTCAGAGAAACAATTCAGTATAATATTTACGAATCACCGTAATATTTATAACTGATTATTGCTCTGCTGTAGCCTAGACACCAAGAATTTAAATTGTTCAAAGAAGACAAATTGTTAATATACAATTAAGTGTTATCGATTTCTAATCGTTATTATTAATCAAAATCTAAGATGAAATGCAGAACAGAAATTAAACGTGTATTAACAATGCAACTACGAATGATTTTTTTTTAAATGCAAATGCAAGCAACCAACAATTCAATTCAAATAAAATTAGAAATGAAAGCAGAATTTTTTAGCATGCAGAGCAATTTATTTTGGCTAACTCAGGAAGCAATTTTCAGCAAGCTATTCTTCCTTTATTTCCTGCTTTGGCAACCTGAAAATTTAAAACTAAGATATATACATTTTTTTTTTGGTTTTTTTTTTTAAAGGAAACTTAAAAGTAGGGTTTTACTTTAAATTTTTTTTTTTTTTTTTTTAGGAAACAAAATTAACAATTTTTTTTTAAATACAATAAGAATAAAAACAATTCCTTTCTCCTTTTTTTTAAAGAAAAACGATCGGCCCAGCCCAAAACAAATAAACAAGTTACCAAGACTCAACCTAATCAATAATCTCGACAACACAAATTGAAGACTGCACACCATTTCCACTTCAGAAAATCAAATATCAATTTCTTTAATTCAATCCGCTAAATCAAATCGCACTTTCCAATATTCAGATTCCTGTTAAGGATGAAGTTGTTTAATTTGTTCATGAATTGGCTGCTGCAACGGAACCAGTCACGATTGTTTTTGTGCTTTGGTTAGGGGATGAAGCGATTTCAGGTGGTTCAATTTGGATATTGTTCTAGTGGTCGAAGCTTCGAATTTATGGTTCGGGGAAGTGGTGTTGGAGACAGTCAGGGTGGGTTCGTAGGTCGTGGTTGTTGCGATGTGATTCGCGAGGTCGATTGGTCGAAGTTGTTCGAATTGAAGTTTTGGTTCGAAGTAGATTTGAGGTGGGAGGCAGTTGCGGTTGCTTTGGGACTCATGATTTTAGATAAGGTCACTGAATCTTTTCGACGTGGTCCTGTTGTTGTGAAGAAGTGGTTATGTGCGACGGTTGTGAAGGGGATGGTACAGGAAGTGTGATATGCTTGCTGTGAAGGCTGATGGGTATGTCAAGGAAGATGATTTTGGTTGCTTGCAGTGTTGATACGATGTTGAAGTGGCTGTATTGAACTTGAAACAGAGAATGTGAATTTCTGATTGATGTCTGGTATGGGTGTCTGATACGGGTATTTGATGACGGAGGTGGGTTGTAGTGAGGTGGAGATTGGAGTTGTCAGTGAGGTTGAGCAAGCAACTTGATAGTGAATGTGGTGATGACAGATTTGGAGGAAGTGGTTATGAAGCTGTGGTTGAAGAGGAGTGAACAGTGATGTGTGTGCAGCAGTAATGGGCTGTTGATGGTGTTGCAGCAGTATCAATGAGTATGTAATGGAACAATGTGAAGAAGCCGGGAGGTTTGTATGTGCAAGTTTGTTGAAGGATGGATGGGTGTAGTGACTGGTTCGTAGGAAGTTGTGGCGATGTTTTGTTGAAGACAGTGGCACTGGTGGTTTTGGGATTGTCGTAGAGTTGATGGTGGTCGGCAGTAAGGTATGATGAGAATGATGGAATAGTGGCAGGTATGTGGATGTTTGGTGAGGTTGAGTGATGGTCAGAAATGCACTGAAGTTGGGGTGGCTGCTGTGGCTATGTGTCTGGATTTGGTTTATGGCAGTGCTGTGGTGGCGTGTTGGAGTTTGGAAGGTTGTTGAATGATGCGAGGGAGTAGTGGTGATTGCTTGTTACTATGAAGTGGATATTGCAAAGGGGAAATGGGTGGTTTGAGAAGATTGATTGGAAATTGTGGGGATTTGAAGATGAAAGTGCAGTTTGATTAGAGGTGTGGAGGAACAGAAGCAACAGTTTGTAACAGAGAATGAAAATGTATTGAAGTAGTGCACAGAGGGTAAACAGATGCACTGGAAAAAACACTGTATGAAGAAAATGGAAATGTAAATTGAATGAATAATAAATAAAAAAAATTCTGTTTTTGAAATGAGATTGTTCGTAGAAACTAGAAATGCAAATTGTGAACAAAAAAAATGCAAAAGAACAAAAACACACAACAAACAAACACAAATTTTTTTTTTTGGTTTTATTTGCAAACACACAAAATAAAATAAAAAAACACACAAAAATCAAACAAAGAAAAATAATCCGAAGAATAGAAAATCAAAATCAAATCAATCCCCGGCAACGGCGCCAAAAACATGTTCGTCGACGGAAATTATATCGGTTTAGAAAAACGTCGAACGAATTTTTAAATAAAAATAACCACAAGCGCACGGCGTATGAATATAGCACGCGGCGAATACGGGTCGATCCGCAGGGAATTGATGATTTTAAAATTCTACTCAATCAAATTAACCAAAGTTGGAAGAGTGATTAACTAAAAAAGAAGAAGAAACATGACAAAAGAAAATAGATAAAAATATGAGAGTGTTAAGACAATTTAGAGGCAATTTCCACTCTCTAGATCACATAAATCAACAAAATGAAGTTATGATCTCTCTTTTCTTGTCATTAGTGAATTAGTTGATGTGCTTATCATAAGTATGGTATATTTGTGCTATTAATTAGCTCAATATAAACCATCAAACTATAACACAATCACTAATACACTTTTAATTCTCATGATATATGACAACAAAGTTGAAATAAAAATCTATTTTAAGCATAGCCTATTAACTATTGTTTAGAAATATAGGCAATCAAATTTCGATTTCAACGTTCACTTCTTTGCCATAATCATATTTAAATGAAGAGGCAATTTGTGTTATGTTTGTTTAAGCATAGCCTATTTGTTATGAACAACATAGACTATCAAATTCAAAGCCAAACAACATCATTAAACCACTTCAAGTGTTTACGTTAAAGCACAAAAAGAGAGTACAAACATCATAATGTTCCATCTACATACTAGAGAGCTTCATTACCCCTAAATTATAGGGATTAAGCTCTCATATTTGTTATCAAATCAACAAATGTAGAAAGCAACATGAAAGCAAAAAGAAAGGAAAATGAAAGCTAATGGAAAAGACAACTATTCTAATTGCATAAAGGAAAATCTACACTACTTGCATAAAAGGAAATGAACATGTAATTAAAAAGAAACAATAATTAACATTGCATAAAAGAAAAGAATTACATAAGAGAAGAAATGGCTAAGTAGCCATGAAAAGAGAAAGAGAGCTTTCTTTTATTTTCTAAACTAAAACTAACTAACTAAGAGAAGGAGGCCTAAGAGAGACTAAGAGAAGAGATCATGTTACATGAAACATATGGGTATTTATACATGTATGAAACCCTAATTCATATTTTTGGGGAACACCCAAAATGCCCCTTAGGAAGTGTGGAGGCCAAGTAACCATTAACATGTCTTAATCCCCCATTAAGTGTACATGAAACCATTAAGTCCAAAAGCATGTGCATTAGCCTTTAATTTGTACATTATGGTAGGTGGGTTGGTGGGGTCCTCCATGTTATTCACTTTGAATTATTTCCATCTTCATTCCTTTGTATTCTTTGTACATGCATATTTCTTCATGAAACCACTCCTATTTGAGACCATTTTCTTACAAAAATATATATAAATTTCCAATCAATTTTTCTCAAAGAAATATATGCACTTAAATGACCGTTTTGCTCCTATATGAAGATGAATATGTGAAAATTTGGAATTAATATGAATTTTGGTTAAAACAAGTTAAAATACCCAATATGATCATTTATTTAATTTAAATAGATTAAATATGTTGGTAAAAATATGCACATTTATGTGCACATCAATATCAAATCTTATGATCTTTGTTAAGCTGAAAGATTCAAACTTGACATGTTTGTTTGATTATAAATTGGAGTTAACAATTTATTCCCAGTATAAGTTAAGATAGTTCTGAGTATCATAACACAGATGAATTTATTTATATGCGATAAAAATCAAATATAATAGATTGTTGAATCAGGTATATATTTGGAATCACCATGGCAAAATATGATTTTAAAAAAAAGAATTTTGATTTTTCATTAAGTAAGTAAAGAGTAGTTCTGAGTTGATCGTAAATTGGGTTTCGACCCGGTTCAGGCGGTCGGAGAAGTTTTGGCGATTGAGCTCTCGCGTGGAGCCTAGGGGGTGATCGGCGCTACTGGTAAAAATAATGGGATAGTGGTCAGACGACGGGGGCGGTGGCGGAAAGCGTTTTAAATGTGTAAACCTAGTTTTGGCTGTGGTTTAGTATTTGGTGTCGTTCATCATCTGGGGGTGATCGAGCATCGCGAGTCTCCGGAAGATGGAAGGAGGAGCATGGACGATGCTTTGACCAGAAGCACGCGACCTTTGATGGTCGGGGGAGGAGGAGCGAAGTGATTTTCGTTGATAGGTTTTTGGGTTCCTGGGTGTCAGGTGTCTCGATTTTGATCTGTCGTTGAATTTTTCAAATTGGATGATCGGAGCATTCAATGATATGGTCGTCGGCATGGGAAGGCTAGTGGTGTTGATCGGAGGCGATCGTCTCAGGCGTGCACGTGCACGAGATATGGTTCGTGCATATATTTGAGGAAGAAGAAGGTAGCGTGGATTGTTGCTCGAGTATGATTACATGTTTTTGATTTAACCTGTTACTGTTTTGTTTTTTTTATGAATTTAATTTTAAAGCAAGTTTAAACTGAAATTAAATTATGAGTTAGATTTAAACTAAGTTTAAATCTAGTATGAAGTATAATTTCAAAATGACTTTGAATCTTAAAGTTTTAAAATGAAATTTGGATTTTTAAATTAAAGTCTTAAATCAAAATTTTAAATCAAAGTTTAAAATCAAAGTTTAATCAAAATTAAAAATGGATTCAAGTTTTCTTTGAATTCAAATCTGTAATTTTAAATCATTTTAAATCTGAATTGTTTTAAAACAAGTTGAAATTAAAATAGCCTTTTAAAAGTAAATTTGTTTTTCAAAGAAACATTTAAACTTGAATTTTGATAAAGTTCTTTTATAAAAGAATTGTGAATGAAAATATATGTTTTGTTTTATCTTGAATTTGCAAGATAAAATGTAATGTATTTTAAAGCTCAAATTTTAAATAAAAATTTAAGTAGTTTAGTTAGAACTTTCTTACATAGGTTTTTAAGTGGATATTTAAATTTGATAAATGTTTAAATATATAATCATTTTGAATCTTAAATTTAAAATGGAATTTGAATTTAAAGTGTAACGTTTTACACTTTAATACTAATGAAGTCATCAATAAAGAAATGGATTACCTTAGGGGTAATTAAGGTAATTAAATGGTTTAATAAATAAGCTAATTAAGGAATAAATTATTTAATTTATAAATTAATAATTTAGATTTACTTATAATTAAAGATTAATTAAAAGTAATCAAGAAATGTTATTAGTTAATGAAGATAATTAACTAAGGATTATTAAGTATTGATTAAGGTAATTAATTTTAATAATTAATTGGATTAATTAATTAAGATAATAAATTATAAATTGTTAATTACTTAGTAAAAGTAGTTAAGGGATTAATTACTTATTGTGATTAATTTTGGATATTTTAATTTAATTAAAGTTGATTAAATGATTAGTGATAATCACTGATTGTAATAAATTAAGAATAATGAATTAAAGGGTGATTAATTAAGGGTTGATTAATTTATTAATGAATTAATTAAAGGAAATTGATTAATTTAAAGGTTAACTTAATTAACGGTTGATTTATTTAATTCATAAACGATTGAAGGACAACCAATCAAATGATTTTAAATTAATTAATGTTACTTAGTTATGATTGATGAGTTACCTGATTTAAATTAATCAGATAATTAATTGAGCTTACTTATGGATGTTCGAATTCTATTGATTGTCGAATTATTTTGATAAGTGATACTATGTGATATATCCAGATTTATGTTGTGATCTGTAATGTAATTAATTATCTGTGAATCTGTGAATGAACGATAAGCGTTATAGTTTATACCGCTTATCCACTATATTTCTGTGTTTTAACCTGTGATGATTGAAACGATGTTGCACTATTGTGCAAAAACTTTGGACCACACCATACACACACAAAAATGGATTTCACGAGGAAATTGATTAAGTTACAGATTTTTGAAAATAGTTTTGAATTTGAATTTCTAAATTCAAATGGTTTGAAATGGACTCGGGTTAAATGTGAAAATTTTTGGAATGGAATTTCATGATAAAAATTTATTTTCGAGTAACTTTTATTTCGCCTTGAAATTTAAATAATTGGATTTGAATTTGAATTCAATATTTGAAATTGAATTCTATGATTTGGAAACTTGGGTTTAAAAAGGACTATTCAACTTATAAATGAGTTTATATGGGTTAAACCATTATTTTTTAAAAATGTATTGATTTGAGAATTTGAATTTAAATTCAAAGCTTTAAACCCGTGCAAATAAAATCGGATTTTTCTAAAACGAAAGTTGTTCGTTTTCAAATAATAAAAGCTTTCATATAAGAAGTGAACTTCCAAATTTTGTTAAAAGGAATTTTAAGATTGAAATTAAAATGATTTCCAAGTTATGTAAATAGATTGAAAGCTATAAGTTAAATCTTTGATTTAAAGATTTAAATGAATTAATCTAATTGAGATGGAATTTTTTTGAAATCTATAAATGGATCTTTATGAAACGGGGTGAACTTTGTGAAATGAATCGTTTTTTAAAGGATTTAAAAAGGTAATTTATTTAACCATTTGAAAGAAAAGTTTTGTATTATTAAGTTGTGGCTTAATTGAAATCCCATATCCATAAGTTTCTTGTAAATATTTCGCTCACTATTCGATTTAGCCGGGAGAGGATCTTTGTGTCATACAGCGCATTCCGAATATGTGATACGACGTTATGGATAGCATTTGAAGACCGGTGGTGAAGACCGAATATTTTCGAAAATGAAAGGACAACTCGTCGAATGTCTTTGCATCGACTGTCCCCGGTATAGAGACTCCATATGTGATGGGAAGTCCAGACGTGATTAAGGATTATCCGGATTTGCAAGGGCTTCTTTGGAAGTGCCTTCGGTTCTTTTCGAACCCAGAACAGACTTGTATGGATTGTATGTCTGACATTACATTTTGAGATATAAAGCAGATTTCTTTCAAATACATTCCTGTTGGTGGCGGAGAATTTATTCACTTAGCATTAACACCCTTCTCTGAGACGTACGAGCTCAGAAGTTATGTAGTTGAAGGTTATCAGCGATATATTCCCTACTTGGTAATGTGGCATGCTGAGTGTTGCTGATCATTTGTTGATCAAAGCGTGGCTTTCGAAAAAACGTAGATTTGTCGACGAGATTTCGTCGAGCCTCACAAAAAGGTAATGGTCGAAATAGGAAAGATGCGGCAAGGTTTCAGGGGTAGCTCCCATAGGGTATGGCCATTCTTTCTGGAAATTGGTAGTATCATGGTATGGAGCCCAGATACTTACTCATGTAGACATTGTAGTATATTTATTACTTTGTGATGTTGTTGGACTGAGGCGCCTCGTATAAATGTCCCAAAGGTCCAGGGGTGGCATATCTGAGGTTTTGTTTATTCCCCGGGAAGGGGGGTAGCCGGCCTTGTTTGACAGAGAGCTAGATGAGCTCTCGGGGCGTCCTGCGAGAGGCATTCCTATGTTGCAATAGGAAGTTCCTTAGCCTGACCATTTGTTGGAAATCCAATCTCCTAATACGTACATCGTACGATTTTAGTTGTATTACCTGCCATCTACTTATGGTGGCGCCCCACTGTTTGGATGGTAGCTATAGTAGGCATATTTCAAAAAGTCTATGCTGGCTAAGATTTATATTATTCTTTCGAAATGTTTTACTACACTGTGCACTTATAGTAATAATATTGAAAAGAAATTCTCTCGTATCAAGCATGTTTGACTATCATAAGGAGAAATCTCCTCCAATTCTGCGTTTGCATTGTGTGTGTGGCAAGAGGCCTTATGGTAGTACAATTTTCTAAAAGCATTGCGAATTGACTTTAAAATTCTCTTGTTATTTGTTTTTAAAGATAAACTGTTTTTGTTACTCACACCAGTCCCATGACTGATCCGGAGTTTATTGTTCCTATCCTAAACTCTAGGTGCTCAAAATTTTTCTACACGGACAGTCTAGAGTTGGGATTTTCAGATAGTTAGGTTCAGTGAATTATCTGGAGCTAGTTCAATGCTTGGATGTGGACGAGACTTGCTTGTCTTAGTGCATCGTGATGTTGGTTCGAGCTTCTGATGGAGTTCTCTCTTGAAGACTATCTTTGTGTTATTTGTTCCGCTGCTATTTTATTGTATCATATCTTTAATGTATATTGATATCTATTGTATCATCTGATTGTATCAGATATTGTATCAATGCTATATATCAATGTATTATTCTTTTTCTTCCATTGTGTTGTTTACTTAATTGTGTTATAAGCTCCGGCGACTCGGATTTGAACGGTCGAATCTGCGGCATTCAAGTACCATGTAAAGTATGGATGCGATTTTCGAACGCGAAAAATCCTGATCGCTACATTAAATGAATACATTAAGTAAATAAATTGAAGGTGTATTCAGTTATTTGAAGCTTAAAAGTTTTATTTAAATGTTATTGGATTTATTAAGTGAATATTTAAAAACTAAATAATAGTAAAACTGAATTTGAAATATATATGGAATTAGTAAAGGTTTAGTTTGAAATTATGGAATATTTAAAGCTTTGAAATATATGGAAATTGAAATAGTTTATTGAGAACTGAATTAAGTTGAAATTTATTTGTTAAATGAATTGGTTATTGAAATGATAATAGTTGATTTCACTTATTGTTTTGAAAATCAATGATAAACTGATTTGGAATTTAAATGAATTCAAATTTTAGATTTGAGAATTAAATTCCGAGGATTTCAAACTTTGGTTTTAATATCTAAATTGTACATCATTTAAAGGTATGTTTGGATACAAATTTTAAGATGTTTAAATCTATGCTCTTCTCTTATGTCGTTGGAAAATAATTTTGGTGATGGCGGCCGCATCATCGACATTCAATTTTTAGGTTTCGAAGAGAAGGGACCAATTCGTAACTTTGCTACGCTTTTGTTTGACTTAAATTTGTTTGATTTAAATTCGTTTGATTTGATATATTAAAAGAGAAAGGAATTTTGATTTAGATTTATAAAGCATGGTTTGATTTAATATATACAAGTATATGATTTTAGATTTGATCTGATATATAGTGTGTATATATATAATTGTCTCTTAATTGTTTGAGATAAAATAAAGATTTAAATTCTTAAATTTATGATTTACGGTGATTTCAATTATAAACTGAAAGAATTTTGGGTAAATGATTGAACTTGAAATAAATGAATTGGGAAATTTGGATAAATAATTTGAATTTTTGATAAATAATTGAATTGGAAAATTTTATTTGTATAATACTAAATTGCATTCCAACATGACTTACCTAAACTATTCAGAAGTTAGAAATGTAATTGAATAATATACAATTTAAAATGGTGTTAAAGTAATTTATAAATAAACTCTAGTAGTTAATTACTTCATTAAGTAATTACCTTTAATAATCACTTAATATTAAGTAATTAACCTCTTAATTACTTATTGCTTAATTATTTCTTAATTAACCTTGATTAATCAATCCTTAATTAAGTAATTAATTACACAAATTTATTTATCTTAATTTAATTACCAAACTTACTTATCTTAGCTAATTAAGTAATAATATTTAATTAGTATAGTTAATAAAACATAATTAAATTAAGATAAATCATATATTACATTAACTCTTAACTACCTTTTAAATTAAATTAAATTTAAAATCTTAAATATGATTTAAAAAAACACATCATCCTTTGATTTCTAAAGTTAAATACTTTTACTTTAGTTCTCATCTAAATTTGAATAAATTACCCATTTTATTTGAAAACATTTAGGAACAAAATTTACAAGATTTTGTTTAAGGTAAAATTTATGACAATCAAAACTATTGTTAAAAACTAAATTTAAAACTTTATTTAAAATTTTCTTTTCCTTTAAAATTTGAAATCATTTGTAAACTCAAGCTTTGGTTTTAAAATCCTGAAACACCTCTAAAAAAACTAGTTAAACTTTGTTTAAAATTTCAGTTTGGCTTTTCAAATTTGAAATTCATTTTAGTTTAAAAACTAAACATGTTAAAACTGGAAAAAAAAATGTTTCCAAGCCCAAAACCATAAATTATCGAGACATACTCAAGACAGCACTCGAGTAAACTCGATGCACCCTAAAACATACTTCACCACTATCGCAACTTTGAGTCGGACGCGAGAAATAACACAAACTACTCCGGGTCAACATTTCCATTCCCAAACCCATAACTCTAATGTATGCGAGGGCCACCGTGCATGTTCACGTGCATGGCAACCCAGCCCCCCTTCGATCATCGTTTAGACCTTTAGCAAGTTGACGTCAAACTCGACATCACCCTCAACCACCCAGGAAGGAATATCAAATCGAAAAACGAGCCTCCAGGTCGAAGTCTGGAATTCCACTATAACAAAAAATTCTAGATCGTCGACGATCCCATCATCGATGAACCCTGCCAATCTCTCTAGAGAGTGGCCTCATCCCCCTACGTCGGTCCCCCACCATGCGATACGGTCCGAAGCATCAATAACGATCAACATGCCACGATTCCGACCCAACCCAAAAGCAGAAACGCAACCCTATAACCCCACTGATGGCACACCACGTTCGCCAGAAAAATATACACATATTTTTCCAGTGATCCTCGCCACCCCGACTATCTACGAGCCAATCCCCAAGCATCCAGACGCCGCCGATCACCGTGGGTAGGCAAAATACCCAAAAATGATCATCACCGAATATCTCCTCAAATTCCAAACGAAATATCACAATTTGACTTTTAAAATTCCAAATTTTCGAAGACAATTCAGACCATATAAGTGAATTCGAAAATCATCATGTTTGAATTTTATCTATTTTCTGATTTCCACTGTAAAGTTAAACTTACAGTATATTTATCAAATATAATCACTTAAAATTATTTTTAAAAGCAAGAACACATTGCTATTTACCTTTTCTTTTCTATAATCAAAGTCTAATTTTGATTTTGCAGGGAGATAAGAAATATTTTTGTAGTTGATCTTGCAACATACATTTACGGAGAACATAAAACATACATATACATGCATGCATTCAATTTTGTACAACACAAACCAGATTTTAGATGAAAAATCTAAGCAACAAACATGTTTATAGCATCATTACTCAAAATTATTAGCACCAAAAGAATTATCTTTAAGTGTTTACTCACCAATCAATGAAGAGCAGAGGACGTTGTTCTGTTGCATTCTTGTTTCCAGGAACAATTAAATTTTATTTTCATCTTACTGTTTTGAATTTTCTTGTAATTGATTATTTTTGTTGAATTACTTGATGTTGAGAAGATTACTTTGATTACAGGTTGTATTTGAAGTTGAACTTGAAAAATGGTTGCAGATTTGTTGAGTTTGTTGTTGTTCCAGAAAACCTTGCTGTAATGTTTTGGTTTTGATTTGTTGCTAATCTTCACTTTGTTATGCAAGATCACAGATTAGTGAATTTTGAACTGGAGTTGAATTTGGTTTTGAATTTTCTTTTTAAAATCTGATTTTAGTTTTTAGAAGAGAAGAAAGAAAATGGTTTGAACACAAATGATTTTGTCAATTTTTCTCTTATTACATTTATTTTAAAATGTTTTCAAAAATAATCAAGACAATGCCACTTGTTATCTTAAGTTGTTAAAATGATTACAAGTGTTTTTGCAAGGTTTGATTGCCTTACACATGTTTCATTACAAATATTACAACAATTACTTATTTTAATAAATGTTTTTAAATTAATTTCTTATTTACATTAACCTGTTTTAATGCTTATATCAATTTAGCGTATAAATTACTGTTATTAAGTACATTCTTTTATGTTTATTTGTATATTTTAAAAATGTATTTTCAAAGCTAAATTTTAATGAAAAAAATTTAAAAAGAAAAGAATATTAAATTAAACCTTATTTTAAAGTTTCAAACTAAATTATTATACTTTAATATATGAACTAAATTTATTCCAAAAACCAATTTTTAAAAGAAAACAAAAAAGCTTTTATTATAATATACTATTTAAGCCATTATATTTTTAAATTAAATAAATATTTATTTTAAATACTTTTGAAAATATAAGATAGATTTTTAAATAAGCTTTTGAAAAGTTTTACTAAATTCAATCAAATTTTCCAATTCGCAAAATATATACATATATACAAATATAAATTTGAAAACATTTCTTATTAAATATAAATTGAAAATAAACTAAATTTTCACAATGTATAACACACATATACATTATAAAAAGAATATATTTATAACTAGCTTACAAAGATATAAATTTTGTCAATTAAATATTATTAACTTTGAAAAGAATAAAATTCCCAAATTAAATTATTATCACTATAAATTTTGAAAAGATAGCATTTAACAAATTAAATAATTATTAGTTTCAAAAGATAATTTCTGTTGAATTAGATTATTAAATCAATATTACACATATTAAAATAATTATTAATGGAAATTATTAAATAAATATTGCCCAAATTTCCGGGACGTCACATTTCTCCCCCTTAAAAGAATTTCGTTCCCGAAATTTAAATGCAAAGATAATTTAATAATTCCATAAATATTTTAATTTTAAAATAGTAAGCATATGCTATCAACCATATACTAGCAACCATAACAACCAATTTAAACAAACAACACTAACTATCCAGACAAAATTATGGATAGAACTTCCTAGAGTTTCCCAAGTACAACACAGGGATACCCGCACTGCTGAATTTGAACTAGCTACACAACTCAGATCTAGAGCTCCTAAATCTCTAGATCTACAATCTGAACAGGATAATGGACCACAGACAAGTCCTGTTCAACTTTCGAATCTCTCTGGAATTCCGGTTCTAAAACTAGTGATAAATCATACATGTACTACATCAGAGATACATGAAATACATAACGAATCCTAGCCATCTGAACTGGCAATACAATCCTGTAGACTAAATTCTTAACCTTAGGAGCATATAGAAAGATCCACTACTCTTCTGAGCTAGCTTTAAGTCTTACCCAAATCTTATTGCTCTTATTATCGGAGAAAACTTACCCACAACTAAATCTTCAACTTCGAATTCTGAATTCCTTTGTCTCTAATCCACAAAATTCTCCTGTCGATCCTGGGCTGCCTTCAACCTTCTAGATCAATCCAAATCTTCACAAATGCCTCTCGAACCCAATCTACACCAAGAAATAGACGATCTCCGGATCCTACTCAATAAGATGGTTCTCCCCAGAGCCATCGAAATCCACCACATAAACTCTACTATACAAGCATCAGAAGGTTACAAACATACTTCTCCTATCTGGAAAAACAGAACAGGTGCACTAGACAACCAGGCCTTCAGGTCTCGAAAGAAATTCCTGAAGAAATCCCCTGATCCAAGACCAACACAAACTTTCGTGGAATCCGAGGTTGTTTCTATCCTAGAATAGCTGCCACCTTGCTTCTGCTGCATAACTTTAATCCGAGGAAGATGAGAATGATGTTGATGAACACAAGCACATACTTGATTAACTCATCCTGGAAACATTGTCCATCAAATTCCATAATATCTTAGCGACTTATCTGATTCGGTCACAAGCACCATAGCAAAAATCCAGCTAGAAAACTAGATCCGATCAATCCTGAGCTGCTTCACAAAAAAATCCATCTCAAGGAGCCATCCCACAACTAGGCTGAACCACCGGTAATGCCTCAAGAACCAAGTCGATACAGATCTTAATCTCCTGATGCGGACACAAACCTTGACTTCCTCGAAGTTATCCAGAAAATCTCAAACCATTTCGATAGCTCCACATCCTCAAGAGATACCTCAATCCAAAGCAAAAGATTACTAAGAGAACTACCGAACCATCGCAAGTCACTTTTGCGATTCTACCCAGTTCAGATTCCATAGAAACCGTTCTCTCTTCACAAACCAGAACAGCCTAATATCTTCTAACCAAAAGAAGAAACTCATGGTCTACCTCAATCACAACATCATATCCTGCTGGGCTTCTAGAAGAAGTGGGCAAGCCTTCACCATCTGTCTGGCCTACTGATAGAAAAATCACAAAGACTCCCGAACCATCGTAGAAACGGACCACTCTACTACTTCTGGACTCCACCTCTAAGATAGTGCTAAGCCAAGAGACCTTCCTGACATCACACTCAACACCTCTGAGCTGCTGCTACTACCAAAGACTTCCTTATCCAAAAGCTCCTTGAATCACAAAGCTATATCAACCAATACCACAAAAGAGCATTCAAGATGGCAGATATCTCTCAGGAAACTCACGCTTCAAACCAAGCACAAACACCTTGCTGAACTGAGTTCCAAACTCCAATACAGACAAGACTCCTTCATACGGCTGCAAAGATACCATCGCTACTTCCGCACTCCGACTAATCCAAACTCTAGAAAATTCGCTCGCACGAGCGCAAAGAAGCTTACATTCCAAAGATGGACTCCGAACCTCAAAAAGGTTTCCTTTAGAGATCGACGAAATCCTTACACTATGCAAATCTTATTTGAGACGGTATTGGGTCTATAGTCTCGGCAGATACACTTCCAACCTCCGCACTCATACTTCTCCTATTGGTAGTTGTGTTACACACACCACTACCTCTCATACCTATATTGGAAAACCCAAACTGGTAAACCAATCAAATAGGTAGGTGTATGTGTGTGTGTGTATATATATACACACACAAGTACACTCTCTCACAAAGAAATCACTCCAAAGCCTAGGTATTCACTCAACCTAGCGCTCTAACACCACAATGTAACGAGCCGCCTTTCATTCCATAGAAAGACGCATCATTAAGAGAAAGAAAGGGATAGAAAAGATAGAAAAGAAAGAAACAAACAACATCAGAATCTCACAGCGAAACGAATAAATTATATTATATCACATAAGATATTACATAGTATCATATACATCAGAGTTATACAGCTAATACAAACAAACTAGATAGTTATAAACACCTGTCTAGTTACTACAACTCAGGTACATCACAAAGATACAAATACAACACTAGGAAAGCAGAACCACTATATATCTACTCATTGAAGCTTCCTGCTCCATATCTCCTCCAGAAATTGTCAAAGCTAACCTGAATCCCTTGACTACTCGTAAAAATTTGAGTACTCAAGAGTTTAATAAATAAGAAAATAAACTCTGGGTCAGACATGGGTCTGGTGTGGGTAAATGGGTTAAAGTTGCTTAACTTTGAAAATCCTTTGAAAACAAAGGTATCACGTAAGACTCCCCACACATAAACATGGGTAAGTTTTTACCTTACGCTAACCAAAAAATTTGATAGGAAATCTAGTAATATTACAATAGGGTCTATAGGGTTTTCAAGTAAAATACAGAAATAGCCGAAATTGTTACATTTATTAAATTCCAACATACATAGTTATACAATCAAAACCGTAAAGGGCACATAGGAAGAATGGGTTTCCATCAATGGCAGGGCTACTGGGGTACTGCCCGTCATAGTAGGGGCCTAGATCACGTACCGAGGATTACTCCCAATCCCCTGCAACACAAAGCCGTAACCTCCCTTAATGGAAAGTCCCAAACAAGACAACCCCGTAGTTGGCCGTCGCCAACTGCCCACTATGCTGAATAAAAGGAACCTCTAGACAGGGTTAAATCTCGTCCTACTTAGGTGCTACCCACTTAGCCTTGCTGCACCTCGCATGTTTTAGCCATTCTTGGTTGATGAGGCTTGAGGCTACGATTACCTTTATAGAACACATCTATCTTAGAATGCTCATTGTCCACCTGACGATGTTCTGAAAGCATTCAATCCATACAAGTTTGTTTCGGGTTCGAACGAAACCAAAGGCACTATCTCGCTACACTCATTTTGGAATCACCCTCAGAGTTAACTACAATAGCCCTTGCACTGAATCTTCATCTCGAATTTGAAATTACTACCCCATTAAACTCGTATTCGAATCACCCTCAGAGTTTTAACGACGAATAGTCCTTACACCTCGAGTCTTCACTCTTCACTTGAGATTCACGACCTAACGTATAGTTTGGATGGATGTAGTTTCCGAAATTCCAAATTTGGAAATTCGATCCCGATTTTATCGAAATCCAAAACGCCATCTTAATGTCCAAGTGATTTTATTTTGAACAATTTAATTTGGTTTAAAACATTGAGTTCACACAGCATCATTCATAGAAAAATATCACACATTTATCACAACTATAGTCAATATCACATCATAGCACATCACAGATTATTCAAACTATAAGCATCATTTAATTTAGACATTCTATCCAAACAATCATCCATAAACAGAAACCATTAATCTAAATTTTAATTAATGTAATCAAATTAAATCAAATTAATTACTTGAGAATTAATCAAGTAATCATGCTTAAACAATCACTAATTAATTACAACCATTTAATTAATTAATCAACCTTTAATCACCTTATAAACCAATAAATTAATCTTTAATTACAGATTAATTATCCTTTAATTATTCCCTTAATTAATCAACCTTGATTAATAATTACTTAATTACATTAAGTAATTAGCCTTTTTAAATTAATTACACAAATTAATTATGCTTTAATCACTTAGTAATTAACCTTAATTACTTCCATTAATTAATTAATTATAATTAATTACATCAATCCTTAATTAATTACATTAATTAATTATATCGTAATCACTTCATTGATTAATTATCTTATAATTAATCACATTTATTAATCAATTAAACCTTTGATTATTATCATTAATTACATTAATTAATGGTCTTCTAATTACTTTCATTAATTAATTATTTTTCTAATTACATTTAAGAATTAATCTTTAACTTAATAACATTTATTAATCAACCTTGATTAATTACACTAGTAATTAACTATCCTTAATTACTTCATCAATTAAACCAACTCCTTGATTAATTACATTAATTAATTCTTTAATTACACTAAGTAATTAACACTTAATTACTTCCACTAAGTAATTATCCTTTAATTACTATCCATAAGTAATTCGTTAATTAATTACATCCAGTAATTATCCGTTAGTTACTTCACTAAGTAATTACACTTCATTAATTACATTAAGTAATTATACTTAATTTCATCATTAAGTAATTCTCTTTAACTAATTAAACTAAATTAATTAATTAAAATTAACCACATTAACTTAATTAATTACACTGAGTAATTAATTATTTTAATTACTTCATTAAGTAATTACCTTTAGTAATCTCTTAATATTAAGTAATTAACCTAATTACTTATTGCTTAATTATTTACTGATTAACCTTGATTAATCAATCTTTAATTAAGTAATTAATTACACTTAATTAATTACACAAATTTATTTATCTTAATTTAATTACCTAACTTACTTATGTTAGTTAATTAAGAAATTATACTTTAATTACTATAATTAATAAAACATAATTAAATTAAGATAAATCATATATTACATTAACTCCTAACTTCCTTTTAAATCAAATAAAATTTAAAAGCTTAAATATGATTTTAAAAAACACATCATCCTTTGATTTCTAAAGTTAAATACTTTTACTTTAGTTCTCATCTAAATTTAAACATATTACCCTTTTTATTTGAAAACATTTCAGAACAAAATTTACAAGATTTTGTTTAAGGTAAAATTTATATCAATCAAAAATATTGTAAAAAACAAAATTTAAAACTTTGTTTAAAATTTGCTTTTCCTTTAAAATTGGAAATCATTTGTAAGCTCAAGCTTTCGTTTTAAAATCTTGAAACGCATCTAAAAAACTAGTTAAAACTTTGTTTAAAATTTTAGTTTAAGTTTAAAAATTTGAAATTCATTTTAGTTTAAAAACTAAACAGTTTAAAACTGGAAAAAAATTGTTTTCGAGCCCAAAACCATAAATTCTCGAGACATACTTGAGACAGCACTCGAGCGAACTCGATGCACTCAAAAACAAACTTCACCACTATCGCAACTTCGAATCGAACGCGACAAATAACACAAACTACTCCGGGTCAACATCTCCATTCCCAACCCCTTAACTTTGATGCACGCGATGGCCACCGTGCACGTGCATGGCAACCTAGCCCCCCTCCGATCATCGTTCCGTCCTTCAGCAAGTCGACGTCGAACTCGACATCACCCTTAACCACCCAGGAACAAATATCGAATCGAAAAACGAAAAACGAGCCTCCAGGTCGAAGTCTGGAATTCCACTATCGTCGAAAATTCCAAATCACCGACGATCCCATCATCGATGAACCCTACGGACCTCTCTATAGAGTCTCCTCGTCCTCCTACGTCGATCCCCCACCATGCGATACGGTCCGAAGCATCAACGAAGATCAACTTGCCACGATTCCTACCCAACCCAAAATAGAAACGCAACCCTAAAACCCAACTGACGGCACACCACATTCATCAGAAAAATATACACATATTTTTCCAGTGACCCTCGCCTCCGCGACCATCTACGAGCCAATCCACGAGCATCCAAACGACGCCGATCACCGTAGGTAGCCGAAATACCCAAAAATGATCATCACCAAATATCTCCTCAAATTCCAAACTAAAAATCACAATTTAACTTTTAAAATTCCTAATTTTCGAAGACAATTCAGGCCATATAAGTGAATTCGAAAATCATCATGTTTGAATTTTATCTATTTTCTGATTTCCACTGTAAAGTTAAACTTATAGTATATTTATCAAATATAATCACTTAAAATTATTTTTAAAAGCAAGAACACATTGTTATTTACCTTTTCTTTTCTATAATCAAAGTCTAATTTTGATTTTGCAGAGAGATAGGAAATATTTTTGTAGTTGATCTTGCAACAGACATTTACAGAGAACATAAAACATACATATACAGGCATGCATTCAAATTTGTACAACACAAACCAGAATCTAGATGAAAAATCTAAGCAACAAACATGTTTATAGCATCATTACTCAGAATTATTAGCACCAAAAGAATTAGCTTTAAGTGTTTACTCACCAATCATTGAAGAGCAGAGGACAGTGTTCTGTTGCATTCTTGTTTCCAAGAACAGTTATATTTGATTTGCATCTTGCTGTTTTGAATTTGCTTGTAATTGATTATTGTTATTGAATTACTTGTTGTTGACAAGATTACTTTGATTACAGGTTGTATTTCAAGTTGAACTTGAAAAATGATTGCAGATTTGTTGAGTTTGCTCTAGTTCCAAAAAAGCTTGCTGTAATGTTTTGGTTTTGATTTGTTGTTGATCTTCACTTTGTTATGCAAGATCATGGATTAGTGAATTTTGAACTAGAGTTGAAGTTGGTTTTGAATTTTCTTTTTAAAATCTGATTTCAGTTTTTAGAAGAGAAGAAAGAAAATGGTTTGAACACAAATGATTTTGCCAATTTTTCTCTTATTACATTTATTTTAAAATGTTTTCAAAAATAATTAAGACAATGCCACTTGTTATCTTAAGTTGTCAAAATGATTACAAATTTTTCTGCAAGGTTTAATTTCCTTACACATGTTTGATTCCAAATATTATAATAATTACTTATTTTTATAATTTTTTTAAATTGATTTCTTATTTATATTAACTTGTTTTAATGCTTATATCAATTTATCTTATAGATTACCTTTGTTAAGTACATTCTTTTATATTTATTTGTATATTTTAAAAATGTATTTTCAAAGCTGATTTTTAGTGATGAAAAATTAAAAAGAAAAGAATATTAAATTAAACCTTATTTTAAAGTTTCAAACTAAATTATTGTACTTTAATATATGAACTAAATTTATTTGAAAAATCAATTTTTAAATGAAAACAAAATAAACTTTTATTATAATATACTATTTAAGCTATTATATTTTTAAATAAAATAAATATTTATTTTAAATATTTTAGAATATATAAGATAGATTTTTAAATAAGCTTTTGAAAAGTTTTACTAAATTCAATCAAATTTTCCAATTCACAAAATATATACATATACATATATATGTATATAAATTTGAAAACATTTCTTATTAAATTTAAATTGAAAACAAACTTCCTTTTCACAATGTATAACACATATGTACATTATAAAAAGAATATATTTTTAATTAGCTTATAAAGATATAAATTTTATCAATTAAAGATTTTAACTTTGAAAAGAATCAAATTCCTAAATTAAATTATTATCACTATAAATTTTGAAAAGATAACGTTTATCGAATTAAATAATTATTAGTTTTAAAAAGATAATTTCTGTTGAATTAGATTAATAAATCAATATTACACATTTTAAAATAATTATGAATGAAAATTATTAAATAAATATTGCCTAAATTTTCGGGACATCACAATTATACTTTGCTTTAGACATTGTTATAATAGCGTATATTACTACATGGTAAATAGTTTAATGGTGTTAACTTCCGTATTCCACGACTCAGCGACCCAAGGAAATAGGCGACCTAAGCTTATTAACGACCTAGCGACCTAACCATCAACACAGGTCAACAACATATCATAATAGAAAGGCTTAGCGACTTAGCGGGCTAAAGGAACAAGAGATCAGCGACCTAACGACCTACGGAGTAAAGCGACCTAACGACCTACGGAGTAAAGCGACCTAGGTGTAAAGCGACCTAACGACCTACGGAGTAAAGCGACCTAGGTGTAAAGCGACCTAACGACCTACGGAGTAAAGCGACCTAACGACCTACGGAGTAAAACGACCTAGTGACCTAAAAGATCCAGCGACCTACCGAGTTATCACAGAATGAAGCAACTCCTTATGCCGTTCCCAACCATAAGTCGCCAACTATTCTCCCTAGGTCGCTCAAGATCTAAACATACCACAAAAGCTTCTTATGCTGCTTCCTCCCTAGGTCGTTCACGACCTATGACTTGTTAGTTTGTTCGAAGTGATCAAGTACACTCTAGTTAAGCCATAGGCTGCTCCCATTAGGTCGCTCACGACCTACGACCTACCTCTAGGCCGCTCACGACCTACGACCTAGCTCCGAAATCTCTCTACAGATACCCCACATACTCCAATCGAGGGTGGATCTTTTGGCTCATTTCTGGAACGCCGATACTCTGTTGAATTATCGATTCAGTCGACACTCCAAACACGAAAGAAATCTCAACGAACTTCAACAAGAAATCTAACACATTCGTCATGGATTCAAAGAGTTCTTCTACATCGAAGTTCTAGCTATTTGTCCTAGCAGTGTTGTAATCAAAGATTGTTGTAATGTTGTAATTGATTCAGCAATAAAGAAGATTAAAGTGGACGCAGGCTTAACTCGAAGCCAAACCACTGTAAAACTGTTGTCTCTTTACTGCTTTTTCTATGACTTTTCTACTTACCTCTAATTCCCGTATTGATGGGTGCTGCTTTCACTTAATATCTACTTACACCGGGGTGTTAGCTTTCCATTTTAAGCGTTAACATTTTTGGTGCTTTGACTGAGAACCCAACTCAGGCTACTTTCGTCATTTCTTCGCAAAAGTTCATTGAAAAAACCTCTCTCAAAACTAGAAGTCTATCAGAGATAATGGCTCCTGGAAGAAAGCGCGGATCTACTAGACCCAGTGATGTTCGTGAGAATACTGCCACTTCTCCTTCATCAAGCCAAGCAGCACCAAGTGTTGGAATTACATGAGCGGAGTTAGATGCTGCAGTATCTGGGTTACACCAGCAGATGGAAACTCAGAATGCTTTACTGCTTGATAGGTTAAATGCTTTGCTCGGAGCTAACCGTCAATGGGTGAGTAATGAAGAGAGCCTTGCAAATGATGTTCATAATCCTGAAGAGAGGAATATTCCTCAAAGAGCAGCTAGCCCTGCCAGAGAAACACCTCTTCAAGCTGGAGGATCGAGACCACAGCCAACTCTCCGCGAATGCTGATCCAGACAAACTTTCGAGAAAATGGCTGAAGTTTGTCCTGTAGAGCCTTTAAATGATGAGGAATACCTTTCGAGCATGGTGCGACAAATCATGAAAGATAGCATGCAGAGGTATGAAGGTGAAAAAGAACGGGGATTCGCGCCGAGCAAGACTCCGTTCACTGAAAAGATTTTGAAAGCTGAACTTCCAAGGAAGTTTGTTCCTCCTACCATCCCGGCTTATAAGGGAACAAGCGACCCTAATCAATTCCTGTATAAGTATGATTGGCACATGACTGGTGCTAGGGCATCTGATGAGATCAAATGTCGGTACTTTCCGGTATATTTGGAAGGAGTGGCTCTACTCTGGTTCACAAAGCTACCGGTCTGATCCATTTACAATTTCTCTGTTTTGACTCGGAAGTTTAAAGAACAATTCAAGTTGTATGCTTCGAAGGCAAAGGATATCGTGTCACTGTCCAGCCTGGAATAGAATCCTAGGGAATCTATTAGATCTTTCTTGAACCACTTCAACATAGCTTTGGCTGAAGTGGACAATGCAGAGCCACGGATGGTCTTGACATACTTGATGAGGGCAATCGACAAATCAAGTGAGTTTGGGAAGTGGCTGAAAACGAAAGAACCAAATTCGCTTGAGAAATTCTATAAGAAAGCTGATGAATTCATGCGCTTGGAAAGCCTTCAAGCACCGGCTAAATTGGCAATGACAGAGGTTAAGGATAATACTGCTGCTCCTACCAAAAAGGAATCCGGAATTCAGAAGAGGGAGAATAATGGTGGGAAGAAGCAAAAGGATATAAACAAACCTCGCTTCTTAAAACCTTCAGATTTCACTCCTTTGACTGACACCCCGGAGAATATCTTTTTTGCTACCAAAGATGTGGTAGAATATCCTAAACTACCTGAGATGAGAGTTGGGAAAAAAGCTACTCAAAGTGGGAGATTTTTTCGGTTTCATAATCAACCCGTTCATGATAACAACAAATGTCGCCACTTGAAAAGTTTGATTGAAGAATTGCTGAGAGAGAACAAGTTGCAGCAATTTGTGAAGAGCAATAGGAATGACCCAACTTCATCTATCAGCAACTTCCTGCTCATCCATCTGGCTCGGGTGAGAGGACTACTGCGCATGAATCAGAAAGGCCCTTTATTAATGTGATTACAGGAGGTCCTCACCCAGCAGGCAGAAGCTAGGGCGAGATGGAAAGATATGCCCGTGCCTTGAGGTATGCACCAACAGAAGAGAGTGTTTTTGTGCTAGAAGATGCTGCACCTTTGAAGCAGCAGAAAACTTTTAATGATGATATTGTGTTCAGAGCCAGGGACTCTATGGGTATTGAAGCTCCAACCATGGATCCCTTGGTCATCTCTGCAGGCATTGGGGCGGCTATTGTAAGGAGAGTGCTTGTCGATTGCGGCTCTTCTTGCAACATTCTCTTCAAAAAGACATTCGATCAAATGAAAATTCTGATGGCTGATGTTCAAGCTTTATCTCAGTAGATTGTTGGGTTTACTGGGGAACCGAAGCAGCCAATTGGAACTATTGACTTGTTCGTCGAGCTTGGAGACGGGTAGAAAAAGGTGGTTCGAAACAGACTATTGTAATTGTTGATGAATTTTCTGCCTAAAATGCCTTCCTAGGCCGACCAACTCTTGCGGCTTTTAAGGAAATTCTCGCCCCATGGTGCCTTACTATGAAATTTCCCACGGATAATGGAGTTGGTGTTATTAAAGGGGATCAGAATGCTGGGCGAGAATGTTATCTTATAGAGTTGCTTGAAGCAAGGAAGAGAGAGATGGGAAAAGATGCGGCAGCCCCAGTCCGCATCAAAGAAAAAACCTTGTAGCAATTACAGGGTGGATCCTGCACTGGCGAGCATCGCGGGGCACGAAGAGAAATGGATCCTAGAAAAGCCAGTGTAGGGGAGAATAGAGTGGTGCCAGTGGAAGTAACAGTGCCAGTACCTGTTGAACCCAAAGATCCGAACAAAGTGGTGAATGTGGGTTCGCAACTTAGTGTGACGGTTCAAAATTCCTTGATGTCATTCTTGAAAGCAAATCTGGACGAATTCACTTGGACTTATGCTGATATGTGTGGAATATCCCCAAAAATTATAGTACATACTCTGAGTATTGATCCGAAGTTTACATAGGTAAAGAAGAAAAGAAGAACCCAGGGTCCTGAAAGGTCAACAGCGTTGAAAGAAGAGGTAGACCGGCTCATGGAGAATGGTTTCATCAGGGAGTCTACTTATCCGAATTGGGTTTCAAATCCAGTACTGGTTAAGAAAGCTAATGGGAAGTGGAGAGTGTGCATAGACTTCTCAGATTTAACCAAAGACTGCTCCAAAGACTGCTTCCCGTTACCCAGGATAGATCAGTTGGTGGATGGAACAGCGGGGCATGAATTGTTATCTTTTATGGATGCTTACTCCGGATACAACCAGATCATGATGCATGAGCCGGATCAGGAGGACATGAGCTTCATCACCGACGTTGGTCTCTACTGCTATAGAGCCACGCCCTTCGGACTTAAGAATGCATGGGCAACTTACCAAAGACTCGTTAATGCTATGTTCAAGCCACAGATTGGAAAAACTATGGAAGTTTATGTTGGCGATATGCTGGTGAAATCAAAGAAGGTAGTAGACCATATGGATCACTTGGCATAAATGTTTGCATTCCTCTGAAAGTACGGAATGGAACTTAATCCTTTGAAATGTTCGTTTGGGGTGGAGTCCGGAAAGTTCTTGGGTTTCATTGTGAGTTCTAGGGGCATTGAAGCTAATCCTGCTCAAATTGCTGCCTTAAAAGAAGTCAAAGCTCCTAGAACGAAGAAAGAATTGCATAGTCTTAAAGGAAAAGTCGCTGCCTTGAGCCGGTTCATTTCCAAAGCTACTGATAAATGCATTCCATTCTTTGATGCTCTGAAGAAAGGAAGGAAAAACTTTGACTGGACTCCTGAATGCCAGAATGCTTTCGATGAGTTGATTCGTCATATGGAAACGCCTCCAATACTTTATAAGCCCGACGATGGTTAAGATCTTTTCGTATATTTGGCAATCTCATCTCATGCTCTCAGTGCAGCGTTGGTACGGGAAGACGCAAAAATTCAGCGCCCGGTCTATTATATCAGCAAAAGATTCATGGGACGGAGATGAATTATTCAAAATTGGAAAAGATCGCCTATTATCTGCTGATTGCATCAAGAAAATTGAGGCCATATTTCCAAGCTCATCTGTTAACTCCACTTTTTCAGCAAGGCCGTGATATCAAAAATCGACCAAGAAACCAATGATAGTTCGCCTCGAAGAATAGTCAACTCAGCATCCCAACAAAGCAAGTTCTGTTGAATGGCTTTACGGATAAGATCCCCTACGGAGGGGGGATCCAGGGGGGGTGCCAACCCCCCTAGGTGGGGGTGCGAGGGCAACGCCACCGCTACGGTGATCGACCTGTCCGGTCAGGTCGTAGGGGGCCAGGGGGCAGCGCCCCCGGCGGGGTGCGGGGCAGCGCCCCGTCCAAAACGGTATACGACTTAGAGAATGGAGCGACCTATCTTCTACTCGAAGTCAACGGCCTAACCGATGAAGCGGGTTAACGAGCTAACAAGTGGCACGACTTACCGACTTAATAAGGTTGCCGACTTAATAAGGTTGCCGACTTAACAAGGTTGCCGACTTAATAAGGTTGCCGACTCAATAAGCCTAACGACTCAGCGACTTAAAAGGATGCCGACCTAACAGCTTGCCGACTTAACTGCCCTAAGAAAATAGACTGACTCAACTGTCAATTGCCTAGAAGTGTTACCAACTCAATACCTTGAGATAGTTACCGACTCAAGCCATGGCCGACTTACGACTTATGCTAGGTCGCTCACGACCTAAGCACTAAAGCAAATCCGATGTTGTGTTACTTAAACCGGTGCCTGTTAACTCGTTCGCGACTCAGGACTTGTACTCAGTAGACACAGCATCCCAGTTAAGCCTTATCTCGGAAATGCAACTTACGACTTATCCCTAAGTCGCTGTCGGCCTATAACCTGGCTTAGGTCGGTAACGACCTATCAGTTAGTACTAAAGGATATAAGCGAGCCAGCTAAGTCATAACTCCGGATGCCTTAACTCGCCAACGACCCACGACTTATCCTAAGTCGGCCACGACTTACCTTAAGTCGGTCACGACCTAAGACCTGCTTAGAAAACCCCTATAAATAAGCGTGAGCTCCAACATTTGGGGGATCTTCTTCTGATTCTGGGAGGACGCCATTACTCTGCTGCATTCTCAACTCAAACAACACTTCAAGCATTTCTAACATCTAGGATGCTACAACGAACTTCAAAAGAGAATCAACATCATTCAACATGAATTCGAGAGATATACTTCTTTGAAGTTTGAGCTACTAATCCAAAGTGTATTGTAATTGAAGAAAGTTGTAAAGGGTTGTAATCAAATGAGCAGTAAAGAAGATTGAAGTGGACGTAGGCTCGATCTTAAGCCGAACCACTATAAAAATTGTGTCTTTTACTGTTTTTCTGTGATTTTACTGCTTATCTCTGATTCCCGTATTAACGGGTGGTGCTTTCATTCAATCTCTATTTGCATCGGGGTGTTAGCGTCTAATTTTCACGTTAACATTTTTGGTGCTTTCACTGAGAACCCAACTCAGGAATACTTTCACCATTGCTTCGCGAAAGTTTGTTGAAAGAATCTCTCTAAAGACCAGAAGTTTATCCGAGATAATGGCTACTGGAAGACAGCTCAGATCTGATAGATCCGGTGATGCTCATGAGAATACTACCACTTCTCTTGCTCCAAATGAAGCAGCTCCGAGTGTTGGAATTACACAAGAGGTGTTTGATGCTGCAGTTTCTGGGTTATATCGGCAAATGGAAGCCCAGAACGCTCTAATGTTGGAAAGAATGAATGCTTTACTTGGGGGCAACCGTCAAACAGAAAATAATGAAGAGACCTTTGCAGATGATGCCCATGATTCCCAAGAGAAAGGTATCCCTCAAAGAGCGGTTGGCACCGCCCCAGGGGCACCTTCTCAATCTGAAGGTTCAAGGCCGCAGCCAATTTTTCGCGAACATTTGCCCAGGCAAATTTCTTAAAGAGCAGCTGACTTCTGCCCGGCAAAGCCTCTGAACGATAAGGAGTACCTATCAGGGATGATTCGCTCAATTATGAAAGAGAGCATGCAGAGGCAAGAGGATGAAAATGATTGGGGGTTTGCTCCAAGTAAGACACCGTTCACCGAAAAGATCTTGAAGGCAGAGTTTCCAAGGAAAATTGTACCCCCTACTATCCCGGCCTATCGAGGCACAAGTGACCCTAATCAGTTCCTGTACAAGTACGATTGGCATATGACCGGGGCAAGAGCAACAGATGAAATCAAGTGCCGATACTTTCCGATATACTTAGAGGGAGTGGCCTTACTTTGGTTCACAAAGCTGCCAGTTAGATCCGTGGATCAATTTTCCGACTTAACACGAAAGTTCAAAGATCAGTTCAGGCTATATGCTACAAAGGCCAAGGATATAATGTCACTCTCTAGTCTAGAACAAAATCCCGGGGAGTCTATCAGATCGTTCTTAAACCGCTTCAATATAGCCTTGGCCGAGGTTGATAACGCAGAGCCAGGGATGGTTTTGACTTACCTGAAGCGGGGCTATCGATAAATCGAGTGAATTTGGCAAATGGCTAAAAATGAAGGAGCCAAAATCACTTGAGAAATTCTATAAGAAGGCCGACGAGTTTATGTGCTTGGAGAGCTTTCCTGTGCCAACAAAAGCAGTCGTGACCGAAATTCAGAATGTCAATGTTGCTTCTAATAAAGGAGAATCTAGAGGACAGAAAAGGAAGAATGATGATGGGAAAAAGCAGGGAAATCCAAAGAAAAACCGCCACTTTGAACCGTCGGATTATACTCCCTTAACTGATACTCCAGAGAACATTTTCTTAGCAACAAAGGATATTGTTGAATATCCTAAACCACAAAAGTTGAGACTTAGGAAAAATGCCACGCAAAGTGAAAGATTCTGTAAATTCCACAATCAACCTGGCCATGACACTGACGAGTGTCGCCATTTGAAGGATCTGATTGAGAAGCTGTTGAAAGAGAATAAACTTCAGCAATATGTCCGGAGAAACTGGAATGATCCATCCTCATCCACTCAGGGGAAAATACTTCTCACTCATCATTACGGCCCAAATGAAAGAACTGCAACGCAGGGATCTGAGAGGCTTATCATTAATGCTATCACAGGGGGCCCTCACCCAGCGGACAGAAGTTGGGACGAGATGGAAAGATATGCTCGTGCTTTGAGACAAGCCCCGGAGGGAGAGAATATCCTTGTTCTGGAAGGTGATGCCTAATGGCCATATTTCACTTAATGGCTTTTGCTTAAAATTCATAGAATAATACTGGATTTATGATTCCTGTATAAAATGCCGTTGTAAAAACAGTGCAAATAAATAATAGGAACTATAAATCTTGAGCTTTCTATTACGATAAAATGCTTGTTTCATTTCGATATGCAAATATCTTAAAATATATTGCTAAAATTTCGATTTAATGTTGCAGGCAATCAAAGCAAAGATCACCTAGTCAACACATCACAAAGCCAAGCGATTCCTACAAATCGCTCAACAGGCGAATATCAGGCCACAAAAATTCCATACCCAAATCCTACATAAGAAGTGCTTCAAGCAAACAGTGAGTGATTCAACCGGAGGTGGACCCTTGCAAACTAATTGAGATCGTTTGTGCAAACGAACATTCGATTAAGTAGCTTGTGTCCTCCACTGCGAGCTCACTTAGCAATGAAGTACACTTCTTTTGATAAAATAAACTACTTCCAAAAGAAGGAAATGTGGGTTTGGAAATGATAACGGGGAATCACTGAGGATCAAATGGTGAGAAGACATGGGCGAGCAGGCAGGAAACAAATAAAGACATCTTCGGGGGCACATTTCACCGGAGCTGAAGTGCAAACTCTTCGGAGGCCCACTTCTCCAGAGCTGAAATGCCAAATAAAGACCTCTTCGGGGGCACATTTCACCAGAGCTGAAGTGCAAACTCTTCGGAGGCCCACTTCTCCAGAGCTGAAATGCCAAATAAAGACCTCTTCGGGGGCACATTTCACCAGAGATGAAGTGCGAACTCTTTGGAGGCCCACTTCTCCAGAGCTGAAATGCCAAATAAAGACCTCTTTGGGGGCACATTTCACCAGAGATGAAGTGCGAACTCTTCGGAGGCCCACTTCTCCAGAGATGAAATGCCAAATAAAGACCTCTTTGGGGGCACATTTCACCGGAGCTGAAGTGCCAACTCTTCGGAGGCCCACTTCTCCACAGCTGAAATGCCAAATAAAGACCTCTTCGGGGGCACATTTCACCAGAGCTGAAGTGCAAACTCTTCGGAGGCCCACTTCTTCAGAGATGAAATGCCAAATAAAGACCTCTTCGGGGGCACATTTCACCGGAGCTGAAGTGAAAACTCTTCGGAGGCCCACTTCTACAGAGCTGAAATGCCAAATAAAGACCTCTTCGGGGGCACATTTCACCGGAGCTGAAGTGCAAACTCTTCGGTGGCCCACTTCTCCAGAGCTGAAATGCCAAATAAAGACCTCTTCGGGGGCACATTTCACCAGAGCTGAAGTGCAAACTCTTCGGAGGCCCACTTCTCCAGAACTGAAATGCCAAACAAAGACCTCTTCAGGGGAACATTTCACCGGAGCTGAAGTGCAATCTCTGCGGAGGCCCACTTCTCCAGAGTTGAAATGTCAAATCAAAGCCCTCCAGCGAGGCGCAACAAAAAAAAGGGCTTCTCCAACACAAGGCGCACTCTACTAAAGCAAGAATAATATTTCCTCAAAAATGGAAAATTATTCTCTAAAGAAAGAGTGCATGCCTTCTCAAAATGGAAGAGTTATTCTCTAAAGTAAGAGTACAAGTCTTCTAAAAACAGAAGAATTGTTCTCCAAAATCTCCTCAAAATGGAGAATATTACAATGAGTTGTGGTATGGGGGCAATATAATATTGCTACATTAATAAAAGCAGTACCCAAGCAACATACCACAAGCTCACTGCAATATCATGCAAAGAGAATAAAGAAACTTGTATGAAAATGAGGAATAAATACATTCTCAAATACAGACAAAAGTTTCTATAAAATTTGTTATGCACGTGCGGGTTTCAAAAGGAAAAACAAGAAGGATGACCCCACACCGTCAAATGGAGTAAAACATTACACCAATAAGGCTTCCGCAATAGGTTCCATTGATGCAAGTTCCTTTGCGAAAGCTGGGGCATCTGAAGTTTCTGCTTGAAAACCAGGGGCATCGTGAAGCTAAGTCGACCAAAAAGAGTGCAAAAGTCCGAATTAGTGCAAAAATTCATCTTTCAGCAAAAAATTTAACGCTCCTCTCCTTAACCGTCATAGCACTTAGTCTTTTAAAAATTGACTTGTGACTGGAATATTCGGAAAGAGGAAGGAAGTGCTGCAAAAGTAAAGAATGAAATTAGTACCGGACAACTCGGATTTTGAAAATCCCAGAAATGGAAAGATCCAGTTTGCCCCACTACTCTTCTTATCGAAAAGACATTCTATATGAAGAACTGAATATTCAAAAGTAAAGGTGCACGTTTTCTAAAAGCGCGTGAAGTGTTGTGCAAAGCTACTAAAATAACAAGTAAATAAAGCAATACTTGAAATAATACTGGTTGGCATATGCCAATTCAGAAGAATTTGAGGCTTGTTATTTGAAAGTAAGTGCGGTATCAATGCAGATAGCAGTTATAACTGTGTAAACTTTTTGTTGATACTTCATTCAAGATAGTTGATTCACAACACTTCATAAAGACCATACTAATTTGCTTACAGTAAAATACCAGTTCTTTGATCTAATCCATCACTCGATATGGGCAATCGGTGATGAGTATATTCGCCCTATTTTTCTGCAAATGTTGCATTTAACAGGTTGTTAAAATAATCTGTAAAGAGATGCAACAAGTTCAGGTCAAAGTTCCATTGAATCGCATTGGTCAAGTTTAAAAGGACTCAGGTCAAAACAAAGCAAAGTTGCCTAAGTACAAGCTCAGCAGCTCAGTAAAGCACGAGTTAAGAAGAATCGAAGCACACGACCTAGTCCCTAGGTGTATACTTCGAGGGGCAATTGTTAACTCCACTTTTTCAGCAAGGCCGTGATATCAAAAATCGACCATGAAACCAATGATAGTTCGTCTCGAAGAATAGTCAACTCAGCATCCCAACAAAGCAAGTTCTGTTGAATGGCTTTTCGGATAAGATCCCCTACGGAGGGGGGGTCCGGGGGGGGTGCCAACCCCCCAAGGTGGGGGTGCGGGGGCAACGCCACCGCTACGGTGATCGACCTGCCCGGTCAGGTCGCAGGGGGCCAGGGGGCAGCGCCCCCGGCGGGGTGCGGGGCAGCGCCCCGTCCAAAACGGTATACGACTTAGAGAATGGAGCGACCTATCTTCTACTCGAAGTCAACGGCCTAACCGATGAAGCGGGTTAACGAGCTAACAAGTGGCACGACTTACCGACTTAATAAGGTTGCCGACTTAATAAGGTTGCCGACTTAATAAGGTTGCCGACTCAATAAGCCTAACGACTCAGCGACTTAAAAGGATGCCGACCTAACAGCTTGCCGACTTAACTGCCCTTAGAAAATAGACTGACTCAATTGTCAACTGCTTGGAAGAGTTACCAACTCAATACCTTGAGATAGTTACCGACTCAAGCCATGGCCGACTTACGACTTATGCTAGGTCGCTCACGACCTAAGCACAAAAGCAAATCCGATGTTGTGTTACTTAAACCGGTGCCTGTTAACTCGTTCGCGACTCAGGACTTGTACTCAGTAGACACAGCATCCCAGTTAAGCCTTATCTCGGAAACACAACTTACGACTTATCCCTAAGTCGCTGCCGGCCTATAACCTGGCTTAGGTCGGTAACGACCTATCAGTTGGTACTAAAGGATATAAGCGAGCCAGCTAAGTCATAACTCCGGATGCCTTAACTCGCCAACGACCCACGACTTATCCTAAGTCGGCCACGACTTACCTTAAGTCGGTCACGACCTAAGACCTGCTTAGACACCCCTATAAATAAGCGTGAGCTCCAACATTTGGGGGATCTTCTTCTGATTCTGGGAACTCTGCTGCATTCTCAACTCAAACAACACTTCAAGCATTTCTAACATCAAGGATGCTACAACGAACTTCAAAAGAGAATCAACATAATTCAACATGAATTCGAGAGATTATACTTCTTTGAAGTTTGAGCTACTAATCCAAAGTGTATTGTAATTGAAGAAAGTTGTAAAGGGTTGTAATCAAATGAGCAGTAAAGAAGATTGAAGTGGACGTAGGCTCGATCTTAAGCCGAACCACTATAAAAATTGTGTCTTTTACTGTTTTTCTATGATTTTACTGCTTATCTCTGATTCCCGTATTAACGGGTGGTGCTTTCATTCAACCTCTATTTGCATCGGGGTGTTAGCATCTGATTTTCACGTTAACATCATCCTATCAAGATCCTCATTGATCAACCTCTGAAGCAAGTCCTGTTTCGCCCTGAGACTTCGGGTCGCCTTCTGAAGTGGAATATTGAACTCAGCCAGTACGACATCACTTATCATCCCTGGAGAGCAATCAATGGTCAAGCTTTAGCAGATTTCATCGCAGAACGTACACATAAAGGTAATAGTGAGGAAGAGGTGGCTGATAATACCCCAGTTCGATGGAAATTATATGTTGATGGTGCGAGAAATGAATACTGTTCCGGATCTGGGGTTGTGCTTGAAACCCCTAAAGGGCGATCATTGTGCTATTCATTAAGATTGGACTTTCCTTCAACAATAATGAAGCAGAATATGAAGTTGTTATTGCCGGCTTGAAGATTGCTAAAGAACTGAATGTCAAATGTTACAGATCTTCAGTGATTCACAGCTTATTGTATGCCAAATCAAGGAAGAGTTTCGAACTAAAGGAGGAAATCTGCCTGCTTACTTGTCAAAATCCTGGGAACTTCTCGATGATTTCGATCATTATACGATAAGTCATATACCCGGAGAAGAAAACATGAAGGAAGATTCTCTCGCAAAGTACGCAAGCACTGGTGAAGCTCAATTACTGGGATTGGTTCCTGTAGAAGTCTTGTCAGCCCCGAGTATTGATGAGATAGAGATTGATTAGGTTATGACTGTTTCTCAAGAGCAAGATTCATGGATGACTCCGATAATGGAATATCTGCTCAACGGTTCTCTACTAGAAAATTCAAAAGAATGACAGAAGTTGCTAAGAAAAGCCGCTAGATATATAATTCAAGATGGCTGATTGTACAGGTGGGGAGTCTCAATGCCATTACTCCGATGTGTGACCAAGGAAGAGGCTAAGACAATTCTAGCTGAAATACATGTAGGAGAGTGTGGAGATCATTCAGGTGGTCAAACTCTAGCAAAGAAAATTCTCCGTTATGTGTATTTTTTGCCAGACATTAATCATGATGTTGCAAGCTATGCCCGAAAATGTGACTGATGTCAGAGATTTGCAAAAATCCCAAGAGCACCTTCCAACGAGATAACACAGATGGTCAGTCCGTGGCCATTTTCTATTTGGGGAATAGATCTCATCGGGCCTTTGCCAACCGCCAAGTCCGGAATCAGATATGCTATTGTTGCTGTTGATTATTTTGCTAAATGGGTAGAATCTGAACCATTAGCTACTATTACCACTAAAAAGATGATAAACTTTGTAACTAAGAATATCATTTGTAGGTATGGTGTGCCTCAAAAGATAATCGCAGACAATGGAACCCAATTCGAAAGTGAAGAGTTCCAAGATTTTTGCAAGCGATTCAAGATCCTAAAAAGCTTCTCAGTAGTGGCTCATCCATAGGCAAACGGGCAAGTGGAAGCAGTAAACAAAATTATCAAATCAACCATCAAAAAACAGCTAGAAAAAGCGAAAGGTGGTTGGGTCGATAAGCTACCACTAGCAATATGGGCATATAGAACTACCCATAAAACTGCGATTGGGCACACTCCATTTTCATTGGCATACGTATCAGAAGCAATGATTCCGGTGGAGACAGAAGTCCCTTAACACCGAAGAATCCATTTCGATCAAGCTGAAAATGAAAAACTACAACTTGAAGCATTAGACTTCCTTGATGAAAGAAGGGAAGAGGCTCAGTTCAGAATTGCAGCCCATTAGCAGAGAATTGCCAGGCACTTCAGTTCCTAAGTTCTCCAACACAGCTTTGAGATTGGAGATCTTGTCTTGAAAAGGATCATGACAGCAACAAGAGTGTTTGCTCCAAACTGGGAAGGGCCGTGTGTCATAGGCAAAAAACTTGTTGATGGCACTTTCAAACTGACAACTGTCGAAGGAGATCCAATTCCAAGGGCTTGGAACAACAATCACTTGCGCTCATATTTTACTTAAAAGCTTTATTGAAATACTTTAAAAGAATTATGCATGTATTATTCTTGTATTGAAAGCCATTGTAAAGCCAGTGCAAGTGAATAATAAGAACTATAAAGTGGATGTAGGCGCTATTCTTGGCCGAACCACAATAAATCTTGTGTTCTCTACTATTACAAAATGCCTGTTTTATTTCGATATATGAAAAGTACTTTAATTGTATTGCCAAAATGTCGATTTAATATTGCAGACCTTTAAAACAAAGCTTACGCATCACAAGACCAAGCGATCCCTGACATCACTCAACAAATGAATGTTCAGCCACAAAAATTCCAGGCTCAAATCCTATATAAGAAGTGCTTCAAGCAAACAGCTAGTGGTTCCGCCGAAGGTGGTCCCTTGCTTACTAATTGTGATCGTTTGTGCAAACGAACATCTGATTAATTATCCTGTGTATGCCCTTACGAACATTTAACAATGAAGTACACTTCTTTGGATAAAATAGACTACTTGCAAAAGAAAGGAATGTGTGCTTGAAAATAATAACAGGGAATCGCTGATATGTGCAAATGGCGAAAAGACATGGGCAAGCAGGAAGGAAACAACCAAAGACCTCTTCGGAGGCACAAGCCCTCTTCGGAGGCACCACTCTTTGGAGGATAAAGACCTCTAATGGGACTTGCCAGAAAAAGAAAGTTCTCTTTCTCAACCAAAAAAGATTGGTGGAATGACCGGTGACACCTTCCAAAGTGGAAGGCACAGGGCACTCGTTAACTAGCTAAGAACGTTTATGCAAACAAACATCCAAGTAACTTGTCTCTGCCCCGTGAACCCATCCAACCATGTGAAAGAAACTTCCAGGCAAAAGCCCTACTTGCAGGCACACATTCGACCGAGATCTGAAATAAAACTTCACACGTGTTGAAATGTGAAAAGCCCTCTTCGGAGGCCCATTTCACCAAAGTTGAAATGCTTAAAGACCTCTTCGGAGGCACACATTTCACCGAGATCTGAAATAAAACTTCACAAGTATTGAAATGTGAAAAGCCCTCTTCGGAGGGCCACTTCACCAGAGTTGGAGTGCAAAAGCCCTCTTCGGAGGCCCACTTCCCAGCGAACTGGGAAAAAACAAAAGCCTCTCCCTAGAGGCAGAAACAAAAAGCCCTCTTCGGAGGCCCGCTTCCCAGCGAACAAGTATAAAATAATATCCTCTTCACAGAGGCAGAAACAAAAAGCCCTCTTCGGAGGCCCGATTCCCCCCATACAGGGAAAAAACAAAAGCCCTCTCCCCAGAGGCACACACAAAAAAGCCCTATTCCCAGAGGCACAATCAAACAAAAGCCCTCTTCGGAGGCATAAACAGGTCAAAGCCCCTTTTCGGAGGCCCACAAAATTCACTGGCCAAAAATAAAAGTGACTTTATCCGAAAGTGAAGTGTAAAAACTTCTTCAAAAAAAAGAAGAGAAGACTTCTCCAATACGAGGCGCATTCTACTAAATCAGAAAAATATTTCCTCAAAATGGAAAAATTATCCTCTAAAGTACAGATGCAAACCTCCTTCAAATGGAAAACTTGTTCTCTAAAGAAAGAGTAAAAGTCTTCTCGAAACAGAAGAGTTGTTCTCCAAAGTTTTGCCAATGTGAAAGAGATTGCAATAAACCATGGTATGGGGACAATATAATATAGTTACAAAAATAGAAGCAATGCTCAAGCAACATACCATAGGTTTACTGCAACATCACACAGAGAAAATAAAGAAACTTGTATGAAAAAGAAGAATAAATGCTTTCTCAAATACAGACAGAAGTTTGTACAAGTAAAAGAATCATTTTATTCCATGCTATGAAAATTTTATACATATGCAGGTTTCAAAACAAAAGAAGGAGGGGACCGGTACCCGCACAATCTCCGGTCAACACAAGTATTTATATATACAAGCAAAAAGCGAGACAAAAAGCATAGGACCAAACCCATCACTTCTTCTTCCTTCCACCTTTCGAGCCCTCGCCTGGCCGGATGATTAACTTTTTGGGTCGGCTTGTGAGAGTAGGGGAAGAAAGAGGAAGGGGTGCAATTGGACTTTCTTCTACTTTTTCTTCGCTGGCAGAAGCTTCCCTCTTTTTGTTTGAGACTCCACGCTTCCCCTTCTTCCATGAAGAAGACTCACTGCCCGGGGTGGAAAGTGCAGACAGCTTTATGTCATCCAAAATAGTTTGCTGCAGGGTTCTTTTGCCTTCTTCAGGTTCTTTGACCTTCTGTTCTTGTGAAGCGACCGGGTCATCCAAGCCTTGATGAGCTTCTATCTGCTGCTCTTGTGACCCCGGTTGAGAAACGGAAGGAGGAGTAATCTGAAGAGGCGGAGAGTGAACAACTGGAAGAGGGGAAGGCTGAATAACACTTAGCACATTTACTACAGGAGAAGAGAAGTTAAAGTCAGTATCTCTCATAAAAAGAGGATAAAGTGGCGCGTCAAGATTTAAGTAATAATCAAAAAGTTCATCAAGCTCATGTGAAGTAAACAAGCAGTCCACTTGAGCAAAATCGGCATTGAGGTTACCTGGAGAAGTAGGCTTCACTATGTCAACTTCAAAGTCCTGTGCTTCAGTTCTCTCTTGAGTCTCATCTCCAGTGCGGGCGGTGGCACTTTCAATAACAGTTTTAGCAGGAGGAGGAGAATGGGAACTGGAGCCAACAACATCGATGTCCGCCGAAACCGAAGGTTGAACTGGGTCGGTTGAGGTTGCCTTCCCTAAATGTTCTCCTTCTGCCATTTCGGCTCTCTCTTTAGCAATTTGCTCCTTTCCCCTAGCAAGAACAGCACATGCATCGTCATCCAGATAGTGTGCCATTAAATCTACTTTAGCATATCCAGCTCCTCCAAGCATATCAAGTGCGGCTTCCCACACTTTGGCCAAAGTGATTTCGTACTTCGGTCCCAAAAAACTAAGGCTACCGTGCCCCAGAACACTACGAATGTAAAACTCGAATAAAGTGGAGCTGACTTCGGCTTTAGTTTCCATATAAGATTCCTCGGCTGCTGCTTCACCGGCAATAGCTTCATCACGCTCCTTTTCAGCTTCAGAAAGTTGAGCTTTTAGCAGTTCAATCTCAAAGTTCTGGGAGCTGGTTTTTTCTCGCAGTTGAGCAACGTCAGCTCGGTAGCTTTCTACAGCTTGCTGTTGTGTTTCAAATTTAGCTTCAGCGTCTCTCTATGCAGCGTGAGCATCTCTCACCTGTTTTTGAAGCACTTCTTCTCTTTGAGAATACGAAGTGGAAGAAGTGGCAAGCTCTTCTTTCAGTTTTTCAACTTTCGCTTCAAGCTTCTCATTATAAGCGGCAATACTCTTCATCTCTGCATCATGCTGATCGAGTGTTTTTTGCCACTCGTATTTGTCATTTTCCATAGTCAGCATGGCTTCGAGGTTTACGGGATTTACTCTTTGAATCTCGTTAACAAGTTTCTGCCAACCAAACATTCTCTCGATATCGAGTTTGACGGCATCAAGATTGCGCAACATGGCTTGCTTATCGATTGGGACCAAGTCAAGATCGAAGCGCACCCCCTTTAAGCACCAGTGTAGAAACCGACTTTGAAGAATAGCCGGACCCTGCCCAACTTGATACGGGGGCCTACTGATGATTGTTTGAATATCAGCTCTTTGAAGGACGGGAGAGCTGGAAGGAATTTCCAAAGAGACGGGAGCAGCAGGTTTTTTAGAAATTTCAGATGTCGGTTTCTCATCAAGTTTGGCCCGTTTGCTCGGATCTTCAGCAACATGACTTTTCCCTTTATCATCACGAGATTTTCATTTGTGGGAATAATCCTCTCTCTGGGAAGAATCATGTCGTTCGTCCCTTCTCCCGTAGCGTTCTTCATAAGCACGCTTCTCACGAGCTTTCCTCGCAGCTCTTTCTTCGCCGGTTTCCCAGGAGGCAGGAAGATACCTCTTGGGGTCATAAGAGCTACGCCTCCCATAACGTTGGAAATCATCGTAGTAAGAGCCACTTCGTCCCATTGGAGAACCTGAAAATGAAGAAAGGATAAATTCAGAAATCTTTAAAGCAAGGAAGTTGAATGCATACAAGTGCCGAAAAATCCTAAGTGTGTGTAACGTGCAAACTACGTGCGTCAAACTACGAACCACTACCCGGTTGGGGGGTGATGACGAATTTTACAGCAAGTGTCGACTCTTGTGCTGACGGAGTTTGTTTCAAGATAGATGTCGCTTCAACTACTGGAGAAATAACTTTAGTAGCAGCGGTATCATCTTTAAAAAGCTCCTGTGAATTGATCATCAAGTCGCTCAACCCCTCAATAATGTCGTCACCATTGTGCCCGACGGGACCCTTCCCCTCAGCTCCTTCATCAACAGTCTTCCCAGACTGGTGAGGAGGTTCCTCTTCCTCAATGATCGAGGCAAGTGCAAGTTTGCCGGACGACCCTGCAACGTCAATAGAAGTAGAGCACTTCACCAGTGAAGCCTCAACAATATGTTCTTTTGGTGTAAGTTCTCTGACGGAAACTGGGGCATCCGATGTCTCTACTGGAGAATCATGGACTTCATGCGGCTGAGTAGAACGGGAAGGTTGCAGAAGTCCGAATTGGTGATGTTAACTACTCTATTCCACGGCTTAGGGACCTAAGGAAACAAGCAACCTGAAAGAATTAAAGTATGAGCGACCTAATGGCTTAAGGACCCACAACGACCTAGCGACCTAAAGATATCGCGACCTAGCGACCTAAGCTTATCAACGACCCAGCAACCTAACCATCAACACAGGGCAATGACATATCACAATAGAGAGACTTAGCTGGCTAAAGGTACAAGAGATCTGCGACCTAATGACCTATGGACTAAAGCGACCTAGAGACCTAGTAGCTAAGCGACCTAGCGACCTAAAAGATCCAACGACCTAGCGAGTTATCACAGAATGAAGCCGCTTGCTTATAGGCCGCTTTCAACCTTAAGTCACCTACCATCCTTCCCTAGGTCGCTCACGACCTAAACAATACCGAAGTGACTTCTTATGCCGCTTACTCCTTAGGTCGTTGACGACCTATGACTTGCCGGTTCATTCAAAGTGATCAAGTGCGCTCTTGTTAAGCCAAAGACCGCGTCCACTTGGTCGCTCACAACCTACGAACTATCTTAGGTCGCTCACGACCTACGACCTAAATTAGAATTCTACTATAAATACCCCCTCCAACTGGAAGAGGATATTTTGGCTCATTTCTAGAAAGCCTATACTCTTCAGAATTCTCGACTCATTCGACACTTCAAACATGAAAGACATCTCGATGAACTTCAAGAGTAAATCTAACACATTCAACATGGATTCAACGAGTTCTTCTACATCGAAGTTCTAGCTATTTGTCCTAGCAGTGTTGTAATCAAAGATTGTTGTAAAGTTGTAATTGATTCGGCAATAAAGAAGATTAAAGTGGACGTAGGCATAACTAGAAGCCAAACCACTATAAAACTATTGTCTTTTTACTACTTTCTTGGTGACTTTTCTACTTACTTCTAATTCCCGTATTGACGGGTGGTGCTTTCACTTAATCTCGACTTACACCGGGGTGTTAGCGTTCAATTTAAAGCGTTAACATTTTTGATGCTGTCATTGAGAATCCAACTCAGGCTACTTTCGTCATTGCTTCGAAAAAGTTTTTTGAAAAAACCACTCTCAAAACCAGAAGTATATCAGAGATAATGGCTCTTGGAAGAAAGCGCGGATCTACAAGGCCCAGTGATGTTTGTGAGATTACTGCCACCTCTCCTTCATCAAGCCAAGCAGCACCAAGTGTCGGAATCACATGAGCGGAGTTAGATGCTGCAGTATTTGGGTTATACCAGCAGATGGAAACTCATAATGCTTTAATGCTTGATAGGTTAAATGCTTTGCTCGGAGCTAACCGTCAACAGTTGAATAATGAAGAGAATCTTGCTGATGATGTTCATAATCCTGAAGAAAGGAATATTCCTCAAAGAGCAGCTAGTTCTGCCAAAGAAACACCTCCCTAAGCTGGAGAGTCGAGACCGCAGCCAACTCTCCGCGAACGTTTGTCTAGACAAACTTCCGAGAAAATGGCTGATGTCTGTCCCGCAGAGCCTTTAAATGATGAGGAATACCTTTCGGGCATGGTGCGACAAATCATGAAAGGGAGCATGCAGAGGGAAGAAGATGAGAAGGAATGGGGATTCGCTCCGAGCAAAACTCCGTTCACTAAAAGGATTCTAAAGGCTTAATTCCCAAGGAAGTTTGTTCCCCTACCATCCCGGCTTATAAGGGAACAAGCGACCCTAATCAATTCCTGTATAAGTATGATTGGCACATGACTGGTACGAGAGCCTCTGATGAGATCAAATGTCGGTACTTTCTGGTATATTTGGACGGAGTGGCTCTACTCTGGTTCCCAAATCTTCCGGTCCAATCCATAGACCAGTTCGCCAATTTGACTCGGAAGTTTAAAGAGAAATTCAGGTTGTGTGCTTCAAAGGCAAAGGATATTATGTCACTGTCAAGCCTGGAAAAGAATCCTGAGGAACCTATTAGATCTTTCTTGAACCGCTTCGACATAGCTTTGGCTGAAGTGGATAATGCAGAGCCACGGATGGTCTTGACATACTTGATGAGGGCGATCGACAAGTCAAGCGAGTTTGGGAAGTGACTGAAGAGGAAAGAACCGAATTCACTTGAGAAATTCTATAAGAAAGCTGATGAATTCATGCGCTTGGAAAGCCTTCAAGCACCGGTTAAAGTGGCATTGACAGAGATTAAGGATAATACTGCTGCTCCTAACAAAAAGCTATCCGGAAGTCAAAAGAGGGAGAATAATGGTGGAAAGAAGCAGAAGGATGTGAAGAAACCTTGCTTCTAAAAACCTTCAGATTTCACTCCTTTGACTGACACCCTGGAGAATATCTTTTTTGCTACTAAAGATACGGTATAATATCCTAAACCACCCGAGATGAGAGTTGGCAAAAAAGGTGCTCAAAGCGGGAGATTTTGTCGATTTCATAATCAACCCGGTCTTGATACCAACGAATGTCGCCATCTGAAAAGTTTGATTGAAGAACTGCTTAGAGAGAACAAGTTGCAGCAATATGTTAAATGAAATAGGAATGACCCAACTTCATCTACTAAGGGCCAGGAACTTCCAGCTCATCCATCTGGCTCAGGTGAGAGGAACACTCTGCATGAATCAGAAAGGCCTGTTATTAATGTGATTACGGGAGGTCCTCACCCAGCAGGCATAAGCTAGGGTGAGATGGAAAGATATGCCCGTGCCTTGAAATACGCACCAGCAGAAGAAAGTGTTTTTGTGCTAGAAGACGCTGCACCTTTGAAGCAGTAGAAAACTTTTAACGATGATATTGTGTTCAGAGCCAGGGACTCTATGGGCATTGAAGCCCCAACCATGGATCCCTTGGTCATCTCTGCAGGCAATGAGCCGGCTATTGTGAGAAGAGTACTTGTAGATTGCGGCGCTTCTTGCAACTTTCTCTTCAAAAAGACATTCGATCAAATGAAAATTCCGATGGCTGATGTTCAAGCTTCATCTCAGAAGATTGTTGGGTTTACTGGGGAACCGAAGCAGCCAATTGGAACTATTGACTTGTTCGTCGAGCTCGGAGAGGGGCAGAAAAAGGTTGTTCGAAAACATAATTTTGTAATTGTTGATGAATCTTCTGCCTGCAACGCCTTCCTAGGCTGACCAACTCTTGCGGATTTTAAGGCAATTCTCGCCCTGTGGTGCCTCTGAATCAAAGAGGCCCGTTATAAATGTGATTACAGGAGGACCTTACCCAGCTGGTAGAAGCTGGGATGAGATGGAATGATACGCTCATGCATTGTAGTATGCACCAGCAGAGGAGAGTGTTTTTGTGTTAGAAGATGCTGCACCTCTAAAGCAGCAGAAAACTTTTAATGATGACGTTGTCTTCAGAGTCAGGAATTCTATGGGTGTTGAAGCCCTTACCATAGATCCCTTGGTTATTTCTGCTTGCATTGGGCCAGCTATTGTAAGAAGAGTACTTGTTGATTGTGGTGCTTCTTGCATTATTCTTTTCAAAAAGACCTTCGATCAGATGAAGATCCCAATGGCTGATGTTCAAGCTTCGTCGCAAAAGATTGTTGGGTTTACTGGGGAACCCAGGCAGCCGATTGGGACTATTGACCTGTTCGTGGAAATTGGACAGCGGCAGAAGAAGGTCGTTCGAAGGCAGACTTTTGCAATTATTGATGAATTTGTTGCTTACAACGCCTTCCTAGGCCGTCCAACTCTTGCAGCCTTTAAAGAAATCCACGCCCCGTGGTGCCTTACCATGAAATTCCCCACAGATAATGGAGTTGGTGTTGTTAAAGGGGATCATAATGCGGGGCGGGAATGTTATCTGATAGAACTGCATGAAGCAAGAAAGAGAGAGATGGGAAAGGATGCGGTAGCCCCAGTCTGCATCAAAGAATCAACCTTGTAGCAATTACAGGGTGGACCCTGTACTGGCGAATGTAGCGAAGCACGAAGAAAAATGGATCCCAGAAAAGCCAGTGCAGGGGAGAATCGAGTGGTGCTAGTGGAAGTAACGGTACCAGTACCTGTTGACCCAAAAGACCCAAACAAGGTGCTGAATGTCGGTTCACAACTTAATGCGGCGGTTCAGAATATTTGATATCATTCATGAAAGCAAATCTGGATGTATTCGCTTGGACCCGTGCTGATATGTGTGGAATATCACCGGAAGTTGCAGTACATACTTTGAATATTGATCCGAAGTTTACACCTGTGAAGCAGAAAAGAAGAACCCAGGGTCCCGAAAGGTCAGCGGCGTTAAAAGAAGAGGTGGATCGGCTCATGGAGAATGACTTTATCAGAGAATCTACTTATCCAAATTGGGTTTCAAATCTAGTAATGGTTAAGAAAGCTAATGGAAAGTGGAGAGTATGCATTGACTTTTCAGATTTAAACAAAGCATGCCCCAAAGACAACTTTCCGTTACCCCGGATTGACCAGTTGGTTGACGGAACAGCGGGACATGAATTGTTATCTTTTATGGATGCTTACTCCGGATATAACCAGATCATGATGCATGAGCCAGATCAGGAGGACACGAGTTTCATAACCGATGTTAGTCTGTACTGCTACAAAGTCATGCCTTTCAGACTTAAGAATGCAGGGGCAACTTACCAAAGACTTGTTAATGCGATGTTCAAGCCACAGATTGGAAAGACTATAGATGTTTATGTTGACGATATGTTGGTTAAATCAAAGAAAGCAGTAAACCATATGGATCACTTGGCAGAGATGTTCGCCGTCCTCCGAAAGTATGGAATGAAGCTTAATCCTTTGAAGTGTCCATTCGGGGTGGAGTTCGAAAATTTGTTAGGTTTCATTGTGAGCGCTAGGGGCATTGAGGCTAATCCTGCTCAAATCACGGCCTTAAGAGAAGTCAAAGCTCCTAGAACGAAGAAGGAACTGCAAAGTCTCAATGGAAAAGTCGCTGCCTTAAGTCGATTCATTTACAAAGCGACTGATAAATGCATTCCATTCTTTGATGCTCCGAAGAAGGAAAGGAAAAACTTTGACTGGACTCCAGAATGCCAGAAAGCTTTCGACGAGTTAATTCGTCATATGGAAACGCCTTCGATACTTTCTAAGCACGATAATGGTGAAGATCTTTTTGTATACTTGGCGGTCTCAGCTCATGCTCTTAGTGCGGCACTGGTACGGGAAGACGCCAAAATTCAGCACCCAGTCTACTATATTAGCAAAAGGTTTACTGGGGCAAAGATGAATTATTCGAAATTGGAAAAGCTCGCCTATTGTCTACTGATTGCATCAAGCAAATTGAGGCCGTATTTTCAAGCTCATCCAATCAAAGTCCTCACTGATCAGCCTCTGAAGCAAGTCCTCTTTCGCCCTGAGACTTCGGGTCGCCTTTTGAAGTGGAATATTGAACTCGGCCAATACGACATCACTTATCATCCCCGGAGAGCAATCAATGGACAAGATTTGGCAGATTTCATCGCGGAATGTACAGACAAAGGTGATAGTGAGGAAGTAGTGACTGATAATCCCCCAATTCGATGGAAATTGTATGTTGATGGCGCAAGAAACGATTACCGTTCCGGAGCTAGGGTTGTGCTTGAAACCCCTGAAGGGCAGTCATTGTGTTATGCTTTAAGATTGGAATTCCCTTCGACAAACAATGAAGCAGAGTATGAAGCTCTTATTGCGGGTTTGAGAATTACTAAAGAATTGAATGTCAAAATGTTGTAGATCTTCAGTGATTCACAGCTTATTGTATGTCAAGTCAAGAAAGAGTTTCAAACTAAAGGAGGAAATCTGCCCGCTTACTTATCAAGAGCCTGGGAGCTTCTCGATGACCTTGACCATTATATGATAAATCATATACCCCGGGAAGAAAACATGAAGGCAGACTCTCTCGCAAAGTATGCATGCACTGGTGAAGCTCAGTTATTGGGATTAGTTCCTGTGGAAGTCCTGTTAGCTCCAAGCATTGATCAGATGGATATTGAATGGATCATGACTATATCACAGGAGCGAGAATCATGGATGACTCCGATATTGGAATATCTGCTCAACGGTTTTCTACCAGAAAACTCAAAAGAACGGCAGAAGTTGTTAAGAAAAGCCTCCAGATACATAATTCAAGATGGCCGATTATATAGGCGGGGATTCTCAATGCCATTACTCCGATGTGTGACCAAGGAAGAAGCCGAGACAATTCTAACTGAAGTACACGGAGGGGAGTGTGGAGATCATTCAGGTGGTCAAACTCTAGCAAAGAAAATTCTCCGTTATGGGTGTTTTTGGCCAGATATTAATCGTGATGCTACAAGTTACGCCCGAAAATGTGACCGATGCCAGAGATTTGCAAAAGTCCCAAGAGCACCTTCCATTGAGATAACACAGATGGTCAGTCCGTGGCCATTTGCTATTTGGGGAATAGATCTCATCGGGCCTTTGCCAACCGCCAAATCCGGAATCAGATATGCTATTGTTGCTGTTGATTATTTTACTAAATGGGCAGAATCTGAACCATTAGCTACTATTACCACTAAAAAGATGATAAACTTTGTAACTAAGAATATCATTTGTAGGTATGGTGTGCCTCAAAAGATAATCGCAGACAATGGAACCCAATTCGAAAGTGAAGAGTTCTAAGATTTTTGCAAGAAATTCAACGTCCAGAAAAGCTTCTCAGCAGTGGCTCATCCGCAGGCAAACGGGCAAGTGCAAGCAGTAAACAAAATTATCAAATCGACCATCAAAAAACAGCTGGAAAAAGCGAAAGGTTATTGGGTCGATAAGCTTCCATTAGCACTATGGGCATATAGAACTACACATAAAACTGCGACGGGGCACACTCCATTTTCATTGGCATATGGATCAGAGGCAATGATTCCGGTAGAAATAGAAGTCCTTCACATAGAAGAATTCATTTCAACCAAGCAAAAAATGAAGAGTTGCAACTTGAAGCACTTGACTTCCTTGATGAAAGAAGGGAAGAGGCTCAGCTCAGAACTGCAGCCATCAGCAAAGAATTGCCAGGCACTTCAATTCCAAAGTTCGCCAACGCAGCTTTGATATTGGAGATCTAGTCTTGAAGAGGGTCATGACAGCAACAGGAGTGTTTGCGCCAAACTGGGAAGGGCCGTATGTCATAGGCAAAAAACTTCTTGATGGCACTTTCAAACTAATAACTGTCGAAGGAGATCCAATTCCAAGAGCTTGGAACCGCAATCATTTGCGCCCATATTTTACTTAAAGGCTTTAATGAAATATTGTAAAAGAATGATGAATGTATGATTCTTGTATTGAAAGCCATTGTAAAGCCAGTGCAAATGAATAATAAGAACTATAAAGTTGATGTAGGCCCAGATCTTGGCCGAACCACTATAAATCTTGTTTTCTTTACTATTATAAACTGCTTGTTTTATTTCGATATATAAAATATGTCAATTGTATTGCTAAAATGTCGATTTAATACTGCAGGCCATTAAAACAAAGCTTACCCGTCATAAGACCAAGAAATCGTTGAAATCATTCAACAAATGAATATCTAGCCACAAAAATTCTAGATTCGAATCCTATATAAGAAGTGCTTCAAGCCAGCAGTTAGTGGTTCCACCAGAAGTACACCCTTCCTAACTAATTGTGATCGTTTGTGCAAACAAACGTCCGATTAATTAGCCTGTGCTACCCCTGCGAACTCATTTAACAATGAAGTACACTTCTTTGGATAGAATAAGCTACTTGCAAAAGAAAGGAATGTGCGCTTGGAAATGATAACAGGGAACCGCTGATGTAAGCAAATGGCGAAAAGACATGGGCGAGCGGGCATCAAACAGCAAAAGACCTCCTCGGAGGCATAAGCACTCTTCGGAGGCACAACTCTACGGAGGATAAAGACCTCTAATGGGCCTCGTCAGAAAAAGAGAGCTCTTTCTCCATAGAAAGTTGTGGACAGATCGGTGGTACAGAACACTCGTGTCCGCCCCGTGAATCCATCCAACTGAGAGAAGGAAACTCCAAACTTCCAGGAAAGAGCCCTACTCGGAGGCACACATTCCACCGAGATTTGAAATAAAACTTCACAAGTGCTGGAATGCGAAAAACCCTCTTCGGAGGCCCATTTCACCATAGTTGAAATGCTAAAAGACCTCTAATTGGCCTCGCCAGAAAAAGAGAGCTCTTTCTCGATAGAAAGTTGTGGACTGATCGGTGGTACAGGACACTCGTGTCGCCCCGTGAATCCATCCAACTGAGAGAAGGAAACTCCAAACTTCCAGGCAAAAGCCCTACTCAGAGGCACACATTTCACCGTGATCTGAAATAAAACTTCACACGAGTCGAAATGTGAAAAGCCCTCTTCGTAGGCCCGCTTCCCAACGAACAGGGAAAAGATAAAAGCCTCTCCCAAGAGGCAGAAACAAAAACACCTCTTCCCAAAGGCGCAATCAAACAAAAATACCTCTTCCGAGAGGCATAATCAAACAAAAAGCCCTCTTCCCAGAGGCGCAATCAAACAAAAAGCCCTCTTCGGAGGCACAAGCAGGTCGAAGCCCTTTTTCGGAAGGCCCACTGTACTATGAAGTAAAATTCACTTGCCAAAGCAAAAGTGACTTTTTCCAAAAGTGAAGTGTAAAAACTTTGCAACAAAAAGAAAAGAAGACTTCTCCAATACGAGGCCCATTCTACTAAATCAGAAAAATATTTCCTTAAAACGGAAATATTATCCTATAAAGTACAAACGCAAACCTCCTTCAAATGGAAAAGCTGTTCTCTAAAGGAAGAGTACAAGTCTTCTCGAAATAGAAGAGTTGTTCTCCGAAATTTTGCCAATGTGAACGAGATTGCAATAAACCATGGTATGGGGGCAATATAATATAGTCGCAAAAATAAAAACAATGCTCAAGCAACATACCATAGGTTTACTGCAACATCACACAGGGAAAATAAAGAAACCTGTATAAAGAAAAGGAAGAGTAAATGCATTCTCAAATACAGACAGAAGTTTGTACAAGTAAAAGAATCATTTTATTCCATACTATAAACGTTTTACATACATGTGCAGGTTTCAAAATAAAAGAAGGTGGGGACCGGTACCCGCACAATCTTCGGTCAACGCAAGCTTATATACAAGCAAAAATCAAAAAGCGAGATAAAAAGCACAGGACCAAAGCCATCATTTCTTCTTCCTTCCACCTTTTGAGCCTGCGCCTGGCCGGATGATCAACTTCTTGGACTGGCTTGTAAGATTAGGGGAAGAAGGAGAAAGGGGCACAATTGGACTTTCTTCTGCTTTTTCCTCGCCGGTTGAAGCTTCCTTCTTCTTCTTTGAGACTCCACTTTTCCCCCTCTTCTTAGAAGAAGACCCACTTCCTGTAGTGAAAAGTGTGGTTAACGGCATATCGTCAGAACTAGTTGGTTCCGTAGTCTTTTCTCCCTCTTCAGGTTCCTCTCTCCTATGTTTTTGTGAAGCAATGGGATCGTCCAAGTCTCGGAGAGCTTCTATTTGCTCCTCTTGTGATCCCGGTTGAGAGGCAGAAGGAGGAGTGACCTGAAGAGACGGAGGAGGAATAACTGGAGGAGGGGAAGTCTGAACAATGCTCGGTACTTTCTCTACAGAAGAAAAGAAGTTAAAGTCAGTATCTATCGAAAAGAGAGGAGTTAGTGGCGCGTCGAGATTTAAAAAATAGTCAAGAAGTTCATCGAACTCATGTGAAGCGAACGGGCAATCCACTTGAGCAAGATCAGCAGTATGGTTACCTAGCGAAGCATGCTTTACTATGTCAACTTCAAAGCCCCACGCGTCACCGCTCTCTTGACTCTCATCTCCATTGTGAGCGGTTGCACCCTCAGTGATAGCTTTAGTAGGAGGTGGCGAATGGGAACCGGAACCAACAATGTCGATATCGGTCGAAATCGAAGGTTGAACTGGGTCGGTTAAAGTTGCCTTCCCTACATGTTCTCCTTCTGCCATCCCGGCTCTCTCTTTGGCAAGTTGCTCCTTTCCCCTGGCAAGGGCGGCGCGTGCATCATCATCAAGATAGTTTGCCTCTAAATCCGCCTCAGCATAGCCAGCACCGCCGAACATGTCAAGTATGGCCTCCCACACTTCGGCCAGAGTTATTTCATATTTGGGGCCTAGAAAGGAGAGACTACCGTGCCTCAGGACGCTATGCAAGTAGAAATCAAATAATGTTGAGCTGATGTTGGGTTTCGTTGCCTCATGAGACTCTTCAGCTGCAATGTTGCCGGCAACAGCCTCATCATGTTCTCTTTCAGCTTTAGAGAGTTGAAGTTTTAGCATTTCGATCTCCGCGTCCTGGGAGCTAGTCTTCTCTCGCAGCTCTGCGATGTCAGCAATATGGCCCCCATTAATTCTTTTTTGCATATCAAGCCTATCTTCGGCATCTCTTTGAGTGGCATGAGCATCTCGCACTTGTTGTTGAAGCACTTGCTCCCTTTGTGAATAAGAAGTGGAGGAAGTGGCAAGCTCTTCTTTAAGTTTTTCAACTTCCGCTTCGAGCTTTTCATTATAAGTAGCGATGCTTCTCATTTCTGCGTCATGTTGCTTAAGAATCTTCTGCCACTTAGATTTGTCGTTTTCCATTGTTAACATGGCTTCAAGATTAGCGCAATTTACCCTCTGGAGATCATCGACAAGCTTTTGCCAACCTGACATCCTCTCAATATCAAGTTTGACGTCATCAAGGTTGCGCAGCATAGCCTGCTTATCGATCGGGACCAGATCAAGATCAAAGCGCACTCCTTTTAGGCACTAGTTCGGGAATCGACTCTGAAGAGTAGCTGGGCCTGGACCAACTTGATATGGTGGTGTTAACTCCGCCCTGGCCATGGCTAAGCGACTTAAAAGTTACCGACCCAAAAAGGTTGCCGACCTAACATGGATGCCGATCTAACTGCCTAAGCCTTAAGAGGGATTCCGACCTAAGTTGCTTGACAAGGTTGCCGACCTAATGCTTTAAAAAGGTCGCCGACCTAATGCTTTAACAAGGTCGCCGACCTAATGCTTTAACAAGGTTACCGACCTAGGATAGCTACTGACCTAAGGTAGTTACCGACCTAACACAGGTGCTGGTCTGAGATAGAAGCCGATCTAATTATCCAGGGAGTTTGTCGCCCTAACTGCTCAGGACAGGAACAAGATCATACTTCAGTCGCAACCGACCTGCGACCTATGTTAAGTCGTACACGACCCAGGCAAAGGAAGGAAAGTCCGATGCAGCTACATAGCACGCGGCCTCTTAACTCGTACACGGTTCAGGACTTGTAGAGTTCAACAAGGATGCCATTTTTAAGTGTCGACCCAGCATTTGAATCGCGACCGTTCCACGACCTAATCTAAGTTGTCCATGACCCAACTTAGGTCGGTGGCGATTTAGGACTTGGCAATATTTTCTGCTCAGAATTCCCTATAAATAGATGGCCATCTCCAACTTTCAAAGGACTTTTGGCTGATCTCTTCAAGCACCGATACTCTGCTGAATTCGTGACTAACCCGACAATTCAAATACGAAAGGCATCTCAACAAACTTCAAGAAGAAACCTAACGCAACCAACATGGATTCAAAGAATTCTTCTACATCGAAGTTCTAGTTGTTTGTCTCATTAGTATTGTAATTGGAGATTGTTGTAAAGCTGTAATTGATTCAGTAATAAAGAGGATTAAAGTGGACGTAGGCTTACCTGAAGCTGAACCACTATAAAAACTGTTTTCTTTTCTGCTTTCTCTCTGACCTTTCTACTTGTTTTTAGTTCCCGTGATCACGGGTGGTGCTTTCTCTCAATCTCTATATACACCAGGGTGTTAGCGTTCGATTTTAAGCGTTAACATTTTTGGTGCTTTCACTGAGAACCCAACTCAGGGTATTTCCACCATTGCTCCGCAAAGGTCTGTTGAAAGGATTTCTTTTAAAACCAGAAGTTTATTGGATATAATGGCTCCTGGGAGAATACGAAGTTCTGTAAGATCCGACAATGTTCAAGAGAATACTGCTACCTCTCCTCCTTCAAGTCAAGCAGCTCCTACTGTTGGAGTTACGCGAGCAGAATTGGACGCCATAGTTTTGGGGTTGAATCAACAATTGAATGCTTAGAATGCGCTGTTGGAAGTTTAGAATGCCCAGAATGCCCTGATTAAGTAAATTGAATGATCTGCTAGGAGCAAATCGTCAACCGATTAATAATGATGGAACCCTACTATGGGAGTTCAGGATGTTGAAGGGAACATTTCTCAAAGAGCCGCAGACCCTGTAGAAAGGACTCCTCCTCAAGCTGGAGGATCTAGGCCGCAGCCGACCCTCCGTGAACGATTGTCAAGGCAAAATTCAGAGAGAGTGGCTGATGTGTGCCCTCCAGAGCCTCTAAATGATGAAGAGTATTTTTCGGGTATGGTTCGTCAAATCATGAAGGAAAATATGCGAAGAGATGAAGATGAGAAAGAGTGGGGTTTTGCTCCAAGCAAAACTCCATTTACTGAAAAGATCTTGAAGGCAGAGTTCCCAAGGAAATTCGTTCCCCCTACTATTCCGGCTTACAAGGGGACGAGTGATCCTAACGAGTTTCTGTATAAATACGACTGGCATATGACGGGTGCTAGAGCGTCTGATGAAATCAAATGTCGATATTTCCTGGTATATCTTGAAGGTGTGGCTCTATTGTGGTTTACAAAGATGCCAGTCAGGTCCACTGATCAATTCTACGATTTGACCAGGAAATTCAAGGTGAAATTTCGATTGTATGCTTCTAAAGCAAAGGATATAATGTCTCTGTCAAGTCTGAAGCAAAATCCGGGAGAATCCATCAGATCATTTTTGAATCGTTTTAACATAGCTTTGGCCGAGGTGGATAATGCCGAGCCACGCATGGTCCTAACATAGCTTTGGCCGAGGTAGATAATGCTGAGCCACGCATGGTCCTAACATACTTGATGAGGGCGATTGACAAATCGAGTGAATTTGGAAAATGGTTGAAAATGAAAGAACCAAACTCGCTCGACAAATTCTACAAGAAAGCGGATGAATTCATGCGCTTGGAGAGTCTCCAAACACCGGCTAAGGCGGTATTAGTGGAAGCCGGGAACAATGGTACTGCTTCGAACAAAAGAGAACCTAACACTCAGAAAATGGGAAGTGATGGTGGAAAGAAACAAGGAGATGCTAAGAAAGGCCGTTCTCTCAATTTCACACCCTTGACCGATACCCCTGAGAACATCTTTTTTGCGACCAAGGATGATGTCAATTATCCGACACCACCTAAAATGAGAGTTGGGATTAAGATGGAAAAAAGTGGAAGGTTCTGCCGGTTCCACAACCAGCCCGGCCATGACACCAACAAATGCCGTCAGTTGAAAGAAGTAATTGAACAACTCTTGAAGGAAAACAAACTCCAGCAGTATGTGAAAAGAAATAGAAGTGCCCCAGCCTCGTTGACTCAAGGACAACAAGTTCCCGCTCACCGTCCTGGCTCAAGTGAGAAGGCCGTAGAACATGAATCGGAAAGACCTGTCATCAATATAATTACTGGAGGACCTCACCCAGCAGGCAAAGGCTGGGGCGAGATGCAAAGGTATGCCCGGGCCTTAAGGCATGTACCAGCTGAAGAGAATGTTTTTGTTTTAGAGAATGATGCGCCTTTAAAGCAACAAAAGACTTCCATAGAAGATAGTATTCAGTGCCAGAGATTCTTTGGGTATGGAAGCAGCTACCATAGATCCTTTGGTCATATCCACTGGTATTGGACCAGCTACTGTGAGAAGAGTTCTAGTTGATTGTGGGGCTTCATGCAACATTCTCTTCAAGAAAACTGTTGATCAAATGAAGATTCCAATGTTTGACGTTCAAGCTTCATCAAGATTGCTGGGTTTGTTGGAGAACCCAAACAGCCGATTGGGACCATAGATTTGTTTGTAGAACTGGGAAAAGGACTAAGGAAAGTGGCTCGAAAGCAAACCTTTATAATTGTTGAAGAATTCTCTGCCTACAATGCCTTTTTAGGCCGACCAACTCTTGCTGCATTTAAAGCTGTTCTTGCCCCGTGGTGTCTGACCATAAAATTCCCCACGGATAATAGAGTTGGCGTGATTAAAGGAGACCAAGATGCGGGACAAGAATGTTATCTTACAGAGCTGCGTGAATCATGGAAACGAGAGATGGGAAAAGGTGCGACGGCTCCAGGCCGCACCAAAGAACCAACCTTGTAGCAATTGCAGGGTGGACCCTGCACTGGTGAATGTAGTGCCGCACGAAGGGAGAAGGATCCAAGGAAAGCCGGTGCAGGGGAGAATAGGGTAGTACCGGTAGAGGTAACAGCGTCGGTATCCGTTGAACCAAAGGACCCGAACAAAGTGCTGAATGTGGTTCACAACTCAACACAACGGTTCAGAATGTTCTGATTTCGTTTTTGAAGGCAAATTTGGATGTATTCGCTTGGACTCATGCTGACATGTGTGGAATATCCCCAGAGATTGTAGTACACACTCTGAACATTGATCCAAAGTTTACACCCGTGAAACAGAAAAGAAGAACTCAGGGTCCTGAGAGGACGGCAGCGTTAAAAGAAGATGAGGATCGATTCATGGAGAACGGTTTCATCAGAGAATCTACTTATCCAAATTGGTTATCAAATCCAGTGCTGGTTAAAAAAGCTAACGGAAAGTGGAGAGTATGCATTGACTTTTCAGATTTGAACAAAGCCTGCCCCAAAGACTATTTCCCGCTGCCCAGGATCGATCAGTTGGTGGATGGGACGGTAGGGCATGAATTGTTATCTTTTATGGATGCATACTCCGGATATAACCAGATTATGATGCATGAGCCTGATCAAGAGGATACAAGCTTCATCACATATGTTGGACTCTACTGCTACAAGGTCATGCCTTTCGGACTCAAGAATGCAGGGGCAACTTACCAAAGGCTTGTTAATGCCATTTTTAAACCACAGATTGGCAAGAAAATGGAAGTTTATGTTGATGATATGCTAGTGAAGTCTAAGAAAGCAGAGGACCACATGGATCACTTGGCAGAGATGTTCGCAGTACTCCAAAAGTACAGAATGAAGCTTAATCCCTTGAAATGTTCATTTGGAGTGGAGTCCGGAAAGTTTTTGGGTTTCATTGTGAGCGCTAGGGGCATTGAAGCTAATCCAGCTCAGATCACTGCCCTGAGAGAGGTCAAGGCTCCTAGAACGAAGAAGGAATTGCAAAGTCTCAATGGAAAGGTTGCTGCCTTGAGTCGGTTCATTTCGAAAGCCACTGACAAATGCATTCCATTCTTTGATGCTCTGAGGAAAGGAAGAAAAAACTTTGAGTGGACTCTTGAATGTCAGAAGGCATTCGATGAGTTGGTTCGTCATATGGAAGTGCCTCCGATACTTTCAAAACCTGACAATGGTGAAGATCTCTTCGTATATTTGGCAATTTCACCTCATGCTCTCAGCGTAGTATTGATACGTGAAGACTCAAGGATTCAACGCCCAGTCTATTATATCAGCAAAAGATTCATTGGGGCAGAGATGAACTATTCAAAGTTGGAAAAGCTCGCCTATTGTTTGTTGATCGCATCAAGAAAATTGAGGCCGTATTTCCAAGCTCATCCCATCAAAGTCCTCACTGATCAACATCTAAAGCAAGTCCTATTCCATCCTGAGACTTCGGGTCATCTTTTGAAATGGAATATTGAAGTCAGCTAATATGACATCACTTATCATCCCCGGAAAGCAATCAATGGACAAGCTTTAGCAGATTTCATCGCAGAATGTACGGATAAAGGTGATGGTGAGAAAGAAGCCACTGATTACATCCCAATCCAATGGAAATTGTATGTCGATGGCGCAAGGAATGATTACTGTTCTGGAGAAGGGGTTGTCCTTGAAACCCCAGAAGGGCGATCGCTATGTTATGCGCTGAGACTAGAATTCCCTTCGACAAACAATGAAGCAGAATACGAAGCCCTCATTGCTGGCGTGAGGATCGCTAAAGAGCTGAACATTAAAGCATTGCGGATCTTCAGTGATTCTCAACTTATTGTCTGCCAAGTCAAGAAGGAATTTCAAGCTAAAGGAGGGAATCTACCCGCCTATTTATCAAAAGCCTGGGAGCTTCTTCAAAATTTTGACCGTTATTCAATAAACCATATACCCCGAGAGGAGAACATGAAGGCGGATTCTCTCGCAAAGTATTCGAGTACTGGTGAAGCTCAACTATTGGGATTAGTTCCCGTCGAAGTCTTGTCAGCTCCAAGCACAGATGAAATGGATGTTGATTGGATTATAAATGTATCCCAAGAGAAAGAATAATGGATGACTCCGATACTTGAATATTTACTCAATGGTTCTTTGCCAGAAAGTTCAAAAGAACGATAGAAGCTGATGAGGAAATCCTCCAGATATATTGTTCAAGATGATCGTTTGTACAGACGAGGATTTTCAATGCCATTACTCCGATGCGTGACAAAGGAAGAAGCTAAGACAATTCTGACTGAAGTACACGGAGGGGAATGTGGGGATCATACAGGTGGTCAAACTTTAGTAAAGAAAATCCTCCGTTATGGATACTTTTGGCCAGAAATCAATCAGGATGCTGCTGACTATTCCCAAAGTGTGATAAATGCCAGAGATTCGCTAAAATTCCTAGAGCACCTTCCACTGAGCTAACACAAACGGTCAGTCCATGGCCGTTTGCCATCTGGGGAATAGATCTCATTGGACCTTTGCCGACTGCCAAATCGGGGATTAAATATGCTATCGTTGATGTTGATTACTTCACTAAATGGGCTGAAGCCGAACCATTGGCTACTACTACCTCTAAGAAAATTATAAGTTTTGATTCAAGATCCGAAAAAGCTTCTCAGCAGTGGCTCATCCGCAGGCAAACGGGCAAGTGGAAGCAGTAAACAAGATCATTAAATCAACCATCAAAAAGCAGCTAAAAAAACAAAAGGTGGTTGGGTCGATAAGTTACCACTTGCATTATGGCCATACAGAACTACCCACAAAACTGCGACTGGGCATACTCCATTTTCATTGGCATACGGATCAAAAGCGATGATTCCAGTGGAAACTGAAGTCCCCTCACACAAAAGGATCCATTTTGATCAAGATGAGAATGAAAAATTGCAATGGGAAGCACTTGGCCTCCTCGATGAAAGAAGAGAAGAGGCTAGGCTTAGAATTGCAGCTCACCAGCAGAGAATAGCCAGGCACTTCAATTCCAAAGTTCGTCAGCGCAGCTTTGAAGTTGGGGACTTAGTCCTGAAGAGAATTATAACAGCCATAGGTGTGTTTGGGCCAAACTAGGAAGGGCCATATCTTATAGGCACAAAACTTCATGATGGCACAATCAAACTCACAACTGTCGAAGGAGAACCAATCCCAAGAGCTTGGAACAACAACCATTTGCGTCCATATTTTACTTAAAAGCTTTGCTGAAATGTTGTAAAAGAATTACGAATATATGATTCTTGTATTGAAAGCAATTGTAAAGCAAGTGAATAATGAAAAGCTATAAAGCGGATGTAGGCCCAGCTTTTGGCCGAACCACTATAAATCTTGTGTTCTCTACTATTATAAACTGCTTTGTTTTATTTCGACATATAAAATACGTTAATTGTGTTACTAAAATGTCGATTTAATAATGCAGGCCATAAAAACAAAGCTTACCCATCGCGATACCTTGCGATCTCCGACATCATCAAGCAAGCAAACGCTAAACTATTCAAAATTTCCATACTCAAATCCTACAAAAGAAGTGCTTCGAACAAAATTTTGCGATGTGGATGGAAGTGGACCATTTTTAACTAACTACAAGTGTTTGTACAAACAAACAACCAGTTAAATAGCCTGTGTCTACCACCACCAACTCGCTTAAATATGAAGTATATTTCTCTGGATAAGGAAAATTACTGGCAACTAAAAAGGAAGGACACTTGCCAAAGATAACGGGGATCGCCGACATGAATAGATAGCAAAGAGACATGGGCGAGCAAGCATCAAACAGCAAAAGACCTCTTCGGAGGCAAAAGCCCTCTTCAGAGGCACAAATCTTCAAAGGCACAACTCTTCGGAGGATAAAGACCTCGAGCGGGCTTAACCAGAAAAAGAGAGATCTTTCTCGACATAAAGTTGCGGACTGATCGGTTGACACACTCCCGTGAATCCGTCCAACTAAGAGAAACAAAATCCAAACTTCCAGGCAAAAGCCCTACTCAGAGGCACACGTTTCACCGAGATTGAAATAAAACTTCCAAGTGTTGAAACGTGAGAAGTCCTCCTCGGAGTACCATTTCACCACAGTTGAAATGCTAAAACACCTCGAGCGGGCCTAACCAAAGAAAGAGAGTTCTTTCTCGACATAAAGTTGCGGACTAATCGGCTGATACACTCCCGTGAATCCGTCCAACTGAGAGAAAGAAACTCCAAACTCCAGGCAAAAACCCTACTCAGAGGCGCACATTTCACCGTGATCGGTGATACACTCCCATGAGACGAAATGTGAAAATCCCTCTTCGGAGGCCCGCTTCCCAGCGAACAGGGAAAGATAAATGCCTCTCCCAAGGGGCAGAAACAAAAGACCTCTTCCCAGAGGCACAATCAAACAAAAACACCTCTTCCCAGGGGCACAATCAAACAAAAAGACCCCTTCCCAAGGGCGCAATCAAACCAAAAGACCCCTTCCCAGGGGCACAATCAAACAGAAAAACCTCTTCCCAGAGGTGCAATCAAACAGAAAGACCTCTTCGGAGGCACACGTTTCACCGAGATTGAAATAAAACTTCTAAGTGTTGAAACGTGTAAAGCCCTCCTCGGAGGCACAACTCTTCGGAGGCACACGCTTCACCGAGATTGAAATAAAACTTCCAAGTGTTGAAACATGAAAAAGCCCTCCTCAGAGGTACAACTTTTGAAAGAAGCATTTCGTCAGAAATGCAAAGCAAAGATCAGAAAGCCCTCCACCGAGGCGCAAAAAAAAAAAAAAAAGAAGAAGAAGCCCTCTTGAAAGGCACACTTTAGCTTTCAAAGGAAGACTGGTTCTTCTATTCTTGAAAATACTCTTCCTCAAAAAGAAGTTAAAGTGCCCTTCAGAGGCCCGCTTTACCACATAGGAGAATTCACTTGGTAAAAATGTGTGAAAGCACAAAAGAAAAAGTGATATCTTCGAAGGAAGAAGCGTAGAAACTCATATGGAGTGAGCTGTACTCTATTTTGAGCAGAATAGTATTCCTCCAAGTATGGAATAGTTATTCTCCAGAAAATAAGAGTACAAGTCCCCTCGAAATATAAAATATTGCAATGAGCTTATGGTATAGGGGCAACATGGTATAACTACATTGGTAAAATTACGCTCGAACAACATACCACAAGATCACTGCAATATCGTATAAAGAAACTTGTACAAAAATGAATAGTAAATGCATTCTCAAATACAGACAGAAGTTTGTACAAACGAAAAGAATCATTTTATTCAATACTGTCAAAATTTTGTACAAGTACAGATTTCAAAATAAAAAGAAAAAGAAAAGCGGAGGCTAGCAGAAGCCTCTTTCTTCTTCTTAGAGACTCCCTGCTTCCCTCTCTTCTTGGAAGAAGACCCACTCCCTAGAGAGAAAAGTGTAATTAACGGTTCATCATCGGAACCAGTTGGTTCTGGAGTCTTCTCACTCCCCTCAGTTTCTTCTCCTTTCGGGTCTTGAGAAGCAATAGGATCATCTAGGCCATGTAGAGCTTCTAATTGCTCCTCTTGCGACCCGGGTTGATAGGCGGATGGAGGAGTGACCTGGAGAAGCGGAGGACGAATAATTGGAGGAGGGGGAGTCTGAACGATGCTCGACACTTTCTCAACAGAAGAAAAGAAGTTAAAGTTAGTAAAGAGAGGAGATAAAGGCTCATTGAGCTTCAAGAAATAGTCAAGAAGCTCATCGAACTCATAAGAAGCGAATGAGCAGCCTACTTGGGCAAGATTAACAGTAGAGTTACTTGGAGAAGTCGGCTTCCTAATATCAACCTCATAACCCTGTTCTTCGGCGCTCTCTTCGCCTTCATCTCCACCCTGTGTACTTGTGATCTCAGTTGTAACTTTAACTAGGGATGGAGAATGAGAACTGGAGCCGACAATGTCGATTTCGGCCGAAGGCGAAGGCTGAACTGGAATAGTTGAAGTAGTTTTTCCTAAACGTTCCCCTTCGGCCATTTCGGCTCTTAATTTCGCAAGTTGTTCTTTTCCCTTGGAGAGAGCGGCGCGAGCGTCGTCATCCAAGTAATGCTCCTCAAGAGCTGATTCGGCATAGCCAGCACCTTTACCGCCAAGCATGTCAAGTGCGGCCTCCCACACTTCAACCAGAGTAACTTCATATTTGGGGCCTAGAAAGGCGAGACTACCGCGCCCCAAGACGCAGTGTAGATAGAAGTCAAATAATGTTGAGCTGATACTGGTCTTCGTTGCCTCATAAGATTCTTCAGCTGCAATTTTACCGGCAACGGCCTCATCACGCTCTCTTTCAGCTTTGGAGAGTTGAAGCTTAAGCATTTCGATCTCCGCCTCTTGAGAGTCGGTTTTCTTCCGAAGCTCTGCAATATCAGCAATATAGCCCTCATTGATTCTTTTTTGCACTTTGAGCCTGTCTTCGGCGTCTCTTTGGCCGGCGTGAGCATCTCTCACTTGTTTCTGAAGCACTTCTTCTTTTTGAGTATAGGAAGTAGAAGAAGTGGCGAGTTCTTCTTTAAGTTTCTCGACCTTCGCCTCAAGCTCTTCATTATAAGTAGTGATGCTCCTCATCTCGGCATCATGCTGCTCAAGAACCTTCTGCCATTCAGCCTTGTCATTTTCCATAGTAAGCATGGCCTCGAGATTCGCACGGTTTACCCTTTGAAGCTCGTCGACAAGCTTTTGCCAGCTCGACATTCTTTCAATATCAAGCCTGACGGCATCGAGATTTCGCAGCATGGCAGGCTTGTCAATTGGAACTAAGTCGAGGTCGAAGCGAACCCCCTTCAAGCACCATTGTGGAAACCGGCTTTGCAGAGTGGCTGGGCCTGGTCCAATTTGAAATTTAGGCCTGTTAACTATTGCCTGAATGTTTGCCTTTTTGAGAGCAGGAGAGCCAGAAGGGATGTTGAGTGAAACGGGGCAGTGGCCTTTTCAGGAGTGGTAGATGCATGCTTCTCATCGTGCCGGGCACGCTTGCTTGGGTCCTCAACTATATGGCTTTTTCCCCGATCATTATGCGACTTTCTTTTGTGGGAGTCGTCACCTCTCTGGAAAGAATCATGGTGCTCCTCCCTTTCTTTTCTCTCATAATGCTCTTCTTGAGCCCTCCTCTCCTGAGCCTTTCGAGCGGCTCTCTCTTTGTCGGTTTCTCTGTGAACGGGAAGGTAGCGCCTATAATCATATTGACTACGCCTCCCGTAGCGCTGAAAGTCGTCATAGTAAGAGCCGCTGAGTCCCATTGGAGAATCTGAAATTTAAAAAAAAAGAGACAAGTATTAAAAGTCTTCAGAGAAAATAAGCATAACTTTAGAATCTTCAAAGTACAAAGAATTAGGTGCATGAAAGTGCCGAAAGAATTCTAAGTGTGTGTGATGTGCAAACTACGTGCATCAAACTACGAACCACTCTTCGATTGTGGAGTAATCATGGGGGTAGTAGTTAATGTCAACTCTTGGGTCGACGGAGCTTGTTGAAAAGAAGAAGTCGCTTCCACTACTGAAGAAGAAACCCTAGTGGTAACAGGGTCGTCTTTAAAGAGCTCCTGTGAGGTAACAAAGAGGTCGCTCAACCCTTCGAAAGTGTCGTCCCCGCTCTGCTTGACAGGGCTTGTTTTCCCGACTTCTTCACCAGACTTCTGTGAATGTTGGGGAGATCCCTGAGGCTCTTCTTCCTCAATGACTGGGGAAAGTGCGAATTTGCCGAACGACCCCGCAATATCGACGGTAGTAGAACATTTCACCAGAGAAGCCTCAGAAGCAGGATCTCTTGGTATGGGTGCGTCAGAAGAAACCGAGGCATCTAATGCTTTAACCGGGGAGTCTGGGACCTCATGGGGGTGTGTAGACCGAGAAGAGTGTAAAAGACCATACTGATGCAAAACTTCATCCCTCAACAAAAAATTTATACTTCTCTCTTCTGCGGCCACGGCGCTCAATCTTTCAAAAATTTGCTTATGGCTTGGATCTCTAGAGGGGAGGGGAAGTGCTGAAAAGGGCAAAGAATGAAATTAGCAATTGGTAATTCGGATCTCAAAAAAGTTTGGAAATGGAGAAAATGGAAACAGATAATCTTACTTCCTACTCTCCAGATGGCATAAAACCCTGGGGGCAGTGAGCAAAGAAAAACTGGTTCAAAAATCCATGAACACTTCCAGTAAGATCAGAAATAAGCTTGCGGTTTCTAGCGCTTCTCACAATAATAAGGGAAGGATGGTCTTTACTCTTTGCAAACGAGCATAAGTAGCAAGTTTCTTCATAACTTGGCAAGCGATCAAAATTTTTCCTAAACAAAACACACAACCCCATCAAGATGGCGTAGCCATTAGGATGAAGTCGGAGCGGAGAGATTTTCAACCGGAGGAGAAGGGTTCGAAGGAAGTCGTTAAAGGGGGGAATCGCCCCGCTTAGGCACATTTGACGATTGACTGCGACAAAACTAGGCGGAGCTGAATGGACGCTCTCGGAGTTAGGATAGTCGAAGTTCTCTCTGTAGGATTCTCTATGGGAACACCTATCTGAAAGATCTCTCCCGCTTGAGCTACCACTTCTTCTTCTTGGTAGGAAGTCATTCTACACAAACAACTGGATATTCAAACATGAAGGTGCACGTTTCCTAAAATGTGTGAAGTGTTGTGTAAAATCAACAAAGCAATAAGTGAATATAACTGGAATAAAAACTAGCAAGTATTTGTCAGTTATAAAGTCCAGTGTTCGTTGTTTTAATATGAAAGTGTAATGTTTATGCAAACAAATTAGTTCAAATTAGCAATGCTTTGCATTAATACTTCACTTTAGTTCATTGGTTCACAGCATTTCATACAGTGTATTTAAGTTGATTACTCTATGTCGACTAATCTATCATTTGATGTGGGCAGTCAATGGCAGTATATTCGCCTTGGTTTTCTGTGATTGTTGTTTTCAGCAGGTTGTTAGCCTATAAGTTAATGTGATCTGTGAAATAAGGCAGCAAAGTTAAAACAATCAAGGATGTAAGCAATTCAGTCCAGTAGATCAAGCTAAGTGTTCAAATTGTAATTATTCTTTTAAGTGAGAATTCAAGTTGGGCATCCAAGTGTTAACTCGGCTGCGACCCAAGGAATCCTTCACGAGTTAAGATTAAGTTTCTGATTCTTTAAATCGGCGGTTCTTTAAGTCGTAAGGAGTAGTAAGGAGAAAGGCTCCGGTTCAAAAGTGGCGCAAGATTCCCCAAGTGCTAGTTCGGCCACGATTTAAAGGGTTAGGTGGGCAAGATTCCCCAAGTGCTAGTTCGGCCACGATTTAAAGGGTTAGGTCGGCAAGATTCCCCAAGTGCTAGTTCGGCCACGATTTAAGGGTTAGGTCGGCAAGATTTCTCCGAGTACTAGTTCGGCCACGATCTAAGGATTAGATCATATCAAATTAGGTCGGCCGAAGGATAGGTCGAGTTAAGAATCCAAAGGGTTGAGTCGCTCGGACAGCCTAAGTCCTAAGTCGTCAGGAAATCAATACGACCTAAAAGCTAAGTCGTGTGCAGCCGAGGTTGCAAGGAATTCCTAAGTCGATAGATTCAGAAACTAACCAAGCCGTGAGAATTTCAAGTCATCCCCTCAACCAGTTGACTCCACTCCAACCCAATACCCGTTATCGCCTAAATAACATCGATCCATCATCCCCTCGACTAAGCCTATTATCCATTCACCCCATCAGCTTGTCAAGCACCAATCCAAACCATCATGAAGCCGCCGTAAATCAAGCGCGATGCTACAATCTTGAGAATCGCAACGGCAACGTAGCCAACGGTGATTGGAAACGATCACAGAAGCTAGGTAAGACATGCGGAGGTGATTTGGGGGCAAGAAGTGAAAATTCGTGCCTTAGCAATAGTCACAGTTGGGTTAAGATTCAAGATCACTTACGCAATGAGTAGCAAAGATTATCGGTGATTGATTGGAATGAAATCGCCTTTTGGAGTTCGAGAAATTTTTTAATGGCAGAATCAAGCGAAGGAGCAAGTAATGGAGAGGAAGAAGGAGATGAATGACTTATACCTTACAGTGGTGAGAACTGAAGCGGCGCGTATGACCCAACTTTTAAGTCGTACACGACCTACCGACTTAGGGAGTGGACGGGTTAGAGGATATCATTTGCAGGTATGGTGTGCCTCAGAAGATAATTACAGACATTGGCACGCAGTTCGAAAGTGAGGAATTCCAAGATTTCTGCAAACGATTCAAGATCCGAAAAAGCTTCTCAGCAGTGGCTCATCCGTAGGAAAACGGGCAAGTGGAAGCAGTAAACAAGATCATCAAATCAACCATCAAAAAGCTGCTAGAAAAAGCTAAAGGTGGTTGGGTCGATAAGTTACCACTTGCACTATGGGCATACAGAACTACCCAGAAAACTGCGACTGGGCATACTCCATTTTCATTGGCATACGGATCAGAAGCGATGATTCCAGTGGAAACTGAAGTCCCCTCACACAGAAGGATCCATTTTGATCAAGATGAGAATGAAAAATTGCAATTGGAAGCACTTGACCTCCTCGATGAAAGAAGAGAAGAGGCTAGGCTTAGAATTGCAGCTCACCAGCAGAGAATAGCCAGGCACTTCAATTTCAAAGTTCATCAGTGCAGCTTTGAAGAGGGGGACTTAGTCCTGAAGAGAATTATAAAAGCCATCGGTGTGTTTGGGCCAAACTAGGAAGGGCCATATGTTATAGGCACAAAACTTGTTGATGGAACATTCAAACTCACAACTGTCGAAGGAGAACCAATCCCAAGAGCTTGGAACAACAACCATTTGTGTCCATATTTTACTTAAAAGCTTTGTTGAAATGTTGTAAAAGAATTACGAATATATGATTCTTGTATTGAAAGCAATTGTAAAGCAAGTGAATAATGAAAAGCTATAAAGTGGATGTAGGCCCAGCTTTTGGCCGAACCACTATAAATCTTGTGTTCTCTACTATTATAAACTGCTTTGTTTTATTTCGACATATAAAATACGTTAATTGTGTTACTAAAATGTCGATTTAATAACGCAGGCCATAAAAACAAAGCTTACCCATCGCGAGACCAAGCGATCTCCGACATCATCCAGCAAGCAAACGCTAAACCATTCAAAATTTCCATACTCAAATCCTACAAAAGAAGTGCTTCGAACAAAAGTTAGCGATGTGGATGGAAGTGGACCATTTTTAACTAACTGCAAATGTTTGTACAAACAAACAACCAGTTAAATAGCCTGTGTCTACCACCACCAACTCGCTTAACTATGAAGTATATTTCTCTGGATAAGGAAAATTACTGGCAACTAAAAAGGAAGGACACTTGCAAAAGATAACGGGGATCGCCGACATGAATAGATGGCAAAGAGACATGGGTGAGCAAGCATCAAACAGCAAAAGACCTCTTCGGAGGCACAAGCCCTCTTCAGAGGCACAACTCTTCAGAGGCACAACTCTTCGGAGGATAAAGACCTCGAGCGGGCTTAACCAGAAAAAGAGAGATCTTTCTCGACATAAAGTTGCGGACTGATCGGTTGATACACTCCTATGAATCCGTCCAACTGAGAGAAAGAAACTCCAAACTTCCAGGCAAAAGCCCTACTCAGAGGCACACGTTTCACCGAGATTGAAATAAAACTTCCAAGTGTTGAAACGTGAGAAGCCCTCCTCGGAGACCCATTTCACCACAGTTGAAATGCTAAAAGACCTCTAGCGGGCCTAACCAGAAAAAGAGAGTTCTTTCTCGACATAAAGTTGCGGACTGATCGGTTGATACACTCCTGTGAATCCGTCCAACTGAGAGAAAGAAACTCCAAACTTCCAGGCAAAAACCCTCCTCAAAGGCACACATTTCACCGTGATCGGTGATACACTCCTGTGGGACGAAATGTGAAAAGCCCTCTTCGAAGGCCCGCTTCCCAGCGAACAGGGAAAGATAAAAGCCTCTCCCAAGGGGCAGAACAAAAGACCTCTTCCCAGAGGCACAATCAAACAAAAAGACCTCTTCCCAGAGGCACAATCAAACAAAAAGACCCCTTCCCAGGGGCGCAATCAAACCAAAAGACCCCTTCCTAGGGGCACAATCAAATAGAAAAACCTCTTCCCAGAGGTGCAATCAAACAGAAAGACCTCTTCGGAGGCACACGTTTCACCGAGATTGAAATAAAACTTCCAAGTGTTGAAACGTGGAAAGCCCTCCTCGGAGGCACAACTCTTCGGAGGCACACGTTTCACCGAGATTGAAATAAAACTTCCAAGTGTTGAAACGTGAAAAAGCCCTCCTCAGAGGTACAACTTTTCAAAGAAGCATTTTGTCAGAAATGCAAAGCAAAGATCAGAAAGCCCTCCACCGAGGCGCAATTAAAAAAAAAAAGAAGAAGCCCTCTTCAAAGGCACACCTTAGCTTTCAAAGGAAGACCGGTTCTTCTATTCTTGAAAATACTCTTCCTCAAAAAGAAGTTAAAGTGCACTTCAGAGGCCCGCTTTACCATATAGGAGAATTCACTTGGTAAAAATGTGTGAAAGCACAAAAGAAAAAGTGATAACTTCGAAGGAAGAAGCGTAGAAACTCATATGGAGTGAGTTGTACTCTATTTTGAGCAGAATAGTATTCCTCCAAGTATGGAATAGTTATTCTCCAGAAAATAAGAGTACATGTCCCCTCAAAATATAAAATATTGCAACGAGCTTATGGTATAGGGGCAATATGGTATAACTACATTTGTAAAATTACGCTCGAACAACATACCACAAGCTCACTGCAATATCATACAAAGAAAATTGTGCAAAAATGGATAGTAAATGCATTCTCAAATACAGACAGAAGTTTGTACAAACGAAAAGAATCATTTTATTCAATACTGTCAAAATTTTGTACAGGTACAAGTTTCAAAATAAAAAGAAAAAGAAAAGCGGAGGCCGGTACCCGCACAATCTCCGGTCAGTGCAAACAAAAAGCCAAAAAGCAAAATGAAGAACATAAAGACCAGCCCCGTCACTTCTTCTTCCTACCACCCTTCGATGTCTCGCTCGACCGAATGACTAACTTTTTAGGTGGAGTTGTAGGAGAGGAAGGGGAAAGGGATACAATAGGTTCTTCTCCCACTTGTGTCCCGCTAGCAGAAGCCTCCTCCTTCTTCTTAGAGACTCCTTGCTTCCCTCTCTTCTTGGAAGAAGACCCACTCCCTGGAGAGAAAAGTGTAATTAACGGTTCATCATCGAAACCAGTTGGTTCTGGAGTCTTCTCACTCCCCTCAGTTTCTTCTTCTTTCGGGTCTTGAGAAGCAATAGGATCATCTAGGCCATGAAGAGCTTCAATTTGCTCCTCTTGCGACCCGGGTTGAGAGGCGGATGGAGGAATGACCTGGAGTAGCGGAGGAGGAATAATTGGATGAGGGGGAGTCTGAACGATTCTCAACACTTTCTCTACAGAAGAAAAGAAGTTAAAGTCAGTAAAGAGAGGAGATAAAGGCTCATTGAGGTTCAGGAAATAGTCAAGAAGCTCATCGAACTCATAAGAAGCAAATGAGCAGTCTACTTGGGCAAGATTAACAATAGAGTTACCTGGAGAAATCGGCTTCCTGATATCAACCTCATAAGCCTGTGCTTCGGCGCTCTCTTCGCCTTCATCTCCACCCTGTGTACTTGTGATCTCAGTTGTAACTTTATCCAGGGATGGAGAATGAGAACTGGAGCCGACAATGTCGATTTCGGCCGAAGGCGAAGGCTGAACTGGAATAGTTGAAGTAGTTTTTCCTAAACGTTCCCCTTCGGCCATTTCGGCTCTTAATTTCGCAAGTTGTTCTTTTCCCTTGGCGAGAGCGGCACGAGCGTCGTCATCCAAGTAATGCTCCTCATGAGCTGATTCGGCCTAGCCAGCACCTTTACCGCCAAGCATGTCAAGTGCGGCCTCCCACACTTCAGCCAAAGTAACTTCATATTTGGGGCCTAGAAAGGCGAGACTACCGTGCCCCAAGACGCTGTGTAGATAGAAGTCAAATAATGTTGAGCTGATACTGGTCGTCGTTGCCTCATGAGATTCTTCAGCTGCAATTTTACCAGCATCGGCCTCATCACGCTCTCTTTCAGCTTTGGAGAGTTGAAGCTTAAGCATTTCGATCTCCGCCTCTTGAGAGTCGGTTTTCTTTCGAAGCTCTTCAATATCAGCAATATAGCCCTCATTGATTCTTTTTTGCACTTCGAGCCTGTCTTCGGCATCTCTTTGGCCGGCATAAGCATCTCTCACTTGTTTCTGAAGCACTTCTTCTTTTTGAGTATAGGAAGTAGAAGAAGTGGAGAGTTCTTCTTTAAGTTTCTCGACCTTCTCCTCAAGCTCTTCATTATAAGTAGTGATGCTCCTCATCTCGGCATCATGCTGCTCAAGAACCTTCTGCTATTCAGCCTTGTCATTTTCCATAGTAAGCATGGCCTCGAGATTCGCACGGTTTACCCTTTGAAGCTCGTCGACAAGCTTTTGCCATCTCGACATTCTTTCAATATCAAGCCTGACGGCATCGAGATTTCGCAGCATGGCAGGCTTGTCAATTGGAACTAAGTCGAGGTCGAAGCGAACCCCCTTCAAGCACCATTGTGGAAACCGGCTTTGCAGAGTGGCTGGGCCTGGTCCAATTTGAAATTTAGGCCTGTTAACTATTGCCTGAATGTCTGCCTTCCCGAGAGCAGGAGAGCCAGAGGGGATGTCGAGTGAAACGGGGGCAGTGGCCTTTTCAGGAGTGGTAGATGCATGCTTCTCATCGTGCCGGGCACGCTTGCTTGGGTCCTCAACTATATGGCTTTTTCCCCGATCATCATGCGACTTTCTTTTGTGGGAGTCGTCACCTCTCTGGAAAGAATCATGGTGCTCCTCCCTTTCTTTTCTCTCATAATGCTCTTCTTGAGCCCTCCTCTCCTGAGCCTTTCGAGCGGCTCTCTCTTTGTCGGTTTCTCTGTGAACGAGAAGGTAGCGCCTATAATCATATTGACTACGCCTCCCGTAGCGCTGAAAGTCGTCATCGTAAGAGCCGCTGCGTCCCATCGGAGAATCCGAAATTTAAAAAAAGAGACAAGTATTAAAAGTCTTCAGAGAAAATAAGCATAACTTTAGAATCTTCAAAGTACAAAGAATTAGGTGCATGAAAGTGCCGAAAGAATTCTAAGTGTGTGTGATGTGCAAACTACGCGCATCAAACTATGAACCACTCTTTGATTGCGGAGTAATCGTGGGGGTTGTAGTTAATGTCAACTCTTGGGTCGACGGAGCTTGTTGCAAAGAAGAAGTCGCTTCCACTACTGAAGAAGAAACCCTAGTGGTGACAAGGTCGTCTTTAAAGAGCTCCTGTGAGGTAACAAAGAGGTCGCTCAACCCTTCGAAAGTGTCGTCCCCGCTCTGCTTGACAAGGCTTGTTTTCCCGACTTCTTCACCAGACTTCTGTGAATGTTGGGGAGATCCCTGAGGCTCTTCTTCCTCAATGACTAGGGCAAGTGCGAATTTGCCAGACGACCCCGCAACATCGATGGTAGTAGAGCATTTCATCAGAGAAGCCTCAGAAGTAGGATCTCTTGGTATGGGTGCGTCGGAAAAAACCGGGGCATCTAATGCTTTAACCGGGGAGTCTGGGACCTCATGGGGTGTGTAGAGCGAGAAGAGTGTAAAAGACCATACTGATGCAAAAGTTCATCCCTCAACAAATTTTTTATATTTCTCTCTTCTGCGGCCACGGCGCTCAATCTTTCAAAAATTTTCTTATGGCTTGGATCTCTAGGGGGGAGGGGAAGTGCTGAAAAGAGCAAAGAATGAAATTAGCAATTGGTAATTCGGATCTCGAAAAAGTTTGGAAATGGAGAAAATGGAAACAGATAATCTTACTTCCTACTCTCCAGATGGCATAAAACCCTGGGCGGCAGCGGGCAAAGAAAAACTGATTTAAAAATCCATGAACACTTTCAGTAAGATCAGAAATCAGCTTGCGGTTTCAAGTGCTTCTCACAATAATAAGGGAAGGATGGTCTTTACTCTTTGCAAACGAGCATAAGTAGCGAATTTCTTCAAAACTTGGCAAGCGATCAAAAGTTCTCCTAAACAAAACACACAACCCCATCAAGATGGCATAGCCATTAGGATGAAGTTGGAACAGAGAGATTGTCAACCGGAGGAGAAGGGTTCGAAGGCAGTCGTTAAAGTCGGGAATCGCCCCGCTTAGGCACATTTGACGATTGACTGCGACAAAACCAGGCGGAGGACTGTCGGAAGTATCATTTGACCTGAGTAGTAGGGCATCATTTTCAGCAAAACCAAATGAGTACGTAGCTGAATGAACGCTCTCGGAGTTAGGATAGTCGAAGTTCTCTCTGGAGGATTCTCTATGGGAACAACTGTCTGAAAGATCTCTCCCGCTTGAGCTACCACTTCTTCTTCTTGGTGGAAAGTCATTCTACACAAACAACTGGATATTCAAACATGAAGGTGCACGTTTCCTAAAATGTGTGAAGTGTTGTGTAAAATCAACAAAGCAAAAAGCGAATATAACTGGAATAAAAACTAGCAAGTATTTGTCAGTTATAAAGTCTAGGGTTCGTTGTTTTAATATGCAAGTGTAATGTTTATGCAAACAAATCAGTTCAAATTAGCAATGCTTTGCATTAATACTTCACTTTAGTTGATTGGCTGACAACATTTCATACAGTGTATTTAAGTTGATTACTCTATGTTGACTAATCTGTCATTTGATGTGGGCAGTCGATGGCAGTATATTCGCCTTGGTTTTCTGTGATTGTTGTTTTCAGCAGGTTGTTAGCCTATAAGTTAATGTGATCTGTGAAATAAGGCAGCAAAGTTAAAACAATCAAGGATGTAAGCAATTCAGTCCAGCAGATCAAGTTAAGTGTTCAAATTGGAATTATGCTTTTAAGTGAGAATTCAAGTTGGGCATCCAAGTGTTAACTCGGCTGCGACCCAAGGAATCTTTCACGAGTTAAGATTAAGTTTCTGATTCTTTAAATCGGCGGTACTTTAAGTCGTAAGGAGTAGTAAGGAGAAAGGCTCCGGTTCAAAAGTGGCGCAAGATTCCCCAAGTGCTAGTTCAGCCGCGATTTAAAGGGTTAGGTCGGCAAGATTCCCCAAGTTCTAGTTCGGCCACGATTTAAAGGGTTAGGTCGGCAAGATTCCCCAAGTGCTAGTTCGGCCACGATTTAAGGGTTAGGTCGGCAAGATTTCTCCGAGTACTAGTTCGGCCACGATCTAAGGTTTAGATCATATCACATTAGGTCGGCCGAAGGATAGGTCGAGTTAAGAATCCAAAGGGTTGAGTCGCTCGTACATCCTAAGTCCTAAATCGTCAGGAAATCAATACGACCTAAAAGCTAAGTCGTGTGCAGCCGAGGTTGCAAGGACTTCCTAAGTCGGTAGATTCAGAAACTAACTAAGCCGTGAGAATTTCAAGTCATCCCCTCAACCAGTTGACTCCACTCCAACCCAATACCCGTTATCGCCTAAATAACATCGATCCATCATCCCCTCGACTAAGCCTATTATCCATTCACCCCATCTGCTTATCAAACACCAATCTGAACCATCATGATGCCGTCGTAAATCAAGCGCGATGCTACAATCTTGAGAATCGCAATGGCAACGTAGCCAACGGTGATTGGAAACGATCACAGAAGCTAGGTAAGACATGCGGAGGTGATTTGGGAGCAAGAAGTGAAAATTCGTGCCTTAGCAATAGTCAAGTTGGGTTAAGATTCAAGATCACTTACGCAATGAGTAGCAAAGATTATCGGTGATTGATTGGAATGAAATCGCCTTTTGGAGTTCGGAAAAATTTTTAATGGCAGAATCCAGTGAAGGAGCAAGTAATGGAAAGGAAGAAGGAGATGAATGACTTATACCTTACAGCGGTGAGAACTGAAGCGGCGCGTATGACCTAACTTTTAAGTCGTACACGACCTACCGACTTAGAGAGTGGACGGGTTAGAGGATATCATTTGCAGGTATGGTGTGCCTCAGAAGATAATCACAGACAATGGCACGCAGTTCGAAAGTGAGGAATTCCAAGATTTCCGCAAACGATTCAAGATCCGAAAAAGCTTCTCAGAAGTGGCTCATCCGTAGGCAAACGGGCAAGTGGAAGCAGTAAACAAGATCATCAAATCAACCATCAAAAAGCAGCTAGAAAAAGCAAAAGGTGGTTGGGTCGATAAGTTACCACTTGCACTATGGGCATACAGAACTACCCACAAAACTGCGACTGGGCATACTTCATTTTCATTGGCATACGGATAAGAAGCGATGATTCCAGTGGAAACTGAAGTCCCCTCACACAGAAGGATCCATTTTGATCAAGATGAGAATGAAAAATTGCAATTGGAAACACTTGACCTCCTCGATGAAAGAAGAGAAGAGGCTAGGCTTAGAATTGCAGCTCACCAGCAGAGAATAGCCAGGCTCTTCAATTCCAAAGTTCGTCAGCGCAGCTTTGAAGTTGGGGACTTAGTCCTGAAGAGAATTATAACAGCCATAGGTGTGTTTGTACCAAACTGGGAAGGGCCATATGTTATAGGCAAAAAACTTCTTGATGGCACATTCAAACTCACAACTGTCGAAGGAGAACTAATCCCAAGAGCTTGGAACAACAACCATTTGCGTCCATATTTTACTTAAAAGCTTTGCTGAAATGTTGTAAAAGAATTACGAATATATGATTCTTGTATTGAAAGCAATTGTAAAGCAAGTGAATAATGAAAAGCTATAAAGTGGATGTAGGCCCAGGTTTTGGCCGAATCACTATAAATCTTGTGTTCTCTATTATTATAAACTGCTTTGTTTTATTTCGACATATAAAATACGTTAATTGTGTTAATAAAATGTCGATTTAATAACGCAGGCCATAAAAACAAAGCTTACCCATCGCGAGACCAAGCGATCTCCGACATCATCCAGCAAGCAAACGCTAAACCATTCAAAATTTCCATACTCAAATCCTACAAAAGAAGTGCTTCGAACAAAAGTTAGCGATGTAGATGGAAGTGGACCATTTTTAACTAACTGCAAATGTTTGTACAAACAAACAACCAGTTAAATAGCCTGTGTCTACCACCACCAACTCGCTTAACTATGAAGTATATTTCTCTGGATAAGGAAAATTACTGGCAACTAAAAAGGAAGGACACTTGCAAAAGATAACGGGGATCGCCGACATGAATAGATGGCAAAGAGACATGGGTGAGCAAGCATCAACCAGCAAAAGACCTCTTCGGAGGCACAAGCCCTCTTCAGAGGCAGAACTCTTAAAAGGCACAACCCTTCGGAGGATAAAGACCTCGAGCGGGCTTAACCAGAAAAGAGAGATCTTTCTCGACATAAAGTTGTGGACTGATCGGTTGATACACTCCCATGAATCCATCCAACAAAGAGAAAGAAACTCCAAACTTCCAGGCAAAAGCCCTACTCAGAGGCACACGTTTCACCGAGATTGAAATAAAACTTCCAAGTGTTGAAACGTTAGAAGCCCTCCTCGGAAGCCCATTTCACCACAGTTGAAATGCTAAAAGACCTCTTGCGGGCCTAACCAGAAAAAGAGAGTTCTTTCTCGACATAAAGTTGCGGACTGATCGGTTGATACACTCCCGTGAATCCGTCCAACTGAGAGAAAGAAAATCCAAACTTCCAGGCAAAAACCCTACTCAGAGGCACACATTTCACCGTGATCGATGATACACTCCTGTGAGACGAAATGTGAAAAGCCCTCTTCGGAGGCCCGCTTCCCAGCGAACAGGGAAATATAAAAGCCTCTCCCAAGGGGCAGAAACAAAAGACCTCTTCCCAGAGGCACAATGAAACAAAAAGACCTCTTCCCAGAGGCACAATCAAACAAAAAGACCCCTTCCCAGGGGCGCAATCAAACCAAAAGACCCCTTCTCAGGGGCACAATCAAACAGAAAAACCTCTTCCCAGAGGTGCAATCAAACAGAAAGACCTGTTCGGAGGCACATGTTTCACCGAGATTGAAATAAAACTTCCAAGTGTTGAAACGTGGAAAGCCCTCCTCTGAGACACAACTCTTCGGAGGCACACGTTTCACCGAGATTGAAATAAAACTTCCAAGTGTTGAAACGTGAAAAAGCCCTCCTCAGAGGTACAACTCTTCAAAGAAGCATTTCGTTAGAAATGCAAAGCAAAGATCAGAAAGCCCTCCACCGAGGCGCAATAAAAAAAAAGCCCTCTTCAAAGGAACACTTTAACTTTCAAAGGAAGACTGGTTCTTCTATTCTTGAAAATACTCTTCCTCAAAAAGAAGTTAAAGTGCACTTCAGAGGCCCGCTTTACCACATAGGAGAATTCACTTGGTAAAAATGTGTGAAAGCACAAATGAAAACGTGATATCTTCGAAGGAAGAAGCGTAGAAAATCATATGGAGTGAGCTGTACTCTATTTTGAGCAGAATAGTATTCCTCCAAGTATGGAATAGTTATTCTCCAGAAAAAAAGAGTACAAGTCCCCTCAAAATATAAAATATTGCAACGAGCTTATGGTATAGGGGCAACATGGTATAACTACGTTGGTAAAATTACGCTCGAACAACATACCACAAGCTGACTACAATATCATATAATGAAACTTGTACAAAAATGAATAGTAGATGCATTCTCAAATACAGACAGAAGTTTGTACAAACGAAAAGAATCATATTATTCAATACTGTCAAAATTTTGTACAGGTACAGGTTTCAAAATAAAAAGAAAAGCGGAGGCCGGTACCCGCACAATCTCCGGTCAGTGCAAACAAAAAGCCCAAAAAGCAAAATGAAGAACATAAAGACCAGTCCCGTCACTTCTTCTTCCTACCACCCTTCGAGGTCTCGCTCGACCGAATGACTAAACTTTTAGGTCGAGTTGTAGGAGAGGAAGGGGAAAGGGATACAATAGGTTCTTCTCCCACTTGTGTCCCGCTAGTAGAAGCCTCCTTCTTCTACTTAGAGACTCCCTGCTTCCCTCTCTTGTTGGAAAAAGACCCACTCCCTGGAGAGAAAAGTGTAATTAACGGTTCATCATCGGAACCAGTTGGTTCTGGAGTCTTCTCACTCACCTCAGTTTCTTCTCCTTTCGGGTCTTGAGAAGCAATAGGATCATCTAGGCCATGAAGAGATTCTATTTGCTCTTCTTGCGACCCGGGTTGAGAGGCGGATGGAGGAGTGACCTGGAGAAGCGGAGGAGGAATAATTGGAGGAGGGGGAGTCTGAATGATGCTCGACACTTTCTCTACAGAAGAAAAGAAGTTAAAGTCAGTAAAGAGAGGAGATAAAGGCTCATTGAGGTTCAGGAAATAGTCAAGAAGCTCATCGAACTCATAAGAAGCAAATGAGCAGTCTACTTGGGCAAGATTAACAGCAGAGTTACCTGGAGAAGTCGGCTTCCTGATATCAACCTCATAAGCCTGTGCTTCGGTGCTCTCTTCGCCTTCATCTCCACCCTGTGTACTTGTGATCTCAGTTGTAACTTTAACCAGGGATGGAGAATGAGAACTAGAGACGACAATGTAGATTTCGGCCGAAGGCGAAGGCTAAACTGGAATAGTTGAAGTAGTTTTTCCTAAACGTTCCCCTTCGGCCATTTCGGCTCTTAATTTCGCAAGTTGTTCTTTTCCCTTGGCGAGAGCGCCGCGGGCGTCGTCATCCAAGTAATGCTCCTTAAGAGCTGATTCGGCATAGCCAGCACCTTTACCGCCAAGCATATCAAGTGCGGCCTCCCACACTTCAGCCAGAGTAACTTCATATTTGAGGCCAAGAAAGGCGAGACTACCGTGCCCCAAGACGCTGTGTAGATAGAAGTCAAATAATGTTGAGCTGATACTGGTCTTCATTGCCTCATGAGATTCTTCAGCTGCAATTTTACCGGCAACGACCTCATCACGCTCTCTTTCAGCTTTGGAGAGTTGAAGCTAAAGCATTTCGATCTCCGCCTCTTGAGAGTCGGTTTTCTTTCGAAGCTCTGCAATATCAGCAATATAGCCCTCATTGATTCTTTTTTGCACTTCGAGCCTGTCTTCGGCATCTCTTTGGCCGGCATGAGCATCTCTCACTTGTTTCTGAAGCACTTCTTCTTTTTAAGTATAGGAAGTAGAAGAAGTGGCGAGTTCTTCTTTAAGTTTCACGACCTTCGCCTCAAGCTCTTCACTATAAGTAGTGATGCTCCTCATCTCGGCATCATGCTGCTGAAGAACCTTCTGCCATTCAGCCTTGTCATTTTCCATAGTAAGCATGGCCTCGAGATTCGCACGGTTTACCCTTTGACGCTCGTCGACAAGCTTTTGCCAGCCCGACATTCTTTCAATATCAAGCCTGACGGCATCGAGATTTCGCAGCATGGAAGGCTTGTCAATCGGAACTAAGTCGAGGTTGAAGCGAACCCCCTTCAAGCACCATTGTGGAAACCGGCTTTACAGAGTGGCTGGGCATGGTCCAATTTGAAATTTAGGCCTGTTAACTATTGCCTGAATGTCTGCCTTCCCGAGAGCAGGAGAGCCAAATGGGATGTCGAGTGAAACGGGGGCAGTGGCCTTTTCAGGAGTTGTAGATGCATGCTTCTCATCGTGCCGGGCACGCTTGCTTGGGTCCTCAACTATATGGCTTTTTCCCCGATCATCATGCGACTTTCTTTTGTGGGAGTCGTCACCTCTCTGGGAAGAATCATGGTGCTCCTCCCATTCTTTTCTCTCATAACGCTCTTCTTGAGCCCTCCTCTCCTGAGCCTTTCGAGCGGCTCTCTCTTTGTCGGTTTCTCTGTGACGGGAAGGTAGCGCTTATAATCATATTGACTACGCCTCCCGCAGCGCTGAAAGTCGTCATAGTAAGAGTCGTTGCATCCCATCGGAGAATCTGAAATTTAAAAAAAGAGACAAGTATTAAAAGTCTTCAGAGAAAAGAAGCATAACTTTAGAATCTTCAAAGTACAAAGAATTAGGTGCATGAAAGTGCCGAAAGAATTCTAAGTGTGTGTGATGTGCAAACTACGCGCATCAAACTACGAACCACTCTTCGATTGCGGAGTAATCGTGGGGGTTGTACTTAATGTCAACTCTTGGGTCGACGGAGCTTGTTGCAAAGAAGAAGTCTCTTCCACTACTGAAGAAGAAACCCTAGTGGTGACAGGGTCGTCTTTAAAGAGCTCCTGTGAGGTAAAAAGAGGTCGCTCAACCCTTCGAAAGTGTCGTCCCCGCTCTGCTTGACAGGGCTTGTTTTCCCGACTTCTTCACCAGACTTCTGTGAATGTTGGGGAGATCCCTGAGGCTCTTCTTCCTCAATGGCTGGGGCAAGTGCGAATTTGCCATACGACCCCACAACATTGATTTTAGTAGAGCATTTCACCAGAGAAGCCTCAGAAGTAGGATCTCTTAGTATGGGTGCGTTAGAAGAAACGGGGTCATCTAATGCTTTAACCGGGGAGTCTGGGACCTCATGGGAGTGTGTAGAGCGAGAAGAGTGTAAAAGACCATACTGATGCAAAAGTCCATCCCTCAACAAAAAATTTATACTTCTCTCTTCTACGGCCACGGCGCTCAATCTTTCAAAAATTTGCTTATGGCTTGGATCTCTAGAGGGGAGGGGAAATGCTGAAAAGAGCAAAGAATAAAATTAGCAATTGGTAATTCGGATCTCGAAAAGGTTTGGAAATGGAGAAAATGGAAACAGATAATCTTACTTCCTACTCTCCAGATGGCATAAAACCCTGGGGGCAGCGGGCAAAGAAAAACTGGTTCAAAAATCCATGAACACTTTCAGTAAGATCAGAAATAAGCTTGCGGTTTCTAGTGCTTCTCACAATAATAAGGGAAGGATGGTCTTTACTCTTTGCAAACGAGCATAAGTAGCGAATTTCTTCAAAACTTGGCAAGCGATCAAAAGTTCTCCTAAACAAAACACACAACCCCATCAAGATGGCGTAGCCATTAGGATGAAGTTGGAACGGAGAGATTGTCAACCGGAGGAAAAGGGTTCAAAGGAAGTCGTTAAAGGGGGGAATCGCCCCGCTTAGGCACATTTGACGATTGACTGCGACAAAACCAGGCGGAGGACTGTCGGCAGTATCATTTGGCCCGGGTAGTAGGGCATCATTTTCAGCAAAACCAAATTAAGTACGCAGCTGAATGAACGCTCTCGGAGTTAGGATAGTCGTATTTCTCTCTGGAGGATTCTCTATGGGAACAACTGTCTGAAAGATCTCTCCCGCTTGAGCTACCACTTCTTCTTCTTGACGGGAAGCCATTCTACACAAACAACTGGATATTCAAACATGAAGGTGCACGTTTCCTAAAATGTGTGAAGTGTTGCGTAAAATCAACAAAGCAATAAGCGAATATAACTGGAATAAAAACTAGCAAGTATTTGTCAGTTATAAAGTCCAGGGTTCGTTGTTTTAATATGCAAGTGTAATGTTGATGCAAATAAATCAGTTTAAATTAGCAATGCTTTGCATTAATACTTCACTTTAGTTGATTGGTTTACAGCATTTCATACATTGTATTTAAGTTGATTACTCTATGTCGACTAATCTGTCATTTGATGTGGGCAGTCAATGGCAGTATATTCGCCTTGGTTTTCTGTAATTGTTGTTTTCAACAGGTTGTTAGCCTATATGTTAATGTGATCTGTGAAATAAGGCATCAAAGTTAAAACAATCAAGGATGTAAGCAATTCAGTCCAGCAGATCAAGTTAAGTGTTCAAATTGGAATTATGCTTTTAAGTAAGAATTCAAGTTGGGCATCCAAGTGTTAACTCGGCTGCGACCCAAGGAATCTTTCACGAGTTAAGATTAAGTTTCTGATTCTTTAAATCGGCGGTTCTTTAAGTCGTAAGGAGTAGTAAGGAGAAAGGCTCCGGTTCAAAAGTGGCGCAAGATTCCCCAAGTGCTAGTTCGGCCACGATTTAAAGGGTTAGGTGGGCAAGATTCCCCAAGTGCTAGTTCGGCCACGATTTAAAGGGTTAGGTCGGCAAGATTCCCCAAGTGCTAGTTCGGCCACGATTTAAGGGTTAGGTCGGCAAGATTTCTCCGAGTACTAGATCGGCCACGATCTAAGGATTAGATCATATCAAATTAGGTTGGCCGAAGGATAGGTCGAGTTAAGAATCCAAAGGGTTGAGTCGCTCGTACAGCCTAAGTCCTAAGTCGTCAGGAAATCAATACGACCTAAAAGCTAAGTCGTGTGCAGCCGAGGTTGCAAGGAATTCCTAAGTCGGTAGATTCAGAAACTAACTAAGCCGTGTGAATTTCAAGTCATCCCCTCAACCAGTTGACTCCACTCCAACCCAATACCCGTTATCGCCTAAATAACATCGATCCATCATCCCCTCGACTAAGCCTATTATCTATTCACCCCATCAGCTTATCAAACACCAATCCGAACCATCATGAAGCCGCCGTAAATCAAGCGCGATGCTACAATCTTGAGAATCACAACGGCAACGTAGCCAACGGTGATTGGAAACGATCACAGAAGCTAGGTAAGACATGCGGAGGTGATTTGGGAGCAAGAAGTGAAAATTCGTGCCTTAGCAATAGTCACAGTTGGGTTAAGATTCAAGATCACTTACGCAATGAGTAGCAAAGATTATCGGTGATTGATTGGAATGAAATCGCCTTTTGGAGTTCGGGAAAATTTTTAATGGCAGAATCAAGCGAAGGAGCAAGTAATGGAGAGGAAGAAGGAGATGAATGACTTATACCTTACAGCGGTGAGAACTGAAGCGGCGCGTATGACCTAACTTTTAAGTCGTACACGACCTACCGACTTAGAGAGTGGACGGGTTAGAGGATATCAAGCACACGACCTAACCATTAGGCGTGTACTTCGAGGGACAAATGTTAACTCCGCCCCGGCCATGGCTCAGCGACTTAAAAGTTACCGACCCAAAAAGGTTGCCGACCTAACATGGATGCCGATCTAACTGCCTAAGCCTTAAGAGGGATTCCGACCTAAGTTGCTTGACAAGGTTGCCGACCTAATGCTTTAACAAGGTTACCGACCTAATTCTTTAACAAGGTTGCCGACCTAATGCTTTAACAAGGTTACCGACCTAAGATTGCTACCGACCTAAGGCAGCTACCGACCTAACACAGGTGCTGGCCTGAGATAGAAGCCGATCTAATTATCCAGGGAGTTTGCCGCCCTAACTGCTCAGGACAGGAACAAGATCATACTTGAGTCGCAACCGACCTACGGCCTATGTTAAGTCGTACACGACCCAGGCAAAGGAAGGAAAGTCCGATGCAGCTACATAGCACGCGGCCTCTTAACTCGTACACGGTTCAGGACTTGTAGAGTTCAATAAGGATGCCGTTCTTAAGTGTCGACCCACCATTTGAATCGCGACCGTTCCACGACCTAATCTAAGTCATCCACGACCAAACTTAGGTCGGTGGCGATTTAGGACTTGGCAATATTTTCTGCTCAGAATTCCCTATAAATAGATGGCCATCTCCAACTTTCGAAGGACTTTTGGCTGATCTCTTCAAGCACCGATACTCTGCTGAATTCTCGACTGACCCGACACTTCGAATACGAAAGGCATCTCAACAAACTCCAAGAAGAAACATAACGCAACCAACATGGATTCAAAGAATTCTTCTACATCGAAGTTCTAGCTATTTGTCTCATCAATATTGTAATTGGAGATTATTGTAAAGCTGTAATTGATTCAGTAATAAAGAGGATTAAAGTGGACATAGGGTTACCTAAAGCCGAACCACTATAAAAAATGTTGTCTTTTCTGCTTTCTCTGTGACCTTTCTACTTGTTTTTAGTTCCCGTGATCACGGGTGGTGCTTTCGCTCAATCTCTATATACACCGGGGTGTTAGCGTTCGATTTTAAGCGTTAACAGGGGGCCTACCAATGATTGTTTGAATATCAGTACGTGCCAGGGCAGGAGATCGAGATAGTATAGGAGCAGCAGGTTGTTTGGAAATCTCGGATGCTGGTTTTTCGCCATGTTTGACTCTTTTACACATACCTTCGGCAATCTGACTTTTCCCCTTATCGTCACGGGACTTCCGTTTATGAGAATCATCTTCCCTCTGGGAAGAATCGTGTCGCTCATCCCGTCTTTCATGGCGTTCTTCGTGGGCACGCCTTTCACGAGCTTTTCGTGTGGCTCTCTCTTCATCGGTCTCCCTATAAGAAGGAAGATATCTCTTAGGATCAAAAGAGCCACGTCTCCCATAGCTTTGAAAGTCGTTGTAATAATAGCGTCGCCCCATTGAAAGACCTGAAAATGGGAAAGAGGTAAAGCTTGAGAATCTTTAAAGTAAAGTGCATGTAAGTGCATAAGAATGCTAAAAAAATATATCCTAAGTGTGTGTAACGTGCAAACTACGCGCATCAAACTACGAACCACTCCTCGGTTGCAGGGAGATGACGGGTTTTATAGCTAACATCAACTCTTGAGCTGACGGAATCTGTTGTAAAGTGGATGTTGCTTCAACCGCTGAAGAGGTAATTCTAACAGAAACAGGGTCGTCTTTAAAGAGCTCCTGTGAAGTGATCATCAAATCGCTCAACCCTTCAAAAATGTCATCCCCGCTCTGCTTGGCGGGACTCGTTTTTTCAGCTCCTTCGTCACTAGATTTCTCTGAGTGTTGAGGGGATTCTTGAGGTTCTTCTTCTTCTTCGATGACCGGGGCAAGTGAAAGTTTGCCAGATGACCCCGCAACATCAGTAGAAATAGAGCACTTCACCAGGGAAGCCCAGAAGTAGGTTCTTTGGATATAGGTTCCTCTGCAGAAACGGGGGCATCTTGTGTCTTGGATGGAGAATCGAGAACTTCATGAGGCTGAGTAGAGCGGGAAGAGTGTAGGAGTTCGAATTGACGTAGAAACTCGTCTCTCAGCAAAAATTTGATGCTTCTCTCCTGATCCGTCACTGCATTTAGCCTCTTGAAAGTTGACTTGAGGCTGGAGTCTCTACAAGGAAGAGGAAGAACTGTAAAAGTAGAGAACGAAGTTAACATTTAGCAATTCGGACCTCGAAAAGCTCAGAAAAGGAAAGAATGGGGATGAGTAAGCTTACTCCCTACTCTCCAGATAGCATAAAATCCCTGGGGGCAACGGACAAAGAAGAATTGGTTCAGAAAACCATGAGCGCTCTCAGAGAGATCAGTGATACGCTTGCGATTTCTGGCGCTTTTCACATATGTAATGGAAGGTTGATCTTTATTTCTCGCAAATGTGCATAAATAGCAGATTTCTTCAAAGCTTGGGAGACAGTCAAGCGTCCTTCTAAATAGAGCGCATAATCCCATCAAGATGGCGTAGCCATTGGGATGCAATTGAAAAGGAGAAATGGCCAACCGGCGAAAGAGTTGTTGGAGAAAACTGTTAAAAGGAGGAATGACACCACAAAGGCACATTTGGCGGTTAAAAGCGACAAAGCCGAAGGGAGGACGGTCAGCAAAATCATTTGGCCCAGGGAGTATAGCATCTGCTTCTGCAATCCCAAATTGGGCGCGTGACTGATTGAACGCCCGATGACTCAGAGTAGTTGGAGTTCTTTCCGGGGGGTTGACCAATGGATCGGATATCGGGAAGGCCTCTCCAGTTTGTTCTACCACTTCTTCTTGACAAGAAGATATTCTACACAAGGAACTGGATATTCAAATATGAAGGTGCACGTTTCCTAAATGTGTGAAGTGTTGTGTAAAACTAACAAAGTGACAAGCAAGTATAAATGGAATTAAATTAATAAAAATATGACAATTGTAAATTTCAGGACATGTCGCCTTAAGTCCAAATGCAAGTGCAGTATTGATGCAAACAAATCGGCTTTAGTCGATTAACATAGCTTTGCTACTTCACTTGAATTTGTTGGTTCGCAGCATTTCATGTAATTTCTTTAAGTTGATTATATTTTATCGACTAATCTGTCATTCGATGTGGGTGATCAGTGGCAGTATATTCGTCCCATTTTTCTGCAAGTATTGTGTTTAACAGGTTATTAGCATTAAAGTTAATGAAGTCTATAAAAAAGCACAATTTATCCAAACATCTCGTTCTAGCAGTTCAAAGTTGAAATACAATCAGGTACTGTCGAATTTTGCAAATGTTCAAATTCTGTTCATCTCATAAGTCGCTCAAACGACCTAGCGTAGGTCGGGCTACCCTTAAGTCATCCTGTTTGGAATTAATATGCTATTCTGGTGAGGTTAAGTCACATTGTTCAAGGCAATATGAATCTAACCAAGTCCTAGGTCGTTCAAGTCCTCGAGCGACCTAAAATTTAAGTCGAGCAAATCAGTTAGGTCACAAAAATTTTTTAGGTCGGTCAATTCGTAAGTCGTGCAAATCAGTTAGGTCGCAAGGATTTTAAGTCATTTAGAATCCTCAGGTCGCTTCTGGTCTAACTCAGCCATTTCAAGTTATCTACAATCAATGACCAACTACCTCCTCTCCAATCAATAACCCGCTATCTCATCATCTTACAACCTGATAACCCGCTGTCATCCAAGCAACAAAATCAATTATCCTCTGAGCAAAACCCATAAATTATCCAAACCATCACAAATCCAACGCGCTGCTGGTCGCAATAACAGCGTAGTCAATTTTGATCAAAAGCCGATCACAGCATGGCTCGAAAATGGGATACGGTGTATGGATATTAAACTGGGGCCAGAAGGCGAAAATTTGTGGTTCGACTGTAATAGAGAATTGAATAAAGGACCGAATTCACTTACACGATGCAAAAGTAAGGATGAATCAACAACTCGATTGGAACAGATTCGCCTTTGGAAACTTGGAAGGTTGCCGATGGCGGAAAAGGGTTATCGAAGCAGTTAAGTGAAGGGAAAGAGACGAGCTAGCAGCTATATTCGGGAGAGGCAGATGGGTGTATGAATTAAGTTATCTCTTAGGTCGCTCACGACCTAGCATGATTAAATCGGAGCATACGACCTACGACCTAGGCGAGTACTTCGAGGGGCAAGTGTTAACTCCGTTTTGAAAACGACCTAACGACCTAAGAGATAAGCCGAGCTAACGACCTAAGAGATAAGCCGACCTAACGACCTAAGAGATAAGCCGACCTAACGACCTAAAAGGTGGGACGACCTAAGAGGTGGAAAGGTGGAACGACCTAAGAGGTGGGACGACCTAAGAGGTGGAACGGTGGAACGACCTGATCACTTAAAGGGCCTTGCGACCTGAAGAGTTCAGCGACCTAAAGGAGTCCACGACCTAGCGACTTAACCGCGTGTTCGACCCAGCTACTTAACGAACTAGCGAGCTATACAAAGCCGAGCTAAGCTGTAACTCGGGTAAACGACCTACGACCTATGCTAAGTCGCGTTCGACCCATTAACCCGCTCAGAGAAGCCAAGTACAACCAGAATAGGCCGTAGCTCATATGCTTAGGTCGCAACTTCTGACCTACGACTTATGACCAAAAAACTCCTATAAATACAACATGAGCTCCAACATTCAGGGGACTTTTTTGGGGGGATCATTCTTCAAGGCACTGACACTCTGCAATTTTCTCAACTCTAGCAACACTTCAAGCACTCAAAACACAAAGGACATTACGACAAACTTCAAGAGAAAATCTGCATCATTCGACATGAATTCGAAAGATTATTCTGCATCGAAGTTTGAGCTACTAGTCTAAAGTGTGTTGTAATTGAAGAAAGTTGTATAAGTTGTACTTGAATCAGCGATAAAGAGATATAAAGTGGACGCAGGCTTGACAATAAGCCGAACCACTATAAAAACTGTGTCTTTTACCAATTTACTGTTAATTCCTGCTTATTTCTAATTCCCGCATTGATGGGTGGTGCTTTCACACTTACACTACTTGCATCGGGGTGTTAGCGTCTGATTTTTACGTTAACATCCACTATTACAAAATGGCTGTTTTATTTCGATATATGAAAAGTACTTTAATTGTATTGCTAAAATGTCGATTTAATGTTGCAGGCCATTAAAACAAAGCTCACCCATCACAAGACCAAGCGATCCCTGAAATCACTCAACAAATGAATGTTCAGCCATAAAAATTCCAGGCTCAAATCCTATATAAGAAGTGCTTCAAGCAAACAGTTAGTGGTTCCACCGGAGGTGGGCCCTTGCTAGCTAATTGTGATCTTTTGTGCAAACGAACATCCGATTAACTAGCCTGTGTCTGCCCCTGCGAACTCATTTAACAGTGAAGTACACCTCTTTGGATAAAATAAACTACTTGTAAAAGAAAGGAATGTGTGCTCGAAAAATGATAACAGGGAATCGCTGATATGAGCAAATGGCGAAAGGACATAGGCGAGCAGGCAGGAAACAGCCAAAGACCTCTTCGGAGGCACAAGCCCTCTTCGGAGTTACAACTCTTCGGAGGATAAAGACCTCTAATCGGACTTGCCAAAAAAAAAGAAAGTTCTCTTTCTCAACCAAAAAAGATTGGTGGAATGACCTGTGGCACCTTCCAAAGTGGAAGGCACAGGGCACTCGTTAACTAGCTGAGAACGTTTGTGCATACAAACATCCAAGTAACTCGTGTCCGCCCCATGAATCCATCCAACCATGAGAAGGAAACTTCCAGGCAAAAGCCCTACTCGGAGGCACACATTTCACCGTGATCTGAAATAAAACTTCACACGAGTTGAAATGTGAAAAGACCTCTTCGGAGGCACGCATTCCACCGAGATCTGAAATAAAACTTCACAAGTGTTGGGATGTGAAAAGCCCTCTTCGGAGGCCCATTTCACCAGAGTTGAAATGCTAAAAGACCTCTTCGGAGGCATGCATTCCACCGAGATCTGAAATAAAACTTCACAAGTGTTGGAATGTGAAAAGCCCTGTCGGAGGCCCATTTCACCAGAGTTGAAATGCTAAAAGTCCTCTTCGAAGGCACACATTTCACCGAAATTTGAAATAAAACTTCACACGAGTCGAAATGTGAAAAGCCCTCTTCGGAGGCCCGCTTCCCCGCGTACAGGGAAAAAATAAAAGCTCTCTCCCCAGAGGCACACACAAAAAAGCCCTCTTCCCAAGGGCACAATCTAACAAAGGCCCTCTTCGAAGGCACAAACAGGTCAAAGCCCTTTTTCGGAGGCCCACTTTACCACATAGGAAAGTTCACTTGTCAAAAATAAAAGTGACTTTCTCCGAAAGTGAAGTGTAGAAACTTCTCCACAAAAAAAGAAAGAAAGAGAAGACTTCTCTAATACGAGGCGCGTTCTACTAAATCAGAAAAATATTTCCTTAAAATGGAAAAATTATTTTCTAAAGTACAAATGCAAGCCTCCTTCAAATGGAAAAGTTGTTCTCTAAAGAAAGAGTATAAGTCTTCTCGAAACAGAAGAGTTGTTCTCCAAAATTTTGCCAATCTGAAAGAGATTGCAATAAACCATGGTATGGGGCAATATAATATAGTTACAAAAATAAAAGCAACGCTCAAGCAACATACCATAAGTTTACTGTAACATCACACAGAGAAAATAAAGAAACTTGTACGAAAAAGAAGAATAAATGCATTCTCAAATACAGACAGAAGTTTGTACAAGTAAGTGAATCATTTTATTCCATGCTATGAAAATTTTATACATGTGCAGGTTTCAAAACAAAAGAAGGCAGGGACCGGTACACGCACAATCTCCAGTCAATAAAAGTCTTTATATATAAAAGAAAAAAAGAAAAAAGCATAGAAGAAGAGAATCACTTCTTCTTCTTGCCACCTTTCGAGCCCTTGCCTGCCCGGATGACTAACTTTTTGGGTCGGCTTGTGAGAGTAGGGGAAGAAAGAGGAAGGGGTACAATTGGACTTTCTTCTGCTTTTTCTTCGCTGGCAGAAGCTTCTCTCTTTTTCTTCGAGACTCCACGCTTCCCCTTCTTCCTTGAAGAAGACTCACTGCCCGGGGAGAAAAGTGCAGACAACTTTATGTCATCAGAAATAGTTTGCTCCGGGATTCTTTTACCTTCTTCAGGTTCTTCGGCCTTCTGTTCTTGAGAAGCGACCGGGCCATCCAAGCCTTAAAGAGCTTCTATCTGCTCCTCTTGTGACCCTGGTTGAGAAACGGAAGGGGGAGTAATCTGAAGAGGAGGAGAGGAAACAGCTCGAAGAGGGGAAGGCTGAACAACACTTGGCGCTTTCACTACAGGAGAAGAGAAGTTATAGTTAGTATCTCTCATAAAAAGAGGAGAAAGTGGCGCATCAAGATTTAAGTAATAATCAAAAAGTTCATCAAGATCATGTGAAGTAAACAAGCAGTCCACTTGAGCAAGATCAGCATTGAGGTTACCTGCAGAAGTAGGCTTTACTATGTCAACTTCAAAGTCCTGCGGCTCAGTGCTTTCTTGAGTCTCATCTCCGGTGCGGGCGGTTGCACTTTCAATAACAGCTTGAGCAGGAGGTAGAGAATGGGAACTGGAGCCAACAATATCAATGTTGGCCGGAACCGAAGGTTGAACTGGGTCGGTTGAAGTTGCCTTCCCTAAATGTTCTCCTTCTGCAATTTCGGCTCTCTCTTTGGCGAGTTGCTCCTTTCCCCTAGCAAGAGCGGCACATGCATCATCAAATAGATAGTGTGCCATTAAATCTACTTCAGCATATCTAGCTCCTCCAAGCATATCAAGTGCGGCTTCCCACACTTTGGCCAAAGTGATTTCGTACTCCGGTCCCAAATATTTAAGGCTACCGCGCCCCAGAACACTATGAATGTAAAACTCAAATAGAGTAGAGCTGACATCGGCTTTAGTTGCCATATGAGATTCTTCGGCTACTGCTTTGCCGGCAATAGCTTCATCACGCTCCTTTTCAACTTCATAAAGTCGAGCTTTTAGCAGTTCAATTTGCAAGTTCTGGGAGCTAGTTTTTTCTCGCAGTTGAGCAACGTTAGCTCGGTAGTTTTCTACAGCTTGCTGCTGTGCTTCAAATTTAGCTTCAGCATCTCTCTGTGCAGCGTGAGCATCTCTCACATGTTTTTGAAGCACCTCATCTCTTTGAGAATAGAAAGTGGAAGAAGTGGCTAGCTCTTCTTTAAGTTTTTCAACTTCCGCTTCAAGCTTCTCGTTGTAAGAGGCAATGCTCTTCATCTCTGCATCATGCTGATCAAGTGCTTTCTGCTACTCGGATTTATCATTTTCCATAGTCAGCATGGCTTCGAGATTTGCACGGTTTACTCTTTGAAGCTCGTCAACAAGTTTCTACCAACCAGACATTCTCTCGATATCGAGTTTGATGGCATCAAGATTTCGCAGCATGGCTTGTTAACGATTGGGACCAAGTCAAGATCGAAACGCACTCCCTTTAAGCTCCAGTGCGGAAACCGACTTTGAAGGGTAGCTGGACCCTGTCCAACTTGATACGGGGGCCTACTGATGATTGTTTGAATATCAGCTCTTTGAATGGTAGGAGAGCTGGAAGGAATTTCCAAAGAGACGGGAGCAGCGGGCTTTTTAGAAATTTCAGATGTCGGTTTTTCACCATGTTTGGCCCGTTTACACGGATCCTCAACAACATGACTATTCCCTTTATCATCACGGGATTTTCATTTGTGGGAATCATCCTCCCTCTGAGAAGAATCATGTCGTTCGTCCCTTCTCCCGTAGCGTTCTTCATAGGCACGCTTCTCACGAGCTTTCCTCGCAGCTCTTTCTTTGTCGGTTTCCCAGTAAGCAGGAAGATACCTCTTGGGGTCATAAGAGCCGCGTCTCCCATAACGTTGGAAATCATGGTAGTAAGAGCCACTTCATCCCATTGGAGATCCTGAAAATGAAGAAAATATAAATTCAGAAATCTTCAAAGCAAAGAAGTTGAATACATAAAAGTGCTAAAAAATCCTAAATGTTTGTAACATGCAAACTACGCGTGTCAAACTGCGAACCACTCCTCGGTTGGGGGGTGATGACGAATTTTACAGCAAGTGTCGACTCTTGGGCTGACGAAGTTTGTTGCAAGACAGATGTCGCTTCAACTACTGAGGAAATAACTTTAGTAGCAGCGGTATCATCTTTAAAAAGCTCTTATGAAGTGATCATCAAGTCGCTCAACCCCTCAAAAATGTCGTCAACATTGTGCCCGGCGGGACCCTTGCCTTCAGCTCCTTCATCAACAGTCTTCCCGAACTGGTGAGGAGGTTCCTCTTCCTCAATGACTGGGGCAAGTGCAAGTTTGTCGGACGACCCTGCAACGTCAATATAAGTATAGCACATCACTAGTGAAGCCTCAATAGTATGTTCTTTCAGTGTAAGTTCTCCGACGGAAACTGGGGCATCCGATGTCTCATACTGGAGAATCAGGAACTTCATGAGGCTGAGTAGATCGGGAAGGGTGCAGAAGTCCGAATTGGTGAAGAAATTCATCTTTCAACAAAAATTTAATACTTCTTTCCTCAATCGCCACGGCACTTAATCTTTCAAAAGTTGGCTTATGGCTAGAGTCTAGAAGGAGGAGGAAGCGCTGTAAAAGTAAAGAATGAAGTTAGCACTTAGTAACTCGGATCTCGAAAAGCTCAAATGGAAAAGGTAGGAGTGAGCAATCTTATTTCCTACTCTCCAGATGGCGTAAAATCCTGGAGGGCGACGAACGAAGAAGAATTGATTTAAGATCCCGTGGGCGCTTTCCGAAAGATCGACGATCAATATACGGTTCCTGGCGCTTCTCACGAGTGTGATAGAGGGATGATCTTTGTTCTTTGCGAATGTGCGCAAGTAACAGATTTCTTCAAAACTCGGAAGACAATCAAGTGTCCTCCTGAACAGCACGCCAAGTCCCATTAGGATGGCATGTCCATTAGGATGCAATTGGAAAGGAGAGATAGTCAATCGGAGACGGAGTCGCTGAAGAAAGTCATTAAAAGGAGGAATAGCACCACATAGGCACATCTGACGATTGACAGCGATAAAACCGAGAGGTGGCCTATCAGCAGTATCGTTTGGCCTGGGAATTAAAGCATCTACTTCAGCAATACCAAACTGAATACGTAATTGGTTGAACGCCCACTGACTCAGGGAAGTTGGAGTTCTTTCCGGAGGGTTATCCAATGGATTGGCTATCGGGAAGACCCCTTCAGCTTGCTCTATTACCTCTTCTTGAGAAGACATTCTACACAAGGAACTGGATATTCAAATATGAAGGTGCACATTTCCTAATGTGTGAAGTGTTGTGCAAAACTAACAAAATGACAAGAAAATATAACTGAAGTTAAACTAACACGCATTTGTCAATTATAAAGTTTCAGGGCTTGTTGTTTTAAGTCCAAATACAAGTGCAGTGTTGATGCAGACAAATCAGTTTTAATTGATTAACATTGTTTTTCCTTAATACTTCACTTGAGTTTGTTGATTCACAGCATTTCATATAATTTCTTTAAGTTGATTATCTTTTATCGACTAATCTGTCATTCGATGTGGGCGATCAGTGGCAGTATATTCGTCCCATTTTCTGCAAATGTTGTATTTGACAGGTTATTAGCGTTAAAGTTAATGAAATCTGTAAAGAAGTACAACAAGTTCCAGCATGTTATCTCGGCAGTTCAAGTTGGGAATTCAATTCAGCTATGTCAACTTGAAAGGAGTTCAAGGCAATGCAGGATAGGCTAAGTCCTAGGTCATTCAAATGCGTACGCGACCTACGACCTATGCCGCAACAAGTTAAGTCATCAATCTCCTAGGTCGCTCTGCTTTAAAATTTCATGTCATTCCAACAAGTTCGAGACATAAAGCTTCAAGAAAAGGCAGTGCAAATTCGGTTATGTATTAGGTCACTCAAGCGTACACGCGACTTAAAGTTAAGTCGCAGGAAGATAGGTCGCAGAGGGCAATGCCGCGAGCAGCTGGGTCAGGTATGATAGGTCGCAAGTATTATAGGTCGCAAGTAAGATAGGTCGCAAAAAGTTAGGTCGTAAGCAAAAAAGATCGTATGATTCACGATTAAACTGATAAGCCCAGGGCCTGTCCTCCACTCGAATGCAGCCACGTGTCCATCACCTCACAATCACCAGGAGCGCTACAATTCGACCTAGAATCCAATAACCTATCAACCCGTTAAGAACCTTCTCACATCCTCCAAACTCACAAACAAGATAACTCACGGCACTATAATCCACCATCTCCTCCTCAAAATCGTCAAGGATCGCCCAAAACCAAATTGAGCCACCTCAATTCCATTAGAAATCGATCGTGGCATGGTTCGCGATGAAACATAAGAATATGGAAATGGGTCAGAGGTTAAAGACGGGAATAAAGCGTGATTTAATGATGATTGTAAGTTGAATAGGGAACGGATTCCCTTACGTGATGGAATTGCAAGGATGATCGGTGACTGGTGAGTTCAGGTTGGAAGCTTCTTCAATGGCGTTTTTAAAGGCTGAAGCAAGTAAGGAGGAAGAAACGACTTAGCAGATTATATAGGGGGGAAAAGAGAAAGGAGAATGGACACGCGAGTTAGCTTATCCCTTAGGTCGCTCACGACCTAGCAGAGTTAAGTTGAAGCACACGACCTATGACATAGGCGTATACTTCGAGGGGCAAATGTTAACTCCTCTATTCCATGGCTTAGCGACCTAAGGAAACAAGCAACCTGAAAGAATTAAATTATGAATGACCTAATGGCTTAAGGACCGACCTAAGCTTATCAACGACCCAGCGACCTAACCATCAACACAGGGCAACGACATATCACAATAGAAAGACTTAACGACTTACCTAGCCAAAGGTACAAGAGATCTACGACCTAACGACCAATGGACTAAAGCGACCTAGCGACCTAGTAGCTAAGCGACCTAGCGAGTTATCACAGAATGAAGCCGCTTGCTTATAGGCCGCTTCCAACCTTAAGTCATCTTCCATCCTCCCCTAGGTCGCTCACGACCTAAACAATATCGAAGTGACTTCTTATGCCAATTCCTCCTTAGGTCGTTGACGACCTATGACTTGTCGGTTCATTAAAAGTGATCAAGTGCGCTCTTGTTAAGCCGAAGACCGCGTCCACTAGGTCTGTCACGACCTACGACCTATCCAAGGTCGCTCATGGCCTACGACCTAATTCAGAATTCTCCTATAAATACCCCACCTACTCCAACTGGAAGAGGATCTTTTGGCTTATTTATGGAATGCCTATACTCTGCAGAATTCTCGACTCATTCGACACTTCAAACACGAAGGACAACTCGACGAACTTCAAGAGGAAATCTAACACATTCGACATGGATTCAACGAGTTCTTCTACATCGGAGTTCTAGCTATTTGTCCTAGCAGTGTTGTAATCAAAGATTGTTGTAAAGTTGTAATTGATTCTGCAATAAAGAAGATTAAAGTGGACGTAGGCTTAACTAGAAGTCGTACCACTATAAAACTATTGTCTTTTTACTGCTTTCTCGGTGACTTTTCTACTTACTTCTAATTCCCATATTGACGGGTGGTGCTTTCACTTAATCTCTACTTACACCGGGGTGTTAGCGTTCAATTTTAAGCGTTACCAGGTGAAGAAAGTTATCTTTCTGCAAAAATTTAATAGTTCTTTCCTCAATCGCCACGGAACTTAATCTTTCAAAAGTCGGCTTGTGGCTGGGATCTTTAGAGGGAGGTGGAAGTGCTGTAAAAGAAAAGAACGAAATTAGCACCTAGCAACTCGGACTTTGAAAAGCTCAAATGGAAAAAGTGGGAGTGAGCAATCTTACTTCCTACTCTCCAGATGGCGTAAAATCCTGGAGGGCGACGAACGAAGAAGAATTGATTTAAGAACCCGCGGGCGTTTTTCGGAAGATGGACGATCAATCTATGGTTTCTGGCGCTTCTCACGAGTGTGATAGAGGGATGATCTTTGTTCTTTGCGAATGTGCACAAGTAACATATTTCTTCAAAACTCGGAAGACGATCAAGTGTCCTCCTGAACAGCACACAAAGTCCCATTAGGATGGCATGTCCTTTGGGATGCAATTGGAAAGGGGAGATAGTCAACCGGAGAAGGAGTCGCTGAAGAAAGCCATTAAAAGGAGGAATAGCACCACATAGGCACATCTGACGATTGACAGCGATGAAACCGAGAGGTGGCCTTTCAGCAGTATCGTTTGGTCCAGGAAGTAAAGCATCTGCTTCAGCAATACCAAACTGTATACGTAGTTGGTTGAACGCCCGCTGACTCAGAGTAGTTGGAGTCCTTTCTGGGGGATCATCCAGTGGATTGGCTATCGGGAAGACCTCTTAGCTTACTCTATTATTTCTTCTTGAGAAGACATCTACACAAGGAACTGGATATTCAAATATGAAGGTGCATGTTTCCTAAATGTGTGAAGCGTTGTGCAAAACTAATAAAACGACAAGCAGATATAACTGAAATTAAACTAATATGCATTTGTCAATTTTAAAGTCTCAGGGCTTGTTGTTTTAAGTCCAAATACAAGTGTAGTGTTGATGCAAACAAATCAGTCTTAATTGATTAATATGGCTTTGCTTTAATACTTCACTTGAATTTGTCGATTAACAACATTTCATATAATTTCTTTAAGTTGATTATCTTTTATCGACTAATCTGTCATTCGATGCGGGCGATCAGTGGTAGTATATTCGTCCCATTTTTCTACAAATGTTGTATTTAATAGGTTATTAGCATTAAAGTTAATGAGATCTGTAAAGAAGTACGACAAGTTCAAGCATATTTTCTCTGCAGTTCAAGTTGGGAATTCAATTCAGCAATGTCATGTTCATTCGAGTTGAAAGGAATTCGAAGCAATGCAAAATAGGCTAAGTCCTAGGTCGCTTAGATGCATGCGCGACCTACGACCTATGCCGCAAGAAGTTAGGTTGCAAGTATGATAGGTCGCAAGAAGTTATGTTGCAAGTATGATAGATCGCAAGAAATTAGGTCGTAAGCTAGATAGATTGTATGATTCGCGATCAAACCGATAGGCCTAGGGCCTGTCCTCCACTCGAGTGCAGCCGCGTGTCCATCACCTGACAATCGCCAGGAGCACAACGGTTCGACCTGGAATCCACTAACCCCTTAACCCGTTAAGGACCTTCTCATGTCCTCCAAACTCCCAAACTAGTTACCTTAAGGCGCTATAATCCATCATCTCCTCCTCAAATCATCAAAGATCACCCAAAACCGAATCGAGCCACCTCAAGTCCATCAGAAATCGATCGAAGCATGGTTCACAATGAAACACGAGATTATAAAATTGGATCAGAAGTTAAAGATGGGAATCCGGATCCATGATTTAAGGGTGATCGTGAGTTGAACAAAGAACGGATTCATTTACGTGTTGAAATCGCAAGGATGATCGGTGATCTGAAAGTTCAGGTTTGAAGTTTCCTCAATGGCATTTTCGAAGGATGAAACAAGTAAAGAGGAAGGAACGAGCTAGCAGTTTATATAAGGTAAAGAGGGAAAGTCGAATGGGCATGAGAGAACTCTTGGGTCGCTCACGACCTAGCAAAATTAGGTCGAAGCACACGACCTATGGCATAGGCGTGTACTTCGAGGGGCAAATGTTAATTACCGTATTCCGCGACTCAACGACCCAAGGAAATAAGCGACCTAAGCTTATTAACGACCTAGCGACCTAACCATCAACATAGGGCAACAGAATATCATAATAGAAAGGCTTAGTGACTTAGCGGGCTAAAGGAACAAGAGATCAGCGGCCTAACGACCTATGGAGTAAAGCGACCTAACGACCTACGGAGTAAAGCGACCTAACGACCTACGGAGTAAAGCGACCTAACGACCTACGGAGTAAAGCGACCTAGCAACCTAAAAGATCCATCAACCTAACGAGTCACAGAATGAAGCAACTCCTTATGCCGTTCCCAACCGTAAGTCGCCAACTATTCTCCCTAGGTCGCTCACGACCTAAACATACCAAAGAAGCTTCTTATGCCGCTTCCTCCCTAGGTCATTCACGGCCTATGACTTTTTAGTTTGTTCGAAGTGATCAAGTACACTCTAGTTAAGCCGTAGGCCGCTCCCACTAGGTCGCTTACGACCTACGACCTACCTCTAGGCCGCTCACGACCTACGACCTAGCTCCAAAATCTCTCTATAAATACCCCACATACTCCAATCGAGGGGGGATCTTTTGGCTCATTTCTAGAACGCCGATACACTCCAAACACGAAAGAAATCTCAGCGAACTTAAAAAAAAATCTAACACATTCGACATGGATTCAAAGAGTTCTTCTACATCGAAGTTCTAGCTATTTGTCCTAGCAGTGTTGTAATCAAAGATTGTTGTAAAGTTGTAATTGATTCAGCAATAAAGAAGATTAAAGTGGACGTAGGCTTAACTCGAAGCCGAACAACTATAAAACTGTTGTCTCTTTATGGCTTTTTATGTGACTTTTCTACTTACCTCTAATTCCCGTATTGACGGGTGGTGCTTTCACTTAATCTCTACTTACACTGGGGTGTTAGCGTTCAATTTTAAGCGTTAACAAATGGATCCTTAAAAGTTGGGAGGTCCCACTCATCCTTTAAGTTATGTGTGCATTTTATTACAGTTCACTTGAGGTTGTTTACATTGTACAGGTATGTACGTCCTGACTCGAGTGTTTGTGTTTATTTTCTTACGCTCATGTCAGCCTAAGTATCAGATTTGGGTTTCACCTTTATGAGCTAGGATTTGCTGGAGATTATCTATCTAGCTGTTATCTATTTCCATTCAATATTTTTTTATTCAGCTTATGTACTTGTGAACATTTATGTATTGGGATTTCTGTTGTATTTACTTTTCAGACTATGGTATTTTGTACGGTTTTGAGACTGTGTTTGAGACTGTATTTGTAGTAGCTTTATGAACTACTACTGTTTTTTTATTTCCGCTGCGAGTTATTTTGATTATCTGTGTCTGTGATTCTATGATTGGTTTTATTTGCTTCAAATTATATTACAATCTACTGTTTTGAATTATTCAAGTCAAACATGTGTGGATTTATATTTGATTTGAATGTTCCAAAATAGTGGGTCGTTAGATTATAAATTTTTATAATTTATAAACCTTTGAAACCATAACACATTGAAAATCATAACACTTTGAAAAAATGGCTTTGAAATCATAATTCATTGGAAACATAATATTTGGAAAATCATAACACTTTGAAATCATAACACTTCCCTCTTAAAAAGTTTAAATATTAATATTAGTTTATATATAATATTATAGTTTATTTAATAAAATAGTTTATATAATAAAATAGTTTATATAATAAAATAGTTTATAAAATAAAATAATTTACAAAATAAAATAGTTTATATAATAAAATAATTAGTATATTAAGTAGTTTTATATTAAAAATAGTTTATATTAAAATAGTTTACATATATTAAAATAGTTTTATATCGAAATTGGTATATAAATTAAAATAATTCATATAGTAAAATATTTTTTATATATGTATTAAAATACTTATATAATAAAACAGTTTCCTTAAATTTCATAAATCTATTCAAATTGGATTAAATTCCAAAATCCTATTTAAATCAAATCTCAGTTCTTCCATTTCAGTTCAATTCAAATCTCAATAAACCATGTTATATCAATTTCAAATATAGAATTGAACTAGAAAATAACCATTTCGATTTCAATAGATTTCAAAGTTTAAAATATTTAAACCTTTACAATAACTCAATTTGAAAAATTCATTTATATTTCAAATTCAACTTTACAATTATTTAATATTGAAATATTCACTTAGTCACTCCAATATCATTTAAATAAAGTTTCAAAAATAAAAATTTAAATAAAAACTAATTATCCCATTTAAATATTATTTAAATTTGAAAATATTCATTAAATAACCTTAAATCAAAATCAAGTTATAAAATCATATCCTTAAAATCTCAAATTCAATAAGTATCAAATCAATCTTATTTAAGTATAATTCTGAAATAAATATAATTTCAAATAAATTTCAAATTTATCTTTCCAACCTTAATTTACTAAAATTAATATAAAAATCTTTGTTTTTAAATAAAGTTTTAAATAAATACTTAAAACATATTATATACTAATTAAATCAAACTTTATTAAATCAAATCTTATTATTAAATTTAATTTAAATTAAATCTATATATATATATATATTTAAAAAATAGTAAAATTATAAGTAAATTCGTAAAATTTATAATTTAAAACTACTTATGACTTTAAAATTTCCAAACATTAAATTTTTTAAAAATCAAGAACATAAACATATATAAATAACATTTATATATATAATATTCTAAAATTAATATTTATATAAAACCGTATATATTTCTTTTTAAACCTTGGAAATCTTTTCCAAAATATATATTCATATAAAGACAAACGGTGTCTGTATATAATTTTCTATCCTCTGGTCAAGTGATATGGATGTTTATCATTTCAATCCGCAATTTAAATATCAATGGGTATATATCATTTCAAACCGCAACCCCAATTCAGTGTAAATGAAAATCGCTTAGGTTTATTATTTCAACTCATAACGATATTCTCCCATTCTACAAGACCTGTCAGGCATGTATCATTTCAATCTATAGGGAAGTCTATACTAATAGGGAACTTAAGAATGATAACAGTAACGATAATAATATAACATATCAACAACAAGCATATATCATCAATAACGGATAGAATATAAATAACATATCATCGTGTTAGATATCGTAGATGAATAGTTACAGATAATGGCATATCATATATATAGCAATTTAATAACTAGCAACATCATATTTCAATTGTCGTTTTAATTGAAATTAAATTTAATAAATATAAGGATGTTAATTATAAGCGATTGCTCACCTTTTGAGGCTAGAGATGAACGAGAAATTTATCTATGAATCCAAACACGAATTCCAAAACAAAGCAAGATTGGCATGAATTGGACGAACAAAGCTGATAACAGGGATTGATGAACAATTAGAATTAGTTGATATAAATTAATATATATATATATATATATTATTATCACTTTCAAATCAATATTAAATCCCAATACATAAAAATATACATTAAAAATAAATTCTCTATACATAAAATTTCAATTTAGTATCAAATTTAAACATCTAAAAATAAACCTCTATAAGTATGCGAAACTAGACTCAATTATACATAAACTAGTGTATAAACTTTCACACCAATTATATTTAAATCAATGTTTATTATGAAAATCAACATAACTTAGATTATTATAGTATATATTTAAACATTTAGCTATAGGGAGGGGTATACTCAATGCATATATAAAATCAAATAGATCATATATAACCAATATCCAAACAAATCCTTATAAACATAATTTTGAAATAGATGATAAAACATATTAACATAAAGTCTATTTACATATTATGTTACAAAACCATTCAAACACATATATTTTTAAATCAAAACAAGTGTGTGTGTATACATATATATAATTTACATAAAAAAATATTAGTATTCCTAAGAATCAATATATATACTATAATCGTTTAACAAGTTTCAAAAATACTTAAAATCATATTACAAAATACTCTTGTATATGTAATAGGAGAGAAGGCTAACCATATACACATATTTCAAAAACAACTTATATATATACGTGTTAACCGAAAAGAATAATTTATAGAAGACTTAATAAACTTTTATATATACTGTAACTTTATATGAAATATATATACTAGCAAAATAATACATATAAACAACATATTTTATAAGTAATATTTCATAAAACTAACACAATATATATATATATATATAAACAAAATCAAAACAACTATGTTCATAAGCACCCAATATACATACATATATTTGATGTAAAAAAATTTATAAACATATATATACACACATACACACACACACTCAACAAACATAATATAATATATAATAACTTACGGTATTTTCAACATAAAGCAAAGCAACTTAGGCAGGCTCGACGGACTTGGTGGTCTGAGGGGAAAAGAGGGAAGGAGCCGAGAGGCATAAGGTAGTGGTGGAGCGAGTCTTGGTGGAGGTTGTGGTTTGGACGAGGCTAGAGTTACCTGAGTGGAGCAGAGAGAGAGAGGTGTAGAAGATTGGTGGAGGAAGAAGAAGGTGCAGGCTTTGATTGTGGCAAGGGCGCGAAGTGGATGGGAGCACGGTACTGGTGGAAGGTGGATGGCAATGTGGTGAGCTCGGCCATGGAAAAAGGTAGGGCGGAGGGGAAGCTTGTGTTGTTCAACGATGGGAGAGAGAAGATGGGGTCAGCTGTAGGGTGGTAGGTGGGAAGTCCGATGGTGAGTGGTGTAACGACCCGGAAATTTTCGAACCAGAAAATTCCAAATAGTTATGAAAAGAAGAAAGAGATAGAAGAAGAAGAAGAAGAAGAACAAAACACCAAACATCTCACATACGCAGCGGATAAAATATAATAACAAATACTAACAGTTTACAAAAGAATACTAACTCTGTTGATTATATTTAATATACATCAGAATTTTCACATATATACAGTCACTGAATATATACAATTATCATGTCTCACATACACAGCAATATAATACAGTGGAAATATTTTATACGCTATAGCCATCCAGCTCGCCTTCTGAGCTCTAGAACGTACCTACCTGAAAATCTATATACTCGGTCTGACCCGAGCATTACACCAAAGTAACACCCGGGTCAGGTTGGAAACCAGCATGAGTAAACTCATCCAACATGGAATAACAGCATACAACTAAATAAACCCGGGTTAACTCAAACAAATTTTACAAGTTCACAGTATGTTAAAAACATAGCTAATTCCACACATCCATTTCCTAAGTACCAAAGCTTAGGTTTAAATAGTCCAATCCCTTTAAAATCACTTCACTCCAGCATATAGATTCCACATATCAACCCATAAAAATATTTGAAGTGGTTTCGGGTATTTCCCAATACACGATCCCGGCCTCTTCCAAATTATCCATACGAGATACACAACAATTCATATTAAATGTATCAACTCATTCAAGCATCTAATACCATACAATCATCCATAAGCAAAGCTTAATCGCGTACAAAACAATTCAATTTAATCTAATTGAATTCCTAACTACATTCATTTAGATTACTTCATTAAATATTAATTAACTCCAAATCAATTAATTCGTCAACCCTTCACTATTCATCTTAATTAATCATCTGGATTAATTATTTTTCAATTACATTCAAGTAATTATCTTAAATTAACTTCATATAATTAATCAGGCTCAACCAAGATCATTAAGTAATCTTAATTACTTCATGATTTAATTAATTATTTAAATACATAATCCTTAATTACTTATACCAATTAACTTCCCATAAGTCACTTATTATTGATTAATTCATCTTAATTAGTCAATCTTCAATTACATCGTTAATTATGTTAATTATTTTCAATTATATTTTAATTTGTTCTAATCTAAATTAATTACTTTAATTCAACCACAATATCAATCACTTCCGTTTAGTTTCAACCTGTAATTAATTATCCGTTTGTTTACTTTATTAATCAAATTTCTCCTAAATTAATAACCTTAATTAATCTCTTGATTTATTCCTCGAAACAATTTTATTAATTTCATTAAGTAATTATTTACCCAGCCATCCAATGATTATTCTAAATTACTTACACTTAATTAATTAACTTAAACTTAATTAATTAATTCAAACCCCTTATTAAATTTTAAGATGAAGGCATTTTCTTATTTATGTTTTAAGTTTAATACAACTTAAAACCCAATATACCTCGAGTCAAACCCAATTAACTTGAGGACCAACCAAAACCAAAGTCATATCATCATTAGTGTACATCCAATAAATTTCATCATTCAACCAATCCATTTAAATCTAATAAAGCTCCGACTGAGTGAGGTTTACTTACCTTTGATTTTGCAATCCAAATCCAATCTCGACTTGATTCCCTTCTGATATTGACCTTGAATAATAATTTATATGATTTATTAACATTTGAAATAAATCGAAAATCAATTACCATTTAATACTTAAATTTTAAATTAACAATTTGGTTTTAATCTAATAAATTCTAATTTCAACCAATTTCCTCAAATAATTTATTTCAACAAGATAATCTCTAAAATTTCCAATACCCAAACTCCCATGTCTACCCTTTTCCTCTTCCCAAAATCTTACTTATAAAATAATATATAGGTTTAAAAATCCTATCTTCATATAAACTTCTAACATTTTTTTTAAACAATCTGTAAGTTCTGAATATATCAAATTTCAAAAACCAATGGAACCGTAAGTTGTTTTAAACTAATGTTAAACAATTTGTAAGGTGTTTTAAACAAATCAAAATGTTATAAGTTCTGAATATATTTTTAAAAAATCTGTAAAGTGTTTCAGAAACCCTTTTTTCTTTTTTCTCTCTTTGTTTTTTTAAAAAAAAAATCAAATACTATTTACCTTCCTGCTGTTGACCCGCTCCCACAATCATAGAACTCCTCCTCCCATCAGTTGTAACAACCCGCATATTTATCGATTTTACATTTAAATATTTTGTTTAAATATTTTGTCGTTAATCGGATATTGGTCCGAAAAGCTACTTTTTGCAAACGGTCAAATTCGGACTCGAGACCACTTCCATTGAGTTCGAAATGTCGTTTACAAGTTTTTAAGTATAAACATCGATAGGTTTGGAGTTAGCGAAATTTCACTAACTTTTCCCGCTTTGGACTTTGGGTTAGTTTAGCCTATTAAGCCCAAGTTCCAACCCCCTTCTCCTCACTCTTCATAAATTTCCTAACTAACTCAAGCTTGGGCATTAATGGTGAAAAGAATGGGAAATTAAAATTCCAAGCACAAATTCAATTGCAAATCCAACATTCAACTCCAAATTCAAGTAGAAGATATTGGATTCAAGCTTTGGATTGCTTCTCCTTGCTTTCAAGCTTCGTCTTCATAAACTTTAGTGCAAAGGTGAGATTTTTATCTCACAATTCTAGTCTATAACTATATTGGACTGTTGGGAATGATTCCCCATCACTTTAGCATGTATATTTGCATTTGGTTTGGATTGGATTGGCGAAAAACTCCAATTTTTAGTTGTTTGGTGAACTTCCTGAGCTTAGGTCGCTCTGCCCAGGTATAGGTCGCTCGGAATCATTAGCTCGCGCGTGTGGAAAAGTCAAGGCCTGCATATTTCGTGCTCCTCGGATTTAGGTCGCCTCGGATTTAGGTCGTAGGTCGTTGGACTTTAGGTCGTTCGCGTATAGGTCGTTCGGCCTTGCCTGCCTCATTAGGTCGTGGGACCTTAGGTCGTAGGTCGTTAGGCTTAGGTCGTTAAGTCGTTCCCTCTGTTGGAAACGTCTCCTCGGTCTTAGGTCGTTAGACCTTAGGTCGCCCCCCCTAGGTCGTTAGACCCTGAGTTGTTCCGCCTTCATTTAGCTCGCGCACTTCTTTAGGTCGCATACTCCTTTAAGTCGCATGACTCCCATCCCTTTAGGTCGTTAGACCTTGTTTTCCTTAGGTCGTTGGACCCTATTTCCTTTAGGTCATATGACCCACTAGGTCGCTTGGCCCCTTAGGTCGCGACATCTTTAGGTCGTGTTACCTATATACCCCTAGGTCGAAAGACCTTAGGTCGTGCACCTTTAGGTCGCGAACCCTATTAGGTTGCGAACACCTTTAGGTCGCGAACCACTTTAGGTCGCATGACCTCGTCTCCGTTAGGTCGTGAACCTTGTTAGGTCGCAAACACCTTTAGGTCGCGAACCACTTTAGGTCGCATGACCTCGTCTCCGTTAGGTCGCGAACCCATTTTAGGTCGCATGACCTTTACCCTTTAGGTCGCTGGACCACTAGGTCGTGCCCCTTAGACCCCTAGGTCGCAACCATTAGGTCGCTCGACTCTATCCCTCTTAGGTCGTTAGACCTCATTTTGTCTTCACTAAGTCGTTGAACCTCTTGTGACAATTTTATTAGTGAAGATTTACAGTTTGTTCGTAAATATTTAAGTTAAGCAAGTGGTTATGGGACATGAAGCTAAACTTCTATATTTACTAGCTTAGTGTAATTGACACTTCTCGTTGATCTTGATGATCGCTTTATGAATTAGACTAGCAATTTCGCGATGTCTCTTTCATTGCAAGGTTAGACTAGACACCACTTGTGTGATTCCATTCACACATACCTTTCTGCTTTTTGGTTAGTCTTGACCTCAATCTGTGTGATTCCATTCACACATGCGGGGTAGCTCCCCATGGTCTTCGGACCGTCATGTGATAGGCCTCTTTCCCTTTTTATGATTTCTGGATTTCTTGTGTTGATTTCTGGAATTTGTCTCTTTGACTTGTCATGAGTACAAGTTTAGGGTATGATGCCCTCTTTGGATCTTTGAGAAGATTCTTGTGATGTTAATTTATCTCTTATCGGTTGATCTCCTGTTGATCGTTATTTGCATACTTATAGTAGTATGTCAGTATGGATATTTTATGTTTTTGCCATATCTTTTATTTTATATCATGTCATCTGATATTTATAGCTAGACTGATCCGTTTATTATTTTCTTATAAATAATACTCGGGTCAGACCGAGATGTTACAGGTGTTACTGCTTGACTCCTCCCCCAGTGATTCACTACTCAGACTTTTGGCTACTTGTTTAGATTAGCAGCTTTTGTTGTTTACACCTGAGATATAGACTCATAGTTGTATTCTTTTGTATAGCACGCGTTGCTATTCTTTTGTATTATCGTGGATCTTTTTAGACCACTACTCTGATGTACACTTTTATGTGATATATATTCATATCTCTTTCCGCCTTTGTGATATGGATATATGTGATTGATTCGCATGTTATGCTTACTTCTATATTTGTTTCCGAAGATTATTTTATAGCCACCGTGCGATAAGAAATTACATGGATGGTCGCTCCTCAACAGCCTTATTCTCCGCGCTAGTTGACAACACTACACCGTAGTGTTCTTGGCTAGCGTGGGTATAGAGGTGGGGCGTCACATCAGTCGACAACCCACGCCACTGCCGAACGCCTCCACCTTGCCATCTTTGCTTGCCCTCGAACTCGCGAAGCTCCACGCTGCTCGACCTCGCTGCCTCATCGCGACTAGGTCGCAAGGCAAAAACCTAGTTCCCAATCGATCGCGACTTTGGCCTCCCCTTTCTTTCGCCTCCCTCCAATCACTGCACGGCCCAAACCCTAGAATCGCGATGCCGAGCCTTTTCCCATTTTTTTTAACGACTTCGGCTTCTGATAGAAGACGACGACACGATTTGGGGAAAATAAGTGCGGCCATTAGTTTGTGTTTCTTTTTTTTCTTTTTCTTTTTTTATGATTTGGGAACGAAGAGATTCGGTCACCCCCGCTTTTTATTTTTGCAGTTGTATTTCGATAAGGACATGGGAAGACGAAGATGTACCTTTTGAACGGCTTCTAGCGTAAGCTTTGTATTGTAAAATATCTCTGACCTATGTACTTTCAGTTTTATTATATTATAAAATTCCTAACGCCTCGTGAATTACCAGTTAAATTTCGAACTCCCCTTAAGGAATGCCGCTAGGCAATTATAAGATTCTACACGTGTCCCGAACATAATAAAACGTGTTTCAGAACCTAAGTCGATCGTATGCACGATTTACAAAAGAAAACGACCCGTTTTAAAATAAATCGATTAGAATAGTTCTAAGCGTTTTGAGCTGACAGGGTCAAACGACAACTCCAATTGCTATGAGAATTGAAATCCGATAATAACTAACTATTACGGATCCAATGGAACTGTTTTCGTTAAATTCCGAGACTGTGCCTCGGAAGGCTATTTTTAAATTCCAATTTAAACGATATATTATTAAAATTAATCAAATCACCTTTAAATTTTATTTCAACCATTCTATTATTTTCAGTATCATAATTATAAATTTTATAAGCCTTCAAATTATTTATAAACTGGTTTAGAATCTCAAATTCAACAATTACCAAGTTCAATTATTAAATTCAATATTTAAACTATATAATTCAATGATTTAATTATCAAGTAAATATTGATATCTTGAATTCAAGTTAAAATTAACCTTTAAATATTTTAAAAATCAATTAATTATTCAAATTTAAATTGCTAGAAATTCCGGGTCATCGCATTCCTCCCCCCTTAAAAGAATTTCGTCCCCGAAATTACTAGTTAGGAAGAATGGTTCAATACCCGTTTACTTTTCCTAAAACCCACAATTCAACATCTTATCAACTAACTTTATTAAAGACCCACTATCCTTAATCAACTTCCCAAAACCTTCTATAGCTTTTATGCAATACCCTTCTGCTCACTTCTTTCAATTTCAATTTAAAACCAAATTTTGAATTATCAAAATTTTCTCAAAATTTATCTAACTCTCTAAATTTCCAAAATTTTTTGCCAGCGTCTCCTTTGCGCGGCTAGCTCGGTACTACTACAAAAGGCCTCTACGGGCTTCCAAATTCCAAAAGAAAACAAAAGCCAAGTGGCTACATCAAAAACCCAATCCAATTTCATACAGAAACTTAAATACATACCTTTTTGTCGGCAATTCACATTTATCCTTTGGAATCGAATTCAATTTTCTTTTCCCCTTTTAATACCTGCATATCTTGTTTAACAACAATATTCAATCGTAACTTACAAATCATTTTATACATTCCCTTATATAGGTTTCTGTGAGGACCCGCAAATCCGTACTCCTTGAATATACACTAATCTCCATAGATTAACTCAAGATGAACAGAAATACGAATTATCAATATTTAAGAAAAAGAAAGAGAGAGAAGAAGAGAGAAAAAGATAGAAAATAGAGGGAAAAGAAAATAGAACGGAAAGAAAACAGCACAACAATATCAGAATCTCACAATCGCAGCGGAACAACATATAATAAATAAATAAATAATCTTTAAACAAAGAACTATATCAGTTATTACATTACATCACATTACATTACATCAACATCAGAGTGTAGGAAAATATTTCGAAGGTAGAATATAAATCTTAGCCAACATACGACCATTATCGTATGCCTACTATAGCTAACTATGTTCAATAGCAGGTTACCGCCACATTTCATAGCATGTTATACAACTAAAACCGTACAAGTCTTGTAACGCCCCGGAAATTTTCGACTTTCGAAAATTCAACATCGATACTCACTTTATCGACTGCCGAGAAATCGAAGGCCAAAAACCCGAAAAGTTATGGTTTAAGAAAAAGAATTTAAGAAAAGAGAAGAGAAAAAGATAGAAGATAGAGAGAAAAGAGAATAGAAAAAGATAGGGAAAAGAAAACAGAAAATAGAGAAGAGATAGAAAATAGAAAATATAGAACAGAAAGGAAACAACTGAACAATAACAGAATCTCACAACTCGCAGCGGAACAACATATAATAATAAATGAATAATCTTTAAACAGAGAACTATATCAGTTATTACATTTTATACATTACATTTCATTACATCATATCATCAGAGTGTACAACGACATACAACAACAAACAGTGCAGCGGAAAAGAAATACTATATAACTAGTAATACGCCATGCCATCCATCTTGCCTCCAGCAACTCCTGAATATGCAGAATATCCTGGTAAACCTAACTCTTAACTGCCCGTGTGGAAATTGGTGGGCACCCAGAGTTTAGGAAGGAAAACAATAAACTCCGAGTCAGTCATGTGACTGGTGAGAGAACTCAAAATAGTTTATTTATCTTTAAAATCAAAATAGAAGAATATTTTTAAAGTCAATTCGCAATGCTTTTAAAAATGAGACTACCATAAGGCCTCCCGCACACACACACAATGCAAACGCAGAATCGGAGGAGATTTCTCCTTATGGTAGTCAAAGATGCTTGATACGCATTTAAAAGAACATTTGATATTATTATTAGTGCATAGTGTAGGAAAAATTCATTTCGAAAGTAGAATATAAATCTTAGCCAACATACGACCATTATCGTATGCCTACTATAGCTACCATCCAAACAGTGTTGCGACACCATAAGTGAATGATAGGTTCTACAACTAATACCATACAAGTCACGTATTGTTTCTTTGGATTTCCAACGAATGATCAGGCCAAGGAACTTCCCATTGCCACATGAGAATGCCTCTGGATGGACATCCCCGAGAACCAAACCGGATCTCTACCAACACAAGGCCGGGTTACCCCTAACTGAGTAACAACGGACCGAATATGCCATCCCCCGGTCCTTTGGGACCTTTTCACCGAGCGCTCATAATCAATTCACACAATCATAACAAAGTGTTTTCAACATGAGTAAGTATCTGGGCTCCATACCATGATACCACCCTTTTCCAGAAGGAAATGCACACATCCTAAAGGGCGCTACCCCTCATAACCTTGCTGCTTCTTTCCTGTTTTGACCATTCACGGGGTGTGAGGTTCGACGAAGTCACGTCCACAAAAACATACTTTATACAAAAGCCATGCTTTGTGTCAACAAATGATCATAGAAATGATCACAAAGATAGACGATCAAATAAATGATCCTATCACAAATAATCAACACAATGATCATTTCACAGCAACACTCAGCATGTCACATTACCAAATTGGGAATATATCGCTGATAACTTCAACTATATAACCTCTGAGCTCGTACGTCTCAGAGAAGGGTGTTAAGCTAAAAGAATAAATTCTCCGCCACCAACAGAAATATATTTGAAAGAAATCGGCTTTACATCTCAACTTGTAATGTCAGACATACAATCCATACAAGTCTGTTCCGGGCTCGAACAAAACCGAAGGCACTTACAAAGAAGTCCTTGCAATCCGGATATTCACAATCCTGATCGGATTCACCATCACATATGGAGAACTCAATACCGTAGCTACTCGGTGCAGAGTCAATCGACAGGTCATCCTATCGCTCTCGCAAATACCGGGTCTTCAACACCGATCTTCAATGCGATTCATAACGACGTATCACATATTCGGAATGGGTTATATGACCCCATGGTCCTTTCTCGGTTAACCCGAATAGTGAGCGCTTATTCAAAAATAAGTGTGGCATTCAAATTCAAACAATTCACATCAATTACCCATTCAAAGGGAAATATTGATAGTCGGTTATTGAACTATCAATGGATATGCACACATCACCAGTTTCCAAATAATTTTCCAAATTATTTATTTTCCAAAAATCATATCTTTACAAGATATATAATTTCACACTTCAAAAATAAATCAATATTTATTTTTTTAAACAAAATCTCCTTTTCATTCATAAATTCCATAGTGAATTTATATTCCAAAATTATCTATGAATATTCGATTTCAATTATTCATTCCAATTTATCTTCAAAAATATAAATTCTCAAAGTATTCACTTTATATTGGAAAACATTTCCATACTTATTTAATAAGTAATTCACAAATTTTATTTATTTTCAACCTTTGGAAAATATTCAATATACTTAAATCGAAATTAAGTATATATTTCATTCTTTAAGGAAATCATTCTCTTAAACATATTTATTTGGGCCAAAACGAATGTTACGTAAAACATCGTTACGACAACCCAAAATCACTAGTATAGGGATTCGAAATTAAAATAGATATATAAATCCCAATACTATACAAAACATTTCCTTTCAGAAATCATTTACTATAACAACAGTGTTATAGTCCACTATTTCCTTTTATTTCTCGAAAACGTCTATTTCAACAATCAATGTTGAAATCTATGGTTTCGAATCTCAATCCAATTGAAACATCGTTAACTTGTTTTTAATTCTATTTAAAACACCACATTCAAAACAATTTCTTTAACATATTATTCACTATTCAAAACGTGAGTATACTACGTTAACAAATTTCATCCTTTTATTCATTTTATTTCAAAGGATTATTCACAGTCAAAAAATGTGAATATAACTCCATTACTAAGTTTCAACAATTTACTTATCAAAATAAGTCATTTTCGAATTTATAAAACAACGTTTATAAATTCCATTTCTAATTATTTTATGACAACTTCCTTTTATAAATTTTCTTTATTAACTTATTCGATTTATAACTCAATTATAAAACAAAAGTTCACATTATAAGTTAAATACTTATAATTTATTCGTTCACAAAAATCGTTCCTTTGAACTTCATAATTATAAATCTTATAACTTATAAGATTCAATTATTTATCCAAAACCATTCTTTTAATGACTTTATAAATTTTATAAACCTACTGCTTATAAAATTCCATTTATGATTTCACCATTTATAATTTTATAACTTTCATTCAATTTATGAAATTCATTTTCACTTCAATCAAACACTTATAAAAACTCGTTTTATAATGTCAATATTCCAATTTATAAATATCCATTTATAAATCTCTTAATATAAATCAATTTATATTATTCTTTAAAACGTCTTTAATCTCTTTTATTATTTCACCATTTTGATTTATAAAATAATTAAATTTTATAAATCCTATATCTAAACTTTTCACAATAAATTCTAAAATCCCGATTAAACTATTTTATAAAATCATTAGCATCATATTCTCAAAAATCAGTTTTTAACTATATTTCTCAAAAATCATAATTTTTATAACTTTAAAAATTATAACGTTTATTTATATAAAATGGATCAATTCCAAAAATATTTTATATTTTCAAAAATCACTTTAAAAAATCATTTTAAAATTCCAAATTTGGTCCAATGATGCTACACACCAAATAGTCAATCACGACTACAACGATATCATATATCGATATGATAATCAATCAAATATCAAAATATCTGAAATCTAATAAATACTGTTGAGGAATCCTGTTGGATCCCTCCAACCTGTTTTCCTGCATCCACAAACATTAGCACAATACCAATTTCACTCCAGTACGAAATTATCGCGGTATATGGGATTTAAATATTATCCGCTTAATAGACGGCGCAATAGGGTCTCATCCGCTAAACAAATAAATGCGGGAAATCAATAACTCCAATATATACATATGCCAATATATATATTGCTATTATATATAATACCAATTTCACTGTTTATGAAATATTCACGGTATATGTTTTTATTAAATAACATCCGCTTACTAACGGCGTATAATGTCTATTTTAACAATCAATAGATAACAATCATCATTCAAACATGCATTCAAATATTTTAAATCTAACTATTTAAAATAAAATTGAAACTGATTCGATTGAGTGAGAAGTTCTCACCTTGATTTTAAATTCCATTTTAGCGATTTATTTCGAATAAAATTAAACGTGCGTTTAATTTTACCCAAAATTTTCACTAACTCCAAACGATTCCAAACCAACTCCATCGCGTAGTGCTCGTCCATACGATTCCAACGCAACTGAGTTTGCATTTTTTCGACCTCGTATGAAAAAGTTATTGATTTTTGAAGTTTTGTAACGACCCGTATTTTACGTGTCGATATATCGTAGAATTCTAGGTCGTTAGTGTTGTTTATGTCGTCCTTAGCCTAAGTCGTAAGGGAGGATAACTCGTATGTTGTTTGAGTCGTGTGGAAGTTAGATTGGGAAGTTAACTCGAGATAGTGCTAGAGCGAGTTAACAGGTTAGTGATATTAGCGAGTTACGAGTTATCAGGTTAGAAAGGTTAGCGACTTAGTGGCTGGGACGAGTTAGCGTATTAGTATGTTGACCGAGTCATAATAGTTAACGAGTTAACTAGTGGGCGAGATAAGGATTAACTCGTATGGCCGAGTTATAGGAGTTAACCGGTTAGGTCTGACCGAGTTAAGAACTGAACGACTTAAGGGTTAGTGGAGTCAGCGCGTTGCCGAGTTAGTGAGGCTAGTGTGTTAGCGGGTTAGTGAGCTAACGAGTTAGCAGAGTTACCGAGTTAAGTGTTAGTGGATTGGTCCGGCTTAGTGTTAGGACGGCATGTGTAGTTAGGTCATGACTCATATACGAGTTAAGTCGTTGGGTCGGCCAGGTGATAAGTCATTTCCCTAGTTGAGTCATTGAGTTCGATAAGTCGTAAGCCGTTGAGTCGTAGCTCGTGTATGAGTTAGGCCGCGCATAGGATAAGTCGTTTGGTTCTGTGTGTGTTAGGTTGTAGTACCTGTTGAGTCGTGGGAATGGCTGAGTCGTATGTTGCTAGGTTGTTGAGTCGTTTACGAGTTAAGGATAGGTTGGCTGGGCTCGATGAGTCGTATAACGTGTTGTTTGATGAGTCATGGACGACTCGTGGGATAAGTCGTGACCGACTTAAGGGGCGACGACTCATGGGGCTTCCAGCCTATAAATAGAGGGCTTTGGCTCACTTTTTGGCACCAGTTTTTGAAGCGACGAAGTGCTGCCATTTTGAGAGCTCGACTACAACATTTCTTCATTTCCTTTTCTCCATTCCAATCTAGTTCTAACATCCATCCAAGATCGAAGATCGAAGAGCCAAAGTTGAAGACCTTCATCCGACGAAGCTAGATTTCACCATTTCAAGCGAGATTTCACCAAATCGAGCTTGAATCCTTGCTGTCCAGATCTGAAATTGATAGTTTTTGAAGTGTTTGGGTGATTTGGTGAGTGGTAGTTATCTCTCACGCGGACCCAAAGGAGTGTATTGGATTGGTGGTTTGTTGGAGTGTTGTAGATAGTGATTTTATGCATTCTTCCTTAGAACCAAGTGTAGATCCATTACTTATGAAGATGTTTACCTTTATAAGTTCATTCATCTAGTTGTAGAGACAAAACCCATGAGTTATATTTGTTAGATCTATGCTAAAGACCCATGATTCATGTATGTTAGATCTATGCTCATTTATTTACGAAATTGCCATTGTAATTATAAATGCCTATTTAGATCATGTTTGATTACTTGATTTTCTATGTAGATCTTGTTGAATGATTGATTTCTTGGATTAATGTTTGATTTGATTGATTAGTTGATCTATTACTTGACTTGGACAAGTAAGGTCGATGGTGATTCAAAAGCTAAGTGGAAAGGCTCTTGAATGGTGAACGCTGCCTGTAGCATATGAAGCGGATGTGGAAGCTCATATGGATGGATTCGATGAAGTGGAACCTTGCCATAATGCGAGAAGGCAAAGCATGATATTGAGATGGGACTTTGCTATGATGTGATGGGGCAAGGCATATGTTGAGATGGGATGGGTCATGATGACGTTCCAAGCACGGGCCATGACGACGTGCGAAGTTATAACTCGGTGATGCGGTCCGAGTTGGGATGGATAATGGTTAGCTTGAGAGGCGCTTGAGCTAGTATGGAAAGAGTCGTCAAGGAGGATGACTAGGAGGCTAAGATCTCATCGTTGTTGAAGGTTCTAGCATACTCAAAGCAAGGGTACGTTGGAACGGGTCACGATGACGTTCCAAGCACGGGTCACGATGACGTGCTAGTACTCTGGGCTGATGCGTTCGGCTTAAGCACGGGTCATGATGACGTGCGGAGTTATGTCTAAAACCGGGGTCACCATTAGCCCTTGACAGGTGGTCATTCAACTAACGGTGAAATCAAGGCAAGGATAACAGTGATAGCCAAAGTCATGGATGTTTGGTTGTATTATCATTCGGTCTCAAGAGCGATGTTTTCTGGGTGCTTATCTGATCTTGGTCTAGGCCTTGGGGGTTTGTATTTGGAAAACATCGTCCTTGGCTCGAGTGATTATTGCTTTACCTTAATTATCTGCTAAGTTATGCTTGCTTCTTCTTAGTATGTGTCTGGGGGCTATCACTGTAGAAAGAGGTGGAGTGGGATGGTTTGGTTCCTATTCCTTTTATCCCTTATGCTCTTTTGGTATGTTTGATAGTTGATTTACTGCTCACTAAGACTTTGTCTGACTCAAGGTTTTATGTCTCCTCTTATTACCTTGGGCTGTTCATCCATGTTGGGATGGGCAGACTAGGTAGCAGGTGACAGGTGCTGTTCTTGGAGACTACGCTGATGATGACGAAGACGAGCAGGAGGCTTTTGCATATTATTTCCTATTATATGTACTGGGTGTTCTGCTGCTGTATTGGTTTGAGTGTTATGTAGTGAGGCTTTGATGTATGGATGATTCATATGTTTGTATAAAGCTATTATGATTAGATGATGATATTTTGTTCTATGGGAGCTTCACTGTATTATATTTCTCTATTGTATTTTATCCATGCGCTGTGAGTTTTACGATAGAGTCTACGATGTTTATGTTACCCTGACTATCGTCCATGGCTACCTGGCACGCTTTTCAGCGAACTATTCCTCTTGTTTTGGTGCGGGAGTCATGGGCGGTCGTCACAAGTTTACACAAATTTTAATATAATAATTACAACATTAACTAACAAATTTTAAACCTATGCAATCCAGGCCTTTGGATCCAACACCAACCCATCTCAGCCGTGCATTCCATCCCCTTCTCCCTCGTATGCATCTCCAGGCCGCACGAAACAAAATCAAACCCAACTCTTGATACTAGGGTTTCAATTTGCATCCTCAATACTCGATATAAACTCGATCAGGGACTTGCGTTTTGAAGCTCTTGACCCCCTCCATGCTCGGCCTGAATGGCACAAGGCTCGGCCCCCCCATGTTGCACGAATCTCGAGGACGAACGGCCACGCACGCAGGCTATTAACACACAAAATACAACTCCAATCGCGATCTCCACCGTTGATATGATAGATCTTGACGTCCTCTTCAATTTGTTAGTTGAAAGTTGTTGGTAAATATCGATGGATGAGGAGATAATCGAGGTGGAAGTTGGGACGTTTCTGGCCATTGGACAGGGAGGTGGCGGCTAGGGTTTCATTTTCTTTTTTTTTTCTTTTTTTAAATGAAGGGTGTGGGTGTCTATTTATAGAAGAAAATTGAACACTATTCATCCGAAAATTCCGAACTCCGATTTACGCGCCGAAACTGACATTCCTAGGGTTTATCCCGCGTTTCGGACACAATGGAACAGGTTTCGGAAGCTAATTCGGACATCTGTGCGAGTTATGGCTATAAACGTTCAATTTGAATTAAACCGATTTCTAGGCGTTTTAATTCGTACCGGACAAACGGTAAATCCAATTGACTTGAAATTTGAAACCTTACAATAATATCACATTACGGATCCGATGAAACTGGTTTCGTCGAAATCCGAGACTTTTTGAAAAATGGCTATTTTAACTCGCCAAATTAAAATTAAAAATAATCGATGCGTTTCGAGCTGCCACGATGAAACGATAACTCCGATTGACACAAAAATTGAAATCCGGTAATAACTAACTATTACGGATCCAATGGAACTGGTTTCGTTCAATTCTGAGACTGTTCAAAAATTGGCTATTTTACAGTCGATCATTAAATATTAGAATATTCAATTTTCACAAATTAACTCTTAATTCAATTTTAAAAGTTCTAAAATATCGTTCTAACTCCAATATGATAAAATAAAATTTTACAAATCATTTTCAATCATATTTAACTCAATTTTCAATTATTTTCATAATTTAACATATTAAATTATCGATTTAATTATTCAATTAAATCCAAAAATTAAAAATAAAATTTATTTGACTTATAAATTCACTTGTTAATATTTAAAATTAATTAAATATCCAAATTTTAATTAATAAAAATTCTGGGTCGTTACAATCTTCCCCCCTTAAAAGAATTTCGTCCTCGAAATTAACAAGTAAGAAAAGTTACAGAATCTATTAATTTTTTCAAAATCCATAGTCAAACTTCTTATAATACTTTACTAAGTTTCAAATCATACTTAGTTATTTTTTAAAAAACAACTACTATTGTTTAACTTTCAATTCCAAAATCAAAGTTAAAGTTTTCAAAATTTTCCAAATTTTCTCAAATTTTTTCTAACGCCTTAAATTTTCGGAAAAATTCGCCATAGTTTCCTTTGCGCGGCTCGATCCGAAAAAAAAATGACAGTATATATATCACAAATATACATCTCATCAAGTAATGAGGCATCCCGAAGGGAAAAAAGTATAAAAGTACGGTATGTAATCCGAGATATGTACCTTATATTTTATTAGCAAGCATATACGGCTAATATAGCGCGAAAGCGAGCTCCAAATGCGAAGCAAACGCGATCCGCACCTACTAATCACTCAACAAACAACATGAGAACATGCATATATGAAAATAATCTCAATATACATCATATAGCAACATAATACCTATATATGTCAACATAGCAAATGCAGTAAAAGCAATAAATGCAAACATCAACCAACTATCATCCAACAAATTCATATTCTCTTTAATATTTCATGAATTGGTTTTCAATTTAATCACATTTGATTCATTTACATTGGGTTTACTAACATTCATTTTCAATTAGTTTATATTCGCTAATTCATATTCAAGTTGGTTCACTTCCAATTCAATTTCAATTCTATTTAAGATTCACTTAACTTTAAATTGAATTCCAATTACTTTAGCTTTCAATTTCATTAATACTTAATGAATTATATACAATAAATCAACTAACAACCATATAACAACCAATGTTTATTTAACACAACCCAATTCCCTTGCTTATCAATTGGTTTAATTAAATTGATTTTCATTCAATTATTCAACTTTCAATAACATAAGATTTTAATGAATTAACACTTACATTCATTATTACATATCAACTTAATTCACATTCAATTGATTCATTTAATCCATTCAATTCATTAATTCAATTCAATTTCTAAAGTTGAATTTCATTTACATAACTTAAGTTCATATCTATCACTTCACTTTATTATTTTACTTTGATATCAAAATCAACCTCGTTCAACATCTCTTAAGTTATATTCCATTTACAAACATCACATTGTTTTACTTAACTTAATTCCCACTTGTAAATAAATTCAGATTTCAATTCTAAAGTAAATTTTCCATTTAACTTTAAATTCATTTTTATTTACTACTCATATTCATAAATATATTCATATAGTTTCACTTCTTATATATATAAGTTTATTTCACAATTGTAAATCACTTTAATTAAAATTCAATTCTTATAATTCTTTTGCTTATACAATTATTCCCTTATATATATAATATACTTAAGTAAAATTATTTCATTTACCAAATTTAAAACAATATTGTGTCGAATTGTTCTGTACAAGTGTTTAGAGATCCCTATCAACAACGTTAATTACTCGTATTAACCAGAATCTATATACCACTCAACAAATCAATCATCACAATATAAAACAATTTTATATATTCACTAACAAATATGCTCTCATAGCTATTATTACACTCAAACTCAATCTAGAGTACTGCTGACTCTATCTCTAATGAGTAATACCCAACAGAACCATGATTGTCGCTTAACCATAAGCTCTGATACCAAATGTAACGCCCCGAAAATTTTCGACTTTCGAAAATTCAACATCGATACTCACTTTATCGACTGTCGAGAAATCGAAGGCCAAAAACCCGAAAAGTTATGGTTTAAGAAAAAGAATTTAAGAAAAGAGAAGAGAAAAAGATAGAAGATAGAGAGAAAAGAGAATAGAAAAAGATAGGGAAAAGAAAACAGAAAATAGAGAAGAGATAGAAAATAGAAAATATAGAACAGAAAGGAAACAACTGAACAATAACAGAATCTCACAATTCGCAGCGGAACAACATATAATAATAAATGAATAATCTTTAAACAAAGAACTATATCAGTTATTACATTTTATACATTACATTTCATTACATCATATCATCAGAGTGTACAACAACATACAACAACAAACAGTGTAGCGGAAAAGAAATACTATATAACTAGTAATACGCCATGCCATCCATCTTGCCTCCAGCAACTCCTGAATATCCAGAATATCCTTATAAACCTAACTCTTAACTGCCCGTGTGGAAATTGGTGGGCACCCAAAGTTTAGGAAGGAAAACAATAAACTCCGAGTCAGTCATGTGACTGGTGTGAGAACTCAAAACAGTTTATTTATCTTTAAAATCAAAATAGAAGAATATTTTAAAAGTCAATTCGCAATGCTTTTAAAAATGAGACTACCATAAGGCCTCCCGCACACACACACACAATGCAAACGCAGAATCGGAGGAGATTTCTCCTTATGATAGTCAAAGATGCTTAATACGCATTTAAAAGAACATTTGATATTATTATTAGTGCATAGTGTAGGAAAAATTCATTTCGAAAGTAGAATATAAATCTTAGCCAACATACGACCATTATCGTATGCCTACTATAGCTACCATCCAAACAGTGTTGCGACACCATAAGTGAATGATAGGTTCTACAACTAATACCGTACAAGTCACGTATTGTTTCTTTGGATTTCCAACGAATGATCAGGCCAAGAAACTTCCCATTGCCACATGAGAATGCCTCTGGATGGACATCCCCGAGAACCAAACCGGATCTCTACCAACACAAGGCCGGGTTACCCCTAACTGAGTAACAACTGACCGAATATGCCATCCCCCGGTCCTTTGGGACCTTTTCACCGAGCGCTCGTAATCAATTCACACAATCATAACAAAGTGTTTTCAAAATGAGTAAGTATCTGGGCTCCATACCATGATACCACCCTTTTCCAGAAGGAAATGCACACATCCTAAAGGGCGCTACCCCTCATAACCTTGCTGCTTCTTTCCTGTTTTGACCATTCACGGGGTGTGAGGTTCGACGAAGTCACGTCCACAAAAACATACTTTATACAAAAGTCATGCTTTGGGTCAACAAATGATCATAGAAATGATCACAAAGATAGACGATCAAATAAATGATCCTATCACAAATAATCAACACAATGATCATTTCACAGCAACACTCAGCATGTCACATTACCAAATTGGGAATATATCGCTGATAACTTCAACTATATAACCTCTGAGCTCGTACGTCTCAGAGAAGGGTGTTAAGCTAAAAGAATAAATTCTCCGCCACCAACAGAAATATATTTGAAAGAAATCGGCTTTACATCTCAACTTGTAATGTCAGACATACAATCCATACAAGTCTGTTCCGGGCTCGAACAAAACCGAAGGCACTTACAAAGAAGTCCTTGCAATCCGGATATTCACAATCCTGATCGGATTCACCATCACATATGGAGAACTCAATACCGTAGCTACTCGGTGCAGAGTCAATCGACAGGTCATCCTATCGCTCTCGCAAATACCGGGTCTTCAACACCGATCTTCAATGCGATTCATAACGATGTATCACATATTCGGAATGGGTTATACGACCCTATGGTCCTTTCCCGGTTAACCCGAATAGTGAGCGCTTATTCAAAAATAAGTGTGGCATTCAAATTCAAACAATTCACATCAATTACCCATTCAAAGGGAAATATTGATAGTCGGTTATTGAACTATCAATGGATATGCACACATCACCAGTTTCCAAATAATTTTCCAAATTATTTATTTTCCAAAAATAATATCTTTACAAGATATATAATTTCACACTTCAAAAATAAATCAATATTTATTTTTTTAAACAAAATCTCCTTTTCATTCATAAATTCCATAGTGAATTTATATTCCAAAATTATCTATGAATATTCGATTTCAATTATTCATTCCAATTTATCTTCAAAAAGATAAATTCTCAAAGTATTCACTTTATATTGGAAAACATTTCCATACTTATTTAATAAGTAATTCACAAATTTTATTTATTTTCAACCTTTGGAAAATATTCAATATACTTAAATCGAAATTAAGTATATATTTCATTCTTTAAGGAAATCATTCTCTTAAACATATTTATTTGGGCCAAAACGAATGTTACGTAAAACATCGTTACGACAACCCAAAATCACTAGTATAGGGATTCGAAATTAAAATAGATATATAAATCCCAATACTATACAAAACATTTCCTTTCGGAAATCATTTACTATAACAACGGTGTTATAGTCCACTATTTCCTTTTATTTCTCGAAAACGTCTATTTCAACAATCAATGTTGAAATCTATGGTTTCGAATCTCAATCCAATTGAAACATCGTTAACTTGTTTTTAATTCTATTTAAAACACCACATTCAAAACAATTTCTTTAACATATTATTCACTATTCAAAACGTGAGTATACTACGTTAACAAATTTCATCCTTTTATTCATTTTATTTCAAAGGATTATTCACAGTTAAAAAATGTGAATATAACTCCATTACTAAGTTTCAACAGTTTACTTATCAAAATAAGTCATTTTCGAATTTATAAAACAACGTTTATAAATTCCAATTCTAATTATTTTATAACAACTTCCTTTTATAAATTTTCTTTATTAACTTATTCGATTTATAACTCAATTATAAAACAAAAGTTCACATTATAAGTTAAATACTTATAATTTATTCGTTCACAAAAATCGTTCCTTTGAACTTCATAATTATAAATCTTATAACTTATAAGATTCAATTATTTATCCAAAACCATTCTTTTAATGACTTTATAAATTTTATAAACCTACTGTTTATAAAATTCCATTTATGATTTCACCATTTATAATTTTATAAATTTCATTCAATTTATGAAATTCATTTTCACTTCATTCAAACACTTATAAAAACTCGTTTTATAATGTCAATATTCCAATTTATAAATATCCATTTATAAATCTCTTAATATAAATCAATTTATATTATTCTTTAAAACATCTTTAATCTCTTTTATTATTTCACCATTTTGATTTATAAAATAATTAAATTTTATAAATCCTATATCTAAACTTTTCACAATAAATTCTAAAATCCCGATTAAACTATTTTATAAAATCATTAGCATCATATTCTCAAAAATCAGTTTTTAACTATATTTCTCAAAAATCATAATTTTTATAACTTTAAAAATTATAACGTTTATTTATATAAAATGGATCAATTCCAAAAATATTTTATATTTTCAAAAATCACTTTAAAAAATCATTTTAAAATTCCAAATTTGGTCCAATGATGCTACACACCAAATAGTCAATCACGACTACAACGATATCATATATCGATATGATAATCAATCAAATATCAAAATATCTGAAATCTAATAAATACTGTTGAGGAATCCTGTTGGATCCCTCCAACCTGTTTTCCTGCATCCACAAACATTAGCACAATACCAATTTCACTCCAGTACGAAATTATCGCGGTATATGGGATTTAAATATTATCCGCTTAATAGACGGCGCAATAGGGTCTCGTCCGCTAAACAAATAAATGCGGGAAATCAATAACTCCAATATATACATATGCCAATATATATATATATTGCTATTATATATAATACCAATTTCACTGTTTATGAAATATTCGCGGTATATGTTTTTATTAAATAACATCCGCTTACTAACGGCGTATAATGTCTATTTTAACAATCAATAGATAACAATCATCATTCAAACATGCATTCAAATATTTTAAATCTAACTATTTAAAATAAAATCGAAACTGATTCGATTGAGTGAGAAGTTCTCACCTTGATTTTAAATTCCATTTTAGCGATTTATTTCGAATAAAATTAAACGTGCGTTTAATTTTACCCAAAATTTTCACTAACTCCAAACGATTCCAAACCAACTCCATCGCGTAGTGCTCGTCCATACGATTCCAACGCAACTGAGTTTGCATTTTTTCGACCTCGTATGAAAAAGTTATTGATTTTTGAAGTTTACACAAATTTTAATATAATAATTACAACATTAACTAACAAATTTTAAACCTATGCAATCCAGGCCTTTGGATCCAACACCAACCCATCTCAGCCGTGCATTCCATCCCCTTCTCCCTCGTATGCATCTCCAGGTCGCACGAAACAAAATCAAACCCAACTCTTGATACTATGGTTTCAATTTGCATCCTCAATACTCGATATAAACTCGATCAGGGACTTGCGTTTTGAAGCTCTTGACCCCCTCCATGCTCGGCCTGAATGGCACAAGGCTCGGCCCCCCCATGTTGCACGAATCTCGAGGACGAACGGCCACGCACGCAGGCTATTAACACACAAAATACAACTCCAATCGCGATCTCCACCGTTGATATGATAGATCTTGACGTCCTCTTCAATTTGTTAGTTGAAAGTTGTTGGTAAATGTCGATGGATGAGGAGATAATCGAGGTGGAAGTTGGGACGTTTCTGGCCATTGGTCAGGGAGGTGGTGGCTAGGGTTTCATTTTCTTTTCTTTTTTTTTTTTAAATGAAGGGTGTGGGTGTCTATTTATAGAAGAAAATCGAACACTATTCATCCGAAAATTCCGAACTCCGATTTACCCGCCGAAACTGACATTCCTAGGGTTTATCCCGCGTTTCGGACACAATGGAACAGGTTTCGGAAGCTAATTCGGACATCTGTGCGAGTTATGGCTATAAACGTTCAATTTGAATTAAACCGATTTCTAGGCGTTTTAATTCATACCGGACAAACGGTAAATCCAATTGACTTGAAATTTGAAACCTTACAATAATATCACATTACGGATCCGATGAAACTGGTTTCGTCGAAATCCGAGACTTTTTGAAAAATGGCTATTTTAACTCGCCAAATTAAAATTAAAAATAAATCGATGCGTTTCGAGCTGCCACGATCAAACGATAACTCCGATTGACACGAAAATTGAAATCCGGTAATAACTAACTATTACGGATCCAATGGAACTGGTTTCGTTCAATTCTGAGACTGTTCAAAAATTGGCTATTTTACAGTCGATTATTAAATATTAAAATATTCAATTTTCACAAATTAACTCTTAATTCAATTTTAAAAGTTCTAAAATATCGTTCTAACTCCAATATGATAAAATAAAATTTTACAAATCATTTTCAATCATATTTAACTCAATTTTCAATTATTTTCATAATTTAACATATTAAATTATCGATTTAATTATTCAATTAAATCCAAAAATTAAAAATAAAATTTATTTGACTTATAAATTCACTTGTTAATATTTAAAATTAATTAAATATCCAAATTTTAATTAATAAAAATTCTGGGTCGTTACAAGTCTCGTATTGTTTCTTTGGATTTCCAACGAATGGTCAGGCCAAGGAACTTCCCATTGCCACATGAGAACGCCTCTGGAAGGACGTCCCCGAGAACCAAACCGGATCTCTGCCAACACAAGGCCGGGTTACCCCTAACTGGGTAACTACTGACACGAGTATGTCATCCTCCGGTCCTTTGGGACCTTTAACCGAGCGCTCGTCATCAACATCACACAATAATAATAAGTGTTTCAACATGAGTAAGTATCTGGGCTCCATACCATGATACCACCCTTTTCCAGAAGGAAATGCACATACCCTAAAGGGAGCTACCCCTCATAAGCTTGCCGCATCTTTCCTGTTTTGACCATTCCGGGGTGTGAGGCTCGACGAAGTCACGTCCACAAAAACATACTTTATACAAAAGTCATGCTTTGGGTCAACAAATGATCATAGAAATCATCGCCAAGATAAACGATCAAATAAATGATCCTATTACAAATGATCAACTCAATGATCATTTCACAACAACACTCAGCATGTCACATTACCAAATTGCGAATATATCGCTGATAACCATCAACTACATAACCTCTGAGCTCGTACGTCTCAGAGAAGGGTGTTAAGCTAAAAGAATAAATTCTCCGCCACCAACAGAAATATATTTGAAAGAAATCAGCTTTATATCTCAATTTGTAATGTCAGACATACAATCCATACAAGTCTGTTCCGGGCTCGAACAGAACCGAAGGCACTTACAAAGAAGTCCTTGCAATCCGGATATCCCCAATCCTGATCGGATTCCCCATCACATATGGAGAACTCTATACCGGAGCAACTCGGTGCAGAGTCAATCGACAGGTCATCCTATCGCTCTCGCAAATACCCGGTCTTCAACACCGATCTTCAAATGCTATCCATTACGTCGTATCACTATTCGGAATGGGTAATCCGAATAACGAGCGCAATAATTTAAAAATAAGTGTAGCATTCAAATTCAGCAAATCACAACAAATACCTTTCAAAGGCAAATATTTATAGTCGGTTATTGAACTATCAATGGATATGCACAACATCACCAGATTCCAAATAATTTTCCAAATTATTTATTTCCCAAATTTCATATCTTTACAAGATAAATAATTTTCACACTTCAAAAATAAATCAATATTTATTTTTAAACAAATTCTCCTTTTCATTTATAAATTCCATAATGAATTTATATTCCAAAATGTCTATGAATATACAATATCAATTATTCATTTTCAATTTATCTTCAAAAAAATAAATTCTCAACATATTCACTTTATATTGGAAAACATTCCCATACTTACTTAATAAGTAATTCTCAAATCCATTTATTTTCTACACTTGGAAAATATTCAATATACTTAAATCGAGATTAAGTACATATTTCATTCTTTAAGGAAATCATTCTCTTAAACACATTTAATTGGGCCAAAACGAATGTTGCGCAAAACATCGTTACGACAACCCAAAATCACTAGTATAGGGATTCAGAATTAAAAATAGATATATAAATCCCAATACTATACAAAACATTTCCTTTCGGAAATCATTTACTATAACAACAGTGTTATAGTCCACCATTTCCTTCTATTTCTCGAAAACGTCTATTTCAACAATGAATGTTGAAATCTATGGTTTCGAATCTTAACACATTTAAAACATCGTTAGATCGTTTTAATTCTGTTTAAAATATCACATCCAAAACATTTTCTTTAACATATTATTCACTATTCAAAAACATGAATATACGTTGTTAACCAATTTCATCCTTTCAATTCTTTTTATTTCAAAGGATCATTCACAGTCAAAAACGTGAATATATCTCCATTAATAGGTTTCAACAATTTACTTATCAAAATAAGTCGTTTGCGAATTTATAAAACGATATTTATAAATTCCATTTCTATTTATTTTATATCAACTCCTTTTATAAATCTCCTTTATTAACCTATTCAATTTCATATCTCAATGATATACTAAAAGTTCATATTATAAGTTAGATGCTTATAAAACGATTATTTTACAAAATCGTTCTTTTTAAGACTTTCCAAATTATAAATCTTATAACTTATAAGATTCATTTATTTACCCAAATCTATTCCTTTTAATATCTTTATAAATTTTATAAACCTATTGCTTATAAAATTCCATTTATAACTTCACCGTTTACAATTCTATAAATTTCATTCATTAATGAAATTCATTCACAATTCATTCTAACACTTATAAAAACTCGTTTTATAATTTCAATATTTCAATTTATAAATATCCATTTATAAGTCTCTTATATAAATCAATTTATATTATCCTTTTAAAACATCTTTAATCTCCTTTATAATTTCACCATTTTGATTTATAAAATAATCAAATTTTATAAATCCTATATTTTCAACTTTTTATAATAAATTCAAAAAATCCCGATTAAATTATTTTATAAAATCATTAGCCTCATATTTTCAAAAATCAACCTTTAACTATATTTCTTAAAAATAAAAATTTTTATAACATAAAAATTATAACGTTTATTTATTTAAAATGAATCAATTCCAAAAATATAGTATATTTTCAAAAATCACTTAAAAATCATTTTAAAATTCCAAAATTGGTCCAATGATGCTACACACCAAATAGTCAATCACGACTACAACGACATCATATATCAATATGATAATCAACGAATATCAAATTATTCATAATCAAATAAATACTGTTGAGGAATCCAGTTGGATCCCTCCAACCTGTTTTCCTGCATCCACAAACATTAGCACAATACCAATTCCGCTCCAGTACGGAATTATCGCGGTATATGGGATTTAAAATATTATCCGCTTAATAGACGGCGCAATAGGGTCTCATCCGCTATACAATGCGGGAAATCAATAACTGCAATATATACATATGCCAATATATATATATTTCTATTATATATAATACCAATTTCACTGTTTATGAAATATTCGCGGTATATGTTTTTAATAAATAACATCCGCTTACTAACGGCGTATAATGTCTATTTTAACAATCAATAGATAACAATCATCATTCAAACATACATTCAAGAATTTTCAATCTAACTATTTAAAATAAAATCGAAATCGATTCGATTGAGTGAGAAGTTCTCACCATGATTTCAATTTCGTTTTAGCGATTTATTTCGAATAAAATTAAACGGACGTTTAATTTTACCCGAAATTCTCACTAACTCCCAACGACTCCAATCCAATTCCATTGCGTAGTGCTCGTCCATACGATTCCAACGCAACTGGTTTCGCGCGTTTTCGACCTCGTATGAAAAAGTTATGATTTTTACAAGTTTACACGATTTATAACTTATAAATTTACAACTATTATTTATATTTTTAACCTACAATCAATCCTGGCCACTGGATCTCTTCCAACCTCATCATGACCGTCCCCTTTTTCCTTCTCCCTCTCACGTATCACCCAACAGAGACCAAGAACCCATCGTCGCCCCCCCAGCCCTAATTATCGCGACATATACAAGCACTTCTGAAACGATCAATTAGCACCACGACGAAGCTTGCAACACGAGCCACCAACGACCAGAAATTGATGAAGCTTGGTCGCCCCTTCCCCCCAGAAAAAATTGCGCAACCTTCGGCCTTTGAGCCACGATTTCAACCACCACATTGCTCTAGTCATGATCTTAACCGTTGAATATGTAGAGCTCGAGACGCTCTACCACTTTCATATAGAAAGTTTCTTGAGTTGATGAACGGATTTGAAGATTTGGAGGGAGGAAGATCATTGATTTTCGACCTTTGAATGTTGGTGGCTGCGGCTATAGAATATTAGGGTTTTATTTATTTTTATTTTTTTTGTGAAGAGAGTATGGTCTATTTATAGGAAAACGAACGAAACACTATTAATTTCGGAATTTCCAAACTCCGATTTACGCGCGGCGACCGACGTTCCGAGGGTTTAACCCGCGTTCCGAACGCAATGGAATGTGTTTCGGGAGCTAATTCGGTCATCTGTGCGAGTTATGGCAATAAACGTTCAATTTAAATTAAACCGATTTAAAGGATTTTCTAACCGTTTTAGCTTGCACCGGACAAACGGTAAATCCGATTGACACGAAATTTGAAACCTTACAATAATATCACATTACGGATCTGATGAAACTAGTTTCGTCGAAATCCGAGACTTTTTGAAAAATGGTTATTTTAACTCGCCAATTTAATATTAAAAGCAATTTCGATGCGTTTCGAGCTACCACGATCAAACGATAACTCCGATTGCTACGAAAATTGAAATCTGGTAATAAAAACTATTACGGATCCAATGGAACTAGTTTCGTCCAATTCTGAGACTGTTCAAAAATTGGCTATTTTCACTAGTCGATTAAATATTAAAATATTCAATTTTAACAAATTAATTCTAAATTCGATTTTAAAAGTTCTATAACATCATTCTAACTTCAATATGATAAAATAAAATTTTACAAATCATTTTCAATCATATTTAACCCAATTTTTAATTATTTCCATAATTTCACATATTAAATTATCGATTTAATTATCCAATTAAATCCAATTATTCGAAATAAAATTTATTCGACTAATAAATTTCACTTATTAATATTTAAAATAAATTAAATATTCAAATTTAAATTAATAAAAATTCTGGGTCGTTACATACTTCCCCCTTTAAAAGAATTTCGTCCTCGAAATTATCAAGTAAGGAAAGTTACAGAATCTATTAACTTTCCCAAAATTTGTAGTTAAACTTCTTATAAAATCTTTACTAAGTTTTCCAAATCATACTTAGTTATCTTTTCAAAAACAACTACTATTGTTTAACTTTCAACTCAAAAATCAAAGTTAAAGTTTTCAAAATTTTCCAATTTTCTCAAATTTTTTCTAACGCCTTAAATTTTCGGAAAAATTCGCCATAGTCTCCTTTGCGCGGCTCGATCCGAAAAAAGAAATGATAGTATATATATCACAAATATACATCTCATCAAGTAATGAGGCATCCCGCAGGGAAAAAGTGTAAAAGTACGATATTTAATCCGAGATATGTACCTTATATTTTATTAGCAAGCATATACGGCTAGTATAGCGCGAAAGCGAGCTCCAAATGCGAAGCAAACGCGATCCGCACCTACTAAACACTCAACAAACAACATGAGAATCATGTATATAGACTAATAATCTCAATATACATCATATAGCAACATAACAAATGCAACAAAAGCAATATATTCAACCATCAACCAACTATCATCCAACAAATTCATAACAAATAAATATTCATTCATATTCTAATTAATATTCAATGAAATAGGTTTTCAATTTAGTCACATTTGATTCATTTACAGTGGATGTTTTTTCCAACATTCATTTTCAATTAGTTTATATTCACTAATTCATATTCAAGTTGGTTCACTTCCAAATCAAATTCAATTCTATTTAAGATTCACTTAACTTCCAATTGAATTTCAATTACTTTAACTTCCAATTTCATTAATTCAATTTCATTAATACTTAATGAATTATATACAATCAACTAACAATCATATAACAATCAATGTATATTTATTACAACCAAATTCCTTTGCTTATATTCATTCAATTTGGTTTAACACCATCACTTTCAATTGGTTTAATTAAATTGATTTTCATTCAACTATTCAACTTCCAATAACATTGGATTTTAATGAACTAACACTTATATTCATTATTTCATGTCAACTTAATTTACATTTAATTGATTAACTTACATTTAATCCATTCATTCAATTCAATTACTAAAGTTGAATTTCATTTACATAACTTAAGTTCACATTTACCACTTAACTTTATTAATTTACTTCGATACCAAAATCAACTTCATTCAACATCTCTTAAGTTACAATCCATTTAAACATTATTTGTTTTTACATAACTTAATTTCTACTTATAAATCAATTCTGTAACAACCCTGTATTTTCTGATTATTGTAATTGTATATTTTAATTATTTTAATTTAAATTCCTAGTTTAAAAACTTTATTTTATTCATTAAAATGAATATATTTTGTTAATTGAAATATAAGTGTTGATTTTGATGTGGATTAGAATTTCAAACATGCATAAATTGAATATTTTCAGAAAATGTGAATTTTGGTCAATCTGGTCAAACTTTTACTTTTAAATTTAAATTTTAAAAGTTTGAAAATTTTAATTTTTTTCTTTTATTATGAAAGTAAATAAAATTTCAAGAACACTGCTTTTCGTTTCGTTGAAATCCGAATAATATTGTGAAAGTTATGCTTTTTACAAAATTGGGTGTAAATTGTTTTATTTAACACTACTTTTTATTTTAAATTATGTAAATAATCTTTTTAATTGTAATATATTATTCTAAATTGTATTATATGTTATGTTACATATATTTTTACCTTTTGAATATTTTAAAGTGATGTTTGAATTTGTCCAAAGCTCATTGAATTTATTTTCTATTTTTAAAGGTTAGTTTCCATTTTTCTGCTATTTTCTTCATCTAAACTATATTTAAATTAAAATTTATTTATTTACTTTAGTGATTTCCTTTTTATTTTGTTTTCTTATCTTTATTTACAAATACTTTTAAGTACATAAAAATTTTCCCAAGTTCATTGCACTTATTTTTCATATTTTCAAGACTAGTTGCAAATTTTGCTGTTTTATTTAATTAAACTATATATAATTAATAATTTATTTATTTACTTTTGTTTATATACTAAATTTTCGTATTTTATCTGATTTAATATATATATTTCAGTTATATAAGGTTTAAAAAGAAAATAATGGAAATTTGAAGAGTTTGTGTCTCTTTAGTTGCTCAAGGCTCTTCGTTTTTCCACCTCTTCATTTGCTTTTGCCTTTTCCTCTCCTTGCTTTAGCCGTACATCCCTCTACCCTATAGCCATGTTTCTCATCTTCAATTCACGTGAAAAATATCTTTCTCCTCATTTCAAACTCACGGCTACATCATATTGAGGAAAAATTGCAAGCTAATGGCTTCTTTCTTCCATTTTTTCCCTCTTCTTCATTGATTTAGCCTTCCTCTTCCTCTTGCTTGCTCGGCCCCACTTCTCCTCCATCACCACTGACCATCTCCTCCACCATCTACAACAACAAACATCTCCTCCTCCTCTGACCATGACAAACCATGCCATCCAATTGAAGCCATCTCCACAAAACTTTGCTTAAAACTCCAAATATTGCATAACCGAGCCTTGTATTCCCATTTCCTTCATGTTTAGCCTTGGCCACCACCTCTAACACCACCACGACTTGCTGCCATGACCTATAGCCATCATCATCATCTCTGACCTGACCTGAAGATGCACCAGGCCGAGCCCATAGGACCATAGGCCGAGCCTATGTACACCAAAACCTTCCATTCCTTGACCCAAACCCCTTGCCTCCTTTACTTTCCACTTGTTTTGCCTTTACCTTCCACTTTCATGCCCTAAGCCTTGTCTCTAGGCTATGGCCGAGCCATGTTGACACCTAGGCTGAGCCTAGTGTGGTGAGGTCAAGCCCATTTGATCATGTGACAAGCTTATGTTGTCGTGTGCAAGTCCTTTGCTTCTAAGGTTTGGTCATCTCTCTTGTTTTGCAAATGTTCTGCAAACTAAAGTTGTTGATTATATTTGTATGTCGATATCTATATTTGTGCTTATGTATGTTATATTTTGTGTTGTTTATAAGGGTCTCCATCAATTCAAATCAAATCGTGCTTGTCGTGCCTTTGGAATCGCTCTTGTGTGTGTTGTTTGTCTCTAGCTTCGTAAAAGGTGAGTCTTTCTCACTCTGACAATTATACTTATGAAATAGTGAATTGATGACAAGTGTTTAGTAATATAAAATGTTATGTAAGTTAATGATGACCATATGATATGCTATGCCATGTTATTACCATGTTAAAACTGTTAATTATCACCTGACATGTGATATATGACATTATATTGTGACACTGACATTGTTTATATTGTTTATGCATATATTCACACTGCAAGTTCCCTGTTAGAATAGAATCACTATGAATTGAAATGATACATACCCTAACGTATTTTATAATATTGAAAAATCGTTATGGGCTGAAATGATAGGCCTGAGCGATTTTTATTGTATTTTATTTGACTTGGGATTGCGGGTTTGAAATGATAGAACCCGGGTTTTCTTTGTAAACTGCGGATTGAAATGATATATATCCGTATCACTTGATCTAGGTTCGAAAATTATATGCAGACCCCGTGGTATATTTTAAATGATATTTATTAAAATATGTATTTTTAAAAGTATGAAATTTTGATTTAAAAATATATATTTTATGGTTTTAAGAAAATTAAATATTAAGTCTTGAAATTGTGAATTTGAGTACGTAAATGTGAAATAATTGAGATTTTAGACTTTAAATTTTATTTTAAAATGTAAATAAATAATGGAAATTAAATTTAAAGTTTTAAAATTATATATGAAGTAAAATTTTAAGTTTTATTTAATTTATATGTTAATAAACAGTGAATTTTGACTTAATAAATGAATGGAGTTTTTAAATTGAATATTTGATCTAAAAATTTTGTTGTGTTAAATCATATGTTAAAATGATTTTAAATGTGAAATTTTGAAGTCTAGAAATATGATTTTTAAGTTATAATAAAAATTTGGAGTTTTATTATTTTTATTTTTATTTTTTTCAAAAGCTAAAATGAAATCTGGAATTCATAGCATTTTCAAAATGTTGTAGTCTTTTGACAGCATTTTTAAATGCTATTGTTTTGAATCTAACAATGTTTGAAATAACTAAATATCTATTACGACATTTTATAAATGCTGTTATTCTTGAACTAAACCATTTTTGGAAGCTATAAGCTACGATAGCACTTTATAAATGCTGTCGTTGCTATAATTTGACAATGTTTGAAATGTTATAGTTTTTAACACTGTTTGAGTTATATTTTAAAGTGTTAAATGATTTAAATTTTGGAAATTGATTAATTGTGAAATTTAAGAAGTGTTGAATATATTTTAATATTTAAATTTGAATTTTTAAGGAATTTAAATTTGAATTTGAATTTAAGTAAAGTTTACTTGGTTATGTGTTAAATGGAATGAAATGTAATGAGATAAATGAATTTTTGAATGGAATTTTTAATGTATTTTGTAATGATACTTGAAATAACAAATGAATGACTTATTTGATTTAAAAATGATATTTAAAATTGAGTATTTGAATTTGAATTCAAATAATGATTTGATAATAAGGTTTGGAAATGATTTTATCTTTATTTTGCTAAAGAATATGAATTAGAATGATATGTACTTTTGATAAATGAATATTTGAAGTTTATATTGGTATGAAAGTATATTTAGTTTAATTGTAAATTGGGTTTATTTAAATAATATTGGATTTATGAAATGAATATTTCAAAACTAAGTAATAATGAAACTAGATTTGAGATATATGAAATTATAAAATTTAGTTTTGAAATGCGGGATATTAAAGCTTTGAAATTTATTAAAAATTGAATAGTTTAATTTGTGGATCAAATCTATATTTGAAAATGATATGATTTGAAATGGTTATTGGGAAATTTAATTGAAACTGATGGTTTGAATTGAATTAAGTTGGAAATTGAAAATTTGGGATTAATTGAATGAATTGTAAAATGTAAAGAATTAAATGAATATCCCATGATTTCAAATGTATGATTTTGAAATGTTATGATTTTCAAAGTGTAATTGTTTCAAGTATTTTTGGTTTCGAAAGAGTTATACTTTGAAAATATTATGATTTTGAAATGAATATATGTTTGAAATGTTTTTGGTTTTGAAGTATAAACTATTTTGATTGAATAAATAGTTTTGAAATAAAAATGGTTTTGGTTTCGAAGTATAAACTATTTTGAAAGAAATATAGTTTGAAATGAAATGATTTGATCTTTTTAAAGTATAAACTATTTTGAAATGACCACGGCGTTATAATAACGTTTGGTTGTTAAAGAGACCGAGATCGGAAGTTGTCATACTCTCTGCCAACTCCGAAAACCACTTTAACAACCGTGTACGCGGTGGAGATTCCAGAATGAAGTAGGATGGTGGCGACGTTCTTGAGGTATATTACGTGGACCCAACTCCCGTGAGTTGGCATAAGGTGGCTAAAACAGGAGCGATCTCGGGCCAAAGGAGGTAGCACCTCTGGTCGGACACATTCCTTCGATACTATACTCTTACTGGTGATTGATTAGATGGCCATCCTCCGATTTTGATTGGGAGTGTGTTCCGAGGTGGGCGTATGTGGCTGCTGCTTTACCACCAGCCCATGTGCGTAATTGGTATATCTACCCTGGCATTGCCTTGTGTGCCGTGTCACCTACCATACCGAGCCTTTACTACGAGTTTGTTTTTCTCCCGTAGCCCGTGTGGTATCCTCTTCAAGTCACCCGGAGTGGAGATGGCATGATATTGGATGGACTACTGGGACTATTATGTGTGAAGGGTGATATGGGTAGCCCGGAACGCTATTTAAAAGTATGTTTATTTTACTGTAGACATTATTATAGTAGCGCAATATTACTACATAGTAAATAGTTTAACGGATCCTTAAAGGATGGGCGATCCCAAGCATCCTTTAAGTTACTGATGCATTTTTTGTTACTGTTCACTTGAGTTGATTTACAGTTCATAAGTATTTATGTCCTGACTCGAGTGCTTTGTATTTTGCTTTACGCTCGAGTCAGATTGAGTGATTCAACATTCAAGACTCACGTTTGGAGTTGGAGCTTTGCTTGAAGATCCAGCCATCTATTTGTTTTCAGTATCCAGTGTTCCCGGTGATGTATTTTGATTTGTACTTGATGTATCTTGTTACTCTTCTACTGTATATTGTTTAACTCTGATGTATCTTATTTTTATATAGTAGCTTCATGAACTACTATTTCTTTTAAATTCCGCTGCATTATTAAATACTCTGTGTCTGTGATCTGTGATCATGTATTTACTGTATATTCTGAGATTTGCCAAATTTTATTTACAACGCGGTATTTTGAGCAATTCAAGTCCGACATGTGCGGATGTGAATTGTTGAAAATATCGGGTCGTTACAGTTGGTATCAGAGCTTTGGTAGCTCTAGGCAAAACTCAGTATATAAGGTAAATGTATTTACAGAATCACTTTCATTCGAGTTTAAACCTCTTCCTTTTTGACTCGATTCCTTTGAATTTTGGAACATTCCCTGTGGTTCCAAAATCCATTCGTGTCCCTCACTATTTATCTTCTTTTGTTTCTAGAGTATCTCATAACTCCACTTCAAAAGATCTTCATAATGAGTCGGCTATCTTGCCAACCTCAAATTTATTTGTAAAGGGGGAAAATCCTTTACAACAGCATCGATTCACCAGAGATTCTATATCCTCGGTTTAGATGCTAGTACCCTTTATAATCCCGAACTCTATCTCTTGAGACCGAATGTAGATTTACCCAGAAATCCACATCGAACTTATACTTTAAGTCACGGTTGACCCAGTTAAGGTTGCCCGCGATTTATATAATCTTATCCATCTCCCTATTCTGTTATTTAATCATCTCATCTTTGTTTCCAACTTATCTTCAAATTATTCTTGAAGTGTATTTATAAACTAATATTTAAAATGTTTTATATATTGTGTTTTTTGAGTTGTTGATGTTGATGTGGGTTTCTAATCGATTCGTCTGATCAACGCTATCGATAAGATTTTCAAAACACTTGAACAGATCAAACTGACACAATATGTTTTCAAAATTTAGTAATGAAATAATTTTGTGAAATAAATTTTGTAACTATATTATAGATCTTTTCTGAACTTTATTGAATGGTTGTTAAGAAATAATATTTGGTTTTATATATCATTATCTTTTGTTTCATTTATAAATAAGTGAACTATGAACATGGTTATAAATTTATTTGGAAATTTAAAATGAATTTAAACAAGAATTTGGGAATTTAATTTCCAATGCTTCCAAACCTTGTGTTTTAAATTTTAAAGAATGTACTATTTAATGTATTTTCGAGTAGAAATTTGTTTCCAAAGAATTTTAAATTTAATTTTAGTGCTCTTCTCTTTGTTGCTGGAAAATAATTTCGGCGATGACTGCAGCATCATCGACGTTCATTTTCGAGTTTCGAAGTGAAGAGACCATTTTGTAGTCTTGCTACAGTTTTGTTTTGGGAAAATTTAATTGATTTTAATTTCTAAAATAAGTCTGGATTTATAACATATGATGATATATGATTTGAATTTGAATGGATATATATATAGAGAGTATATGAGCATTTATTTATCTCTAAATAGTTTGGAATTTATCGGAAATTTAATTCCTAAATTTTATCTTCAAGGATAATTTCTAAGTATAATTTCAAGATTTGGATAAATATTCAAGCTTGAAATAATTGAATTAGAAAGTTTTATATGTATAATACACAATTTCATTCCAATATAACTTACCTTAATTTTCAGAAGTTGAATATGTAATTGGATAATGTACAATATAAAAAAAAGATTTTATGGATAAAATTTGAGTGGTTATTATAAATGTTATATACTTAAATTTAAGTTATAAAAGGATTAATAGAGGTAAATAAAGAAAAAGGGTAATGGAATAGTTTACAATATAAAATGATGTTAAAGGAACTAAGAATAAAATTAAAGCATTTATAATGAGTGTAAATATATTTAACATAGGTGATATAATATATTGAGAGGAATAAATTTAATTATAATTTGTAATGAAGAAGAATTAAATTTTATTTGGTACATTTTGAGTATAATAAAAGTGTGACGCCCCACCTCTATACCCACGCTAGCCAAGAACACTCCGGAGTAGTGCTGTCAACTAGCACGGAGAATAAGGCTGTTGAGGAGCGACCATCCATGTAATTGCTTATCACACGGTGGCTATAAATAATCTTCGGAAACAAACATAGAAATAATCATATCACAAATCAGTCACAGATATCCATATCACAAAGGCGGAAGAAGATATGAATATATAACTAACACATGAAAGTGTACATCAGAGTAGTGGTCAGTAAGATCCACGATAATACAAAAGAATAGCAACACGTGCTATACAAAAGAATACAACTATGTCTATATCTCAAGTGTATACAACAAAAACTGCTAACCTAAACAGTTAGCCAAAAGTCAGAGTGATGAATCCCTGGGAAGAAGTCAAGCAGAAGCACCTGTAACATCTCGGTCTGACCCGAGTATTATTTAAGAAAATAATAAACGGATCAGTCTAGCTATAAATATCAGATGACATGATATAACATAAAAGATATGGCATAAACATAAATATCCATAACGACATACCACTATAAGTATGTAAATAATGATCAACAGAAGATCAATCAATAAGAGATAATCAATATCACAAGAATCTTCTCAAAGATTCGAAGAGGGCATCATACCCTAAACTTGTACTCATAACAAGTCAATGACATAAATTCCAGAAATCAACACGAGAAATCCAGAAATCATAAAAAGGGAAAGAGGCCTATCACATGACGGTCCGAAGACCATGGGGAGCTACCCCACATGTGTGAGTGGAATCACACAGATTGAGGTCAAGACTAACCAAAAAGCAGAAAGGTATGTGTGAATGGAATCACACAAGTGGTGTCTAGTCTAACCTTGCAATGAAAGAGACATCGCGCAATTGCTAGTCTAATTCATAAAGCGATCATCAAGATCAACGAGAAGTGTCAATTACACTAAGCTAGTAAATATAGAAGTTTAGCTTCATGTCCCATAACCACTTGCTTAACTTAAATATTTACGAACAAACTGTAAATCTTCACTAATAAAATTGTCACAAGAGGTTCAATCGAACAAGTCCAAGAATTAACCGACGAAGTGAACGCAAGCGTTTCATACCACTTGTTTTACTAAGTCGTTTAATTAGATTTCTCATCCGAGTGAGGTAAAGGCTTGTATATACTAATAGATTGGAAAACGGTTTAAGAAAAGAGCTTTGTTATTAAAAATAGAGTTGAAATTGTTTGTTAAAAGAGTTTTGATATTTACTACTAGTATTGAAACCTTTGTATTATAAAGTGACAAAACACATAAGCAAGTGTAGAAACAATCAGTCACAAAGATCGCATACGGAGATGCGAATAAAATCCAAGGAAATCAGCTCAATGTTTTTCAGATAAGATCCCCTACGGGGGGGGGTCCAGGGGGGGTGGCAACCCCCCAAGGTGGGGGTGCGGGGGCAACGCCACCGCTTACGGGGTTCGACCTGCCCGGTCAGGTCGCGGGGGTCCAGGGGGCAGCGCCCCCGGCGGGGTGCGGGGCAGCGCCCCGACCAAAACGGTACGACCTAGTGAAGACAAAATGAGGTCTAACGACCTAACGACTCAAGGGTCATACGACCTAACGGCTGCGACCTAGGGGTCTAAGGGGTCAAGCGACTTAGTGGTTGCGACCTAGAGGTGTTCGCGACCTAACGATGACTCACGACCCAACACGGCCGACTTAACAGAGTCGAGCGACCTAAGGTAAATGGTCCAACGACCTAACTCGAACGACTTATCTGGAGCTTAGGTCGGAGACGACCTACGAGATAAACCAGGCCGACTTAGTGGACGAGCGACCTAAGGTAAATGGTCCAACGACCTAACTCGAACGACTTATCTGGAGCTTAGGTCGGAGACGACCTACGAGATAAACCAGGCCGACTTAGTGGACGAGCGACCTAAGGTAAATGGTCCAACGACCTAACTCGAACGACTTATCTGGAGCTTAGGTCGGAGACGATCTACGAGATAAACCAGGCCGACTTAGTGGACGAGCGACCTAAGGTAAATGGTCCAACGACCTAACTCGAACGACTTATCTGGAGCTTAGGTCGGAGACGACCTACGAGATAAACCAGGGCGAGCGACTTAACGTTTGCCTAGAGATTATAGGTCGGAAACGACCTAAGACTTAAAGCTTAACTCGCGAGCGACCTACGGCTTAAGGCCAAACTCGTGAGCGACCTACGACTTAAGGCTTAACTCGCGAGCGAACTAACTCCGAAGTGCCAATACTTCCAGAATGACCTAAAGCCCTGCGACCTATGGTACTAACTCGCGAGCGACCTAACGACTTAACTCGTGAGCGACCTAATTCCGAAGTGCCAATTCTTCCAGAACGACCTAAAGTTAACTCGTGAACGACTCACGACCCATGGACGAACGACTTAACTCCGAACGACCTAAAAATGGCCAGAACGACCTAAGTGCAGAAAATTCACCAAAATGCTAAAAATTGGAGTTTTTCGCCAATCCAATCCAAACCAAATGCAAATGTGCATGCAAAAGTGACAGGGAATCATTCCCAACAGTCCAATATAGTTATAGACTAGATTTGTGAGACAAAAATCTCACCTTTGCACTAAAGTTTATGAAGATGAAGCTTGAAAGCAAGGAGAAGCAATCCAAAGCTTGAATCCAATATCTTCTACTTGAATTTGGAGTTGAATGTTGGATTTGCAATTGAATTTGTGCTTGGAGTTTTAATTTCCCATTCCCTCCACCATTAATGCCAAAGCTTGATTAGTTAGGAAATTTATGAAGAGTGAGGAGAAGAGGGTTGGAACTTGGGCTTAATAGGCTAAACTAACCCAAAGTCCAAAGCGGGAAAAGTTAGTGAAATTTCACCAACTCCAAACCTATCGATGTTTATACTTAAAAAGTTGTAAACGACATTTCGAACTCAATGGAAGTGGTCTCGAGTCCTAATTTGACCGTTTGCAAAAAGTAGCTTTTCGGACCAAAATCCGATTAACGAGTTAATATTTAAATAAAATATTTAAATACAAACTCAATAAATATGCGGGTTGTTACAAAAAGATTTTTCAAATACATGATTTTAGGGATTTGTTAATTTAAGATAATTGGATGATAAGATAATGAAATTAGAGATGCTTAAGATTTATTTGACTTATGTAAAATTAATTTTCAGTTTAAGTTGAAATTTTATGGTTTCAAATTTATTATTTTATTTTGTTTTTCAAACTATCTTTTGGTTGTCCTAATTTCCCTTATCTTGCTACAGAATGGGAGGCTATTGCATATACCAGTCCGTTTAGAAATCTTTCTATAATCTTTAATCATCTTTGGTACTCATCTTTGAATCTAAGCACTGTTTTCCATCCACAGACCGTCGGTCAAACGGAAAGAGTGAATTAGATTCTTGAAAAAATTTCGTGCTTGTGTTCTTGATTCTGGAGGATCTTGAAAAGATCATCTCCACCTTGTTATCCTTACCTATAACAACAGTGATCAGGTATAATTTCAATATTCTTGTCATCTTGTCTTAATACTATTTCATTCTATCTTTTTTTGTGCTTTCCCGTACCTCATTTTTTTTCGGGGACGAAAAATTTTGAGTGGGGGAGAGTGTAACGACCCTGTATTTTCTGATTATTGTAATTGTATATTTTAATTATTTTAATTTAAATTCCTAGTTTAAAAACTTTATTTTATTCATTAAAATGAATATATTTTGTTAATTGAAATATAAATGTTGATTTTGATGTGGATTAGAATTTCAAACATGCATAAATTGAATATTTCCAGAAAATGTGAATTTTGGTCAATCTGGTCAAACTTTTACTTTTAAATTTAAATTTTAAAAGTTTGAAAATTTTAATTTTTTTCTTCTATTATGAAAGTAAATAAAATTTCAAGAACACTGCTTTTCGTTTCGTTGAAATCGAATAATATTGTGAAAGTTATGCTTTTTACAAAATTGGGTGTAAATTGTTTTATTTAACACTACTTTTTATTTTAAATTATGTAAATAATCTTTTTAATTGTAATATATTATTCTAAATTGTATTATATGTTATGTTACATATATTTTTACCTTTTGAATATTTTAAAGTGATGTTTGAATTTGTCCAAAGCTCATTGAATTTATTTTCTATTTTTAAAGGTTAGTTTCCATTTTTCTGCTATTTTCTTCATCTAAACTATATTTAAATTAAAATTTATTTATTTACTTTAGTGATTTCCTTTTTATTTTGTTTTCTTATCTTTATTTATAAATACTTTTAAGTACATAAAAATTTTCCCAAGTTCATTGCACTTATTTTTCATATTTTCAAGACTAGTTGCAAATTTTGCTGTTTTATTTAATTAAACTATATATAATTAATAATTTATTTATTTATTTTTGTTTATTTACTAAATTTTCGTATTTTATCTGATTTTATATATATATTTCAGTTATATAAGGTTTAAAAAGAAAATAATGGAAATTTGAAGAGTTTGTGTCTCTTTAGTTGCTCAAGGCTCTTCGTTTTTCCGCCTCTTCATTTGCTTTTGCCTTTTCCTCTCCTTGCTTTAGCCGTACATCCCTCTACCCTATAGCCATGTTTCTCATCTTCAATTCACGTGAAAAATATCTTTCTCCTCATTTCAAACTCATGGCTACATCATATTGAGAAAAAATTGCAAGCTAATGGCTTCTTTCTTCCATTTTTTCCCTCTTCTTCATTGATTTAGCCTTCCTCTTCCTCTTGCTTGCTCGGCCCCACTTCTCCTCCATCACCACTGACCATCTCCTCCACCATTTACAGCAGCAAACATCTCCTCCTCCTCTGACCATGACAAACCATGCCATCCAATTGAAGCCATCTCCACAAAACTTTGCTTAAAACTCCAAATATTGCATAACCGAGCCTTGTATTCCCATTTCCTTCATGTTTAGCCTTGGCCACCACCTCTAACACCACCACCACTTGCTGCCATGACCTATGGCCATCATCATCATCTCTGACCTGACTTGAAGATGCACCAGGCCGAGCCCATAGGACCATAGGCCGAGCCTATGTACACCAAAACCTTCCATTCCTTGACCCAAACCCCTTGCCTCCTTTACTTTCCACTTGTTTTGCCTTTACCTTCCACTTTCATGCCCTAAGCCTTGTCTCTAGGCCATGGCCGAGCCATGTTGACACCTAGGCTGAGCCTAGTGTGGTGAGGTCAAGCCCATTTGATCATGTGACAAGCTTATGTTGTCGTGTGCAAGTCCTTTGCTTCTAAGGTTTGGTCATCTCTCTTGTTTTGCAAATGTTCTGCAAACTAAAGTTGTTGATTATATTTTTATGTCGATATCTATATTTGTGCTTATGTATGTTATATTTTGTGTTGTTTACAAGGGTCTCCATCAATTCAAATCAAATCGTGCTTGTCGGGCCTTTGGAATCGCTCTTGTGTGTGTTGTTTGTCTCTAGCTTCGTAAAAGGTGAGTCTTTCTCACTCTGACATTTATACTTATGAAATAGTGAATTGATGACAAGTGTTTAGTAATATAAAATGTTATGCAAGTTAATGATGACCATATGATATGCTATGCCATGTTATTACCATGTTAAAACTGTTAATTATCACCTGACATGTGATATATGACATTATATTGTGACACTGACATTGTTTATATTGTTTATGCATATATTCACATTGCAAGTTCCCTGTTAGAATAGAATCACTATGAATTGAAATGATACATACCCGAACGGACTTTAGAATAGGGAAAAATCGTTATGCGCTGAAATGATAGGCCTGAGCGACTTTTATTGTATTTTATTTGACTTGGGATTGCGGGTTTGAAATGATAGAACCCGGGTTTTCTTTGTAAACTGCGGATTGAAATGATATATATCCGTATCACTTGATCTAGGTTAGAAAATTATATGCAGACCCCGTGGTATATTTTAAATGATATTTATTAAAATATGTATTTTTAAAAGTATGAAATTTTGATTTAAAAATATATATTTTATGGTTTTAAGAAAATTAAATATTAAGTCTTGAAATTGTGAATTTGAGTACGTAAATGTGAAATAATTGAGATTTTAGACTTTAAATTTTATTTTAAATTGTAAATAAATAATGGAAATTAAATTTAAAGTTTTAAAATTATATATGAAGTAAAATTTTAAGTTTTATTTAATTTATATGTTAATAAACAGTGAATTTTGACTTAATAAATGAATGGAGTTTTTAAATTGAATATTTGATCTAAAAATTTTGTTGTGTTAAATCATATGTTAAAATGATTTTAAATGTGAAATTTTGAAGTCTAGAAATATGATTTTTAAGTTATAATAAAAATTTGGAGTTTTATTATTTTTATTTTTATTTTTTTCAAAAGCTAAAATGAAATCTGGAATTCATAGCATTTTCAAAATGTTGTAGTCTTTTGACAGCATTTTTAAATGCTATTGTTTTGAATCTAACAATGTTTGAAATAACTAAATATCTATTACGACATTTTATAAATGCTGTTATTCTTGAACTAAACCATTTTTGGAAGCTATAAGCTACGATAGCACTTTATAAATGCTGTCGTTGCTATAATTTGACAATGTTTGAAATGTTATAGTTTTTAACACTGTTTGAGTTATATTTTAAAGTGTTAAATGATTTAAATTTTGGAAATCGATTAATTGTGAAATTTAAGAAGTGTTGAATATATTTTAATATTTAAATTTGAATTTTTAAGGAATTTAAATTTGGATTTGAATTTAAGTAAAGTTTACTTGGTTATGTGTTAAATGGAATGAAATGTAATGAGATAAATGAATTTTTGAATGGAATTTTTAACGTATTTTGTAATGATACTTGAAATAACAAATGAATGACTTATTTGATTTAAAAATGATATTTAAATTTGAGTATTTGAATTTGAATTCAAATAATGATTTGATAATAAGGTTTGGAAATGATTTTATCTTTATTTTGAGAAAGAATATGAATTAGAATGATATGTACTTTTGATAAATGAATATTTGAAGTTTATATTGGTATGAAAGTATATTTAGTTTAATTGTAAATTGGGTTTATTTAAATAATATTGGATTTATGAAATGAATATTGCAAAACTAAGTAATAATGAAACTAGATTTGAGATATATGAAATTATAAAATTTAGTTTTGAAATGCGGGATATTAAAGCTTTGAAATTTATTAAAAATTGAATAGTTTAATTTGTGGATCAAATCTATATTTGAAAATGATATGATTTGAAATGGTTATTGGGAAATTTAATTGAAACTGATGGTTTGAATTGAATTAAGTTGGAAATTGAAAATTTGGGATTAATTGAATGAATTGTAAAATGTAAAGAATTAAATGAATATCCCATGATTTCAAATGTATGATTTTGAAATGTTATGATTTTCAAAGTGTAATTGTTTCAAGTATTTTTGGTTTCGAAAGAGTTATACTTTGAAAATATTATGATTTTGAAATGAATATATGTTTGAAATGTTTTTGGTTTTGAAGTATAAACTATTTTGATTGAATAAATGGTTTTGAAATAAAAATGGTTTTGGTTTCGAAGTATAAACTATTTTGAAAGAAATATAGTTTGAAATGAAATGATTTGATCTTTTTAAAGTATAAACTATTTTGAAATGACCACAGCGTTATAATAACGTTTGGTTGTTAAAGAGACCGAGATCGGAAGTTGTCATACTCTCTGCCAACTCCGAAAACCACTTTAACAACCGTGTACGCGGTGGAGATTGCAGAATGAAGTAGGATGGTGGCGACGTTCTTGAGGTATATTACGTGGACCCAACTCCCGTGAGTTGGCATAAGGTGGCTAAAACAGGAGCGATCTCGGGCCAAAGGAGGTAGCACCTCTGGTCGGACACATTCCTTCGATACTATACTCTTACTGGTGATTGATTAGATGGCCATCCTCCGATTTTGATTGGGAGTGTGTTCCGAGGTGGGCGTATGTGGCTGCTGCGTTACCACCAGCCCGTGTGCGTAATTGGTATATCTACCCTGGCATTGCCTTGTGTGCCGTGTCACCTCCCATACCGAGCCTTTACTACGAGTTTGTTTTTCTCCCGTAGCCCGTGTGGTATCCTCTGACAGTCACCCGGAGTGGAGATGGCATGATATTGGATTGACTATTGGGACTATTATGTGTGAAGGGTGATATGGGTAGCCCGGAACACTATTTAAAAGTATGTTTATTTTACTGTAGACATTATTATAGTAGCGCAATATTACTACATAGTAAATAGTTTAACGGATCCTTAAAGGATGGGCGATCCCAAGCATCCTTTAAGTTACTGATGCATTTTATGTTACTGTTCACTTGAGTTGATTTACAGTTCATAAGTATTTATGTCCTGACTCGAGTGTTTTGTATTTTGCTTTACGCTCGAGTCAGATTGAGTGATTCAGCATTCAAGACTCACCTTTGGAGTTGGAGCTTTGCTTGAAGATCCAGCCATCTATTTGTTTTCAGTATCCAGTGTTTCCAGTGATGTATTTTGATTTGTACTTGATGTATCTTGTTACTCTTCTACTGTATATTGTTTAACTCTGATGTATCTTATTTTTATATAGTAGCTTCATGAACTACTATTTCTTTTAAATTCCGCTGCATTATTAAATACTCTGTGTCTGTGATCTGTGATTATGTATTTACTGTATATTATGAGATTTGCCAAATTTTATTTACAACGCGGTATTTTGAGCAATTCAACTCCAACATGTGCGGATGTGAATTGTTGAAAATATCGGGTCGTTACAAATTCAGATTCCAATTCCAAGTAAATTTCCATTTAACTTTAAATTCATTTTTATTTACGACTCGTATTCATAAATATATTCGTATAGTTTCACTTCTTATATATATAAGTTTATTTCACAATTGTAAATCACTTTAATTATAATTCAATTCTTATAATTCTTTTTACTAATACAATTATTCTTCAATTTAGATTATTCAAACATCTAAACAATCAACTTATATACACTTTAATAATTCTGAAAAATTATTTCTTTATATATAAAATATAATCAAGGTAAAATTATTTCATTTACCCAATTTAAAACAATACTGTGTCGAATTGTTCTATTCAAGTGTTTATAAAACCCCTTCGGCATAGTATTGCAGACCGCGCTGACGAAAGTTCATATGCCACTCAACAAACCAATCATCACACAATAAAACAATTTTATATTCACTAACAAATACGCTCTCATAGCTATTATTACACTCAAACTCATTAGAGTACTACTGACTCTATCTCTAATGAGTAATACCCAACAGAACCATGGTTGTCGCTTAACCATATGCTCCGATACCACCTATGAGGACCCGCAAATCCGTACTCCTTGAATATACACTAATCTCCATAGATTAACTCAAGATGAACAGAAATACGAATTATCAATGTTTAAGAAAAAGAAAGAGAGAGAAGAAGAGAGAAAAGGATAGAAAATAGAGGGAAAAGAAAATAGAACGGAAAGAAAACAGCACAACAATACCAGAATCTCACAATCGCAGCGGAACAACATATAATAAATAAATGAATAATCTTTAAAAAAAGAACTATATCAATTATTACATTACATCACATTACATTACATCAACATCAGAGTGTAGGAAAATATTTCGAAGGTAGAATATAAATCTTAGCCAACATACGACCATTATCGTATGCCTACTATAGCTAACTATGTTCAATAGCAAGCTATGTAGTTAATTCTCCGCTATTACCCCGCTACAACACCGCTATATCTCATAGCGGATTTCTACTGCCATGATTTTTCCATATAGCCCCAGAATATAGCCTTTCCGCTTTAATCCCCGCTATTTCTATTATATCTCGTTATTTCCGCTATATTCCGCTATTCCCGCTATATCTTTTTTAATAAAATGATTTGAAAAATTGCATTTATACATTATAAAATTATGAAACTAATTTATTTGATTTAATTTTTAGTATATGTTCAAAAATGAAAATACTCTAATATTCTACCAAATTCAATTATGTTATATAACAGCTTTTTGTTTATTTAAAGTTGATTCACACATGTTTTTATTTAAAATTATTTATGTATTATTTATAATTCAATTTAATGATAATTTTTCATTTAATTACCATTTACATATTTGTAAAAACATTAAGTACGAGTTTTATATGCTATTTTAGAGTCATCCGCTATATCCCACTATATCCTCGCTGTATCCCCGCTATGACTTTTTGCACTTCCATCGCTTTAAATCTACCGAGCGCATTAACTACACAGATAGCAGGTTACCGCCACATTCCATAGCAGGTTATACAACTAAAACCGTACAAGTCTCGTATTGTTTCTTTGGATTTCCAACGAATGGTCAGGCCAAGGAACTTCCCATTGCCACATGAGAACGCCTCTGGAAGGACGTCCCCGAGAACCAAACCGGATCTCTGCCAATACAAGGCCGGGTTACCCCTAACTGGGTAACTACTGACACGAGTATGTCATCCCCCGGTCCTTTGGGACCTTTAACCGAGCGCTCGTCATCAACATCACACAATAATAATAAGTGTTTCAACATGAGTAAGTATCTGGGCTCCATACCATGATACCACCCTTTTCCAGAAGGAAATGCACATACCCTAAAGGGAGCTACCCCTCATAACCTTGCCGCATCTTTCCTGTTTTGACCATTCCGGGGTGTGAGGCTCGACGAAGTCACGTCCACAAAAACATACTTTATACAAAAGCCATGCTTTGGTCAACAAATGATCATAGAAATGATCACCAAGATAAACGATCAAATAAATGATCCTATCACAAACGATCAACACAATGATCATTTCACAACAACACTCAGCATGTCACATTACCAAATTGGGAATATATCGCTGATAACCATCAACTACATAATCTATGAACTCGTACGTCTCAGAGAAGGGTGTTAAGATAAGAGAATAAATTCTCCGCCACCAACAGAAATATAATTGAAAGAAATCGGCTTTATATCTCAATTTGTAATGTCAGACATACAATCCATACAAGTCTGTTCCGGGCTCGAAAAGAACCGAAGGCACTTACAAAGAAGTCTTTGCAATCTGGATATCCACAATCCTGATCGGATTCCCCATCACATATGGAGAACTCTATACCGGAGCAACTCGGTGCAGAGTCAATCGACAGGTCATCCTATCGCTCTCGCAAATACCCGGTCTTCAACACCGATCTTCAAATGCTATCCATTACGTCGTATCACTATTTGGAATGGGTAATCCGAATAACGAGCGCAATAATTTAAAAATAAGTGTAGCATTCAAATTCAGCAAATCACAACAAATACCTTTCAAAGGTAAATATTTATAGCTGGTTATTGACCTATCAATGGATATGCACAACATCACCAGATTCCAAATAATTTTCCAAATTATTTATTTCCCAAATTTCATATCTTTACAAGATAAATAATTTTCACACTTCAAAAATAAATCAATATTTATTTTTAAACAAATTCTCCTTTTCATTTATAAATTCCATAATGAATTTATATTCCAAAATGTCTATGAATATACGATATCAATTATTCATTTTCAATTTATCTTCAAAAAGATAAATTCTCAACATATTCACTTTATATTGGAAAACATTCCCAACTTACTTAATAAGTAATTCTCAAATCCATTTATTTTCTACACTTGGAAAATATTCAATATACTTAAATCGAGATTAAGTACATATTTCATTCTTTAAGGAAATCATTCTCTTAAACACATTTATTTGGGCCAAAACGAATGTTGCGTAAAACATCGTTACGACAACCCAAAATCACTAGTATAGGGATTCGGAATTAAAAATAGATATATAAATCCCAATACTATACAAAACATTTCCTTTCGGAAATCATTTACTATAACAACAGTGTTATAGTCCACCATTTCCTTCTATTTCTCGAAAACGTCTATTTCAACAATGAATGTTGAAATCTATGGTTTCGAATCTTAACACATTTAAAACATCGTTAGATCATATTAATTCTGTTTAAAATATCACATATCAAACATTTTCTTTAACATATTATTCACTATTCAAAAACGTGAATATACCTTGTTAACCATTTTCATCCTTTCAATTCTTTTTATTTCAAAGGATTATTCACAGTCAAAAACGTGAATATAACTCCATTAATAGGTTTCAACAATTTACTAATCAAAATAAGTCGTTTGCGAATTTATAAAACGATGTTTATAAATTCCATTTCTATTTATTTTATATCAACTCCTTTTATAAATCTCCTTTATTAACCTATTCAATTTCATATCTCAATGATATACTAAAAGTTCATATTATAAGTTAGATGCTTATAAAACGTTTATTTTACAAAATCGTTCTTTTTAAGACTTTCCAAATTATAAATCTTATAACTTATAAGATTCATTTATTTACCCAAATCTATTCCTTTTAATATCTTTATAAATGTTATAAACCTACTGCTTATAAAATTCCATTTATAACTTCACCGTTTATAATTCTATAAATTTCATTCATTAACGAAATTCATTCACAATTCATTCTAACACTTATAAAAACTCGTTTTATAATTTCAATATTTCAATTTATAAAAATCCATTTATAATTCTCTTATATAAATCAATTTTTATTATCCTTTTAAAACATCTTTACTCTCCTTTATAATTTCACCATTTTGATTTATAAAATAATCAAATTTTATAAATCCTATATTTTCAACTTTTTATAATAAATTCAAAAAATCCCGATTAAACTATTTTATAAAATCATTAGCCTCATATTTTCAAAAATCAACCTTTAACTATATTTCTTAAAAATCAAAATTTTTATAACATAAAAATTATAACGTCTATTTATTTAAAATGAATCAATTCCAAAAATATAGTGTATTTTCAAAAATCACTTAAAAATCATTTTAAAATTCCAAAATTCGTCCAATGATGCTACACACCAAATAGTCAATCACGACTACAACGACATCATATATCAATATGATAATCAACGAATATCAAAATATTCATAATCAAATAAATACTGTTGAGGAATCCAGTTGGATCCCTCCAACCTGTTTTCCTGCATCTACAAACATTAGCACAATACCAATTCCGCTTCAGTACGGAATTATCGCGGTATATGGGATTTAAAATATTATCCGCTTAATAGACGGCGCAATAGGGTCTCATCCGCTATACAATGCGGTAAATCAATAACTGCAATATATACATATGCCAATATATATATATATTGCTATTATATATAATACCAATTTCATTGTTTATGAAATATTCGCGGTATATGTTTTTCATAAATAACATCCGCTTACTAACGGCGTATAATGTCTATTTTAACAATCAATAGATAACAATCATCATTCAAACATACATTCAAGAATTTTAAATCTAACTATTTAAAATAAAATCGAAACCGATTCGATTGAGTGAGAAGTTCTCACATTGATTTCAATTTCGTTTTAGCGATCTATTTCGAATAAAATTAAACGAACGTTTAATTTTACCCGAAATTCTCACTAACTCCAAACGACTCCAAGCCAATTCCATTGCATAGTGCTCGTCCATACGATTCCAACGCAACTGGTTTCGCGCGTTTTCGACCTCGTATGAAAATGTTATGATTTTTACAAGTTTACACGATTTATAACTTATAAATTTACAACTATTATTTATATTTTTAACCTACACTCAATCCTGGCCACTGGATCTCTTCCAACCTCATCATGACTGTCCCCTTTTTCCTTCTCCCTCTCACGTATCACCCAACGGAGACCACGAACCCATCGCCGCCCCCCTAGCCCTAATTATCGCGACATATACAAGCACTTCTGAAACGATCAATTAGCACCACGACGAAGCTCGCAACACGAGCCACCAACGGCCAGAAATTGATGAAGCTCGGTCACCCCTTCCCCCCAGAAAACGTGCGCAACCTTCGGCCTTTGAGCCATGATTTCGACCACCACACTGCTCCATTCATGATCTTAACCGTTGAATATGTAGAGCTCGAGACGCTCTACCACTTTCATTTAGAAAGTTTCTTGAGTTGATGAACGGATTTGAAGATTTGGAGGAAGGAAGATCATTGATTTTCGGCCTTTGAATGTTGATGGCTGCGGCTGTAGAATATTAGGGTTTTATTTTTTTTTACTTTTTTTTTTGTGAAGAGAGTATGGTCTATTTATAGGAAAACGAACGAAACACTATTCATTTCGGAATTTCCAAACTCCGATTTACGCGCGGTGACCGACGTTCCTAGGGTTTACCCCGCGTTTCGAACGCAATGGAACGTGTTTCGGGAGCTAATTCGATCATCTGTGCGAGTTATGGCATAAACGTTCAATTTAAATTAAACCGATTTAAACGATTTTCTAAGCGTTTTAGCTTGCACCGGACAAACGGTAAATCCGATTGACACGAAATTTGAAACCTTACAATAATACCACATTACAGATCTGATGAAACTGGTTTTGTCGAAATCCGAGACTTGTTGAAAATTGGCTATTTTAACTCGCCAATTTAATATTAAAAACAATTTCGATGCGTTTCGAGCTGCCACGATCAAACGATAACTCCGATATCTACGAAAATTGAAATCCGGTAATAAAAAACTATTACGGATCCAATGGAACTAGTTTCGTCCAATTCTGAGACTGTTCAAAAATTGGCTATTTTCACTAGTTGATTAAATATTAAAATATTCAATTTTCACAAATTAATTCTAAATTCGATTTTAAAAGTTCTATAACATCATTCTAACTTCAATATGATAAAATAAAATTTTACAAATCATTTTCAATCATATTTAACCCAATTTTTATTTATTTCCATAATTTCACATATTGAATTATCGATTTAATTATCCAATTAAATCCAATTATTCGAAATAAAATTTATTCGATTAATAAATTTCACTTATTAATATTTAAGATAAATTAAATATTCAAATTTAAATTAATAAAAATTCTGTGTCGTTACATACTCTCCCCCTTAAAAGAATTTCGTCCTCGAAATTATCAAGTAGGGAAAGTTACAGAATCTATTAACTTTCCCAAAATTTATAGTTAAACTTCTTATAAAATCTTTACTAAGTTTTCCAAATCATACTTAGTTATCTTTTCAAAAACAACTACCATTGTTTAACTTTCAACTCAAAAATCAAAGTTAAAGTTTTCAAAATTTTCCAATTTTCTCAAATTTTTTCTAACGCCTTAAATTTTCGAAAAAATTCGCCATAGTCTCCTTTGCGCGGCTCGATCCGAAAAAAGAAATGATAGTATATATATATCACAAATATACATCTCATCAAGTAATGAGTCATCACGCAGGTAAAAAGTGTAAAAGTACGATATTTAATCCGAGATATGTATCTTATATTTTATTAGCAAGCATATACGGCTAGTATAGCGCGAAAGCGAGCTCCAAATGCGAAGCAAACGCGATCCGCACCTACTAAACACTCAATAAACAACATGAGAATCATGTATATAGACAAATAATCTCAATATACATCATATAGCAACATAACAAATGCAACAAAAGAAATATATTCAACCATCAACCAACTATCATCCAACAAATTCATAACCAATAAATATTCATTCATATTCTCATTAATATTCAATGAAATAGGTTTTCAATTTAATCACATTTGATTTATTTACAGTGGATGTTTTTTCCAACATTCATTTTCAATTAGTTTATATTCACTAATTCATATTCAAGTTGGTTCACTTCCAAATCAAATTCAATTCTATTTAAGATTCACTTAACTTCCAATTGAATTTCAATTACTTTAACTTCCAATTTCATTAATTCAATTTCATTAATACTTAATGAATTATATACAATCAACTAACAATCATATAACAATCAATGTATATTAATTACAACCAAATTCCTTTCCTTATATTCATTCAATTTGGTTTAACACCATCACTTTCAATTGGTTTAATTAAATTGATTTTCATTCAACTATTCAACTTCCAATAACATTGGATTTTAATGAATTAACACTTATATTCATTATTTCGTATCAACTTAATTTACATTTAATTGATTAACTTACACTTAATCCATTCATTCAATTCAATTACTAAAGTTGAATTTCATTTACATAACTTAAGTTCACATTTATCACTTAACTTTATTAATTTACTTCGATACCAAAATCAACTTCATTCAACATCTCTTAAGTTACAATCCATTTAAACATTATTTGTTTTTACATAACTTAAATTCCTACTTATAAATCAATTCAGATTCCAATTCTAAGTAAATTTCCATTTAACTTTAAATTCATTTTTATTTACAACTCATATTCATAAATATATTCGTATAGTTTCACTTCTTATATATATAAGTTTGTTTCACAATTGTAAATCACTTTAATTATAATTCAATTCTTATAATTCTTTTTACTTATACAATTATTCTTCAATTTAGATTATTCAAACATCTAAACAATCAACTTATATACACTTTAATAATTTTGAAAAATTATTTCTTTATATATAAAATATAATCAAGGTAAAATTATTTCATTTACCCAATTTAAAACAATACTGTGTCGAATTGTTCTATTCAAGTGTTTATAAAACCCCTTCGGCATAGTATTGCAGACCGCGCTGACGAAAGTTCATATGCCACTCAACAAACCAATCATCACACTATAAAACAATTTTATATTCACTAACAAATACGCTCTCATAGCTATTATTACACTCAAACTCATTCTAGAGTACTACTGACTCTATCTCTAATGAGTAATACCCAACAGAACCATGGTTGTCGCTTAACCATATGCTCCGATACCACCTGTGAGGACCCGCAAATCCGTACTCCTTGAATATATACTAATCTCCATAGATTAACTCAAGATGAACAGAAATACGAATTATCAATGTTTAAGAAAAAGAAAGAGAGAGAAGAAGAGAGAAAAAGATAGAAAATAGAGGGAAAAGAAAATAGAACGGAAAGAAAACAGCACAACAATATCAGAATCTCACAATCGCAGCGGAACAACATATAATAAATAAATGAATAATCTTTAAACAAAGAACTATATCAGTTATTACATTACATCACATTACATTACATCAACATCAGAGTGTAGGAAAATATTTCGAAGGTAGAATATAAATCTTAGCCAACATACGACCATTATCGTATGCCTACTATAGCTAACTATGTTCAATAGCAGACTATGTAGTTAATTCTCCGCTATTACCCCGCTCCAACACTGCTATATCTCATAGCGGATTTCTACAGCTATGATTTTTCCATATAGCCCCAGAATATAGCATTTCCGCTTTAATCCCCGCTATTTCTGTTATATCCCGTTATTTCCGCTATATTCCGCTATTCCCACTATATCTTTTTTTAATAAAATGATTTGAAAAATTGCATTTATACATTATAAAATTATGAAACTAATTTACTTGATTTAATTTTTAATATATGTTCAAAAATGAAAATACTCTAATATTCTACCAAATTCAATTATGTTATATAACAGTTTTTCGTTTATTTAAAGTTTATTCACACATGTTTTTATTTAAAATTATTTATGTATTATTTATAATTCAATTTAATGATAATTTTTCATTTAATTACCATTTATATATTTGTAAAAACATTAAGTACGAATTTTATATGCTATTTTAGAGTCATCCGCTATATCCCACTATATCCTCGCCGTATCCTCGCTATGACTTTTTGCACTTCCATCGCTTTAAATCTACCGAGCGCATTAACTACACAGATAGCAGGTTACCGCCACATTCCATAGCAGGTTATACAACTAAAACCGTACAAGTCTCGTATTGTTTCTTTAGATTTCCAACGAATGGTCAGGCCAAGGAACTTCCCATTGCCACATGAGAACGCCTCTGGAAGGACGTCCCCGAGAACCAAACCGGATCTCTGCCAATACAAGGCCGGGTTACCCCTAACTGGGTAACTACTGACACGAGTATGTCATCCCCCGGTCCTTTGGGACCTTTAACCTAGCGCTCTTCATCAACATCACACAATAATAATAAGTGTTTCAACATGAGTAAGTATCTGGGCTCCATACCATGATACCACCCTTTTCCAGAAGGAAATGCACATACCCTAAAGGGAGCTACCCCTCATAACCTTACCGCATCTTTCCTGTTTTGACCATTCTAGGGTGTGAGGCTCGACGAAGTCATGTCCACAAAAACATACTTTATACAAAAGCCATGCTTTGGGTCGACAAATGATCATAGAAATGATCACCAAGATAAACGATCAAATAAATGATCCTATCACAAATGATCAACACAATGATCATTTCACAACAACACTTAGCATGTCATATTACCAAATTGGGAATATATCGCTGATAACCATCAACTACATAACCTCTGAGCTCGTACGTCTCAGAGAAGGGTGTTAAGCTAAGAGAATAAATTCTCCGCCACCAACAGAAATATATTTGAAAGAAATCGGCTTTATATCTCAATTTGTAATGTCAGACATACAATCCATACAAGTCTGTTCTGGGCTCGAACAGAACCGAAGGCACTTACAAAGAAGTCCTTGCAATCCGGATATCCACAATCCTGATCGGATTCCCCACACATATGGAGAACTCTATACCGGAGCAACTCGGTGCAGAGTCAATCGACAGGTCATCCTATCGCTCTCGCAAATACCCGGTCTTCAACACCGATCTTCAAATGCTATCCATTACGTCGTATCACTATTCGGAATGGGTAATCCGAATAACGAGCGCAATAATTTAAAAATAAGTGTAGCATTCAAATTCAGCAAATCACAACAAATACATTTCAAAGGTAAATATTTATAGCCGGTTATTGAACTATCAATGATATGCACAACATCACCAGATTCCAAATAATTTTCCAAATTATTTATTTCCCAAATTTCATATCTTTACAAGATAAATAATTTTCACACTTCAAAAATAAATCAATATTTATTTTTAAACAAATTCTCCTTTTCATTTATAAATTCCATAATGAATTTATATTCCAAAATCTCTATGAATATACGATATCAATTATTCATTTTCAATTTATCTTCAAAAAGATAAATTCTCAACATATTCACTTTATATTGGAAAACATTCCCATACTTACTTAATAAGTAATTCTCAAATCCATTTATTTTCTACACTTGGAAAATATTCAATATACTTAAATCGGGATTAAGTACATATTTCATTCTTTAAGGAAATCATTCTCTTAAACACATTTATTTGGGCCAAAACGAATGTTGCGTAAAATATCGTTACGACAACCCAAAATCACTAGTATAGGGATTCAGAATTAAAAATAGATATATAAATCCCAATACTATACAAAACATTTCCTTTCGGAAATCATTTACTATAACAACAGTGTTATAGTCCACCATTTCCTTCTATTTCTCGAAAACGTCTATTTCAACAATGAATGTTGAAATATATGGTTTCGAATCTTAACACATTTAAAACATCGTTAGATCGTTTTAATTCTGTTTAAAATATCACATCCAAAACATTTTCTTTAACATATTATTCACTATTCAAAAATGTGAATATACCTTGTTAACCAATTTCATCCTTTCAATTCTTTTTATTTCAAAGGATTATTCACAGTCAAAAACGTGAATATAACTCCATTAATAGGTTTCAACAATTTACTTATCAAAATAAGTCGTTTGCGAATTTATAAAACGATGTTTATAAATTCCATTTCTATTTATTTTATATCAACTCCTTTTATAAATCTCCTTTATTAACCTATTCAATTTCATATCTCAATGATATACTAAAAGTTCATATTATAAGTTAGATGCTTATAAAACGATTATTTTACAAAATCGTTCTTTTTAAGACTTTCCAAATTATAAATCTTATAACTTATAAGATTCATTTATTTACCCAAATCAATTCCTTTTAATATCTTTATAAATTTTATAAACCTACTGCTTATAAAATTCCATTTATAACTTCACCGTTTATAATTCTATAAATTTCATTCATTAATGAAATTCATTCACAATTCATTCTAACACTTATAAAAACTCGTTTTATAATTTCAACATTTCAATTTATAAATATCCATTTATAAGTCTCTTATATAAATCAATTTATATTATCCTTTTAAAACATCTTTACTCTCCTTTATAATTTCACCATTTTGATTTATAAAATAATCAAATTTTATAAATCCTATATTTTCAACTTTTTATAATAAATTCGAAAAATCCCGATTAAACTATTTTATAAAATCATTAGCCTCATATTTTCAAAAATCAACCTTTAACTATATTTCTTAAAAATCAAAATTTTTATAACATAAAAATTATAACGTTTATTTATTTAAAATGAATCAATTCCAAAAATATAGTATATTTTCAAAAATCACTTAAAAATCATTTTGAAATTCCAAAATTGGTCCAATGATGCTACACACCAAATAGTCAATCACGACTACAACGACATCATATATCAATATGATAATCAACGAATATCAAAATATTCATAATCAAATAAATACTGTTGAGGAATCCAGTTGGATCCCTCCAACCTGTTTTCCTGCATCTACAAACATTAGCACAATACCAATTCCGCTCCAGTACGGAATTATCGCGGTATATGGGATTTAAAATATTATCCGCTTAATAGAAGGTGCAATAGGGTCTCATCCGCTATACAATGCGGGAAATCAATAACTGCAATATATACATATGCCAATATATATATATATATATATATATTGCTATTATATACAATACCAATTTCACTGTTTATGAAATATTCGCGGTATATGTTTTTCATAAATAACATCCGCTTACTAACGGCGTATAATGTCTATTTTAATAATCAATAGATAACAATCATCATTCAAACATACATTCAAGAATTTTAAATCTAACTATTTAAAATAAAATCGAAACCGATTCGATTGAGTGAGAAGTTCTCACCTTGATTTCAATTTCGTTTTAGCGATTTATTTCGAATAAAATTAAACGGACGTATAATTTTACCCGAAATTCTCACTAACTCCAAACGACTCCAATCCAGTTCCATTGCGTAGTGCTCGTCCATACGATTCCAACGCAGCTGGTTTCGTGCGTTTTCGACCTCGTATGAAAAAGTTATGATTTTTACAAGTTTACACGATTTATAACTTATAAATTTACAACTATTATTTATATTTTTAACCTACACTCAATCCTGGCCACTGGATCTCTTCCAACCTCATCATGACCGTCCCCTTTTTCCTTCTCCCTCTCACGTATCACCCAATAGAGACCACGAACCCATCGCCGCCCCCCTTAGCCCTAATTATCACGTCATATACAAGCACTTCTGAAACGATCAATTAGCACCACGACGAAGCTCGCAACACGAGCCACCAACGGCTAGAAATTGATGAATCTCGGTCGCCCCTTCCCCCCAGAAAACCATGTGCAACCTTCGGCCTTTGAGCCACGATTTCGACCACCACACTTCTCCATTCATGATCTTAACCGTTGAATATGTAGAGCTCGAGACGCTCTACCACTTTCATTTAGAAAGTTTCTTGAGTTGATGAACGGATTTGAAGATTTGGAGGGAGGAAGATCATTGATTTTCGGCCTTTGAATGTTTGTGGCTGCGGCCGTAGAATATTAGGGTTTTATTTATTTTTATTTTTTTTGTGAAGAGAGTATGGTCTATTTATAGGAAAACGAACGAAACACTATTCATTTCGGAATTTCCAAACTCCGATTTACGCGCGGTGACCGATGTTCCTAGGGTTTACCCCGCATTCCGAACGCAATGGAATGTGTTTCGGGAGCTAATTCGGTCATCTGTGCGAGTTATGGCAATAAACGTTCAATTTAAATTAAACCAATTTAAACGATTTTCTAAGCGTTTTAGCTTGCACCGGACAAACGGTAAATCCGATTAACACGAAATTTGAAACCTTACAATAATATCACATTACGGATCCGATGAAACTGGTTTCGTCGAAATCCTAGACTTTTTGAAAAATGGCTATTTTAACTCGCCAATTTAATATTAAAAACAATTTCGATGCGTTTCGAGCTGCCACGATCAAACGATAACTCCGATTGCTACGAAAATTAAAATCCGGTAATAACAAACTATTACGGATCCAATGAAACTAGTTTCGTCCAATTCTGAGACTGTTCAAAAATTAACTATTTTCACTAGTCGATTAAATATTAAAATATTCAATTTTCACAAATTAATTCTAAATTCGATTTTAAAAGTTCTATAACATCATTCTAACTTCAATATGATAAAATAAAATTTTACAAATCATTTTCAATCATATTTAACCCAATTTTTAATTATTTCCATAATTTCACATATTAAATTATCGATTTAATTATCCAATTAAATACAATTATTCGAAATAAAATTTATTGGACTAATAAATTTCACTTATTAATATTTAAAATAAATTAAATATTCAAATTTAAATTAATAAAAATTCTGGGTCGTTACAGTTTCCATATTTACTTCTATTCAAATTCGTTTTTTCCCTTTTTAATATGAATTCAACTTATTTCAAGTTTGAGTATTAAATTTTATTTCCATTTAACTGAGTCTTATTAGTTCCATCTACTATTCTATTTCAGTTTCATATTTAAAATCGTTTAATTGCTTAACAAAAATTTTCCCAAAAATTTTAAAAAAAGTTTCTAACTTCCAAAATTTTGGAAAAATTTTGGCAGGGTCTCCTTTGTACGGAGGAGCTTTTGCAATTTGACAAGAGATATAAATATATATACATCGACTCATACGGTTGGAAACAGTTCATATTTCCTATTTTTATTGTGTAGGCGTACCTTATTTAGCATTTTAAGCAAGAAGCTTATTTTTTTTTAAGCAATTAGTGCAATCCAAATCCAGCCAAACGGCCTTTAGGTACCTGTACTTACTCAATTTAAATATGTAAGGGCCATATATAGTTATTAGCATTTCACTTACTTTCAATAGCTAAACAATGTATTACATACACAACAAATGACAAATGCTTCCCATAAGCGATTCATATGATTTTAAAGCTTATTCAATTGCTTTCAATTAATTTATAAACCATTTCATTCAATTTCAATGGTTTGGAACTCAATCTCTTACATTCCATTGATTTATAATTCAAATAAGCTCATTTTCACTTCACATGATTCAGAATCAAATTTATTTAATTTCCATTAACTCATAGAATTTAATTACTTTGGTTTACGCCAAACAACAATTATTGTTATGCAATCTCGACGATATTCCCTTAATAGGGTATTGTATTTTAGTTTATAGCTACTTTAAATAGATTTTCAATTCATTTTATATTTAATTCCATTTCATTTCTAATTTCTCAACCAACCATTCATTACATTTCATTTTATTTCCGCATTAGATTCATGCAAACAATTTATTAAGCTTGGCACATTCAAACTTATAAATTAATGACCATTTCCAAATTAATTTAATCCAAGCTTCTATTTAATGGGCTTTCACTCTTATTCGAAGCCAAACTTCCATAAATTCTAAACTTAAGTGAATTTATTTTAGTTTATTCCAAGACCAAACCTAAGTTTCTTCGATTTGATTCTCATTTAGTAAAATTTCATTAAATTCAATTAGCCCATTCATTTTAAATTTTAATTTCAAATCATCTTCTCAATTTATCAAAATAATATCCAACACATACTTAACTCATTTATACTTCAAATTATTATGCCACTGCACTTATGTTCAGTCTGATAATCCTATTCCAATCACAACTTTGGTTTAGTTTTTATTCTATCAGACTTCATTCATTTATTATTTAATGCCACTAACTCATTTTATATTTCACTTTCTTAATTCATTTGCGAATTTATTTTATTTATACAAAACCATTCTTAATTTATTTCTACTTTCCTGGGTTTTGTTTGCAACCCAACCATTTCTATCATTATTCACTTCCATTTCATATGACAACACTTCTCTTATATCCAATTTACTTGCAAATTTCATTAGATATTATTCAAGTCACACTTGGATATTATTTGCAATTCATCCCATCACTACTTCGATCCTATTTTATTTTTATTTTTACAACATCTCTTCTTATTTAATTTATTATCAAATCCAAGTCGAATTCTATTAACAATTCGAATTCGCTTCCAAATTCCATTATTAACTTACAATTTATTTATTTCCCCAAGTTAAATTTTATTAACATACTCAATCAAACAATTATTTAACCAATTAGCTTACTTTAAATTTTCAAATCAATATTCAATTTTAAATATTAAAAATCACTTCTTTAAAATTCTCGAGTTTCAATTTTATTTTGTAATTTCAGTTTGGGTTTCTTATTTTCCAAAATTCCAATATCTTTATTTTAAAAATTTTAGAAATGCTTTTAAATTCACATCATACTATTAAAATAACTCTTTATAAGAATACCCTTTATAACTCGATGTCTCAACCATTCCATCCTCGTTCTCATAGGAATTCAGTCATACGTTGATCAGGCGTAGAACTGAAAATCTATAAGTACTTGGTAAACCCGTTTTCAACACCAAGTGAAAATACTTGAAAAATAATTTTATTGAAATGTAGAAAACAGTTTTTGAAAATAGAGGAAATATCTTTGGTGAGAATGCTCTGGAAATCATCACCCCCATCCATGGTCACAGTTACATACCTGGGTTACGTTGCAGTCACAACAAAAGTCCATGTAACTACAGGCTCTCCGCGGCCTCTCGATTACGCCATGGATCCCACACAACAGATCACAGTTACATCCAGGGTTACGTTGCCGTCAAAGCAAAAGTCCATGTTACTGCAGGCTCTCCGCGGCCTCTGATTTCCGATGTTAAAACGAAACTTCTCCACTCCTACATAGCTCACAGTCTACCGATATAAAATCAAACGCAGACTGTAGGCTCTCAGCAGCACACCCGACTTTTGCTATGTTATACCATAGGTCGCAGTCCACCGATATAAAATCAAACGCAGACTGTTGGCTCTCAGCAGCACACACGACTTACGCTATGGTATACTCAACTCATAATCCTCAGGAACTAGTTTTGTCCGGACTCCTCACAGGATCAACTTTAGAAACCCCCCCCCCCCCCCCCGGGCTTAAGGCAGCACCACCCGGTGGCACTCTTGAGAAGTTCATTTCAAGGGAGCGCCTTTTTCCCCAGAGCCATCATCAAAACATTTTATACTATACATATAGTATCTTTCAAATCATACACCTAGTATGATCTCATACAAGGCTCCTTTACACAAAATCAATTATCCCAAAATCGATAATTTCTCAAACTAGGCTTTCCAAATCAAATATTGATTTTACCCAAAATCAAAAGCCTTTCCAAATCCAAAGGTTCCCAAAACCTTTTTCCAAATTCCTCATAAGACCCTTTATTCATATATATTCAATATATATATATATATATATATATATATTTTAAAACTTTGGATCTTTTCAAACTTGTATAAAACTCCTTTTTATACTTCAAACACCTTCATAAATCTTTTTCCATCCAGCAATAAATTCAACAAGGGAAGATTTATCTTATATAACAAAGATATATAACTTGTTTATTCAAAATCAAACATTCCAAATTGATTACTCTTTTCAATATTAATTTCTTTTCCATTCACTTATCCACCTTTACATTAATCCTCATTTGGATTATCACTTTAATTCCTATCTCAGTTGGTTATTAAACACATAACAGTTTGAACTCCGACCAGTTTATATTTAGAAAATAGCTTGAAAATTTTACAAATGGTTAAATAGTTTCATAAATTTTAGGTATTGCAAAATAGTTGAAAAATAGTAATTAGTTTATAACAGAGTTGAAAAATAGTTAAATAGTTCCAAAAATAATGGTAAAACAAATATAAAATAAGTTAGCTTTAAAAAGAAAGGTTGTATATATTTAATAGCTTAGAAAAATAAGTTTATTTCAAAAGAATTTATATTGTGTTAACGCTAAAATTTAAACGCTAACACCCCAGTGAGTAGATAACAGTTATGAAAGCACCACCCGTTGGTACGGGAACAAGATACAAGTAAAGAAATTGCAGAAAAGCAGTAAAAGACGACAGTTTTATAGTGGTTCGGCCTAAAATTGAGCCTACGTCCACTTTGATCTCTTTATTGCTGAACAAGTACAACTTATACAACTTTCTTCAATTACAATCCACTCTAGACTGTTAGTACAAACTTTGACGGAGAATTATCTTTCAAACTCATGATAAATGATGTGGATTCTCTCTCTTGAATTTGATGTAATGTCTTCGATGTTTGGAGTGCTTGAAGTGTTGCTTGAGTCGAGAAAATGGCAGAGTTTTGGCGCTTCGAGCATCAACCCAAAAGTCCCCCCAGAGTCAAAGGTGGATGTCTATTTATAGAGAGTTCTGGGTGAAAAAAGTTGCTAAGTCCTAACTCGTTGCCGACTTAAGGTAAGTCGTTGCTGACTTAGGATGAGTCGTGACCGACTCATTGAGCTGAGTCTCTGGTTTGTAGAGAGCTTCCTGCCTTTTTCGAACCCACGCTTCAAGTACTAGGTCGTTTACGAGTTATCTGGTTGTAGTTTCTGGCTTGTTTGTATAAGTCGTATACGACTCATCATAAGTCGTAGGTCGTGGTTGACTTAACCAGCTGCCTTCGGCTTAAAGCTGAGTTCAGGCTTTGTGAAGGCGAGTCCTAACCCGTAGACGAGTTAAGAGATAGTGTCTTTAGGTCGTACACCTTTTTTAAGTCGTAACACTTGTTAACTCGGTCAAGCTTTAATCTGTTATGTCGTAGCTCCCTTAAGTCGTCCTTGCCTTCTTAGTTGCCTTGAGCCGTTAACTGACTGAGTCGCTATCAAATGAGTCGGTATCCCTCTTAAGTAGATGAGTCGGTACCTTCCTTAAGTAGATGAGTCGGACTATCCCTTCCTTAGCTCGGTTGAGTCGTTGGTCCACTAAGTCACTGATCTCCATGAGTCGTGAGTCCCTCTTAAGAAGATGAGTCGCTACCAGTTGAGTCGTTGAGCAAAACGAGGTTAACATTTGCCCCTCGAAGTACGCGCCTAAGTCGTAGGTCGCGTGCTTCGACTTATCTTGTCTCGTGCGCTGATTCAACTTTCACCACCCACAGCTATAAAACACCTGAGTCGTTGCTCTTACTTCCTTCTTCTCATTTCCTAACTTTTAAACCGTGTCTGCCATTAACGCCCCTTCAAGCTCCCAAAGGCGATTCCAAGCTTACCAACCGTCATCCCATCCTTTAACTTCATATTGCGTAAGTAAATCTTATCAACAATCAGCTGCATCCATCATCAACTCACCAGTATTCCACTCGCCGTCCTTAATACACTTTTGCGTGCTGCATTTTCCTATAAATCACGATTCGATTAATTCTTTGATTGAATTATTGTGGCGATTCTTGTGAATATGGTAATGCACCGGATGTATGGCGGATTTGAGGCGATTTGTGTTGGATTTTCGATTGATTCGTGATGATGTGAGACAGAGATGGTTAATTACAGTGATTCATGTTAACTGGTTAGTGAATTTGGGAGAGATAAGGAAGGCTTTGACGGGTTAACCGGGTTAATGGGTCCTTGGCTTCACGGGTTAACTTAAGAGATGATGTGGCAGTGTGTGAGTGGAGAACCGACCTTAGGGGCCTTTGTAGAGTTAATCATGCGCGACTTGATGCCTTAACCGTGTTAATTCAGACGACTCAGGTCTTAGGTCGTATGAACGACTCAACCCTTTAGGTCCTTTTGACGACTTATCCTTTTAAACCGCGAACGATTCAAACCATAAGCCGTGAGCGACTCAACAACTTCCATGCGACTCAGTAGCCTTTACCCTTGACTTTAATCCGACCTAGCAAGTTTTACGACTCAAGCCATGAGTCGTAACCGAGTTAGAACTTAGAAGATTTCTTGTTGCTTTGAACTGGAGCCTCCCTTCTGTTCCTTGATTTACGACTCTTAGCACTGCCGACTTATAACATCAGCGGTTTAAAATTGAAGCAACCTAACTTAACTCGCCTCACTTTCCTTAGGTCGTAGCCGAGTCATCCAAATAACCAATGACTTAGCTTAACCCGTACAAAGAATTCTTGAGTCGTTGACAACTTAACACTTGTAAATTTTGTTTGAACTTTGAACTGTTGAACTTTGCTGCATTCTTTTACAGATTACTTCAACTTGCAAGCTAACAATCTATTTGATACAACATTTACAGAAAATTGGGACGAATATACTGCCATCGACTGCCCACATCAAATGACAGATTAGCTAATGATAGATGATTAACTTAAATAAATCGTGTGAACGAAGTGCTATCGATTTCAAGTGGAATATTAAAGCAGCACGGATTAGTCAATTGAAACTGACCAGCCCGCATTAATATTATGCTTGAGCTTTAAATAACAAGTTCCGAAATTACCGTAGTCAATCAATCGTCAACCAGTTTAATTCCAGTTATCTTTACTTGTTATTATTTTTTTTTATTAGCTTTGCACGACACTTCACACTTTTTAGGAAACGTGCACCTTCGCATTTGAACATCCAGTTGCTTGTGTAGAATGACCTCTCATCAAGAAGAGCCGATGGGCCAGGCTGAAGATGTCTTCCCAGTAGCCATCCCTATAGACAACCCTCCGGAGAGAACATCCACAACTTTGAATCAGCGGGTGTTTAACCAACTGCGCGTCCAGTTTGGCATTGATGATGCTGACATCTTATTTCCGGGGCCAAATGACACCGCGGATAGGCCCCTTCTTGGCTTTGTTGCTGTTAATCGCCAAATGTGCTTGAACGGCGCTATTCCTCCCTTTAATGACTTTCTCCAACAGTTCCTGCTTCGGTTGTCTATCTCTCCATTCCAATTACACCCCAATGGCTACGCCATTCTGATGGGGTTATGTGTTCTATTTAGGAGAGTTTTGGATCGATTACCAAGCTTCGGGGAGATCTGCTATTTTTGCTCATTCACGAAAACTAAAGACCATCCCTCCATCGTGGTTATAAGAAGCGCTCGAAACCGCAAACTTATTACTGATCTCTCCGAAAGCGCTCACGGATTTTTGAATCGGTTTTTCTTTGTTCGCTGCCCTCCAGGGTTTTATGCCATCTGGAGAGTGGGAAGTAAGATTTCCTGTCTTTACTTTTGCCGTTTTGAAACTTTCTCGAGATCGGAACTCTCAGTTGCTAATTTCATTCTTTTCCTGTTTTTAGCACTTCCACCCCCTGCCAGGGACCCAAGTCTTAAGCAAATTTTTGAAAGATTAAATGCCGTGCCGGTAGAAGAGAGGAGCATAAAGTTTCTGCTAAACGATGAATTTTTACATCAATACGGACTCCTCCATCCCTCTCGCTTTACTCGGCCTCGTGAAGCTCCAACGGAGGTTCCTGATTCTCCGGTGAAAACTCCTGATCTTCCGATCTCCACTAAAGAGCACATGCGAGGAGAAATTTCTGCAGAAACCTTACTAGTAAAGTGCTCTACTCCAAGAGACGATACGGGACCCTCCGAAAAGCCCGCACTTGCTCCCATAATTGAAGAAGAAGAGGAGCCCCTTTCCCAAACCAGGAAGAGTGCTGACAAAGGAGCTGATGGAGGGAATCAGGTTGGGCATGACGGTGATGATGTTTTTGGGGATTTAAGTGACATAATCGTCACTTCCCAAGAGCTCTTTAAAGAAGACCCTGCTCATGGTAAAGCTATACCTCCGACGATTGAAGCAACATCTGCCCTCCAACAGACTCTAACTCCTTTATCTCAAGAATTGTCATCAATAGTGAAATCTATCACTTCCCCCCAACAAAGGAGTGGTTCGTTAGTCCAACGCGAGTAGCTTGCACTTCACACACAACTAAGGATTTTCCACCACATTTATGCACTTATCTTCTTATACTTTAAAGATTTCTAAAGCTTATCTTTTCTTATTTCAGATTCTTCAATGACACGTGGCGGATCATATTATCAGGATTTCCAACGCTACGGGGGGCGTGGTCAATATGATTATCGGCGTTACTTTCCCTCCTATAGAGAGTCTGACGAAGAGAGGGCTGCTCGAAAAGCTCGTGAAAGGAGGGATGCAGAAGAGCGTTATGACAGAAGGGATAGGGATGAGCACCATGATTCTCTGCAGAGAAGTGACGACTCTCACAAAAGGAAATCTCACGACGACCGAGGAAAGGGTCATGTAGCTGAAGATTCAGGCAAACGAGCCCGATATGGTGAGAGACATGCTTCCACTATTCCCGAAAAGCCTACTGCCCCTGCCCCTCTTGACATTCCTTCCGACTCTCCTGCTCTCGGGAAGGAGGACATCCAGACAATAATAAGCAGGCTTAAATTTCAAGTGGGACCTGGCCCAGCCACTTTACAAAGTCGTTTTCCACAATGGTGCTTAAAGGGTGTGAGATTCGACCTTGACCTGGTTCCTATTGACAAGCCTGCTATGCTACGAAATCTTGACGCCGTCAAACTTGATATCGAGAGGATGTCAAACTGGCAGAAGCTTGTTGACGAGCTTCAAAGAGTTAACCGTGCCAACTTAGAGGCCATGCTCACCATGGAAAATGATAAGGCCGAATGGCAAAAGGTCGGTGAGCAACACGACACCGAAATGAGGAACATTGCTTCTTACAATGAGGAGCTTGAAGCAAAAGTCGAGGAATTGAAACATGAGCTTGCTGCTTCCTCTACTTCATATTCTCAGAAAGAAGAAGTGCTCCTGAAGCAAGTGAGAGACGCTCACGCTAGCCAGAGGGATGCCGAAGACAGGCTCGAAGCACAAAAAAGAATCAGTGAAGGCTATGTCTCTGATATTGCTGAGCTTCGAAAGAAAAAAAACTCCCAAGAGGCAGAGATACAAATGCTTAAGCTTCAGCTTGCCAAAACTGAAAGGGAGCGCGATGAGGCTGTCGCCGGCAAAATCGCAGCCGAAGAATCTCATGAGGCGACCAAAAACAGCTTCGGCTCAACATTATTCGACTTCTACTTGCATAGCGTCTTGGGGCGTGGAAGCCTCGCTTTTCTTGGTCCTAAGTATGAAATCACTTTAGCTGAAGTGTGGGAGGCCGCTCTTGAGATGCTTGGTGCTGAAGGTGCCGGTTACGACGAATCAGCCCTGGAAAGGCATTATTTTGATGATGACGCTCGCGCTGCCCTTGCCAAGGGAAAGGAACAACTTGCCAAATTAAGAACTGAAGTGACGGAAGGGGACCGGCTGGGGAAAACCACTTCAACTACTCTAGTCCAGCCACCTTCTTCGTCTGAAGTCGACATTATTGGTTCCAGTTCCCATCTCGCATCTCCCACCAAAGTTACCACTGATATTACAAGCATACAAGGTGGAGACGAGGGTGAAGAGAGCGCTGATGCGCAAGCTTATGAAGTCGATATCAGGAAACCAGCTTCTCCAGGTAATTTCACTGTTAATCTCGCTACTGTTAATTCTGCTCAAGCGGGTTACTCATTTATTTCGCATGAGTTTCATGAGCTCCTTGGCTATTTTCTCAACCTTGACGAGCCTTCATCTCCTCTCTTTACTGAGTTCATTGGTGAACCTTCATCTCCTCTCTTTACTGACTTTAACCTCTTTTCTTCTGTAGAAAAAGTATCAAGCACTGCTCAAATCTCTACTTCTCCGGTAATCCCTCCTCCATCTCTTCAGGTGGCTCCTCCTTCTGCTTCGCAGCCTGGATCACAGGAGGAACAAATAGAGGCTCTCCATGGCCTGGATGATCCCATTGCTTCGCAAGAGCAGAAAGATGAGGGACTTGAGGGAGGCGACATATCTCCGGAGCGGACTCCTTCTGACGACATAACTCTATCTAAACTTGTCACTCCAGGAAGTGAGTCTTCCTCGAAGAGGAGAAGGAAGCAAGGAGCATCAAAGAGGAGAGGGAAGATAATCACTGCCACTGAAGAGGAGCCAGAAGTTGGGCCAGCTGCGCCTACCTCTCCTTCCTCCCTTATACCCACTGGCCGACCTGAAAAGCTGGTCATTCGACCGGGTAAAGGGTTAAAAGGAGGGAAGAAGAAGTGAAGATTTTAGCTTTTTGCCTTTTGTATGAACTGGCCGAGAGTTGTGCGGGTACCGGCCCCCGCTTTTATTTTGAAACCTGTATCTGCATTATAGTTGAATAAAATGATTCTTCGTTTGTACAAACTCCTGTTTGAATTTGAGTATGCATTTATTATTCATTTTTGCACAAGTTTATTTATATGATATTGCAGCGGGCTTATGGTATGTTGTTTGAGTATTACTTTACTGGTGCAGCTATACTACTATACCATGTTGCCCCCATACCTTAAGCTTGCTGCAATATTTTATACTTCGAGGGGACTTGCACTCTTATTTGTTAAAGAATAATTATTTTATTCTTTAAAGAAAATTTTTGTAGAGTACAACTCCCTTCGTATAAGTTTTTACGCTTTGTCGTTCGAAGAAATCACTTTTTTCTTTTGCTTATGTGCATATTTTACCAAGTGAATTCCTCTATGTGGCAAAGCGGACCTCTGAAGGGTACTTTAACTTCTTTTCTTTTTTCTTTTTTTTTTTTACGATCATTTTCCATAGTAGGCAAATTACTCTTCCTTTGAAAGTTAAAGTACGCTTTTGATGAGGATTTTTTTTTTTATACAAAATTGTACCTCTGAGGAGGGATTTTTCACGTTTCAACACTTGGAAGTTTTATTTCAATCTCGGTAAAACGTGTACCCCCAAAGAGTTGTGCCTTTGAAGAAAGCCTTTTCACGTTTCAACACTTGGAAGTTTTATTTCAATCTTGGTGAAACGTGGGCTTTCAGGAAGGTCTTTGTTTTGTTTTTGCATTTCAACTTTGGTGAAGTGAAATTCCGAAGAGCGGTTATTACACTTCAACTCCTGGCGAAATGTGCCTCCGAAGAGGGCTTTTATTTTGTTTACATTTCAACTCTGGTGAAGTGATATCCCGAAGAACGGTCATAACACTTCATCTCCTGGTGAAATGGGCCTCCGAAGAGGGCTTTTATTTTGTTTACATTTCAACTCTGGTGAAGTGATATCCCGAAGAGCGGTCATAACACTTCAACTCCTGGTGAAATGGGCCTCCGAAGAGGGCTTTTATTTTGTTTACATTTCAACTCTGGTGAAGTGATATCCCGAAGAGCGGTCATAACACTTCAACTCCTGGTGAAATGTGCCTCAGAGAGGGTTTTCATCGCCTGGAAGTTACTCTCTCATGGCTGGAGGGTCATGACTCCTCCAATCTTTTTTGTTGAGTAGAGAACTTTCTTTTTTGTGGCGTATGACCCATTAGAGGTCTCTTATCCTCCGAAGAGGACTTGCGCTGCAGATGGTAGCTTTGGTTGTTCCTCTGTTCACTTGCTTATGCCTTTTCAGCGATCCTCTCTTTTTTTTTTTAAGTTTTCATTCCCCTTTTCTTGCAAGTAGCTTGTTTAATCCAAGGAAGTGTACTTCATTGCCAGGCAAGTTCGTGAGAACGGGCACTAGCTTCCTAATTGGATGTTTGTTTGCTCAAACAATCTCAATTTATCAGCAAGGGCTCGTTTCTATCGAAATCATTAGCCGTTCAATTGAAGTATTTCCTATCTAGGATTTGAATTCGGGGTCTTTGTGACTTGAAATTTGTTTGTTAAATGATGGTGAGAATCGCTCGGTCTTATTATGCGCAAGTTTTATTTCCATTGTCTGCAAAAATTTAAATCGACATTTCAGCAATACATTTTATGTATTTTTATATCGAACACAAAGCAAACATATAATGATAATAAGGAACACAAGATTTATAGTGGTTCGGCGATGAAATTGGGCCTACATCCACTTTATATTCTTTCATTATTTACTTGCATCAGTTTCACAATTGCTTTCAATTACAAGAATCATACATTCATAATTCTTTTTACAATGTTTCAACAAAATTTTCAAGTAAAGTATGGACGCAAATGGTTGTTGTTCCATGCCCTTGGAATTTGATCTCCATCAACAGTGGTGAGCTTGAATGTGCCGTCAAGAAGCTTCTGACCTATTACATATGGTCCTTCCCAATTTGGCCCAAACACACCTGTCGCAGTCATAATTCTTTTCAGGACTAGATCTCCAATTTCAAAGCTGCGTTGACGAACTTTGGAATTCAAATGTCTGGCTATCCTTTGCTGATGAGCTGCAACTCTAAGGTTAGCTTCATCTCTTTTTCCATCAAGGAGATCCAGCGCTTCAAGTTGTAGCTTCTCATTTTCTGCTTGATTGAAATGGATTCTTCTGTGTGAAGGGACCTCTGTTTCAACCGGGATCATTGCTTCCGATCCGTATGCTAACGAAAAAGGAGTATGCCCAGTTGCAGTTTTGTGAGTAGTTCTGTATGCCCATAGTGCAAGTGGTAGTTTATCGACCCAACCACCTTTTGCTCTTTCGAGTTGCTTTTTGATGGTTGATTTGATGATCTTGTTCACTGCTTCCACTTGCCCGTTTGCCTGCGGATGAGCTACTGCCGAAAAGCTTTTCTGGATTTTGAATCGCTTGCAAAAATCCTGGAATTCCTCGCTTTCAAACTGAGTACCATTGTCTGTGATTATTTTCTGAGGCACACCGTATCTGCAAATGATATTCTTGGTCACAAAGCTTATCATTTTCTTAGAAGTGATAGTAGCCAATGGTTCAGCTTCAGCCCACTTAGTAAAATAATCAACTGCAACAATAGCATATTTAATCCCTGATTTAGCAGTTGGTAGCGGCCCAATGAGATCCATTCCCCAAATTGCAAATGGCCATGGACTGACCATCTGTGTGAGTTCGGTAGAAGGTGCTCTAGGAATTTTGGCATATCTTTGGCATTTGTCACATTTTCGGGAGTAATCTGCAGCATCCCGATTAATTTCTGGCCAAAAATATCCGTATCGGAGAATTTTCTTTGCTAATGTTTGACCACCTGAATGATCACCACATTCTCTCCATGCACTTCAGCTAGGATTGTTTTGGACTCTTCCCGGGATACACATCGAAGCAATGGCATTGAGAATCCCCGTCTGTACAATCGGCCATCCTGAATTACATAGCGAGAGGCCTTCCTTAGTAGCTTTCGTCTTTCTATCGAGTTTTCTGGCAGAGAACCTCTGAGTAGGTAATCCAGTATTGGAGTCATCCATGACTCTTGTTCTTGAGATACATTCATAATCCAGTCTATATCCATCTCGTCTATACTTGGCGCTGAAAGGACTTCTACAGGGACCAATCCCAATAGTTGAGCTTCACCAGAACTTGAATACTTTGCGAGGGAATCTGCCTTCATATTCTCTTCCCGAGGAATGTGGCTTATTGAATAGTGATCGAGTTCACATAGGAGTTCCCAAGCCTTTGACAAGTAGGAAGGCAGGTTTCCACCTTTTGCTTGAAATTCCTTCTTGACTTGGCATACAATAAGCTGAGAATCACTGAAAATTTGTAATGCTCGAATGTTTAGCTCTTTAGCGATTTTCAGACCTGCAATAAGAGCTTCATATTCTGCCTCATTGTTTGTTGAAGGAAATTCCAATCTTAGTGCATAACATAATGATCGACCCTCAGGAGTTTCAAGTACCACTCCGGCTCTAGAACAGTAGTCATTTCTTGCGCCATCAACATACATCTTCCACTGGATTGGGGAATCATTGATTGCTTCTTCCTCACCATTATCTTTCTCTGTGAATTCTGCAATGAAATCAGCTAAAGCTTGTCCGTTGATTGCTTTTCGGGGGTGATAGGTGATGTCATATTGACTGAGTTCAATGTTCCATTTTAGAAGGCGACCCGAAGTTTCAGGGCGAAATAGGACTTGCTTTAGAGGTTGATCAGTGAGTACTTTGATAGGATGAGCTTGGAAATATTGCCTCAGTTTCCTTGATGCAACTAGTAGGCAATAGGCGAGTTTTTCCAACTTGGAGTAATTCAGCTCTGCCCCAGTGAGTCTTTTGCTGATATAGTAAACCGGATGTTGAATCCTTTTGTCTTCCCGTATCAGCGCTGCACTTAGAGCATGAGATGATACTGCCAAGTATATAAGAAGATCCTCACCATTGCCTGGCCTAGAAAGTATTGGAGGCGTTTCCATATGACGGATCAACTCATCGAAGGCTTTTTGGCATTCGGAAGTCCATTCAAAATTCTTCTTTCCTTTCTTCAGGGCGTCAAAGAATGGGATGCATTTATCAGTGGCTTTGGAAATGAACCGACTCAGGGCGGCGACCTTTCCGTTGAGACTCTGCAATTCCTTCTTTGTTCTAGGAGCTTTAACTTCTTTCAAGGAAGTAATTTGAGATGGACTAGCCTCAATGCCCCTAGCACTGACGATGAAGCCTAAGAACTTTCCGGACTCGACCCCAAATGTAAATTTCAGAGGGTTAAGTTTCATTCTGTATTTCCGGAGGACTGCGAACATTTCTGCTAAGTGTTCAATGTGATCCGCTGCTTTCCTGGACTTCACTAACATGTCGTCGACGTAGACTTCCATAGTTTTGCCCAATTGCGGTTTGAACATAGCATTAACAAGTCTTTGGTAGGTTGCCCCTGCATTTTTCAATCCGAAGGGCATAACTCTGTAGCAATAAAGTCCAACATCTGTGATAAAGCTTGTATCCTCCTGATCCGGCTCGTGCATCATGATTTGGTTATAACCGGAGTAGGCATCCATGAAAGATAACAATTCATGTCCCGCAGTTCCGTCTACCAGTTGATCGATCCTGGGTAATGGGAAGCAATCTTTGGGGCAAGCTTTGTTTAGATCAGAGAAATCAATGCACACTCTCCATTTTCCATTAGCTTTCTTGACCAACACAGGATTTGAAACCCAATTCGGATATGTAGATTCTTTGATGAAGTTATTTTCCATGAGTCGATCAACTTCTTCTTTTAATGCTGCTGACCTTTCTGGACCTTGGGTTCTTCTTTTCTGTTTAACTGGCGTAAACTTTGGGTCAATATTCAAAGCGTGTACTGCAACTTCTGGGGATATTCCACACATATCGGCATGAGTCCAAGCAAAGACATCCAGATTTGTCTTCAGGAAAGATATCAAGATATTCTGAATTGACACATTAAGCTGTGAACCCACATTCAACACCTTATTTGGGTCCTTCGGGTCAACAGGTACCGGAACTGTCGTTTCCACCGGTACTACTCTATTCTCCCCTGTACTGGCTTTTCTGGGATCCATTTCTTTCCGTGCCCCGCTGTGCTCGCCAGTGCAGGGTCCGCTCTGTAATTGCTATAAGGCTGGTTCCTTGATGCGGACTGGGGTTGCCGCATCCTTTCCCATTTCTCTTTTTCTTGACTCTCGCAGCTCTGTCAAGTAACATTCTCGCGCAGCATTTTGATCCCCTTTTATAACTCCTACTCCATTGTCAGTAGGGAATTTAATAGTGAGGCACCACGGGGCTAGGATAGCTTTGAATGCTGCGAGTGTTGGACGGCCAAGAAAAGCATTATAAGCAGAATATTCATCGACGATCACAAAGGTTTGCTTTCGGACCACTTTCCTTTCTCCTTCCCCAAGTTCTACAAACAGATCGATGGTTCCTACTGGTTGCTTTGGCTCCCCAGTGAAGCCAACGATTTTCTGTGATGAGGCTTGCACATCGATCATAGGGATTTTCATCTGGTCAAATGTCTTTTTGAAGAGGATATTACATGATGCTCCGCAGTCAATGAGGACTCTTTTGACAATGGCTGGTCCAATACCAGCCGAGATGACCAAGGGATCTAAAGTAGGAGCTTCAATACCTGTAGAATCTCTGGCTCTGAAAATAATATCATCGCTGAAAGTTTTCTGTTGTTTAAGGGGCGTAGTGTCTTCTAGAACAAAGACGTCTTCTTCGGCTGGAGCATATTTCAAAGCCCTGGAATATCTCTCCATCTCACCCCAACTCTTGCCAGCTGGGTGAGGTCCTCCTGAAATGACATTGATAACGGGCCTTCCAGATTCATGCCCCGTAGCTTTCTCACCTGCCCCAGGCTGATGAACAGGAGCCCGCTGCCCCTGACTCGACGATGCAGGATTGTTGCTATTCTTTTTCACGAATTGCTGCAACTTGTTTTCTCTTAGCAACTCTTCAATCAGATTTTTCAGCTGGCGGCATTCATCAGTTTCATGACCTGGTTGATTGTGGAAGCGGCAGAATTTCCCACTCTGTATGGCTTTTTTCCCGGTTCTCAAAGGGATAGGTTTAGGGAAATCGACGGAATCTTCAGTGGCCAGGTAGATGTGCTCCGGTGTATGTGATAATGGAGTATATTCTGATGGCTTGAAGGACCGGGGCTTCTTCAGATTACCCTGTTTCTTTCCATTATTATTCTCCCTTTTTTGCCCCACCGATTCATTCTTGCGTGGAGCGACAGTGTTGTCTTCAGCTTTTTCCAACACTGCCTTTACTGGCAAAGGACGACTTTCCAAGCGAATGAATTCGTCTGCTTTTTTGTAGAACTTCTCGAGAGAGGTTGGCTCTTTCATATTTAACCATTTCCCAAATTCGCTTGACTTATCGATAGCCCTCATTAGATAAGTCAAGATCATTCGTGGTTCGGCATTGTCCACTTCTGCCAGCGCTATATTAAAGCGGTTCAAGAAAGATCTGATAGACTCACCAGGATTCTGCTCTAAACTGGACAATGACATGATATCCTTGGCCTTGGAAGCATAAAGTCTAAACTGCTCCTTGAATTTTCTGGTCAAGTCTGAAAACTGATCTATAGATCGGACTGGCAGCTTGGTAAACCACAGTAAAGCCACGCCTTCCAGGTATACGGGAAAATATCGGCACTTTATTTCGTCGGAGGCCCTGGCACCTGTCATGTGCCAATCATATTTATACAAGAACTCGTTCGGATCACTTGTCCCTTTGTAAGCTGGAATAGTCGGAGGGACAAACTTCCTTGGAAATTCCGCCTTCAAGATTTTTTCAGTAAACGGAGTTTTACTTGGGGCGAAACCCCATTCCTTCTCATCTTCAACCCTTTGCATACTTTCTTTCATGATCTGCCGGACCATTTCAGAAAGATATTCCTCATCATGCCGAGTTCTAGATCCACCAGCCTCAGGGACTGCCTGCTCAAAGGGACTAGTAGCCCTTTCCGGAGCATTCCTCTCACTAACATCATGAATGTTGCCAGCACAGTTCCTTTCATTTCCAGCTGGTTGATTGTTTCCCCAAGTAAATCGTTCAACTTATTCAGAATCAGGGCATTCTGGGCACTTTGAGCCTCTAATTGTGCATTTTGGGCGTTTATCTGCTGGTTTAGCCCTAGAATCACAGCATCCAACTCCGCTTTCGTAACTCCAACAGACGGAGTGGGTTGATTAGGCACAGGGGAAGCGGAGGTTCCCTCTTGAATGTTTCCAGATCTGACAGATCTACTTTTCCTTCCAGGAGCCATAATCTCAGATAGACTTCTGGTTTTTAAAGAAATTCTTTCTACAAATCTTTGTGAAGCAATGATGAGAGTTTTCCTGAGTTCAATTCTCAGTGAAAGCACCAAAAATGTTAACGCTAAAATTTAAATGCTAACACCCCAGTGAGTAGATAACAGTTATGAAAGCACCACCCGTTGGTACGGGAACAAGATACAAGTAACGAAATTGCAGAAAAGCAGTAAAAGACGACAGTTTTATAGTGGTTCGGCCTAAAATTGAGCCTACGTTCACTTTGATCTCTTTATTGCTGAACAAGTACAACTTATACAACTTTCTTCAATTACAATCCACTCTAGACTGTTAGTACAAACTTTGACGGAGAATTATCTTTCAAACTCATGATAAATGATGTGGATTCTCTCTCTTGAATTTGATGTAATGTCTTCGATGTTTGGAGTGCTTGAAGTGTTGCTTGAGTCGAGAAAATGGCAGAGTTTTGGCGCTTCGAGCATCAACCCAAAAGTCCCCCCAGAGTCGAAGGTGGATGTCTATTTATAGAGAGTTCTGGGTGAAAAAAGTTGCTAAGTCCTAACTCGTTGCCGACTTAAGGTAAGTCGTTGCTGACTTAGGATGAGTCGTGACCGACTCATTGAGCTGAGTCTCTGGTTTGTAGAGAGCTTCCTGCCTTTTTCGAACCCACGCTTCAAGTACTAGGTCGTTTACGAGTTATCTGGTTGTAGTTTCTGGCTTGTTTGTATAAGTCGTATACGACTCATCATAAGTCGTAGGTCGTGGTTGACTTAACCAGCTGCCTTCGGCTTAAAGCTGAGTTCAGGCTTTGTGAAGGCGAGTCCTAACCCGTAGACGAGTTAAGAGATAGTGTCTTTAGGTCGTACACCTTTTTTAAGTCGTAACACTTGTTAACTCGGTAAAGCTTTAATCTGTTATGTCGTAGCTCCCTTAAGTCGTCCTTGCCTTCTTAGTTGCCTTGAGCCGTTAACTGACTGAGTCGCTATCAAATGAGTCGGTATCCCTCTTAAGTAGATGAGTCGGTACCTTCCTTAAGTAGATGAGTCGGACTATCCCTTCCTTAGCTCGGTTGAGTCATTGGTCCACTAAGTCACTGATCTCCATGAGTCGTGAGTCCCTCTTAAGAAGATGAGTCGCTACCAGTTGAGTCGTTGAGCAAAACGAGGTTAACATATTGAAACTAGTCAAGAGTCAACTGTTCACTTTCCAACCAATTTTCATTTAATTGACTCAATTCCAGTTTGAATAACTTCAATTTCTATTAAATTTTATTTAAACACAATTCAAGTCGGATCAATCTTGATTCTCTTCCCAATTTAAACCAAATTCCATTTAATTTTAATCATGTTCAACTTATATTATAATTTCAAATTATTCCAATCCATTTGAATTATTATCAATTGAACCCATTTCAAATTCAAATCATTTCGATATAATCCAATTTAATTTCCCATTTAATTTTAAACTTATACATCTTCAATCACCAATTCAATTAATTCAAACCAAATTAAATTTTGAACTAATTCAATTTCAATCTTTGAATTCAAACTATCTCGAATTATATAAATTCGAGTTAAATTCTCAAAGGTTGGTTTAACCCTTTAAACCAATTTAACTTTTATTTAAAGTTTTTAATCAATTTGATTTCTGAGTCCAATTCTCAAAATTCCATTTTAAATTATCTTAATTTATGTATTTCAATGTTCAAATAAGAATTCAATACAATTTTATTTGTTTACAAAATTAAATTTATTATCCAATTTTATCTTCCAGTTTGAAGCCAACTCTTAAACCAGTTTATTTTACAATTCAATTATTCAAATTTATTGTATTTATACAATTCCATTCTCAATTTAATGATTTTTATTAATAATAGGATGATATCATCCAATTTATTTTACAACGTCATCCACTTTCAAATTTTAAATCTCAAACCCGTTTTGAGATCACACAAATTCCCGACTCAAATCAACCATTTAACTTTCCAAGTTAAATTCCAATTTCATCTTGAAATTTCCAATTCTGGTTGCTTTTCTACGCTTATTTAACTTCCCAAAGTTAAATTCCAATTTACATAATTCAATCAACATTACCAAATTTGAATTCCCGCTTCAAACTTCAAATTTATTTCCCTCTCTTAAGTTCAAAACTTATATCACTTTGGATTTTTACATCACCTCAGAGAAAAATCAAAACTCAACCTCTTAAAGTTTATTTCAAATTATCTTTGATATCATGTATATCCATACATATATATATACATATTTATTTCTTGGCTCTCCCAGCCATGTTTTACAATTTTAAACCACCCTTGGTTCTTAAATTCAAATCAAATTTCAAACAAACCATTGTTTGCAATAAGTCTCATTTCAAACTTACCTTTATTTAAAGCTTTTAAATAATTTAATTCCTGAATTCTAATTTTAGAATTTCATTTTCAATTAATTAAATTTCGATTTGGTTGTATTTTCATTTTTACTTCATTTAATTCTAATTCAAGACTTCAATTTGGTTGTATTATATTACTTCTCAAATTTAATTCCAATAATTTAACAACCAAACACCTTAATATTTATTAGAAGGAAATATAGCTTTATATATATCAAAATATATTTTATATAAAATCATTTAAAATATTTATATAAGAAAATAACAAGTACGCTCTTATATATATATATATATATATATATATATATATATACACACACACACTCAACCCATTCTAGAGTACTACAGACTCTATTAAATGAGTAATCCCCTACAGAGCCAAGGTTCTCGCTTAACCTTTTGCTCTGATACCAACTGTAACGACCCGAAAATTTTCGAACCAGAAAATTCTAGATAGTTATGAAAAGAAGAAAGAGATAGAAGGAGAAGAAGAAGAACAGAACACCAAACATCTCACATACGCAGCAGATAAAATATAATAATAAATACTAACAGTTTACAAAAGAATACTAACGCTATCGATTATGTTTAATATACATCAGAATTTTCACATATATACAGTCACTGAATATATACAATTATCATGTCTCACATACACAGCAATATAATACAGCGGAAATATTTTATACGCTATAGCCATCTAGCTCGCCTCCTGAGCTCTAGAACGTACCTACCTGAAAATCTATATACTCGGTCTGACCCGAGCATTACACCAAAGTAACACCCGGGTCAGGCTGGAAACCAGCATGAGTAAACTCATCCAACATGGAATAACAGCATACAACTAAATAAACCCGGGTTAACTCAAACAAATTTTACAAGTTCACAGTATGTTAAAAACATAGCTAATTCCACACATCCATTTCCTAAGTACCAAAGCTTAAGTTTAAATAGTCCAATCCCTTTAAAATCACTTCACTCCAGCATATAGATTCCACATATCAACCCATAAAAATATTTGAAGTGGTTTCGGGTATTTCCCAATACACGATCCTGGCCTCTTCCAAATTATCCATACGAGATACACAACAATTCATATTAAATGTATCAACTCATTCAAGCATCTAATACCATACAATCATCCATAAGCAAAGCTTAATCGCATACAAAACAATTCAATTTAATCTAATTGAATTCCTAACTACATTCATTTAGATTACTTCATTCAATATTAATTAACTCCAAATCAATTAATTCGTCAACCCTTCACTATTCATCTTAATTAATCATCAGGATTAATTATTTTTCAATTACATTCAAGTAATTATCTTAAATTAACTTCACAATATTAATCAGGCTCAACAAAGATCATTAAGTAATCTTAATTACTTCATGAATTAGTTAATTATTTAAATACATTAATCCTTAATTACTTATACCAATTAACTTCCCATAAGTCACTTATTACTGATTAATTCATCTTAATTAGTCAATCTTCAATTACATCGTTAATTATGTTAATTATTTTCAATTATATTTTAATTTGTTCTAATCTAAATTAATTACTTTAATTCAACCACAATATCAATCACTTCCGATTAGTTTCAACCTGTAATTAATTATCCGTTTATTTACTTTATTAATCAAATTTCTCCTAAATTAATAACCTTAATTAATCTCTTGATTTATTCCTCGAAACAATTTTAATAATTTCATTAAGTAATTATTTACCCAGCCATCCAATGATTATTCTGAATTACTTACACTTAATTAATTAACTTAAACTTAATTAATTTATTCAAACCCCTTATTAAATTTTAAGATGAAGGCATTTTCTTATTTATGTTTTAAGTTTAATGCAACTTAAAACCCAATAAACCTCGAGTCAAACCCAATTAACTTGAGGACCAACCAAAACCAAAGTCATATCATCATTAGTGTGACGACTCGGAATTTTCGAACATTTAAAATCGGAATATTTAATTGATTTTAAATATTCAATATAATAACTTTAACTTGAGTTACGAATATCACAATTTATTTGATAATTTAAATTATTCAAATAAATGATTTGAAGTTGATTAAATTGTTGAATCTAGAATTTTGAGTCTGTTAAAAATAGTTTGAAGGCTTATAAAATTTATATTGATAACATTGAAGATAATATAAGATTTAAAATTGAATTTAATAGTGATTTGTTCGGTTTTGAAATTTTGTCGTTTAAATTGAATTTAAAAATATCTTTCCAAGGTGCAGTCTCGAAATTTGGCAAAACCTGTTCCATTGGATCCGTAATAGTGTATTATTATCGGATTTCAAATTTCGTAGCATTTGGAGTTGTCTTGTGAACGTACGAGATAAAAACGTCTAGAAAAAATAATCGTTTAATTTAAATATCCTACATCTTTTCACCTGTCAAAACCCTTTCCCATCAGCCGCCTTTATTCTTATCAAGCCGACAAACCCTTTATTCCTTCAGATCGAAGACAATAAAAAAAAATCTTAAAAATGGCCGAAGCCTTGTGCCTTCAAATCGAAACCCTCACTCCTTTGTTCAAACTCAAGGCATGGACGAACCCTATTTCGCTCTTAAAATAAATAAATAAATAATATAAAACCTAAATCAGATCGAACCCGTATTCCTTTCTTTTTTCCCCTGATCACTTCGAGTCGCGCATGCTTTTAGTGTCGTCGATAATGTTTGCTAGGGTTTTCGATTTTTGGAGAGAGGGTGGGTTTCGATTCGAGTTCGTTAGTGACTTACCAGGCTAGGGAACTCGAGGGGACAAAGCGACCAGGGGAGGTGTGGTGGCCGACGTGTGCGTGAGCGCGCATAGGAGAATGGGTCAGGGCCGATGTCGAGAAGCAGTGGAAGGCACGAGGGTATCGCGATGTTGGGTTAGTCGCCGTGTGCTCACTGTAAGGAGGGTGTAGCCTAGGGGTCCGTTCATCGCAGAGAGGTACAATATTTTTTGATTTGTAGATTTACAGTAAAAGATGTTTACTGTTCGGTTTTAGATTTGTAGATTTTAAATTTACATATGTACAGGAAAAAAAAAGTATATAACAATATTTGATTTTACTGTAAGGTAGGGGATATGTACATAGATAGATATTTTAATTTATCTGGTTATATTAGAATAATTTATTTATGGTGTTTAATTTTAAATTTGTTATTCAATAAATAAATATATAGGTTGAAAATATTTAAATATAGGGTTAAAGTAGAAAACTGTTAGGGAAATATATAAATATGTATATATAGTTAAACTTAGATTTTTGGGATATGCATAAACAAATATTTATCTATGCATATAAATAAACAGGAATAACAGAATATACCTACAGATAAGATTTTGGGAATGGAAATTTAAATGTTGTGGAGTTTGTATAAAATTAGATCCATATAGGTTATTTTATAAAATATATGTAGTATCAAAAGAAAACAATATAGGTTATTTTTAGATAAAGTAATTATACGTATTTCAATTTACTAGTTTTTTTCTTCTTATAGGGTATTTTGGGATTAATTTATGCAATTAACCTATATAATTTATTATAGTTATTAAAAGATTTTTAGAAGGGACTTTTAATGAAATTATATTATTAGTAAATTAAATTTTGTTAATGGTAATAATATGTGTAGTTAATTAAATTTTTAAATGGAAATTAAATGATTCAATTGACTCGAATATTAATAAAACATCCAATGATTATACAAGGTCTGAAAATCATGGAAAAACAAGTCGAGATGGGATGCATTGCAAAACGAAAAGCAAAGGTGAGTTAATCTCATCAATTAAATTATTGTTTGAATGGTTGAAATTGATTGATGTGCTATAGTATGTTATATTTTGAAATTGCATATTATGTGATGCTAACGTCTGTGGATGCAGGGAAACAGGTTGGAGGGATCCAACTGGATCCCTCAACATTTAATTAAATTATTTAAATTCCTCCGTTATGATGATTTGATGTTCTGTGATGATTTTGTTGGAATATTGAATGTTATGGTTAGGTTGGATATAATTTGGTATAATGAATTACCATGAAATATATATAAATTGAATTTTTGGAAAGAAAAGAAGTGGATTGTAAGTAAGATATTTATAAATAAATTCAAAGAGTGAATTCGAAAAGGAATAAGTGACTTTAAAATTCTAATAAATAAATCTTGGGTATAGAAAGGAAGTTTTGAATAAACAGGAAGTTAATGAATTTTAAATCTTTAGTACTATTAATTAAAAGAACAAACATTTATTAAAAATTTAAGATTTAAATTATTGGAAGGAATAAAGAAGAAATTGGAAAATCTGAAAATTGTATATTCAGCTAAAAGGTTTAAAATCAAACGGAAAATAATAACATAAATAATAAGTCCATAACTAATGAATTTTGAAATGAATTGAGGAATTAAAGGAACTCAGTTTAAATAAAATAAATTGGATATCAGTTTGGGAAAAATTGATTTAAGTGATTGAAGTTGAAATTTTCTCTGGATAGCCAAGTACATGTTTTAAAAAGTAAATCTTTAAAAATTAATTTGATGGTTTAAAGTTGTTTTTATAGAAAGCAAATTTTGTAAAATTTATTATTTCTAATATTTAATTTTATAAAATAAGTATTTCCTTTTAATCTATTATTGCAATAATTATTTAAAGAGTGATTTAGTACTTGTTTTAAAAGTGTAAATCTAGTTGCATATTTTATTAAGTAACCTTATTTTCAAATATTCATATGGTATGTATTTTTATTAAATTATTGAAATACTTTTTAAAATAAATTGTAACGAACGCAAATCCGTACCCCTTGAGTCAACACTATTCTACGTAAATCAACTCAAGTTGTACAGAAATACGAACCATTAGGGTTAAAGAAGAAGAGGTAGAAGAAGAATATCGAAGTCAACATCAGAATCTAACCATCGCAGCGGAATAAAATATAATAGATAATAAATAATCTTAACTCAACATCAAAAATATCTGTTTACATACGTTACATCATCAGATTACATCAATCACAGCTCACATCAAATAACATACAATGGATACACAACAACTCAACACTGCGGAATATATACATAAACAAGTGCATAAGTACGTATCATCATCCAGCTCGTCTCCTGAGCTCCAAAGCATCATCCTGTATTCTATAATACTCGGTCTGACACGAGCATTATAGTTAAATAACACCCGAGTCAATCTGGAATACCAGCGTGAGAAAATCACACCCAATTTATTATTAAAGTTTCAAAAAAGATCCTTTGAAAACAAAAGCAACTCGTAAGACCACGCCACAAATAAACATGTCGGGTTTTTACCTTACGATAGCTAAAACAATTTTTATAGAAATCCTATGATATTATAATAGGGTCTATATACAAGTACTTATAAAATAGCCGAAATTGTTACATTATTAAATTCCAGCTACTAGCCACAGAGTGGGTAATACAAACAAAACTCGTACAAGGCTCGTACGGAGAATGGATTTCCAACCAATGACTAGGCACTGGGGTACCACCTGTCACAGTACGGGGCCTAGATCAACATACCGAGGATTACTTCCTTCATCCCCTGCAACACAAGGCCGGAACCATCCCTTACTGGACAGTCCTGAGTGAGATCACCCCGCGGTTGGGATCAGCAACCGCACCACTAAGCCGAAAATAAAACGGACATCTTGACTAGAATGACCTCACCCAGTTTGGGTGCTACCCACCTAGCCTTGCTGCATAACCCCTGATTTTCAGTCATTCCCATTTGATGAGGCTTGAGGCTAAGAGTTACCTTTATAAAGAACAATATCCCTTAGAATGCTTATCGTCCACCTGACGATGTTTCGCAAGCATTTATCCATACAAGTCCGTCCCGGGTTCGAACGGAACCAAAGGCACTATTCCTACTACATCCATTTTGGAAATATCCTCAGGATTAGTAGCGACTAGCCCTTGCACTTCGCTGCTCCATCTTCGAATCCAAAATCGTTTACACGATACGTACAAACCGGATCGAAGTGGTTTTCGAGAAATAAATCTCGATCCCGGTCTCTTCGAAACGATCAGCGCATTTGTCCAATATTGATAGTCGGTGATTTAACTATCAATTAATATTCACAAACATCCATCAAACAATAAATAATTTTCCAAATTATTTATTTATCTCAAAATATCCTCAAAGATATATTTTCCAACTTCAACCCCTTTTGAAAACAGTTTCAAACTAGTTTTCCTTTCGTAGAGTATATTCCAAATTAATTATTTCTATTGGAACGCCAAGTACAAAACACTTGAGATTTAAATAATTTAAAAGCACTTTTTATAAAATATACCTTATAAGAATTAAAATTTAAAACTACTTTAAATATATTATTAGAATATACATACTTTAAAAATATTTTATATAAAACACTTTATGAAATATAAACTAAATTTCCCTTTTTAAACATAATATCAAGTTACTTATATAATAACAAATTTGGAAAAAATATACTTACTTTAAAAATTAATATTTAGAAATAATAAACTTTCCAAAACATGCTTTTTAAACCAATATTAAAACCTTTGATTTATTTTTAAAATTTCTTTGAAAACCATACTTGGCTATCCAGTGAAATACTCTTCTCTTCCACTTCTCTTAAAAATAAATCAGCATTTATTTTTAAACAAATTTACCACTTCTTAAATAAATTCACACCTTGAATTTATATTTCCAAATCCACTTCACTTTTATAAACCTAGTTTATGAATTTCAAAATCTCACTTTTCTTTAATTTTAATTTCAACCACTTAAGTAAATTTACAGCTTATTTATAATTTACTTTACTTTGAAATAATTCCTTCCCTTTCTTCATCTATTTAAAGTCCATTAACTTGCAGATTTTTACTTTTTTATTATGAGTTAAAACTTCTTCTTTTTTTTATACCAGTTTCATATTTCTAAAATTTCTTCTTATCCTTTTATTAAATTTAATCCTCAAATTTAAAAAAATAATTTCTTTATTCTTTCACATAATATCACTTAAGCTTTACAATTTATATTTTTTTCTTGTTAATTCAAATCCTCTAATGCCAAGTTTGTTAGAACTTTTGCAATCACCTTTATTTTATTTACATTTCAATTTATTTTTAATTCATTCCAATTCACTAGAATTATTTTACTTAAAAATTTACTCTTTATTTCTTTCCAAAAATTCCATTCTAGAGATTTGATAACTTAACATATCCAAATAGGTCCAACCAAACCATAACATCCAATTATTCATATAATTCATCACAGGATATCAAGAATCATATCACAGAATATTTAAACAAAATTAAATATTTTGAGGAATCCAGTTGGATTCCTCCAACCTGTTTCCCTGCATCCACAGATGTTAGCACAACAATATGCCAATTCCAGAATATACCATACTATAGCACATCAATCCATTTTCATACATTCAAACAATTATTTAAATTTAATCATTTGAACTTAAATTTAAATTAACTGAGTGAGATTAACTCACCTTTAATGTTTGCAATCCGACCCAATTCGTCTTGCTTCCTTAAATTTTTACCTTGTATAAACATTAGATATTTTATTAGTATTCGAGTCAAATTGAACCATCCAACATCCATTTGATAATTAAATTAACCACATACTTTATTACCATTAGAAAATTTTAATTTATTAATAACTTGATTTAATTTAAATCAATACATTTTTCCCTTTTAAAAAAAATTCCTTTAGTAACTAAAGTAAATTAAATAAGTCTATCGTACAGTTCCATCACCCAATTCCTTATATAATTTCCTTCCAAAATCTTCTATAAATGTGTTAAATAGTGTTAACATTATTCTGCATCACCAAATACTTTTAAACTCTGAAATTTTATAACTAAACAGTTAACATTTTTTTTTAAAAACTTCCTTTTACAGCAGTTAAATTATTCTAAACTTCCATTTAAAACAGTTAACACATTTTTTATATACACGCAAATGCAGTTAAATAGATTCGATAAAAAAAATTAAATAGATAATTACCTAAAGAATCGAATCCACACCACCATAGTCAAACGCCTCCGCTGTTCACCACAAACTCCATCACTAGCTCATCAACATCGGCCTCTATCGCCAACGTGATCTGCAGCTTCAACTCCTCGGCATGAACGGGACTACACCACTCGATCCTACTTCGCTGTCCCCTTCACCTACGGCCGCCCCAAAATCCATAGACATGGAACCCTAGCTCGCGATCCTCCACTACGCGTGACCCTAGGAGCTTGCGATGACATCACCACTGCGTCTAATTTAGGCCTCGTCTTCACCAACCCTAGCCCTGCTCAGTCGCGACCCCAGCTACTCGCGTTTCAAAGTCGCCCCCTCCCAACTCGAATTCGATTCGCCTAAATGAAAAACTCGGCTTCGGTTTCGTGAATTTGAGTTCCGCCATTTTTTTTTAAAGCTTGAAATGTTCGGCTATTTTCAATTTGAGGTTTCGATCCTGATGAATAAGGCTTCGGCTAGTAAATAAAAGGGAAAATAGGCGTATACAGGAAGCTTGAGCAACTACGTTATTATCAAATAAATTTCTAGCGCGTTAACTTAACGTATAAGCACACAACAACTCCTAACAAAACGAAATTTGAAATCCGGTAGTAATTCAATATTACGGACCGAATGGTACTAGTTTCGTCAAATTCCGAAACTATGCCTCGGAAGGCTATTTTTAAATTCAATTTAAACAATAAAATTTTAAAACTGAACAAACCACAGTAAATTCAATTTTACAACTTCTATTATCCTCTGTACTATCAATATAAATTTTATACGCCTTCAAATTATTTTTAACAAGCTTAAAATTCCGGATTCAACATGTTACTCAGTTTTAAATTATTTAATTCAATAAATTATTTATTATAAATAATTACTGATATTCGTAATTCAAATTAAAATTACTCTATTGAATACTTAAAATCAATTAAATATTCTGATTTTAGATGCATGAAAATTCCGGGTCGTCACATTCCTCCCCCCTTAAAAGAATTTCGTCCCCGAAATTACTAACTAGGAAGAATGGCCCAAAACCCGTTTCTAACAATTTAACACCTTTCCAACTATCTTTTATAGAAGACCATTATCATTCTTATTAACTTCCAAACCTTTCCCTAGTTTCAAACTATACCATTTGTTTGACCATTCAAGTTATAATTCAAAACTAAATTTTGAATTATCAAAACTTTCTCAAAAGTTTTCTAACTCCCTAAATTTCCGAAATTTTTTGCCAGCGTCTCCTTTGCGCGGCTAGCTCGGTACAACTACAAAATGGCTCTACGTCCTCCCAAATCCAAAAAGAAAACAAAAAGCCAAGTGGCTCAATCCAAATCCAAATCCAAATCCCAATCAATTTCCATACCAAATTTAAATACATACCTTTTTGTCGAGCATTTCAAAATTTATCTTTTCACATCAAACCCAATTTTCTTTTTCCATTTATAATACCTGCATACCTGCTTAGCACCAATATCCAATCACAATATCCCAAGACATTTTATCGACTTTTTCACAAAATGTCAATATTTATTCATCTAAACATTAACTTGGAATATATTTATATTACCAATATTCAATCTCCAATTAAGAATTGATCAAGCATTTCATATGTTTTTTTTATTCATTTTCATCTTACCACATTAGTTTATATCCATTTTTATTCACATTGATTCTTTCATTTCCATACGAATTCAATTGATTTTCTATTCCAACTTTAAATTTTATTTTTCATTTATAACTAATTCTCGTCATTATTTTAATTAGCTCCATTTACTAACTTATTCCAATTCTTAGTTTGAAATTGTTTTTTCGTTAATAAATTTTTCGAAATTTTCAAAAAAATTTCTAACTCCCAAAAGTTTTGAAAAATTTCGGCAGAGTCTCCTTTGTACGGAGGAGCTTTTGCAATTTGACAAAAGAGATAAATATATATATACATCGACCCATACGGTCGGAAAAACCAAAAACAGTTCATATTTCCTATTTTTATTGCGTAGGCGTACCTTATTTAGCATTTTAAGCAAGCAGCTTTTTATTTTTAGCCAATAGCCCATCCCAAATCCAGCCATACAGCTTCCAGGTACCTGTACCTAATATATGCAGTTTAACTATATTTCACTTATTTATAATAGTTAAAACATATGAATTCTAAAAGAAACTCAAACCAACATTTTCCTGTAAGCAATTTATATAGTTTCCATGCTAATTCAACTGTTCCAATTTATTTGTAACCATTTTCACTCAATTTGGATGGTTTTCAATCCATTCGTATACCACTTCATCAATTTGAATGGTTTGAAACTTAATCGATTACATTAAACTTATGCTTAAGCAAACTGAACTCATATTTAATTCAATTGCCTTCGAAATCAATTTATTTCACTCCTATTAATTCATAGAATTTTAATTACCTCCATTTACATCCAATGATATTTATTCTATGCAAATTTGACAAGATCTATGTGAGCAAACAAATATTTATGTTTTATAACCAATTTAAATGGATTTCAACTCGAATTATACTTAATTCTATTTCATTTTCAAATTTATTCTCAATCTATATATTCTCATTTCATTGCATATCAAATTTGAATACATTCACTTGCATTTCATTTAATTAACCAAACTAGTTCATTCAAACCATTTACAACCTAGGTTCATCTTAATTGCCAATTAAATTTTTCCTTTTATTTTAATCCATTCATAACCATTTATTTAGCTCGACACACTCCATTTAAATTTCATTTACAATCCATTTATTTACATTTCATTCCATATTTGTTTATTCCAACTATTTTATTTAGCTCAAAACAACCAAGCCATATCATTCAATTACCATGTCTCAACTTATTTAAGCCATACTCCATTTGGTTCTTATTTATCACATCCATTCATTTGTTCAATATAATTAGTTTATCCACTCAATCCATTGTGAATTTTTATTTCCTTAAATATTATTTATAACCCACCAAATTTTATTCCGATCCAAATTTATTTTTACTTTGTTTAAATTCCATCCAATATCTTTAAACTTGGTTTTAAGTTGAATTCAATTCAACTTTCCTTCATTCATTTAGCTTAAGTCCATTAACCTCAATTTATTCAAATTTTACACTTAAGCTCATTCTCATTTTGCAAACAAAGTTCTCTTTTCAATTTAACTTGATTCTATTCTAATCCAATCCCATTTTAAATCTGCAAATTTCATTTGATTGGTTATTATAAAATTTAACTTTCCAGATTCAACTCATTTAATTTATTACCTGGCTATTTTTCAGGTTATCTTCACTTATTTGGATTTTATTTGCATATTCAAACCATTTCTATTTTAATCCACTTACATTTTTTTTATTTGATACATTCCCAATTATATTTAATTTGTTAACACTTCAAGTTAAATTTTAAATTTATATCCCAAGTTTTGAATCCACTATTCATTTTCAAATTACCATTCGCTTTTAAATTACCATTCAATTTTATTAACTTACATTGCAATTTCATTCACAAATCAATTAATTAATTTCAAGGCCACTTTTAATTATATTTTCTTCATCGACAATGTAAGTTAAATTTAATTATAACTTGAGTTTTATTTTCAAACCTCATCATAAACTCACAATTCAACTTCATTAACTAATTTATTAACAAATTAGTTCTCTCCTTTTATAGCACAATACTTGATTTTATTTCCAAATATCACTTCATTTAATTTTCTTAGTTCACGTTATTTTATAATTCAAGTTTGGATTTTTATTTATTTTTCAATTTATCAAAAATATTTATTTTGGGTTTTCTATCTCACCTTCAAATTTAACAAGTCACAACTTATTGTTTTATACAATTCCATTCATCATAGGCTTGAATATATTCATCTTTTATTTTATTTTATTTTTAAATCAAGCCTTCTATTTATTTATTGCCCAAGCATATTTTTGTTAGTTTGGATTTTAATTCTTTTATAAGTTATTCTAATTTATTTACTTCCATTAAATTCTCATCCCAACTCAATTTTTACTTTAGCTCGGATTTATTTAACTCAATTTGATTTCAACTCAATTCGAATACAACTGGATATTCTTTCAGCTTATTCAATTAATTTCAATCCAGTCAAATTTTTATTTCCAAATCCAAGTTAATTTCATTTTCAAGCTTATATTCCATTACTGCTTTAAAAATCATCTCAATGTATAAGTTTACAACCCATCCTATCAGGATTTTCTTAAACTCCCGGCTTTGGTTTCAAATATTTGAAATCTCCAACATCTCAAACCACATTTCTCTAAAGATTTAAACCAATCATGGCTTTTATTTTCCAACAAATTTCCTTTGAAATTTTCAAAAACAACTTGCCTTTCTAAACAAATCAATTTGGTAGCAATTCTTCACTTTGAAATTCGAAAATAAATACTGATGATGCGGCCGTCATCATCAGAATTATTTTCCAATAATCCAAGTGATTTCAATGCTATATTACTTCCAAAATCCATTTATAACAATTTCCTTTCAGAAATATCTCCAAAAACAACAATGCTACAATTTATCTTCAAAATACTTCCAAATCTCCTGGGTTTTTTTTTTAAATTTTCCAATCCTGTTTGAATAAATCTTTACTAAAATTCATTTGCACAGCTTATGCTCATACAAATTCTCATGTGATTATATTTCAATTTATAATTTACATCTATAATTCATATTTATAAATTTTATTTTATAATGAATTTATTCTCTTAAACTTCAGTTATATTTCAATTTCTAGTTTCACTTAACAATGATAATACTGAAATGTTATTCATACTAACATCCAAACAACCATAGATTAGCTAAAATAGTTTACAAAACTTTTATTTATATCAAAATACATTTTGGGTAAAATTATTTCATTCACCCACATTTAAAACAATATCATGTCAATTGTTCTATTCAAGTGTTTAGAAACCCCTTCGATATAGTTGTACGGACTGTGCCGACGAAGGTTCATATGCCGCTCAATAAACCAATCAACACAATATTAAAACAATTTATATTCACTAACAAATACGTGCTTATATTTATTTATACGCTCAAACTCATTTAGAGTACTACGGACTCTAATTGAGTAATTTCCTACCAGAGCCAAGGTTATCACCAACCTAAGCTCTGATACCAACTGTAACGACCCGCAAATCCGTACCCCTTGAGTCAACACTATTCTACCTAAATAATCTCAAGTTGTACAGAAATACGAACCATTAGGGTTAAAGAAGAAGAGGTAGAAGAAGAATATCGAAGTCAACATCAGAATCTAACCATCGCAGCGGAATGAAATATAATAGATAATAAATAATGTTTACTCAACATCAAATATATATGTTTACACACATTACATCATCAGAGTACATCAATCACAGCTCACATCAAATAACATACAATGGATACACAACAACTCAACACTGCGGAATATATACATAAACAAGTACGTAAGTACGTATCGTCATCCAGCTCGTCTCCTGAGCTACAAAGCATCATCCTGTATTCTATAATACTCGGTCTGACCCGAGCATTACAGTTAAATAACACCCGAGTCAGTCTGGAATACCAGCGTGAGAAAATCACACCCAATTTATTATTAAAGTTTCAAAAAATCCTTTGAAAACAAAAGCATCTCGTAAGACCACGCCACAAATAAACATGTCGGGTTTTTACCTTACGATAGCTAAAACAATTTTTATAGAAATCCTCTGATATTATAATAGGGTCTATATACAAGTACTTATAAAATAGCCGAAATTGTTACATTATTAAATTCCATCTACTAGTCACAGAGTGGGTAATACAAACAAAACTTGTACAAGGCTCGTAGGGAGAATGGATTTCCAACCAATGACTAGGCACTGGGGTACCACCTGTCACAGTACGGGGCCTAGATCACCGTACCGAGGATTACTACCTTCATCCCCTGCAACACAAGGCCGGAACCATCACTTACTGGACAGTCCCGAGTGAGATCACCCCGCGGTTGGTATCAGCAACCGCACCACTAAGCCGAAAATAAAAGGGACATCTAGACTGGAATGACCTCACCCTGCTTGGGTGCTACCCACCTAGCTTTGCTGCATAACCCCTGATTTTCAGTCATTCCCATTTGATGAGGCTTGAGGCTAAGCGTTACCTTTATAAAGAACAATATCCTTTAGAATGCCCATCGTTCACCTGACGATGTTTCACAAGCATTCATCCATACAAGTCCGTCCCGGGTTCGAACGGAACCGAAGGCACTATTCCTACTACATCCATCTTGGAAATATCCTCAGGATTAATAGCGACTAGCCCTTGCACTTCACTGCTCCATCTTCGAATCCAAAATCGTTTACACGATATGTACAAACAGGATCGAAGTGGTTTTCGAGAAATAAATCTCGATCCCGGTCTCTTCGAAATGATCAGCGCATTTGTCCAATATTGATAGTCGGTGATTTAACTATCAATTAATATTCACAAACATCCATCAAACAATAAATAATTTTCCAAATTATTTATTTATCTCAAAATATCCTCAAAGATATATTTTCCAACTTCAACACCTTTTGAAAACAGTTTCAAACTAGTTTTCCTTTCACAGAGTATATTCCAAATTTAATTATTTCTATTGGAACGCCAAGTACAAAACACTTGAGATTTAAATAATCTAAAAGCACTTTTTATAAAATATACCATATAAGAATTAAAATTTAAAACTACTTTAAATATTTTATTAAAATATATATACTTTAAAAATATTTTATATAAAACACTTTATGAAATATAAACTAAATTTCCCTTTTTAAACATAATACCAAGTTACTTATATAATAATAAATTTGGAAAAAATATACTTACTTTAAAAATTAATATTTAGAAATAATAAACTTTCCAAAACATGCTTTTTAAACCATTATTAAAACCTTTGATTTATTTTTAAAATTTCTTTGAAAACCATACTTGGCTATCCAGTGAAATACTCTTCTCTTCCACTTCTCTTAAAAATAAATCACCATTTATTTTTAAACAAATTTACCACTTCTTAAATAAATTCACACCTTGAATTTATATTTCCAAATCCACTTCACTTTTATAAACCTAGTTTATGAATTTCAAAATCTCACTTTTCTTTAATTTTAATTTTAACCACTTAAGTAAATTTACAGCTTATTTATAATTTACTTTACTTTGAAATAATTCCTTCCCTTTCTTCATCTATTTAAAGTCCATTAACTTGTAGATTTTTACTTTTTTAATATGAGTTAGAACTTCTTCTTTTTTTTATACCAGTTTCATATTTCTAAAATTTCTCCTTATCCTTTTATTAAATTTAATCCTCAAATTTAAAAAAATAATTTCTTTATTCTTTCACATAATATCACTTAAGCTTTACAATTTATATTTTTTTCCTGTTAATTCAAATCCTCTAATGCCAAGTTGGTTAAAACTTTTGCAATCACATTTATTTTATTTATATCTAAATTTATTTTTAATTCATTCCAATTCACTAGAATTATTTTACTTAAAAATTTACTCTTTATTTCTTCCCAAAAATTCCATTCTAGAGATTTGATAACTCAACATATCCAAATAGGTCCAACCAAACCATAACATCCAATTATTCATATAATTCTTCACAGGATATCAAGAATCATATCACAGAATATTTAAACAATATTAAATATTTTGAGGAATCCAGTTGGATCCCTCCAACCTGTTTCCCTGCATCTATAGATGTTAGCACAACAATATGCCAATTCCAGAATATACCATACTATAGCACATCAATCCATTTTCAGACATTCAAACAATTATTTAAATTTAATCATTTGAACTTAAATTTAAATTAACTGAGTGAGATTAACTCACCTTTAACGTTTGCAATCCGACCCAATTCGTCTTGCTTCCTTCAAATTTTTACCTTGTATAAACATTAGATATTTTATTAATATTCGAGTCAAATTGAACCATCCAACTTCCATTTGATAATTAAATTAACCACATACTTTATTACCATTAGAAAATTTTAATTTATTAATAACTTGATTTAATTTAAATCAATACATTTTTCCCTCTTAAAAAAATTCCTTTAGTAACTAAAGTAAATTAAATAAGTCTATCATACAGTTCCATCACCCAATTCCTTATATAATTTCCTTCCAAAATCTTCTTTTACAGCAGTTAAATTATTCTAAACTTCCATTTAAAACAGTTAACACATTTTTTATATACACGCATATGCAGTTAAATAGATTCGATAAAAAAAAAATTAAATAGATAATTACCTAAAGAATCGAACCCACACCACCATAGCCAAACGCCTCCGTTGTTCACCACAAACTCCATCACTAGCTCGTCAACATCGGCCTCTATCGCCAACGTGATCTGCAGCTTCAACTCCTCGGCATGAACGGGACTACACCACTCGATCCTACTTCGTTGTCCCCTTCACCTACGGCCGCCCCAAAATCCACAGACATGGAACCCTAGCTCGCGATCCTCCACTACGCTGACCCTAGGAGCTTGCGATGACATCACCACTACTTCGAATTTAGGCCTCCTCTTCACCAACCCTAGCCCTGCTCAGTCGCGACCCCAGCTACTCGCGTTCCGAAGTCGCCCCCTCCTATCTCGAATTCGATTCGCCTAAATGAAAAACTCGGCTTCGGTTTCGTGAATTTGAGTTCCGCCATTTTTTTTAAAGCTTGAAATGTTTGGCTATTTTCAATTTGAGGCTTCGATCCCGATGAATAAGGCTTCAGCTAGTAAATAAAAGGGAAAAGAGGCTTATACAGGAAGCTTGAGCAACTAGGTTATTATCAAACAAATTTCTAGCGCGTTAACTTAACGTATAAGCACACAACAACTCCGAACAAAACGAAATTTGAAATCAGGTAATAATTCAATATTACGGACCCAATGGAACTAGTTTCGTCAAATTCCGAAATTGTGCCTCGAAAGGCTATTTTTAAATTCAATTTAAACAATAAAATTTTAAAATTGAACAAACCACAGTTAAGTTCAATTTTACAACTTCTATTATCCTCTGTACTATCAATATAAATTTTATACGCCTTCAAATTATTTTTAACAACCTTAAAATTCCGGATTCAACATGTTACTCAGTTTTAAATTATTTAATTTAATAAATTATTTAATTATCAATAATTACTGATATTCGTAATTCAAATTAAAATTACTCTATTGAATACTTAAAATCAATTAAATATTCTGATTTTAGATGCTTGAAAATTCCGGGTCGTCACATAAATGTTTTAAAGTATATATATATATTTCAAAGTAAAGTGTTTTAAATTATTTTAAAAATCTATTTCCGTGCTTGGTGATTTCAGAGGAGATAGAAAATATTTGGGAAAGTCGATTCTGAAAAGAAAGATGGTTTTGAAACTGTTTTCAAAGGATTGAAAATAGAAATATATCTTGTGAAGATATTTTTGAGGTAAATAAATAATTTGGGAAATTATTTATTATTTGATGTGAATGTTAATTGATAGTTAAATAACCGACTATCAATATTGGCCAACTACTTTGATCGTTTCGAAGAGGCCGGGATCGAGATTTATTTCTCGAAAACCACTTCGATCCGGTTTGTACGTTTCGTGAAAACGATTTTGGATTCGAAGATGGAGCAGTGAAGTGCAAGGGCTAGTTGCTACTAATCCTGAGGATATTTCCAAAATGGATGTAGTAGGAATAGTGCCTTCGGTTCCGTTCGAACCCGGGACGGACTTGTATGGATGAATCCTTGCGAAACATCGTCAGGTGGACGATGGGCATTCTAAGGGATATGTTCTAAAAAGGTAACGCTTAGCCTCAAGCCTCATCAAATGGGAATGACTGAAAATCAAGGGTTATGCAGCAAGGCTAGGTAGGTAGCACCCAAGCAGGGTGAGGTCATTCCAGTCTAGATGTCCCTTTTTATTTCGGCTTAGTGGGCGGTTGCTGATCCCAACCGCGGAGTGATCTCACTCGGGATTATCCAATAAGGGGTAGTCCCGGCCTTGTGTTGCAGGGGAGCTGGCGTACTCCTCGGTACGGTGATCTAGGCCCCGTACTGTGACAGGTGGTACCCCAGTGCCTAGTCATTAGTTGGAAATCCATACTCCCTACGAGCCTTGTACGAGTTTTGTTTGTATTACCCACTCTGTGGCTAGTAGCTGGCATTTTATCATGTAACAATTTCGGCTATTTTATAAGTATTTGTATATAGACCCTATTATAATGTCAGAGGATTTCTATAAAAATTGTTTTAGCTATCGTTAGGTAAAAACCCGACATGTTTATTTGTGGCGTGGTCTTACGAGATGCTTTTGTTTTCAAAGGATTTTTGAAACTTTAATAATCAATTGGGTGTGATTTTCTCACGCTGGTAATCCAGACTGAATCGGGTGTTATTTAACTATAATGCTCGAGTCAGACCGAGTATTATAGAATACAGGATAAGATGCTGTGGAGCTCAGGAGACGAGCTGGATGACGATACGTACATTCGTATTTGTTATATATATATATATATATATATATATATTCCGCTGTGTTGAGTTGTTGTGTATCCATTTGTATGATATTGATGTTGAGCTGTGATTGATGTACTCTGATGATGTAATATATAAACAGAGATATTTTTGGTTGAGTAAAGATTATTTATTATCTATTATATTTTATTCCGCTGCGATGGTTAGATTCTGATGTTGATTTTGTTTTCTCTTCTTCTACCTCTTCTTCTTAAACTTAAATGGTTCGTGTTTCTGTACAACTTGAGTTGGTTGTTGTAGAATAGTGTTAACTCAAGGGGTACGGATTTGCGGGCTGTTACAGTTGGTATCAGAGCTTAGGTTGGTGATAACGTTGGCACTGTTGGGAATTACTCATAAAATAGAGTCTGTAGAACTCTATAATGAGTTTGAGCGTTTTAATAAATATGAGTGCGTATTTGTTAGTGAATATAACCTGTTTTAATATCGTGTTGATTGGTTTATTGAGTGGCATATGAACCTTCGTCGACACGGTCTGCGCAACTGTATTGAAGGGGTTTCTAAACACTTGAATAGAAAAATCGACACGGTATTGTTTTAAATGCGGGTAAATGAAATAATTTTACCCAAAATATATTTTGATATAAAAATGTTTTTGAAAACTATTTAGCTAATATATGGTTGCTTGGATGTTAGAAATGATGATATTAAAGTATTATCATTGTTAAGTGAAAAATTTAACTAGAAATTGTAAATATAATCAAAGATGGGAAGATAAATTCAATTATGAAATGAAATTTATAAATATGAATTATAAATGTAATTTATGCATTGAAATACAATCAAATGAGAATTTGTATAAATAAAGTGTACAAATGAATTATAGTTAAACTTTATTTAAGCAGGCTTTAGAAATTTAAAATCCCAGAGATTTTGGAAGTGTTTTAATGATAAATAATAGTATTATTGTTCTGGAGATATTTCTGAATGTAAATCTATTTTAAATGAATTTTGGAAGGGATATAGCATTAAATTCACTTCAGTCACTGGAAAATAACTTCGGTGATGACTGCAGCATCATCGATGTTCATTTTCGAGTTTCTAAGTGATAGATTGCTATCAAATTGATTTGTTCAGGAAAACCAGTTTGTTTTTGAAATCTCAAAGGAAATTTGTTGAAATAAAAGCTAGGATTGGTTTGACTTTTGAGAAATGTGATTTGAGATGTTGAGGATTTCAAAATGTTTTAAAACCAAAACCGGGTGTTTGGAAATCCTGATGAGATAGTTGTAAGCTTATAAATGGAGATGATTTTTAAATCATGAAAGAAATATAAGCATTGAATAATGGAAATTAAATTTAAAATGAAAATGAAATTAACTTGGATTGGGAACTAAAATTTAACTGGATTAAAATTAATTAAATAGGCTGAAAATAATATCCAGTTGTATTCAAATTATGTTGAAATCGAATTGAGGTAAATAAATTTGAGTTAAAATAAAATTGAATTAGAATAAGAATTCAATTAAGTTATAGAATGGAATTAGATTATTACATGAATAAATGGAAAATAAATTGGATAAGGATTGGGATGGAAATAAATAAACCAGAATAACTTGTAAAGAATTAAAATGCATGAATAAAATATGATTGGGTTATAAAGAAGCATACGGCTTGAATTAAAAATAAAAGAATAATATATTCAAGCCTATGAGGAATGGAATTTTGTAAATAATAAGATATGACTTATTAAATTTGAAAAGTGAGATACAAAACCCCGAAATAAATATTATTGATGAATTGGAGAATAAAATAAAAAACAAAACTTGAATTATAAACTAAATTGAACTAGGAAAATTAAATGCAGTGATATTTAGGATTAAAATTCAAGTGTTGGATTATAATTAATTGAAAATAAATTAGTTAATGAAATGTGTAAATGGAATTCAATGAAATTAAATAGAAGCTGAATTGTAAGCTAATGATGAAATTTGGAAATAAAACTCAAGATATAAATCAAATTCGACTTGAATCATTAGTGAAGAAAATATAATGAAAGTAGCCTTGCAATTAATTAAATGAATCGAGAATCAAATTGCATTGTGAATTCATAAAAGTGAATGGTGAATTGAAAATGGCTAGTGGATTCAGAACTTGAGTTGTAAATTAAATTTAACTTGGAGTGTTAACAAATTAAATATAATTGGGAATATATCGAATAAAAATGTGATTTGATTAAAATAGTAATGGGATGGTTTGTATTGTGAATAGAATCCAAATATGTGGAAATAAATTGGATATGGCCTTGTAATCAATTGAGTTAAGCTGAGTATAAAAGAGAAAATTTACTTGTAAAATGAAAATGAGCTTAAGTATAAATTTGAATAAATTGAAGTAAATTGACTTAAGCTGAATAAATCGAAGAGAATTGAATTTAATTCAACTTAAACTAAGTTTAATGATATTGGATTAAATTTTAATCAAGTAAAAATAAATATGGATTGAAATTGAACTTGGCGGGTTGTAATAATATTTAAGAAAATGGAAAATTCGAAATGGATTGAATGGATAAGTTAATTATATTGAATAAGTGAATGGATGGGATAAATAAGAACCAAAGGAAGTATGGTTTAAATAAGTTGAGAAATGGTTATTGAATGAAATAGCTTGGATTGTCTTCGAGCTAAATAAAATAGTTTGGAACAAACAAATATGAAATGAAATGTAAATAAATGGATTGTAAATGAAATTTAAATGGAATGTGTCGAGTTAAATAAATGGTCGTAAATGAATTAAAAAAAAATAACAATAAAAAGGAAATTTAATTGGCAATGGAGATGGAACCTAAGTTGTTAATGGTTTTGAATGAACTAATTTGGTTAATAAAATTGAAATGCAATGAAACTGAGAATAAATGGATTGTGAATAAATTTTCAAATGGAATAGAATTAAGAATAAATTGAGTTAAAATTCATTTAAACTGGTTATAAAGCATAAATATTTGTTAGTTCACATAGATCTTGTCAAATTTGCATATAATAAATATCATTGGATGTAAATGGAAGTAATTAAAATTCTGTGAATTGATAGGAGTGAAATAAATTGATTTTGAAAGCAATGGAATTAAATATGGATTGAGATTTTATACGAATAAATTAAATGTAAGCGATTGAGTTTTAAACCATTCAAATTTGAATGAAAATGGTTTGTAAATTAATTGAAATAGTTGAATTACTATGAAAGTTGTAAAAAAAAATTGCTTACGGAAAATGTTGGATGTGCATTTCTTTTAGAATTCATATGTTTTAACTATTGCAAATAAGTGATATGCTGTTAAACTTCATATATTTGGCACTTACATGTTTAAATTGAGTAAGTACAGGTACCTGGAAGCCGTATGGCTGGATTTGGGTTGCATTAACTGCTAAACAATAAGCTACTTGCTTAAAAATGCTAAATAAGGTACGCCTACGCAATAAAAATAGGAAATATGAATTTTTTTTGGTTTTTCCGACCGTGTGGGTCGATGTATATATATTTATCTCTTTTGTCAAATTGCAAAAGCTCCTCCGTACAAAAGAGACTCTACCAAATATTTTCAGAAATTTTGGGAGTTAGAAATTTTTGGAAATTTTGGAAAATTTTGTTAACGACAAACAAATTCAAATTGGAAACTAAAATAAATTAGTAAATGAAACCAATTTAAAGTTATGACTTGAATTAGTAATAAATGACAGATAAAATTTATATATGCAGAGTTAAAGATAAAATTGAATTCATATGGAAATGAAAGAATCGATTTTAAAAGAAATGGATATAAACTAATGTGGTAAAGTGAAAATAAATATAATAAACATATATAATGCTTATATTAAACTTAAGAGAGAATGGTGAATTCTTAAATGAAATTGATACTACTAATATGATTTAAGTCAATTTTGGAATGAACAGATATTGGCATTTTGTGAGAAAGTCGATAAACTGTTTTGGGATATTGTGATTGGATATTAGTACTACGTAGGATATGCAGGTAATATAAAGGGAAAAGAGAATTGATTTTGATTTCAGAAGATAAATATGAATTGCCCGACAAAAAGGTATGTATTTAAATTTTGGTATGAAAATTGATTGGGTTTTTGGATTGAGACACTTGGCCTTTTGTTTCCATTTTGGATTTGGGAGGCCGTAGAGCCATTTTGTAGTAGTACCGAGCTAGCCACGCAAAAGGAGACGCTGGCGAATTTTTTTGGGAATTTAGGGAGTTAGAAATTTTTTGATAATTCAAAATTTAGTTTTGAATTATAATTTGAATAGTTGAACAAGTAGGTTATTTGAAAACTATAGAAGGTTTTGGAAAAGTTTAGGAAGTTAATAAGAATAATAATGGGTCTTTTATAAAAAGATAGTTGGTAAGTTGTCGAATTGTCAGAAACCGCTTGGTTTTAGGAAAAAGTAAACGGGTATTGGATCATTCTTCCTAACTAGTAATTTCGGGGACGAAATTCTTTTAAGGGGGGAGGAATTTGACGATGTAACGTTTCGGATTTTGCCCGCTCAAAAATCGACATCCATACTTCATATCGTATTCGAATGCCATAGATTCGACCGTTCAAATCCGATTCGCCGGAGCTTATAACAACATTAAGTAAACAACACGGCGGAAAAAAAGAATAATACATTGATATACAGCTTTGATACAATATCTGAGACAACAGATGATCCAATAGATATCAATATACATCAGAGATATGATACAATAAACAGCAGCGGAAAAGAAAACGATAGATAACATCTAGCAGCGGAACAAAATAACTCTAAGATAGTCTTCAGGGAAGAACTGCAACTCCATTTCCAAGAATCAATCCAGCAATAGCTCGAACCACCAATAACGATGCACCAAGCTCAGCAAGTCTGGTGCGATCCAAAGACTGAACTAACTCCAGATAACCTACTAATCTGACTATCTGAAAAACCCAACTCTAGACTGCTCGTGTAGAAAATAATGAGCACCCAGAGTTTAGGAAAGAAAACAATAAACTCCGGATCAGTCGTGGGACTGGTGTGAGCAATAAAAACAGTTTATCTTTTAAAACATTCAAAGAAATATTTTTAATTTCAATTCGCAATGCTTTTAAAAGATGAGACTACCATAAGACCTCCCGCCACACACACAATGCAAACGCAGACTTGGAGGAGATTTCTTCTTATGTTAGTCAAAGATGCTTGATACGCATTAAAAAGAAACATTTGATATTATTTCTAGTGCATAGTGTAGAACAAATCATTTCGAAAGTAGAATATAAATCTTAGCCAGCATAGGTACCATTATATTATGCCTACTATAACTACCATATTAGATGGCAGGTTCTACAACTAATACCGTACAAGTCACGTATTATTTCTTTGGATTTCCCACAAATGGTCAGGCCAAGGAACTTCCCATTGCCACATGAGAATGCCTCTGGAAGGACATTCCCGAGAACCAAACCGGAACTCTGCCAACCCAAGGCCGGGTTACCCCTAACTGGGTAACTACTGACATGAGCACGCCATTCCCCGATCGTAAACGACCTTTCTCACGGGATCCCGATAACCAACAACCACAAAGTAATAAATTCGCAGTAACCACATAGGTTAAATATCTGGGCTCCATACCATGATACCACCTCTATCCAGAAGGAAATGTACATACCCTAAAGGGAGCTACCCCTCATAACCTTGCCGCATCTTTCCTGTTTTGACCATTTCCGGGGTGTGAGGCTCGACGAAGTCACGTCCACAAAAACATACTTTATACAAAAGCCATGCTTTGGGTCAACAAATGATCATAGAAATGATCACCAAGATAGACGATCAAACAAATGATCCTATCATAAATAATCAACACAATGATCATTTCACAGCAACACTCAGCATGTCACATTACCAAATTGGGAATATATCGCTGATAACCTTCAACTATATAACCTCTAAGCTCGTACGTCTCAGAGAAGGGTGTTAAGCTAAAAGAATAAATTCTCCGCCACCAACAGAAATATATTTGAAAGAAATCGGCTTTATATCTCAACTTGTAATGTCAGACATACTATCCATACAAGTCTGTTCCGGGCTCGAACAGAACCGAAGGCACTTACAAAGAAGTCCTTGCAACCCGGATATTCACAATCCCGATCGGATTTCCCATCACTTAGGGAATCTCTATACCAGGAGCTACCCAGTGCAGAGACAATCGATAGGTCATCCTATCGCTTTCGCAAATACTCGGTCTTCAACACCGATCTTCAAACGCTATCCATAACGTCGAATCACATATTAAGAATGGGTTATACGACACAAAGGTCCTTTCCCGGCTAAACCGAATAGTGAGCACGATATTTCAAAAACAAATGGATAATGGGATTTCAATTAAGTCACAACTTAATAATTCAAAACTTTCTTTCAAATGGTTTAAACCGATTACCATCTCAAATCTCTTAAACAAAAAGATTCATTTTCACAACCTTTAACGGTTTAAACAGTTTTCACATTTTAATCTTTTAAATAAAAGATTCATTCACAGATTTTCCAAATCAATTTTCATTTCAATTTGATTAACTCGTTAAATCTTTAAATCAAAGATTTAACTTAAACCTTCAAAACAATTTCATTTCAATTTGTTTTAAACAAATCATCAATTTAAATCTGTTAAAAATAAACAGATTTAATTCATAGCTTTCAAAAAGAATTCATTCATAACTTAGGAAAATCATTTCTCTATTTAATCTTGAAATTCCTCTAATTAACTGGAATCTCAGTTCTTATCTAAAAGTGTTTATCATTTGAAAACAACAGTTTTCATTTTGGAAATCTGATTCATTTATACGAGTTGAAATCCTTGGGTTAAATTCAAATTCCCAAAACCCATACCTTTAAAATGGTTTAATCCTTATATAACCAATATAACATCTTTAATCCCTAATTTCAAATCATAGGATTCAATTTCAAGTATTGAATTTAAATTTAAATCAAATTATTTAAATTCCAAAACTTAATCAAGTAATTTAAAAATAATAAATTTTATTTTGAAATTTCATTCTAAAAGCTTTTCACATTTATTCTGATTCCATTTCCAAAACATTTGAATTTAAAAATTCAAATATAACTATTTCAAAAATCTGCGACTTAATCGATTTCCTCGTGAAATCCATATTTGTGTGTGTATGGTGTGGTCCAGGGGTTTAACACAGTAGTGCAACATCATACAATCATCACAGATCAGAATACATGAATATAGTTGATAAACGATATAAACTATAACGCTTATCTGTTATATACAGATCACAAATATATATGCCACGGCTAGTAAATTACATCACAGATAATTTATCACAGATCACAACATAAATCAGGATACATACTAAGCATCATGAATCAGGAATATCAAACAATCAAGTCATCCAATAGAATCCAAATATCCATAGGTAAGATCAATAAATTATCTGATTAATTTAAATCGAATTTATTTCTTATGAATTACTAATCCTGGTTAACTAACATTAATAATTTACAAATCATTTTGATTAATTATTCTTTAATCATTTATTAATTATCCATTACTAATAAATCAATTAACCTTTAATTATCAATCTTTAATTATTAAATAATAAAGCTTTAATCATTTAATTTACTATTTTATTAATTATTTTAAATTAATTACTTTGATTAATAATCATTCCTTAATCACCTTCATTTATTAATTAACCTTTAAATTATTTAATTATCCTCAATTTACTTACCTTAATAAATTAATTTCATTAATTAATTATCCTTTAAATGAATTAACTTTTTAAACATTAATTCATAAATCTTAATTAATAATCAATCGATCTTTAATTATTAAATAATTATCCTTTAATGTAATTACACTAAGTAATTATCCTTTAATTCCATTAAGTAAAAACCCTTTTATCAATTACATTAAGTAATTATATGCTTAAGTAGTCATCCTTTAATTATTCATTATTAATAAATTAACTCTTAACAAATTAATTAATCTGTAATCAGTACTTAATTAACCTTTAAATTATTAAATACTAAATCTTTAATTAATCACATTAATTTATCCAATCACATAAATTAAATCTTTAATTAATTAATCCTTTTAATTAAATCTTTAAGTAAAACTTAATTAAATTAAAATAATTTACTTTTAAACCTTAAACCAATCCCATACTTAAATAAAACAATTATTTAAAAGAATGAGTTAAAAATGTTTAAAACTTGCGTTTTGTTTTAAAGTTTCAAAAACTGTTTTTATACCTACCCGAGTCAAACCCGAGGAAATCCACGTTCTACCCGAGCCCTGCTTCGAGTCTTTCCCCAAACCAACCCGAGACTCGTAAATTTCAAAATTTTTGTTTAAGTGTAAAAATTGACCCGGATACAACTTAAAACTACCCGAGTGCCCCTTCGAGTTTCTGCCCTACTTCCCCGACCAAAACTTCGAGTTCAACACGACTTCCCCTTTCTTCCTCCCCAGTGCACACACATGCACCGTGCACCTACCCACGCTCATCCGGCCACCGATGAGCACCGCGTCCATCCCACGCACCCACACGAACACGCGAGACCCCAAAGCACCAACCAGATCGAAGAAATTTCGATCAGATCCAAATTTGACCCATTTGAAACCACTGACCCAAAAACCCATCCACGAAAATCGCTTCGCTCCTCCTCCTCTGACCACCTGAACGTCACCACCCTCCGGCCTCGTCCCTGACAAACTCTCGCCTAGCTTCTCCTGAAATTTCGTGCAGCTCGATGCACGAGAGGAGGCGCGGCGATCTCATATTCACGCACCATAAAAACTAGGGTTAAAATCTTCCACGGTCAACCACCCTCGCCGCCACCACTTGTTCGCCTTCCTGATATTTTTCCCGACACCATCGATCACTCCTCCAGCTCCCCGAACAACCCTAGCACCTCTAGTACCCCTGATCGCCAGAAATCCCCCAAAAACCCATTTCCGTTCAACTTCAAACTGCTACCAAACTACCCCACTAAAAATCACGAAACCCATCTTAAAAATCATCATTTGATATAAGGATTCAATTTATATACTTGAATAAATGGTTCATGTAATTCGAAATTTCCAATATTTAAAGTTTGTACTGTAAAATATTGATCTTCTATTCTACATACCTCTATACATTATGAAACCATTTTTAAATTATAGCCCATACTTAAACACATCGATCTTGTTTTGAAACTAAGGCATGATATGGATTATAAAACAAGAAATTGAATTATCTTTTTCCTTGCTTTGTTGGGTTGTTCTCTGTAAACCTGATACTTAAATGTATCTATGGTTTCACAGTTTCCAGTGAAAAGAAAAACAACAAAACTTGCTTTGATTAATTACTGAAAACATAATGCAAGTTTAAAATGAAACTACAACTTGTTTAGCCTATAATTCCAGAGTAGAATTAAGAGAAAGATATTAAATCTATCATGGTTTCAAAAAATTTTTTTTTTATAAAACCCAGGGACTAAGAAAAAGAATAGAAGAACAGGAAAAGAAAATAACATTTCCTAAGCAAAGAAAAACATAAGCACCACAACTCATTCACATGCAAAGCTTTTAGCAGCATTCAGGCATTCACAAAATCAGCAAATGGTTGAAGAGATCAAAGGTTTACTCACTTGCTTAGATTGAACAGGGATTTTACTTTGAATCAGGCTTTTGAAATTGCCAGCTGAAATCACCTTCTTTGATTTCTCTGGTTTTAGTTTGTTTGAGTTTTGAAATGATGCCACTTTATTTTTGTTCATGATGGACTAAACTGATGAAATGAAGAAGTGGATGTATATAAAAGAAAGGTGTACAGGTGATGATATGGTTTGTACAAAATAGTATGGCTGAGGTGTAATGTATTTAATTGCTTTAGTACATATTGCTTTGTACATGCTAAGAAGATGGCACTACATGCTTGTTCTGTTTGATTTATAGCCTATGCTATTTGTTAATAGATAATACCTTTCCTTGTATGCTAGCATTTATTCCTCTGCCTATTTATTACTGATCTCTTTACATATTTATATTTTTACTTTGCCTTGGTTATTTCAGCCTACATCTTTTGCTGAGATGAAAAATGTGTGCTAGGATATTGTATGTGCTTAGGGATGATACTTTGTACTTGCTGTTTCTATACTTTGTCTACAGCCTCTTTGTTTTGTACATGTACTTATATTTGTATTTGTTTGTATGCATACTTTTGTTTTAGTTATATTTGCTTCTTATTTATTTTTCTTCTGGTCTTGCCTTGCTTATTTAACTTCTCTACATACTTTATTTTGTTTCTTTCTTTATATACTTGATTTTATTTATTTACTTTGTACTGTAGCTTCATAGATATGTTTACTTATTTCACTTTATTTATGTTTGATAGATTTCTATTTTATTTTACTTCATGTACATATTATAATAGTTATTCTAATGATGTTTATTTCTTAACTAATTCGTTTACATACTTATATTTCAGTTTTGAACATATTTTTACTGCATTTGTTTTCATATTTTAAAGTTGTTATATTTATTTCCTTGCTTTGTACATTGCTTTACAATGTAAATAAATTTCTATAGTCCTATGTTATTTGAAATTCGTCTAATTTTATTTACTTCATAATTTATAATTCATCATATATAAATATTCTCATTTCTATTTCTATTTATTTTTAAAACCATTTATTTAAATTTTTATTTCAAATCCAATGTATACATATATTTTATATAACTCAAATTATCATCATTTATATATATTTTTAAATCAATTTATTTATTTATTTATTTTTATACTTGTGTCCAAATGACTTTACATATTTTCTATTTGATTCGGGGAAACTCACATCATTTATAATTAATTTTATAAATTTTTATTCAAAATTTCATTTAATTATCAATTTAAATTAAATTAAAATCTAGGGTGTTACAGACTTCCCCCCTTAAAAGAATTTCGTCCTCGAAATTTGCAGGCACGAAAACAACACAGAGAAAGCTAGATAGAGAAATATTTTTTTCAAATCAAGCTGGATATCAATTCTGCATTTGGCTCACCAAATCAGAACATCAATAATAAACAAAATCATTTTATCGATACAATTCTAATCATTCTTCATATTCTATTAATTAATTTAATTCAATTAAAATTCCAAATTTATTTAAAATTTCCAATTTCTAATTCATTTATTAGAGTTTAAATCGAAAAGCCGATAAGAAATCGATGAAGATACAAAGTAAAATTTCCTACAACGATTCGTAGAGCATCACCGCACCGAAAACTTCTTCTTGTAGCTGGTACGAAGCAATCAAAAGAATTTAGAAACGAATCAAAGAAATTTGATAGAGAAAGTTATTTCCACTGTTGTTACAGAGTATTGACCAATTATAGTCGTATTCCCCTGTCCTCTATCTCGTTCTCTTCTTGCACTCATACTTACTATCAGTGGATAGTAAAAGAATTTACTGAGGCATTCAAACAGATATCTTAAGGATTACTCATTCTAGGATTTACTTCATCCTATCTCTAATGAGCTACTTAACGTGTTATACTCCTGAGCTAAAGTTCAACCCTTAGCTCTGATACCAAATGTAACGACTCGAAAGTAGCGGTCACAACCGGTAGGCTTTTCAACCATCCCAGCCCCACCGTGGCTTACACTGGTACCCCAGACCTTGCTTTTACGGCCAGCCTCTCGACTGTCTCAGGTTACACCTAACCAACCCCCTAAAAGAGGATGTGTGGGAGTAAGAGTCTCCCGTTCGCCACCTAACCGCGAAGCGAGAACCCCCCATCACATAGCCCAAAGCTTAACAAGACTGGTGTGATCCAAAGACTGAACTAACTCCAGATAACCTACTAATCTGACTATCTGAAAAACCCAACTCTAGACTGCTCGTGTAGAAAATAATGAGCACCCAGAGTTTAGGAAAGAAAACAATAAACTCCGGATCAGTCGTGGGACTGGTGTGAGCAACAAAAACAGTTTATCTTTTAAAACATTCAAAGAAATATTTTTAAATTCAATTCGCAATGCTTTTAAAAGATGAGACTACCATAAGACCTCCCGCCACACACACAATGCAAACGCAGACTTGGAGGAGATTTCTTCTTATGTTAGTTAAAGATGCTTGATACGCATTAAAAAGAAACATTTGATATTATTTCTAGTGCATAGTGTAGAACAAATCATTTTGAAAGTAGAATATAAATCTTAGCCAGCATAGGTACCATTATATTATGCCTACTATAGCTACCATATTAGATGGCAGGTTCTACAACTAAAACCGTACAAGTCACGTATTGTTTCTTTGGATTTCCCACAAATGGTCAAGCCAAGGAACTTCCCATTGCCACATGAGAATGCCTCTGGAAGGACATTCCCGAGAACCAAACCGGAACTCTGCCAACACAAGGCCGGGTTACCCCTAACTGGGTAACTACTGACACGAGCACGCCATTCCCCGATCGTAAACGACCTTTCTCACGGGATCCCGATAACCAACAACCACAAAGTAATAAATTCGCAGTAACCACATAGGTTAAATATCTGGGCTCCATACCATGATACCACCTCTATCCAGAAGGAAATGTACATACCCTAAAGGGAGCTACCCATCATAACCTTGCCGCATCTTTCCTGTTTTGACCATTTCCGTGGTGTGAGGCTCGACGAAGTCACGTCCACAAAAACATACTTTATACAAAAGCCATGCTTTGGGTCAACAAATGATCATAGAAATGATCACCAAGATAGACGATCAAACAAATGATCCTATCATAAATAATCAACACAATGATCATTTCACAGCAACACTCAGCATGTCACATTACCAAATTGGGAATATATCGCTGATAACCTTCAACTATATAACCTCTGAGCTCGTACGTCTCAGAGAAGGGTGTTAAGCTAAAAGAATAAATTCTCCGCCACCAACAGAAATATATTTGAAAGAAATCGGCTTTATATCTCAACTTGTAATGTTAGACATACTATCCATACAAGTCTGTTCCGGGCTCGAACAGAACCGAAGGCACTTACAAAGAAGTCCTTGCAACCCGGATATTCACAATCCCGATCGGATTTCCCATCACTTAGGGAATCTCTATACCATGAGCTACCCAGTGTAGAGACAATCGATAGGTCATCCTATCGCTTTCGCAAATACTCGGTCTTCAACACCGATCTTCAAATGCTATCCATAACGTCGAATCACATATTCAGAATGGGTTATACGACACAAAGGTCCTTTCCCGGCTAAACCGAATAGTGAGCACGATATTTCAAAAACAAATGGATAATGGGATTTCAATTAAGTCACAACTTAATAATTCAAAACTTTCTTTCAAATGGTTTAAACCGATTACCATCTCAAATCTGTTAAACAAAAAGATTCATTTTCACAACCTTTAACGGTTTAAACAGTTTTCACATTTTAATCTTTTAAATAAAAGATTCATTCATAGATTTTCCAAATCAATTTTCATTTCAATTTGATTAACTCGTTAAATCTTTAAATCAAAGATTTAACTTAAACCTTCAGAACAATTTCATTTTAATTTGTTTTAAACAAATCATCAATTTAAATCTGTTAAAAATAAACAGATTTAATTCATAGATTTCAAAAAGAATTCATTCATAACTTAGGAAAATCATTTCTCTATTTAATCTTGAAATTCCCCTAATTAACTGGAATTTCAGTTCTTATCTAAAAGTGTTTATCATTTGAAAACAACAGTTTTCATTTTGGAAATCTGATTCATTTATACGAGTTGAAATCCTTGGGTTAAATTCAAATTCCCAAAACCCATACCTTTAAAATGGTTTAATCCTTATATAACCAATATAACATCTTTAATCCTTAATTTCAAATCATAGGATTCAATTTCAAGTATTGAATTTAAATTTAAATCAAATTATTTAAATTCCAAAACTTAATCAAGTAATTTAAAAATAATAAATTTTATTTTGAAATTTCATTCTAAAATCTTTTCACATTTATTCTGATTCCATTTCCAAAACATTTGAATTTAAAAATTCAAATATAACTATTTCAAAAATCTGCGACTTAATCGATTTCCTTGTGAAATCCATATTTGTGTGTGTATGGTGTGGTCCAGGGGTTTAACAAAGTAGTGCAACATCATACAATCATCACAGATCAGAATACAGGAATATAGTTGATAAACGATATAAACTATAACGCTTATCTGTTATATACCGATCACAAATATATATGCCACGGCTAGTAAATTACATCACAGATAATTTATCACAGATCACAACATAAATCACGATATATACTAAGCATCATGAATCAGGAATATCAAACAATCAAGTCATCCAATAGAATCCAAATATCCATAGGTAAGATCAATAAATTATCTGATTAATTTAAATCGAATTTATTTCTTATGAATTACTAATCCTGGTTAACTAACATTAATAATTTACAAATCATTTTGATTAATTATTCTTTAATCATTTATTAATTATCCATTACTAATAAATCAATTAACCTTTAATTATCAATCTTTAATTATTAAATAATAAAGCTTTAATCATTTAATTTACTATTTTATTAATTATTTTAAATTAATTACTTTGATTAATAATCATTCCTTAATCACCTTCATTTATTAATTAACCTTTAAATTTATTTAATTATCCTCAATTTACTTACCTTAATAAATTAATTTCATTAATTAATTATCCTTTAAATGAATTAACTTTTTAAACATTAATTCATAAATCTTAATTAATAATCAATCGATCTTTAATTATTAAATAATTATCCTTTAATGTAATTACACTAAGTAATTATCCTTTAATTCCATTAAGTAAAAACCCTTTTATCAATTACATTAAGTAATTATATGCTTAAGTAGTCATCCTTTAATTATTCATTATTAATAAATTAACTCTTAACAAATTAATTAATCTGTAATCAGTACTTAATTAACCTTTAAATTATTAAATAATAAATCTTTAATTAATCACATTAATTTATCCAATCACATAAATTAAATCTTTAATTAATTAATCCTTTTAATTAAATCTTTAAGTAAAACTTAATTAAATTAAAATAATTTACTTTTAAACCTTAAACCAATCCCATACTTAAATAAAACAATTATTTAAAAGAATGAGTTAAAAATGTTTAAAACTTGCATTTTGTTTTAAAGTTTCAAAAACTGTTTTTATACCTACCCGAGTCAAACCCGAGGAAATCCACGTTCTACCCGAGCCCTGCTTCGAGTCTTTCCCCAAACCAACCCGAGACTCGTAAGTTTCAAATTTTTTGTTTAAGTGTAAAAATTGACCCGGATACAACTTAAAACTACCCGAGTGCCCCTTCGAGTTTCTGCCCTACTTCCCCGACCAAAACTTCGAGTTCAACACGTCTTCCCCTTTCTTCCTCCCCAGTGCACACACATGCACCGTGCACCTACCCACGCTCCTCCGGCCACCGATGAGCACCGCGTCCATCCCACGCACCCACACGAACACGCGAGACCCCAAAGCACCAACCAGATCGAAGAAAATTCGATCAGATCCAAATTTGACCCATTTGAACCCACTGACCCAAAAACCCATCCACGAAAATCGCTTCGCTCCTCCTCCTCTGACCACCTGAACGTCACCACCCTCCGGCCTCGTCCCTGACAAACTCTCGCCTAGCTTCTCCTGAAATTTCATGCAGCTCGATGCACGAGAGGAGGCGCGGCGATCTCATATTCATGCACCATAAAAACTAGGGTTAAAATCTTCCACGGTCAACCACCCTCGCCGCCACCACTTGTTCGCCTTCCTGATATTTTTCCCGACACCATCGATCACTCCTCCAGCTCCCCGAACGACCCTAGCACCTCTAGTACCCCTGATCGCCAGAAATCCCCCAAAAACCCATTTCCGTTCAACTTCAAACTGCTACCAACTACCCCACTAAAAATCACGAAACCCATCTTAAAAATCATCATTTGATATAAGGATTCAATTTATATACTTGAATAAATGGTTCGTGTAATTCGAAATTTCCAATATTTAAAGTTTGTACTGTAAAATCTTGATCTTCTATTCTACATACCTCTATACATTATGAAACCATTTTTAAATTATAGCCCATACTTAAACACATCGATCTTGTTTTGAAACTAAGGCATGATATGGATTATAACACAAGAAATTGAATTATCTTTTTCCTTGCTTTGTTGGGTTGTTCTCTGTAAACCTGATACTTAAATGTATCTATGGTTTCACAGTTTCCAGTGAAAAGAAAAACAACAAAACTTGCTTTGATTAATTACTGAAAACATAATGCAAGTTTAAAACGAAACTACAACTTGTTTAGCCTATAATTCCAGAGGAGAATTAAGAGAAAGATATTAAATCTATCATGGTTTCAAAAAAAAATTTTTTTTTATAAAACCCAGGGACTAAGAAAAAGAATAGAAGAACAGGAAAAGAAAATAACATTTCCTAAGCAAAGAAAAACATAAGCACCACAACTCATTCACATGCAAAGCTTTTAGCAGCATTCAGGCATTCACAAAATCAGCAAATGGTTGAAGAGATCAAAGGTTTACTCACTTGCTTAGATTGAACAGGGATTTTACTTTGAATCAGGCTTTTGAAATTGCTAGCTGAAATCACCTTCTTTGATTTCTCTGGTTGTAGTTTGTTTGAGTTTTGAAATGATGCCACTTTATTTTTGTTCATGATGGACTAAACTGATGAAATGAAGAAGTGGATGTATATAAAAGAAAGGTGTACAGGTGATGATATGGTTTGTACAAGATAGTATGGCTGAGGTGTAATGTCTTTAATTGCTTTAGTACATATTGCTTTGTACATGCTAAGAAGATGGCACTACATGCTTGTTCTGTTTGATTTGTAGCCTATGCTATTTGTTAATAGATGATACCTTTCCTTGTATGCTAGCATTTATTCCTCTGCCTATTTATTACTGATCTCTTTACATATTTATATTTTTACTTTGCCTTGGTTATTTCAGCCTGCATCTTTTGCTGAGATGAAAAATGTGTGCTAGGATATTGTATGTGCTTAGGGATGATACTTTGTACTTGCTGTTTCTATACTTTGTCTACAGCCTCTTTGTTTTGTACATGTACTTATATTTGTATTTGTTTGTATGCATACTTTTGTTTTAGTTATATTTGCTTCTTATTTATTTTTCTTCTGGTCTTGCCTTGCTTATTTAACTTCTCTACATACTTTATTTTGTTTCTTTCTTTATATACTTGATTTTATTTATTTACTTTGTACTGTAGCTTCATAGATATGTTTACTTATTTTACTTTATTTATGTTTGATAGATTTCTATTTTATTTTACTTCATGTACATATTATAATAGTTATTCTAATGATGTTTGTTTCTTAACTAATTCGTTTACATACTTATATTTCAGTTTTGAACATACTTTTACTGCATTTGTTTTCATATTTTAAAGTTGTTATATTTATTTCCTTGCTTTGTACATTGCTTTACAATGTAAATAAATTTCTATAGTCCCTATGTTATTTGAAATTCGTCTAATTTTATTTACTTCATAATTTATAATTCATCATATATAAATATTCTCATTTCTATTTCTATTTATTTTTAAAACCATTTATTTAAATTTTTATTTCAAATCCAATGTATACATATATTTTATATAACTCAAATTATCATCATTTATATATATTTTTAAATCAATTTATTTATTTATTTATTTTTATACTTGTGTCCAAATGACTTTACATATTTTCTATTTGATTCGGGGAAACTCGCATCATTTATAATTAATTTTATAAATTTTTATTCAAAATTTCATTTAATTATCAATTTAAATTAAATTAAAATCTTGGGTCGTTACAGACGACCTGGAATTTTCAAACATTTAAAATCAGAATATTTAATTGATTTTAAATATTCAATATAATAACTTTAACTTGAGTTACGAATATCACAATTTCTTTGATAATTTAAATTATTGAAATAAATGATTAGAAGTTGATTAAATTGTTGAATTTAGAATTTTAAGTCCGTTAAAAATAATTTGAAGGCTTATAAAATTTATATTGATAACATTGAAGATAATAGAAGATTTAAAATTGAATCTAATAGTGATTTGTTCGGTTTTGAAATTTTGTTGTTTAAATTGAATTTAAAAATAGCTTTCCAAGGCGCAGTCTCCGAATTTGACAAAACCTATTCCATTGGATCCGTAATAGTGTATTATTATCGGATTTCAAATTTCGTAGCATTTGGAGTTGTCGTGTGAACGTACGAGATAAAAACGTCTAGAAATAAATAATCGTTTAATTTAAATATCCTACATCTTTTCACCTGTCAAAACCCTTTCCCATCAGCCGCCTTTATTCTTATCAAGCTGACAAACCCTTTATTCCTTCAGATCGAAGACAATAAAAAAAAATCTTAAAAATGGCCGAAGCCTTGTGCCTTCAAATCGAAACCCTCACTCCTTCGTTCAAACTCAAGGCATGGCCGAACCCTATTTCTCTCTTAAAATAAAAAAAATAACAAAATATAAAACGTAAATTAGATCGAACCCGTATTCCTTTCTTTTTTCCCCTGATCACTTCGAGTCGCGCATGCTTTCGGTGTCATCGATAATGTTTGCTAAGGTTTTCGATTTTTGGAGAGAGGGTGGGTTTCGATTCGAGTTCGTTAGTGACTTACCAGGCTAGGGAACTCGAGGGGACAAAGCGACCAGGGGAGGTGTGGTGGCCGACGTGTGCGTGAGCGCGCATAGGAGAATGGGTCAGGGCCGATGTCGAGAAAGCAGTGGAAGGCACGAGGGTATCGCGATGTTGGGTTAGTCGTCGTGTGCTCACTGTAAGGAGGGTGTAGCCTAGGGGTCCGTTCATCGCAGAGAGGTACGATTTTTTTTATTTGTAGATTTACAGTAAAAGATGTTTACTGTTCGGTGTTAGATTTGTAGATTTTAAATTTACATATGTAGAGGAAAAAAAAATATATAACAATATTTGATTTTACTGTAAGGTAGGGGATATGTACATAGATAGATATTTTAATTTATCTGGTTATATTAGAATAATTTATTTATGGTGTTTAATTTTAAATTTGTTATTCAATAAATAAATATATAGGTTGAAAATATTTAAATATAGGATTAAAGCAGCAAACTGTTAGGGAAATATATAAATATGTATATATAGTTAAACTTAGATTTTTGGGATATGCAAAAACAAATATTTATCTATGCATATAAATAAACAGGAATAACAGAATATACCTAAAGATAAGATTTTGGGAATGGAAATTTAAATGTTGTGGAGTTTATATAAAATTAGATCCATATAGATTATTTTATAAAATATATGTAGTATAAAAAAAAAACTATATAGGTTATTTTTAGATAAAGTAATTATACGTATTTCAATTTACTAGTTTTTTTTCTTGTAGGGTATTTTGGGATTAATTTATGCAATTAACCTATATAATTTATAATAGTTATTAAAAGATTTTTAGAAGGGACTTTTAATGAAATTAAATTATTAGTAAATTAAATTTTGTTAATGGTAATAATATGTGTATTTAATTAAATTTTCAAATGGAAATTAAATGGTTCAATTGACTCGAATATTAGTAAACATCTAATGATTATACAAGGACTGAAAATCATGGAAAAACAAGTCCAGATGGGATGCATTGCAAAACGAAAAGCACAGGTGAGTTAATCTCACTCAGTTAAATTATTGTTTGAATGGTTGAAATTGATTAATGTGCTATAGTATGTTATATTTTGAAATTGGCATATTATGTGATGCTAACGTCTGTGGATGCAGGGAAACAGGTTGTAGGGATTCAACTGGATCCCTCAGCATTTAATTAAATTATTTAAATTCCTCTATTATGATGATTTGATGTTCTGTGATGATTTTATTGGAATATTGAATGTTATGGTTAGGTTGGATATAATTTGGTATAATGAATTACCATGAAATATATATAAATTGAATTTTTGGAAATAAAAGAAAAGAAGTGGATTGTAAGTAAGATATTTATAAATAAATTTAAAGAATGAATTCGAAAAGGAATAAGTGACTTTAAAATTCTAATAAATAAATCTTGGGTATAGAAAGGAAGTTTTGAGTAAACAGAAAGTTAATGAATTTTAAATCTTTAGTAATATTAATTAAAAGAACAAACATTTATTAAAAATTTAAGATTTAAATTATTGGATGGGATAAAGAAGAAATTGGAAAATCTGAAAATTGTATATTCAGTTAAAAGGTTTAAAATCAAACGAAAAATAATAACATAAATAATAAGTCCATAACTAATGAATTTTGAAATGAATTGAGGAATTAAAGGAACTCAGTTTAAATAAAATAAATTGGATATCAATTTGGGAAAAATTGATTTAAGTGACTGAAGTTGAAATTTTCTCTAGATAGCCAAGTACATGTTTTAAAAAATAAATCTTTAAAAATTAATTTGTTGGTTTAAATTTGTTTTTATAGAAAGCAAATTTTGTAAAATTTATTATTTCTAATATTTAATTTTCTAAAGTAAGTATTTCCTTTTAATCTATTATAGCAATAATTATTTAAAGAGTGATTTAGTATTTGTTTTAAAAGTGTAAATCTAGTTGTATATTTTATTAAGTAAACTTATTTTCAAATATTCATATGGTATGTATTTTTATTAAATTATTGAAGTACTTTTTAAAATAAATGTTTTAAAGTATATATATTTCAAAGTAAAGTGTTTTAAATTATTTTAAAAAGTCGTGCTTGGTGATTTCAGAGGAGATAGAAAATATTTGGGAAAGTCGATTCTGAAAAGAAAGATGGTTTTGAAACTGTTTTCAAAGGATTGAAAATAGATATATATCTTGTGAAGATATTTTTGAGGTAAATAAATAATTTGGGAAATTATTTAATATTTGATGGATGTTTGTGAATGTTAATTGATAGTTAAATAACTGACTATCAATATTGGCCAACTACGTTGATCGTTTTGAAGAGACCGGGATCGAGATTTATTTCTCGAAAACCACTTCGATCCGGTTTGTACGTTTCGTGAAAACGATTTTGGATTCGAAGATGGAGCAGTGAAGTGCAAGGGCTAGTTGCTACTAATCCTGAGGATATTTCCAAAATGGATGTAGTAGGAATAGTGCCTTCGGTTCCGTTCGAACCCGGGACGGACTTGTATGGATGAATCCTTGCGAAACATCGTCAGGTGGACGATGGGCATTCTAAGGGATATGTTCTAAAAAGGTAACGCTTAGCCTCAAGCCTTATCAAATGGGAATGACTGAAAATTAGGGGTTATGCAGCAAGGCTAGGTGGGTAGCCCCCAAGCAGGGTGAGTTCATTCCAGTCTAGATGTCCCTTTTTATTTCGGCTTAGTGGGCGGTTGCTGATCCCAACCGCGGAGTGATCTCACTCGGGATTATCCAGTAAGGGGTAGTCCCGGGCTTGTTTTCAGGGGAGTGGGCGTACTCCTCGGTACGGTGATCTAGGCCCCGTACTGTGACAGGTGGTACCCCAGTGCCTAGTCATTAGTTGGAAATCCATACTCCCTACGAGCCTTGTACGAGTTTTGTTTGTATTACCCACTCTGTGGCTAGTGGGTGGAATTTAATCATGTAACAATTTCGGCTATTTTATAAGTATTTGTATATAGACCCTATTATAATATCAGAGGATTTCTGTAAAAATTGTTTTAGCTATCGTAAGGTAAAAACCCGACATGTTTATTTGTGGCATGGTCTTACGAGATGCTTTTGTTTTCAAAGGATTTTTGAAACTTTAATAATCAAGTGGGTGTGATTTTCTCACGCTGGTAATCCAGACTGACTCGGGTGTTATTTAACTATAATGCTCGGGTCAGACCGAGTATTATAGAATACACGATATGATGCTGTGGAGCTCAGGAGACCAGCTGGATGACGATACGTACATTCGTACTTGTTATATATATATATATATATATATATATATATATATATATATTCCGCTGTGTTGAGTTGTTGTGTATCCATTTGTATGATATTGATGTTGAGCTGTGATTGATGTACACTGATGATGTAATATATAAACAGAGATATTTTTGGTTGAGTAAAGATTATTTATTATCTATTATATTTTATTCCGCTGCGATGGTTAGATTCTGATGTTGATTTTGTTTTCTCTTCTTCCGCCTCTTCTTCTTAAACTTAAATGGTTCGTGTTTCTGTACAACTTGAGTTGGTTGTTGTAGGATAGTGTTAACTCAAGGGGTACGGATTTGCGGGCTGTTACAATTAGTGTACATCCAATAACTTTCATCATTCAACCAATCCATTTAAATCTAAATAAAGCTCCGACTGAGTGAGGTTTACTCACCTTTGATTTTGCAATCCAAATCCAATCTCGACTTGATTCCCTTCAGATGTTGACCTTGAATAATAATTTATATGATTTATTAACATTTGAAATAAATTGAAAATCAATTATCATTTAATACTTAAATTTTAAATTAACAATTTGGTTTTAATCGAATGAATTCTAATTTCAACCAATTTCCTCAAATAATTTATTTCAACAAGATAATCTCTAAAATTTCCAATACCCAAACTCCTATGTGTACCCTTTTCCTCTTCCCAAAATTTTACTTATAAAATAATATATAGGTTTAAAAATCCTATCTTCATATAAACTTCTAACATTTTTTGTTGAACAATCTGTAAGTTCTGAATATATAAAATTTCAAAAACCAATGGAACTGTAAGGTGTTTAAACTAATGTTAAACAATTTTGAAGGTGTTTTAAACCAATCAAAATGTTATAAGTTCTGAATATATTTAAAAAAATCTGTAAAGTGTTTCAGAAACCCCTTTTTTTTCTCTCTTTGTTTTTTTTAAAAAAAAAAATCAAATACTATTTACCTTCCTGTTGTTGACCCGCTCCCACAATCATAGAACTCCTCCTTCCATCAGTTGACAACCCACGCCACTGCCGAACGCCTCCACCTTGCCATCTTTGCTTACCCTCGAACTTGCGAAGCTCCTCGCTGCTCGACCACGCTGCCTCGTCGCGACTCGGTCGCAAGGCAAAAACCTAGTTCCCAATCGATCGTGACTTCGGCCTCCCCTTTATTTCGCCTCCCTCCAATCACTGCACGGCCCAAACACTAGAATCGCGATGCCGAGCCTTTTCCCATTTTTTTTAACGACTTCGGCTTTTGATAGAAAACGACGACACGATTTGGGGAAAATAAATGCGGCTATTAGTTTGTGTTTTTTTTTATGATTTGGGAATTCGGTCACCCTCCATTTTTCTTTTTGCAGTTGTATTTCGATAAGGACATGGGAAGACGAAGATGTACCTTCTGAACGGCTTCTAGCGTAAACTTTGTATGGTAAAATATCTCTGACCTATGTACTTTCAATTTTATTATATTACAAAATTCCTAATGCCTCGTGAATTGCCAGTTAAATTTCGAACTCCCCTTAAGGAATGCCGCTAGGAAATTATAAGATTCTACACGTGTCCCGAACATAATAAAACGTGTTTCAGAACCTAAGTCGATCGTATGCACGATTTACAGAAGAAAACGACCCGTTTTAAAATAAATCGATTATAACAGTTCTAATCGTTTTGAGCTGACAGGGTCAAACGACAACTCCAATTGCTACGAAAATTGAAATCCAATAATAACTAACTATTACGGATCCAATGGAACTGGTTTCGTTAAATTCCGAGACTGTGCCTCGGAAGGCTATTTTTAAGTTCCAATTTAAATGATATATTATTAAAATTAATCAAATCACCTTTAAATTTTATTTCAGCCATTCTATTATTTTCAGTATCATCATTATAAATTTTATAAGCCTTCAAATTATTTATAAACTGGCTTAGAATCTCAAATTCAGCAATTACCAAGTCCAATTATTAAATTCAATATTTAAACTATATAATTCAACGATTTAATTATCAAGTAAATATTGATATCTTGAATTCAAGTTAAAATGAACCTTTAAATATTTTAAAAATCAATTAATTATTCAAATTTAAATTGCTAGAAATTCCGGGTCGTCACAAGTGGTCTCGGAGATGGAGGAGGTTGTCGTTGATGGGGAAAAAGACAAGTAAGGAGGAAGGGAACACGGGACAAAATGGAAGAGGGAGAGGAAGAAAATGAAAGCCAAATCAATGAAGAAAAGCAACAGTTTAAAACTTTTTTATTATATTTTTCTCAATGAACTATAACGATACCAGTTTTAAGTTAAGATTAATTGGGGATAATATAAGTGATTAGGGATAATCACTTATTATAATTAATGAAGGATAACTAATTAAATGATAATTAATTAAGGGTTAATTAATTAACGTAATTAATTATTTAAAGGATAATTAAATAATTATAGGTTAATTATTTAACGATTAAAGGTTGATTGATTTATTAATTAAGGTTGATTAATTAATAATTAAAGGTTGATTAATTTATTATTAAAGGTTAATAAATAAATGATTAAAGGTTAGTTAATTAAAATGGTTTGTAATTAGTTAATGTTAATTAACCAGGATTAGTAATTTATTCATAAGTAATTAATCTGGTTTAGATTAATCAAGTGATTAATTGATCTTACTTATGGATGTTTGGTTTGTTTTGAATGCTTTGAATTGTGTGATATCCCTGATATGTGATGTTTTATAATACGATTGAGCTGTGAAGTGTGACTTATTTATCTGTGATGCATTTACATATTTATTTATGAATATGTAAATGAAGATAAGCATTATAGGATTATACCGCTTATCGATATTGTTGTGATTGAATTGATGTTGGTTGTGATATGTTATTGTTGTGTGCAACAGCCCCGGACTACACCACACGCACAAATATGGATTGCACGGGAAATTGGTTAAGTCACAGATATTTTGAATTTAAATATTATTTTATTTAAAAGTTGAATTTTAATCCAAATGGTTTTGGAAATGCAATTGGGTTGAATATCAAAAGTTTATGAAAAGGAAGTTTTGAAAATTAAAATTTAGTTTGAATATAATATATCTTATTTAAGTTTTGAATATATTTTGGAAATTATTGTTTGAAAGTAGTGATACAAGTTACATAATATATATATATATATGGATTTTTAAAACATTTTGACATATTTTAAAAATATTATTTTGGGAATTTAAATTTAACCCAAGTTTATACATTAAAGGCTATAACTTATGTATATTTGATCGGATTTTTCCGAAACGAAAAGTATTTGTTTTCAAATAATAATGGCTTTCATTTAAAGAAAGAACTTCCAGTTTTTGTTGAAAGGGTTTCAAATTTGAAATGGAATTGTTTTTGAAAGCTATGAATGAATCTTTGTGAAAGATTGGTGAAAGTTGGTTTCAAATTGAAGTGGATTTTAAAGGGTAAATCTTTTGTTTAAAAGATTAATGTGGAAATTTGTTTAAACCTTTTAAAGGAAAGGTTTTGGGCTAAAAGTTATGACTTAACTAAGATCCCCTATATCCACATGGTTTTAAAATTTGCGCTCATTATTCGGTTTAGCCGGGAGAGGACTTTATGTCAGAAAACCCATTCCGAATAATGATATGACGAAATGGATAGCAATTGAACACTGGTGGTGAAAATTGGGTATTTTCGAGAACGGAAGGATTACCTATCCTATGTCTCTGCACTGAGTCGCTCCGGTATAGAGATCCCCATATAAGATAGGGAGTCCGATTGAGATTGTGAATACCCAGATTGTAAGGGCTTCTTTCGAAGTGCCTTCGGTTCCATTCGAACCCGGAGCGGACTTGTATAGATGTATGTCTGACGTTATACTTTGTGATGTAAAGCTGGTTTCTATCAAATACATTTCCTTTTGGTGGCGGAGAATTTATTCTCTTAGCTTAACACCCTTTTCTGAGACGTAAGAGCTCAGAGGTTATGTAGTTGATGGTTACTAGTGATACATTCCCAATTTGGCAGCATGGCATGCTAAGTGTTGCTGATCATTTGTTGATCAAAGCATGGCTTTTGTGAAAAGCGTAGCTTTGTAGGACAAGACTTCATCAGAATCTCACACCCAGGAAATGATCGAAACAGGAAGGATGCGGCAAGCTTATCGAGGGTAGCGCCCCTTAGGGTATGTCAATTTCCTTCTGGATAATAAGTGGTATCAAGGTATGGAACCTAGATATTTAACTTTGTGGTTGTTGCTATTTGTTGGTGAATCTAGGATAATGGTCGGTAACGACCGGGGGGATGGCATACTTGTGTTTGTAGTTACCTAGTTATAGAGGTAAACCGGCATTGTGTTGGTAGAGATTCGGTTAGGTTCTCGGGGCGTCCCTCTAGAGGCGTACCCATGTGGTGTAGGAAGTTCCTTTGCCTGACCATTTGTTGGAAATCCAAAGAAACAATACGCGCCCTGTACGGTTTTAGTTGTATAACCTGCCATGGAATGTAGTGGTAATCTTCTATTGAACATGGTAGCTATAGTAGGCATACTACAAAATGTGTATGTTGGCTAAGATTAATATTATACTTTCAAAATGTTTTCTACACTATGCACTAATAATAATATTAAAAGGATTTTCACGTATCAAGCATGTTTGATTTTCATAAGGAGAAATCTCCTCCAATTGTGCGCTTGCATTGTGTATGTGGCGGGAGGCCTTATGGTAGTTTCATTTTCCAAAAAGCATAGCGAATTTCTTTTATATTGTTTTTTTTGTTTTTGTTTCAAGATAAAACTATTTTTGTTTGCTCACACTAGTCCATGTCTGACCTGGAGTTTATTGTTCACTTTCTAAACTCTGGGTGCCCACAATTTTCCACACAGGCAGCCTAGAGTCATATTTTCAGATAATCAGCTAGTAGATATAACTTTTGGCAATATTCAAAGTCTTTGGATTTGACAATCGCATTATGTTTCAAGTTCAGCTTGATGGTTGTTCGAGCTTATTGGATTGGAGTCTGTGAAGCTTTTGGGTTGAGCTATTGGGTTTTAAAGCATTGGAGATGGAGTTGCAGTATTGGATTCTCAAGCTCTCTCTCTCTCTTTCTATTGAATTTAATATTGGTGTTCCTCTGTTGAAGTTTTCTTCCGCTGTTGTTTCTCTTTTGGCTCTGATATTGATAATCATTTGTATTAAAATATTGTATCAAATGTTGTATATCAATAAAGTTATTCATTTCTTTTTCCGTTGTGTTGTTGTACTTAACGTATTATAAGCTTTGGCGAACCAGACTCAACGTTTGAATCTGCGGCATTCGAATACGACGATGAATCCGGTGTCGATTTTCGAAGGTCGAGTCAGGGTCATTACAAGTGGTATGAGAGCCGAAGGTTGAGTAAGTAATTTAGCTCAGAAGTATAACACATTAGCTGACTCATTAGAGATAGGGAGATGAATGTCTTTGAATGAGTACCCCTAAGATATCTTGTCCATATGGCTTAGTAAATTCTCTTACTATCCACTGATAATAAGTATGAGTGCAAGAAGAGGACACGGTGGGGGATAGGTGAGTACCACTACAAATGGTCAATACCCTGCAACAACATGGAAACAACTCTTCTCAATCTCCTTTGATCCAGTTTCAACTCTTTGATGGCTTCCTGGCAGCTACAAAAAGTAGTTTTGGTGCGATGGTGGCCTTGCGAATCGTTGTAAAAAGATTTCTAATTCCTGTTCCATATTCTAATCATCAGTTTCTTATTAATCCTTTCATTTTAACTTTAATGAATTTGAATTTTATTTAAATGGAATGGTTAACAAATTATGAAGCTAAATTAAATTGTATCTGTTTGTTTATTCTTTGGGGTCCAGATATATTCTACGACGGGATAGTTATCCCTTCAGACTAACAAATGCCCCTGCATCTTTCGTAGACCGATGACCCAAATATTTCATGAAATATTGAACGAATTCGTCTCATAATTATTGATGGTATTCTGATTTGGTAAGCCAAAAGCAGAACATATATTCAGTTTGATCTGGTAAAACATTCTCCATCTATTCTTTGTTGTTTCCCTATCTAGCAAATTTGAGGGACGAAATTTTCGTAAGGGGGCAATTTGCCATGATTCCAGTTTTAAGTTTAAACTAATTTGGTAATTAATATAAAATTTTGGATTAAATTGTAAATTAATTTGAATTTTTTCAAATAAAATAAGATATTTGTTTGTTTATACATAAATTGATAATAAATTGAAATTTGGATTTGAAATTCAAATATAAATGTATTGAAATATAAATTGGATTTAAAACTATATTTTAAATTGAATAAGAATTTGTTTTCTAATTATAATATGTGTGTGTGTGTTTGGAAGTTATGATTTGAGATTAATATAGTAATTTTATAAAAACAAATTAAAGATTAATTGAACATTTTTAACACTAGTATTTCCTATAGTTAATAAAATAAGTATAACAACTTGAGTTTAATTTTAAATAAGATTTATTAAAGGTTTAATGTTCTTTTTTGTTTAAAATATATTTGAACTAAAATGGTTTGTATATGTATAATAAAGATTTAAACATAGATTTTATAATAGATTCATTCCTTCTGCTTTCTTCTAAAATGAACATAGATTGTATGCATATGAATTAAAATAAATTTTATTAAAACCATAATGGATATAAATATATATATATCTCTAAAAAGGTAAATAGTATAAAAATTATATAAATATATCAAAAACATTAATGCATGCCATAATACAAGTGTAAGATATTAAAACCATGTCATAAAAAGTGTAAACTAAGTGATGAGTAAGATAAGCAAGTGTCATAATTTTATATTTTATTTCCATTTTTAAATCTAACAATAAAAAGAAAAATCAAAGTTATAAATATCACTACCTTCCTCTTTTCTCATTTTGTTCAAACTAAATGGAACTCAAACTAAACAAAGAACCAGATTAAAACTAAAAAACCCGAAGCTATAAACCTGAGAAAGAAAACCAAACCGGAACATAAAATTTAAAGCTTTCAATCTTGAATCAAATATCAACAACAATCAAACTTCAAGCTCAACTCAACTAAGCAAAGATTCAAAGCAAACCTGGGAGCAAGAAGATCAACTTAGTTAAATCAAACAACAGCTCTCAAACCTGCAACCTGATACCTAAGCAAGATTTAAGAAGCAAAACACATGCAAGATCAAGATCAACTGCAGATTTAAATAGAAACAAATCACTTTCCAGGATCAAAGCCTTCTCTATGTTCAAAGAAACATCTAGGAGAGCAAGCTTTCCACCCTTAATCTATTTCTATGTTGATTCTTGTGAGTAAACCTTTTTCTTTAAAAACAGTTTAAATCTAAGATTTAACTTTGATGCATGTGATGAAATATTGTAGTAACATAGTATATAATGTTTGCATGAATGTTGGAATTGATTTTGTGTGTGTGTGTGTGTATATGTATGTATGTATGTATGTATGTATGTATGTATGTATGTGATATGTCTGATGTTCACTTCTCTATTGTATCTACAGAGACTATTTCATCAACAAAAATTCCTTTCTTCCAAATGAATTGATTTTGGACCATGATGTTTAAAAGAATAAGGACTGTAACAGGATAATGTAAATTTTTAAAATGATTACATGAATTTATATTAAGTATTTATCTCAGAAATTTATAAATAAAAGTGAAATTTAAAAATGGGATAAAATTGATAATGCATACTTCAATTTTTGATTCTATAAACTGAAACGTTAAGAAAAATTATGAATTTTGATATATAAATCTTGATTTTTACGTCTATAGGCATTGGTTATTTTGAGTTGAAAGATTTGGGCATTTTGGTCGATTTTCGATGATCGTCGTCGAAGTTTGTGTCGGGGTTTGGTCTGGAGGTGGCCGGAGTGCCGTGGATCGAGGGAAAATTAGTTTGGGATTTTTCTGATAGCCGGAGTTGATTGACGAAGTGGACCTAGGATTCGATCACCTATTTTTTTCGATGGTTTGTCGAAGTGAATGTGCCACCCGTGAAGGTGCTGGAGCTGATCGCGATAGGGGGATATGGTTCGTCGGAGCGAGAAACAACTTTGGGTTGGTTGGCATGAGAATCGATGGTCGGAGCCGACGGCCATTGTGGGTTTTTCGTCGATCTTTTGGGTTCGCGGAGTTGATTGCTTGGCTCGAATTCATCTTCCTCGTGAATTTGTTAGAATTGGAAGCCGGGTAGGTCGACGAGATGATTGTCGATATGTGGATAGTCTCTACGAGGGGTCGAAGTTGACAGAAATGATGTGCACGTGCACGCGTGCACGTAGTTGCTGGTGAAGTCTGAGTTTGAGGAAGAAGCTTTGTACTCGGGATTGACTCGAGTATGATGTGAGTTTGTCTCGAAGTAGCAGGAGATTTTGCATGGCTCGATGCTTTGTTTAGTTTTCTCGGGTTTGAATTTGATTATGTAACATGTTCCAAATTTTAAAAGAATATCAAGTTCGTGTTTTAATAGCAAGCAAGTTAAATTAATCAAATTTCCAAAGAATGTTAGTCAATTTTAAAAGTGTGTTTAAATTGAATATGTTTTCAAAGATTTAAAATGTTGAAAGTTGTTTGCTTTTAATGGTAACTATAAATTAGATAAATTTTGTAATTAAATTCGCTTTCAAATAAATGTACTAGTTCAAAGTTTTTAAGAAAAGAAATTTAAACAAGTTTTATTAGGCTAGTAGTACAATTTCAAAGGAATGTAAACCTAGTTTCAAATGTAAATCTATTAAACAAGTAAAACAGGTTTTAAATCTAGTTTTCAAAGATTCAATTTTAAAGTTAAATGTTTTCTTCAAAGTTGTTATTTAAAAGTAATTATATTAGAATTTATTATGTAATTAATTCCTAAATGATTCTCAAATAAAGTATAATGATATAATTACGTATTTATTTTGGTTAAAGATTTTTTTTTATTAAGGTTGATTAATTGAGTTAATTAGTTAGTGAAACTAATTAAAGTTATGAAATTAATAAGGATTGATTAATATTGTAATTAAAGAAAGATTCTTACTTAATGTAATTAAGGTATAACTACTTTGTGTAATTATAATTAAGGATAATTAATTAATTAAGATTTATTTATGTAAGTAATTAAAGGTAATTAATTACTTAAAGATAATTACTTAATTAAGTAATTAATTAAAGATTAAAGTTGATTAATCAAGTGATTAAAGGATAATTACTCAATGTAATTAATTTGTGATTTATTAATATAAGTGATTAGGGATAATCACTTATTATAATTAATTAACGATAATTAATTAAATGGTAATTAATTATGGGTTAATTAATTCATGTAATTAATTAATTAAAGGATAATTAAATAATTAAAGGTTAATTATTTAATGCTTAAAGGTTGATTGATTTATTAATTAAGGTTTATTAATTAATAATTAAAGGTTGATTAATTCATTATTAAAGGTTAATTAATAAATGATTAAAGGTTAGTTAATTAAAATGGTTTTTAATTAATTAATGTTAATTAACCAGGAATTGTAATTTATTCATAAGTAATTAGTCTGGTTTAAATTAATCAGGTGATTAATTGATCTAACTTATGGATATTTGGTTTGTTATGAATGCTTTGAATTATGCGATATCTCTGATATGTGATGTTCTGTGATATGATTGAGCTATAAACTGTGACTTATTTGTCTTGATGCATTTACATATTTATCCGTGAATCTGTAAATGAAGATAAGCGTTATAGGATTATACCGCTTATCGATATTGCTATGATTGAATTGATGCTGGTTGTGATATTTTATTATTGTGTGTAAAACCCCTGGACTACACCACAGACACAAAAATATGGATTGCATAGGAAATTGGTTAACTCACATATATTGTGAATTTAAATATTATTTTGTTTAAAAGTTGAATTTTAAATCCAAATGGTTTTGGAAATGAAATTGGGTTAAATATGAAAAGTATTTGAGAAGGAAGTTTTTAAAATTAAAATTTAGTTTGAATATAATATATCTTATTTAAGTTTTGAAATTATTTTGGAAATTATGGTTTGAAAGTAGTGATACAAGTTATATAATATGTATATATATATATATGGATTATTATACCATTTTGAAGTATTTCAAAAGTATTATTTTGGTAATTTAAATTAAACCAATTTTATAATTTAAAGGCTATAAATTGTGTATATTTGATCGGATTTTTCCTAAACGTAAAGTATTTGTTTTCAAATAATAATGGCTTTCATTTAAAGAAAGAACTTCCAGTTTTTGTTGAAAGGGTTTCAAATTTGAAATGGAATTGTTTTTGAAAGCTATGAATGAATCTTTGTGAAAGATTAGTGAACCTTGCTTTCAAATTGAAGCGGATTTTAAAGGGTGAATCTTTTGTTTAAAATATTAAAGTGGATATTTGTTTAAACCATTTAATGAAAAGATTTTGGGATAAAGTTATGACTTAACTAAGATCCCATATATCTGTGACGACCCGGAATTATCGAGCATTTAAAATCGGAATATTAAATTAATTTTAAATATTCAATAGAGCAATTTTGACTTGAATTACGAATATCACGATTTATTGATAATTAAATTATTGAATTGAATAATTTGAAGTTGGATAAAATATTGAATCTGGAATTCTAAGCCTATTAAAAATAATTTAAGAAGTTTGTAGGATTTATACTGATAATACTGAAGGTAATAGAAATTGTAAAATTGAAATTAACAGTGGTTTGTTCAGTTTTAAAATTTATACTGTTTAAATTGAATTTAAAAATAGCCTTCCGGGGCACAGTCTCGGAATTCGACGAAACCAGCTCCATTGGGTCCCTAATATTGAATTATTACCGAATTTCTAATTTCGTAGCTTTCGGAATTAGCGTGTGATCGTGCGATATATAAACACCTAGACAATAATTATTGATCTAATTTAAATATATTTAGCTAAAGGAAAATCAAACCTCAGCCGAAATCTTTCCTGAGCAAGCCGACTTCCTTTCATATCGGTAATCTCTCTTTTAACAACAGCACGCAAACATTCCTTCCATCAACTTCATATCAGTCGGAAAGAAACTATAATGGCCGAATCAAAATTAAATCTTAAAAAAAATAAAAATAAAGAAGAGAGAGAGAGGGGGCTGTCCACTTCATATTTTATTTCCTTCTCCAGCAAATGGTTTTGGCCGAAGCCCTTCATTCATGAGGGTAGTCGAAAAAGGGGAAGGGGCGAGTTTCACTACATCGATTCGATTTGAAATCTCCTCTGAATCGAGCGACGTTCTTTCGAACTCGCGAATTCGTTCGAATTGAATTATGAAGAGAAGTCGCCATATGATCTTCGACGACAGCTAGATCGGCTCAAATCGCCTGGGAGGCATGCCACATTCTTCGTTCAGGCTTGAGTGGAATCTGGGTTACGAAGTGGTACCACGGTGATGAGGGTGAGCCTGGCGACTTGGCGGCGTCGTAAGATCGAGCTGCGCTTAGGGTTTATTGATCGTGTTTCCTGTTCAAGCTAGGATTGGGAAGCGAGGTATTCGAATTTTATTTCTTTCGATTAATTCTGATTTAATGCTCATATAGATGGAAGAGTAATATATATAGTTTAAACGAAAAATAAAATTTAAAGTGACATTCTACTCATATAAATGTAAGAGTAGGATATTTATGTAGTTGTTTTATTTCTTCATGTTTTAATGTAAATTTAATAACTTATGTATATGAATGTTACAGAAAACAAAAGAAGAAGAAATAATAAGATATTTTATAATGAGAAATATATAACAATGCTGTTTTTAATTTGATATATAGGTTGAGGGGGAATTTTATGTATTTAAAATAATGTAAGGTGATTTAAATCATTAGCTAAATTTAATTATTAGCTAAAAACAAAATTTAGGTTTAGATTAAATTAGTAAATGGCAATTGATTGTTCGATTAGTTTGAATATTAATAAAATCACATAATATTTATTCAAGGTTTGAAATCGTAAAGAGAATAAGCTGGGTTGGATCAGATTTGTATATTAAAATCAAAGGTGAGTTAATCTCACTCAGTTTAAATTTAGATTTAAAATGATAAAATTAAATAATTGTTTGTCTGGTTGAATTGATCGATGTGATATAGTATGATATTTTGAAAGTTGGTGTATTATATGGTACTAACATTTGTGGATGCAGGGAAAACAGGTAAGAGGGATCCAACTGGATCCCTCAACATTTATTTAAATTATTTAATCCCCTCTATTGTGGTTGTTTGATATTCTACGATGAACTTTATGGGAGTATTGAATGCTATGTTTCGATTGGATATAATTGGGTATAATGAATTACTGAAATATTTAATTGGATGTTGAAAAGAAGTAAAAGAAGTGAATTTGTAAATAAAAGAAGTGAATGTGTAAGGAAATATTTATAGGGAGTTTGAATAAGGTTAAGAATGAGTTGGGAAGAGATAAAGTGACTTTTAAATTTTAATAAATACAACTAGAAGTATAGAAGGAAAATTAATGAATTTTAAACAGTAGTGCTATTATTTAAAGAGAACAAACATTTATTTAAAATTTAAATTATTGAAGGAATAAAGATGAATTGGGAAAGACCTGAATTTGTATATTTCGGATAAGAGATTAAAAATTAACGGAAAATAATAACAATAATAATAAGTCCATGATTAATGAATGTTGAAATGAATTGAGAAAGTATTGAAATTTATTTCAAATGGAGTATTATTGGAAATCAATTTGGGAAATTGATTTAAGTGATTGAGATTTGAAATTCTCCCTGGATAAACGAGTACGTTTCCAAAGTAAAATTTTAATATATAAGTTAAAAAATCGAAAGTTGTTTTAAAAAGCAAATTTTGGAAAATTTATTATTTCTAATGTTTACATTCTAAAGTAAGTATTTTCTCTAATCTATTGTAGTAGTAATTATTTAAAGAATGACTTAATATTATGTGCTTAAAAGTATAAATCTAGTTTTATATTTATTAAGTAACCTTATTATAAAATATGTATTTTTAAAAAATTATTAAAGTAGTTTTATTTTAAATGTTTTAAAAGTATATATTTCAAAGTAAAATGTTTTAAAATTATTTTTAAAATCTAGTTTTGTGCTTGGCATTTTCAGAGGAGATAGAAAATATTTGGGAAAGTTTATTCTGGAAAGAAAGGTGGTTTTGAAACTACTTTCAAAGGATTGAAAATAGAAACATATCTTGTAAAGATATTTTGAAGATTATAAATAATTTGGGAAATTATTTATTGTTTGATGGATGTTTGTGAATAAAAATTGATAGTTAAATCACCGACTATCAATATTGGCCAAATGCGTTGATCATTTCGAAGAGACCGGGATCGGGATTTATTTTTCGAAAACCACTTCGATCCGGTTTGTACGTTTCATGTAAACGATTTTGGATTCGAAGTTGGAGCAGTGAAGTGCAAGGGCTAGTCGCTACTAATCCTGAGGATATTTCCAAAATGGATGTATTAGAAGTAGTACCTTCGGTTCCGTTCGAACCCGGGACGGACTTGTATGGATGAATGCTTGCGAAACATCGTCAGGTGGATGATGGGCATTCTAAGGGATATGTTCTATAAAGGTAACGCTTAGCCTCAAGCCTCATCAAATGGGAATGACTGAAAATCAGGGGTTATGCAGCAAGGCTAGGTGGGTAGAACCCAAGTAGGGTGAGGTCATTCCAGTCTAGATGTCCCTTTTTATTTTTGGCTTAGTGGTGCGGTTGCTGATCCCAACCGCGGGGTGATATCACTCGGGACTGTCTAGTAAGGGATGGTTCCGGCCTTGTGTTGCAGGGGAGTGGGCGTACTCCTCGGTATGGTGATCTAGGCCCCGTACTGTGACAGGTGGTACCCAAGTGCCTAGTCATTGGTTGGAAATCCATTCTCCCTACGAGCCTTGTACGAGTTTTGTTTGTATTACCCACTCTGTGGCTAGTAGCTGGAATTTAATAATGTAACAATTTTGGCTATTTTATAAGTATTTGTATATAGACCCTATTATAATATCAGAGGATTTCTATAAAAATCATTTTAGCTATCGTAAGGTAAAAACCCGACATGTTTATTTGTGGCGTGGTCTTACGAGATGCTTTTGTTTTCAAAGGATTTTTGAAACTTTAATAATCAATTGGGTGTGATTTTCTCACGCTGGTATTCCAGACTGACTCGGGTATTATTTAACTGTAATGCTCGGGTCAGACCGAGTATTATAGGATACAGGATATGATGCTGTGGAGCTCAGGAGACGAGCTGGATGACGAAACGTACTCTCGTACTTGTATATTTATATACGTATTCCGCTGTGTTGAGTTGTTGTGTACCCATTTGTATGAATATTGATGTTGAGTTGCGATTGATGTACTCTGATTGATGTAATATATAAACAGAGATATATTTGATTGAGTAAAGATTATTTATTATCTATTATATTTTATTCCGCTGCGGTGGTTAGATTATGTTATTGTTTTCTATTTTCTTCTTCTACCTCTTCTTCGTAAACCGTTGGGCTCGTATTTCTGTGCAACTTGAGTTGATTGTCGTAGAATAGTGTTTACTCAAGGGGTATGCATTTGCGGGCTGTTACAGTTGGTATCAGAGCTTAGGTTGGTGATAACCTTGGCTCTGGTGGGAATTACTCAAATAGAGTCCGTAGTACTCTATAATGAGTTTGAGCATATAAATAGATATGAGCGTGTATTTGTTAGTGAATATAAATTGTTTTAATATTGTGTTGATTGGTTTATTGAGTGGCATATGAACCTTCGTCGACACAGTCTGCGCAACTGTATTGAAGGGGTTTCTAAACACTTGAATAGAACAATCGACACGATATTGTTTTAAATATGGGTAAATGAAATAATTTTACCTAAAAACATATTTTTATATACAGAAGGTTTTTTGAAAACTATTTAGTTAATATATGGTTGCTTGGATTTTAGAAATGATAATATTAAAGTATTATCATTGTTAAGTAAAAATTTAAATAGAAATTGAAATATAACTAAAATTTAGGGGAATAAATTCATTATAAAATGAAATTTATAAATATGAATTATAAATGTAATTTATGAATTGAAATACAATCAAATGAGAATTTGTATACATAAAGTGTACAAATGAATTATATTTAAAATTTATTTAAGCGGGATTTGGAAAATTAAAATCCCGGAGATTTTAGGAGTATTTTCGAAATGTTTTAAAGATAAATGATAGCATTATTATTTTGAAAGTATTTCTGAAAGGAAATTTGTTTAAAATGGGTTTTGAAAGTGATATAGCATTGAAATCACTTGGATTATGGGAAATTAATTCTGATGATGACGGCCGCATCATCAGTATTCATTTTCGAGTTTCTAAGTGATGAATTGCTACCAAATTGATTTGCTCAGGAAAACCTATTTGTTTTTGAAATTCCAAAGGAAATTTGTTGAGAATGAAAACCAGGATTGGGTTGGCCTTTGAGAAATGCGATTTGTGATGTTGGAGATTTTAAATGATTTGAAACCAAAAGCCGGGTGTTTAAAAAAATCCCGATGAGATGGGTTGTAAGCTTATATATTGAGAAGGTTTTTAAATCAGGGAAATATAAGCTTTGGGTGTTGGGGATTTAAATTTAAAGAGGAAAGTTAAAAATGAAATTAACTTTGATTGGAGAATAAAATTTTAACTGGATTAAAATAAATTGAATAAGCTGAAATAAATATCCAGTTGTATTCGAATTAAGTTGAAATTGAATTGGGCTAAATAAATCTGAGTTAAAATGAAATTGAATTGGAATTAAAATTCAATTAAGTTATTAAATGAAATTAAATTTTTACCTGGATAACTTGGAAAAAAGTTGGATAAGAATTAGATTGAGTTAAATAAATCAGAATGATTTGTAAAAGAATTAGAAATCCGTGAAATATAAGTTGTGACTTATAAATTGAAAAATGGGATAGAAAATCCAAAATAAATAGTATTGATGAAGTGGAGAATAGAAATAAAATTAAAACTTGAATTATAAACTAAATTGAACTAAGAAAATTTAATGGAGTGATATTTGGAGTTAAAATTCAAGTATTGGATTATAAATAAAGGAAGAACAAGTTTGTTAATAAATTACTTAATGAAATTGAATTGTGAGTTTATGATGAGGTTTGAAAATAAAACTCAAGTTATAATTAAATTCGACCTACATTGTCGATGAAGGAAATATAATTTAAAGTGGCCTTGCAATTAATTAATTGATTTGTGAATGAAATTGCAATGTAAGTTAATAAAATTGGATGGTAAATTAAAGAGTGAATGGTGAAATCAGAACTTGAGTTATTAATTAAAATTTAACTGTAACATTCCTGAGAATTTATCAAGATTTATTTGGCAATTAAATTTATTTTTGAGAATAAATTGAGAATTAATAAGAGATTTCTAGAATAAGTAAATAATTTTTGATTTTAAATAGAAATTTAATTAGAAATTTAAGTAAAAGTAACTTACAAATAAATATTGGATTTAGGAAAATATGATGTATTAAAAATAAAATAGAAATTAAAAGCTTGAGATTTATAAAAAGGCTAATGATAATTTGTTTCTAAAATATTTAATATATGTGGGAGATGTAAAAAAATTTCAAAAGATTATTTTTATAGATTTAAATTCTCTTATATAAATGTAACAATTGTTAATATGAAATCAAAGTATTTAAATCCATTCTTTCCTTTTTATAAACGTTGTACAAAAATAAATAATAAAAGAAAAATGTATGAATGTAAATTATGTAAATATAAATTTTAAGATAAATGTGTGAACTAAACTAGGTATTTAGTCTTATATTTGTAAATATAAATATAAATTAGAAAGTTATGTTTATTTATAGAATGAATATGATATAAAATTTATTTTATCTTTGAAAATTACAAATGTAAACATACATAAGGAAGTGAAGAAGTAAACATACATAAAAGGGGATGGGTAAAGAAATCAACATGCATAGGTTTCATAATCAATTTTTTTACACATGGCATTCAAATTCTTTTTATTGAATAAAAAAATGGAATTTAAAATTATGAAAACTTTTTAGGTTCCCCATATGAAATTATTAAGCAAATTGGCCGAATCTAAATATATAGTAAAACAAAGATTTGAGGCATTTCAAATCTCAACACCCAAGAACAAAAATGATGAGAAGAATATAAAAAAAAAGTCAGAAAAGAAATAAAGACTGTCATTCTCTTTAAAAAGAAAAATATGAAACAAAATCTTTGTTTTCCCAGAGCTTCAACCTTTCAAGATCGAAGCAATTAAACTGAAAGAAAAAAAAAGATTTCAAACAAACTCAGAAAAAAATGGAAGACAGTTTTCAAAACAGATTCAAAACCAAATACCTGTCTTCGAGAACAAACCTGAAGATGAAGATCAAGTTAACATCAAGTTAAGGGTTGAGCAAAGGAAAAGATAGTGAAAGATCAATCTCAGGTAAGTTTTAACTTTAAAGCTTAATGGATTTGTAATTTCAAAATCAAGTTTTTAACATAAAAACAATTCAAAAACTGCAGATTTATAAATGAAATCATAGCTGCAGTTTGGCCAGGGAATAAATGCAAGTTTCTCTGGGAAATCTTTAGGCAAGTAAATTTCTTTAAAAATAAAATTAAATTGAGTTTGTTAAACATTAAGGAAACAAGGATTTAAACCACTGAAACTATCAATTATTTCCAGCAAAGTTTAAAAAACAAAATCAAATGCAAAGGTTCAACTCAATGTGAATATCAAGTATCAGATCAAAGATAAAGGGTTTCAAAATCAAAATGCTCAGTTTCAAAGCCACTGATCAAAAGTTCAAATCCAAGTTCCATTCCAGGCTCTGCTTTTAAACCATTCATTGTGAGCAATCCTTCATCCTCTTTTATCTGATGCATATTTAAAACTCTATTGTCAATTGCTTCTCTGTTTTCATGCTTGTGAGCAAATTTTTCCACCCTGTTATATGTTGTTGTTTGTGACAAAATCATCCAAGCTTTCATTAATGAATTTGTGTGGTAGGTTAATTGATTCATGCCTGAGTATATGTAGATATCCACCTCTGTTACATTCTACAGTTTATATATAAAAAAAATCAACTGTGAGCAAACTACCTTTCAAATGATTGAATCTGTTTAATGTTAATGTTTAGGATGAATACTTCAAGTTTGTTATTAAAAATGTTTGTATAGATAATCAATTTGCCTGCATGTTTATTTATAGATTTGTGAATGGATATATATGTCTGTAAAAGATGTGTCTGCCTCTGTTAGGTTCGAATCCTTGAAAAACAATGATAATAATGCAATCTCTGCTTATGTAATGAAAAATAAGTTATATTCTTTAAATGGAAAAGGGCTGTAACTATATAACATCAAATTTTAAATATTCCCAAGTGTTTAAGTTGAGTGTTTGCTTCAAAAAGAATAATAGTTACAGAGGTAATTTTATTAAGTCAAGAATCAATGATTTCAATTCCATATTTTGACTTCACAAACTGGTTTGTAATACAAAATCAAGAATTTAGGCGATCAATTCAGAATTTTTAGTTTATTGCATTGTGGGAAATCAAGAGATGAACAGAAACCACATTTTTGTCGAAATCAAATCAAAGGTGAACTTTCATGGGTCAGGCCTTACGTGGAAGGTGGTTCGAGTGTCATAGATTGCCAGAAAAATGTTCGTTTAAGTTTTCGATCGCTGTGGGGATTAAACGAAATTATTTTAGGGTTAAATGATTGTTTTGGGTCGAGTTGGGAAATCACATCGTCGCGTCGCCGTTGAAGCTTTCCAGGCGATCGGTATGGGGGGAAAAGCTTCGTGGGTCCACAGTGAAGCATGGTTCAAGATTATGTGGTCGCCGGTGATCTATATCATCGGAGCGAGGCGATTTTGTTAATGGTTTTGGGTTCCAGAAATTCGAACAAATGGGTGTTCATTTCCGTCGTTGATTAGGATGCCTGGGTGTTTGGGTTAGCTAGGGGCGTCATTGATGATTCGCAGATGGCAGGAGTGATGATCAAAAGCGGCGAGCCGAGGCGTACACGTGCACGACGTGAATTGAATGTCAGTGAAAAAAAAATTTGGAGAAGAAAGACATTAAACTCGAAGTAACTCTCGGGACGTTCGCGTGATGGCATGAATTTTTGCTCGAGTTGGATGCAGTGACGATCGCTAGTTTTACTATATACGCTGGTTTATAAAATTTCATAGAAAGAAGGGGAAGGAAGAACTTGGGTATTTTTTTTGGATTTGCTTGGGAATAACTTTGGGTAGGATGGGTTTTTACTCGGGTCGTGTGCGAAGCAGCTCATGTGGGTTTGGGTGTGTAACAGTATAAGTTTTAAAGCAAAAAAACTTTCCTGAGCTCCTGGTTTTAAAAAGCTGAAAGAAATTTGTTACCAGATTTCGATTTGTAAAGCATGAACGAAATTTTAAAGTTATTTTAAATGATTAGAGAGAGTAATTATCCAAAATGATTTTTGGTTTATATAATTTTTTTTAAGGAAAATTTATCAATAGGGTGGATTAATTAATGTGATTGTCTCAAAGTTAAGATGTTAATATGATTAATTAAACGTTTAAAGGTTAATCAATTTATAATTAAAGATTTATTAATTAATATAATTAATAAATGAAGATTAAATTAATGAAAAAAACAATTAAAGGTAATTAATTGTTTAAAGATAGTTACTTAATGGAAAGTAATAAATTATTGATCAAAGTTAATCTATCAAGTGATAATTAAATTATGTGATTAGGGATAATAAATAATTATTATTAAAGGATAATTTATTAAATGATAATTAATCAAAATGGTGATTAATTTAGGTAATTAATTTAAGGATAATTAATTAATTTAAAGTTTAATTAATTAATGAAGAGTGATAATTAATTGAGGATAAATGGTAATTAATTGATCAAGGGGTAAATTAATTAATTAAGATAGTTAATTAAATGGTTAATTGAATAATTAAAGGTAAAATCTTTAATAATTAAAGGTTGGTGAATCATAATTAAAGGTTAATTAATTTATAATAAATGGTTAATTAATGAATGATTAAAGAATAATTAATCAAAATGAATTGTAATTTATTAGAGTTAATTAACCAGGATTAGTAATTCATAGGTAATTAAATCTGATTTGAATTAATCAGACAATTAACTAATTTTACTTATGCATGTTTGGATTCCATTATTGGATGATCGTTTGATATCCCTGATTGTGATGCTCTGTTTTGATTTGAGCTATGTTTACCGTAATTTATTATCTGTGATACATACCTGTGATCGGTGAATGAAAGATAAGCGTTACAATTGGTTGGTACCGCTTATCAAATATAAGCGTTATACTTTATACCGCTTATCAAATATATTGTTGTGTTTGAATCTGTGCTGATTGATGATGTGACACTTTTATTGTGTAAAACCCCTGGACCACACTTATAGACATACAAATATGGATTGCACGTGGAAATGGGTTAAGTCACAGATTTTGAAATAGTTTTAAAGATTGAATTTTTTAATCCAAAATAGTTTTGGAATTGAAAGCTTTTGAAATTACATTTCAAATATAAAGGTTATTCAACTTATAAATGTGTTTATATGGATTTTTAAACCATTTTAAAAGTGATGTTTTGGGAATTTGAATTTAACCCAAGATTTTAAACTTGTATAGAGATAATTGGGTTTTTCTAAAAGGAAAACTATTTGTTTTCAAATAATAAAAGATTTCACATAAGAAATGAACTTCCAGTTTGTGTAAAGGGTTTCCAAGTCTAAAATGGAAAATAGTTTTCCAAATTATGAATAAATCTTTGGGAACATGTTTTGAAAGCTATAAATCTTTGAATTAAAGATTTCATTGAGTTAACCCAATTGAAATGGAAACTGTTTTGGAAATCCATAAATAGATCTTTGTGAAACTAGATGAACTTTGTGAAATAAATCTTTTTGTTAAAAGATTTAGAATGGTAATTTTTTTAACCATTTAAAAGAAAGGTTTTGGGTTTTATAAGTTGTGACTTAACTGAAATCCCATATCCATAGGTTTTAAAATATGGCGCTCATTATTCGGTTTAGCTGGGAGAGGACCTTGTGTCATATAACCCATTCCGAATAGCGATACGACGTTATGGATTGCAATTGAAGACCGGTGTTGAAGACCGGGTGTCTTCGAGAACGGTAGGATAACCTGTCGATTGACTTTGCACTGAGTTGCTCCGGTATAGAGTTCTCCCTAAGTGATGGGAAGTCCGATCGGGATTGTGGACACCCGGATTGGCAAGGGCTTCTTCGGAAGTGCCTTCGGTTCTGTTCGAACCCGGAACAGACTTGTATGGTTGTATGTCTGACACTACACTTTGAGATATTAAACTGATTCCTATCAAATGCATTTCTGCTTTGTGGCGGAGAATTTATTCTCTTAGCTTAACACCCTTCTCTGAGACGTACAAGCTCAGAGGTTATGTAGTTGATATTTATCAGTGATATACTCCCAAAGTTGGTAGTGTGGCATGCTAAGTGCTGCTGTGTGTTGATGATCATTTATTGATCATTTGTGATCAAAGCATGGCTTTTGTATTAAGCGTAGCTTTGTGGACGAGACTGCATCAGGACCCCACTCCCCGGAAATGGTCAAAACAGGAAAGATGCGGCAAGGTTATGAGGGTCGCGCCCTTTAGGGTTTGTCATTCCCTTCTGGTAAAGGGTGGTATCATGGTATGGAGCCCAGATACTTACTCATGTGGTTGCTCCAATATCATTTACTGTGTGGTTGTTGCTTAGAGGTACCTCAGATAAAGGTCCCAAAGGACCGGGGGATGGAACGCTCGTGCAGTAGTTACCTAGTTACAGAGGTAACCCGGCCTTGTGTTGGCAGAGATCTAACCGTAACGTTAGTTTCTCGGGACGCCCCGCCAGAGGCGATCCCATTGACAGTAGGAAGTTCCTTGGCCTGACCATTTGTTGGAAATCCATTTTTCAATACGTGCCTTGTACGGTTTTAGTTGTAGAACCTGCCATTTACTTATTGCGGTCACCACTGTTTAGATGGTAGCTATAGTAGGCATAGTTCGGAATGTCTATGCTGGCTAGGATTTATATTATACTTTCGAAATGGTTTTTCCTCACTTTGCACTTATAGTAATAATATCAAAGAAATTTTCTCGTATCAAGCATATTTGACTATCATAAGGAGAAATCTCCTCCAATTCTGCGTTTGCATTGTATGTGTGGCGGGAGGCCTTATGGTAGTTTCACTTTCCAAAAAGCATTGCGAATTTCAAATTCATATTCTTTTGTTTGTTTTAAAGACCAAATATTTTTGTTTGCTCATACCAGTCCCATGACTGACCTGGAGTTTATTGTTCCTTTCCTAAACTCTGGGTGCCCACTATTTTCCCACACGGGCAGTCTAGAGTTGGGGTTTTCAGATAATCAATAGTAGTTGTAGATTCAATAGCTTTCAGCCTAGGATTTGGCAATCCTTTGCGGACGAGACTTGCACTTCTTTGTGTATTGTGATTGGGAGTTCGAGCTATTGCTTGATTGGTGTTTTGAAGATGGAGTTCTTTCTTGAAGACTATATTGGAGATTTTTGTTCCGCTGTTAGTGTTGTCTTTTTCTTTCCACTGCTTTTGTCTTGTATCATATCTCTGATGTATATTTATTATATCATTCTGTTGTATCAGATATTGTATCATGATGTATATCAAATATATATTCTGTTTCTTCTGCTGCATTGTACTTAATGTGTTATAGGCTCCGGCACGACTCGAATTTCAACGTTTGAATCTGTGGCATTCAAGTACAGTGGAGTACGGATGTCGATTCTCGAACGCTGGAATTTGGATCGTGGCATTTTGGTATCAGAGCTAAAGGTTGAAACTTTAGCTCAGTAGTATAACACATTAAGTAGCTCATTAGAGATAGGGTGAAGTATACCCTAGAATGAGTAATCCCTAAGATATCCGTTCGAATGCCTCAGTAAATTCTCTTACTATCCACTGATAGTAAGTATGAGTGCAAGAAGAGGACGAGATAGGGGACGGGGAAATACCAGTACAAATGGTCAATACCATGCAATAGCGGAATAACTTTCTTCTCAATCTCCTTTGATTCGATTTCAAAATTCTTTTCATTGCTTCGTGACAGCTCCAGAAAGAAGTTTTGGTGTGATGGTGGTCTTATGAATCGTTGTAGGAAATTCTTACTTCGTATCTTCATCGGTTTCTTATCAGCCTTTCGATCTAAAACTTTAATAAAATATGAATTTGAAATTGAAATTGAAAATTTTAAATTAAGTAAATTGGTTAACTAATATTAAGCTAAATTTGAATTGTATCGATAAAACGATTTCGTTTAAAACCAAATTTGAAATTCTATTGTAATTTCTTGTGTATATCGAAGTCCGAAAAGGGACAATTTGTATATACTTTGGGATATTTCGACTTGAATTTAGAATCCATATCTAGTGTTTGAGGAATTGTAGAAGATTAAATCCATCTATCTATTCTTTGGGATCCGATATATTCTACGAATGATCAGTTATCCCTTCGAACTAATCAATGCCCTTGCATATTCGTAGACCGATGGACCCAAATATCTTGTGAAATAATTGTATGAATTTATTCTCATATTGTTGATATTCTGATTTGGTAAGCCAAATACAGAATTGTTACGCAGTCTGAATTGGAAATATACTTCTCTATCTTTTGTCTATTCTCTGTTGTCTCCTTTGCAAATTTCGAGGACGAAATTTTTTTAAGGGGGGAAATCTGTAACATTCCTGAGAATTTATCAAGATTTATTTAGCAATTAAATTTATTTTTGAGAATAAATTGAGAATTAATAAGAGATTTCTAGTATAAGTAAATAATTTTTGATTTTAAATAGAAATTTAATTAGAAATTTAAGTAAAAGTAACTTACAAATAAATATTGGATTTAGGAAAATATGATGTATTAAAAATAAAATAGAAATTAAAAGCTTGAGATTTATAAAAAGGCTAATGATAATTTGTTTCTAAAATATTTAATATATGTGGGAGATGTAAAAAAATTTCAAAAGATTATTTTTATAGATTTAAATTCTCTTATATAAATAAATGTAACAATTGTTAATATGAAATCAAAGTATTTAAATCCATTCTTTCGTTTTTATAAAAGTTGTACAAAAATAAATAATAAAAGAAAAATGTATGAATGTAAATTGTGTAAATATAAATTTTAAGATAAACGTGTGAACTAAACTAGGTATGTAGTCTTATATTTGTAATATAAATATAAATTAGAAAGTTATGTTTATTTATAGAATGAATATGATATAAAATTTATTTTATCTTTGAAAATTACAAATGTAAACATACATAAGGAAGTGAAGAAGTAAACATACATAAAAGGGGATGGGTAAAGAAATCAACATGCATAGGTTTCATAATCAATTTTTTTACACATGGCATTCAAATTCTTTTTATTGAATAAAAAAATGGAATTTAAAATTATGAAAACTTTTTAGGTTCCCCATATGAAATTATTAAGCATCTTGGCCGAATCTAAATATACAGTAAAACAAAAATTTGAGGCATTTCAAATCTCAACACCCAAGAACAAAAATGATGAGAAGAATATAAAAAAAAAGTCAGAAAAGAAATAAAGACTGTCATTCTCTTTAAAAAGAAAAATATGAAACAAAATCTTTGTTTTCCCAGAGCTTCAACCTTTCAAGATCGAAGCAATTAAACTGAAAGAAAAAAAAAGATTTCAAACAAACTCAGAAAAAAATGGAAGACAGTTTTCAAAACAGATTCAAAACCAAATACCTGTCTTCGAGAACAAACCTGAAGATGAAGATCAAGTTAACATCAAGTTAAGGGTTGAGCAAAGGAAAAGATAGTGAAAGATCAATCTCAGGTAAGTTTTAACTTTAAAGCTTAATGGATTTGTAATTTCAAAATCAAGTTTTTAACATAAAAACAATTCAAAAACTGCAGATTTATAAATGAAATCATAGCTGCAGTTTGGCCAGGGAATAAATGCAAGTTTCTCTGGGAAATCTTTAGGCAAGTAAATTTCTTTAAAAATAAAATTAAATTGAGTTTGTTAAACATTAAGGAAACAAGGATTTAAACCACTGAAACCATCAATTATTTCCAGCAAAGTTTAAAAAACAAAATCAAATGCAAAGGTTCAACTCAATGTGAATATCAAGTATCAGATCAAAGATAAAGGGTTTCAAAATCAAAATGCTCAGTTTCAAAGCCACTGATCTAAAGTTCAAATCCAAGTTCCATTCCAGGCTCTGCTTTTAAACCATTCACTGTGAGCAATCCTTCATCCTCTTTTATCTGATGCATATGCATAGGTAATTTTATTAAGTCAAGAATCAATGATTTCAATTCCATATTTTGACTTCACAAACTGGTTTGTAATACAAAATCATGAATTTAGGCGATCAATTCAGAATTTTTAGTTTATTGCATTGTGGGAAATCAAGAGATGAACAGAAACCACATTTTTGTCGAAATCAATTCAAAAGTGAACTTTCATGGGTCAGGCCTTACGTGGAAGGTGGTTCGAGTGTCATAGATTGCCAGAAAAATGTTCGTTTAAGTTTTCGATCGCTGTGGGGATTAAACGAAATGATTTTAGGGTTAAATGACTGTTTTGGGTCGAGTTGGGAAATCACATCGTCGCGTCGCCGTTGAAGCTTTCCAGGCGATCGGTATGGGGGGAAAAGCTTCGTGGGTCCACAGTGAAGCATGGTTCAAGATTATGTGGTTGCCGGTGATCTATATCATCGAAGCGAGGCGATTTTGTTAATGGTTTTGGGTTCTAGAAATTCGAACAAATGGGTGTTTTCGTTTCCGTCGTTGATTAGGGTGCCTGCGTGTTTGGGTTAGCTAGTGGTGTCATTGATGACTCGCAGATGGCAGGAGTGATGATCAGAAGCGGCGAGCCGAGGCGTACACGTGTATGACGTGTATTGAATGTCAGTGAAAATTTTTTTTTTGGAGAAGAAAGACATTAAACTCAAAGTAACTCTCGGGACGTTCGCGTGATGGCATGAATTTTTGCTCGAGTTGGATGCAGTAACGATCGCTAGTTTTACTATATACGCTGGTTTATAAAATTTCATAGAATGAAGGGGAAGGAAGAACTTGGGTATTTTTTTTGGATTTGCTCGGGAATAACTTCGGGTAGGATGGGTTTTTGCTCGGGTCGTGTGCGAAGCAGCTCATGTGGGTTTGGGTGTGTAACAGTATAAGTTTTAAAGAAAAAAACTTTCCTAAGCTCTTGGTTTTAAAAAGCTGAAAGAAATTTGTTACCAGATTTTGATTTGTAAAGCATGAACGAAATTTTAAAGTTATTTTAAATGATTAGAGAGAGTAATTAACCAAAATGATTTTTGGTTTATATAATTTTTTTTAGGAAAATTTATCAATAGGGTGGATTAATTAATGTGATTGTCTCAAAGTTAAGATGTTAATATGATTAATTAAACGTTTAAAGGTTAATCAATTTATAATTAAAGATTTATTAATTAATATAATTAATAAATGAAGATTAAATTAATGAAAAAAAACAATTAAATGTAATTAATTGTTTAAAGATAGTTACTTAATGGAAAGTAATAAATTATTGATCAAAGTTAATTTATCAAGTGATAATTAAATTATGTGATTAGGGATAATAAATAATTATTATTAAAGGATAATTTATTAAATGATAATTAATCAAAATGGTGATTAATTTAGGTAATTAATTTAAGGATAATTAATTAATTTAAAGTTTAATTAATTAATGAAGAGTGATAATTAATTGAGGATAAATGGTAATTAATTAATCAAGGGGTAAATTAATTAATTAAAGATAGTTAATTAAATGGTTAATTGAATAATTAAAGGTAAATCCTTTAATAATTAAAGGTTGGTGAATCATAATTAAAGGTTAATTAATTTATAATAAATGGTTAATTAATGAATGATTAAAGAATAATTAATCAAAATGAATTGTAATTTATTAGAGTTAATTAACCAGGATTAGTAATTCATAGGTAATTAAATCTGATTTGAATTAATCAGATAATTAACTAATTTTACTTATGCATGTTTGGATTCCATTATTGGATGATCGTTTGATATCCCTGATTGTGATGCTCTGTTTTTATTTGAGCTATGTTTACCGTAATTTATTATCTGTGATACGTACCTGTGATCGGTGAATGAAAGATAAGCGTTACAATTGGTTGGTACCGCTTATCAAATATAAGCGTTATACTTTATACCGCTTATCAAATATATTGTTGTGTTTGAATCTGTGCTGATTGATGATGTTGCACTTTTATTGTGTAAAACCCCTGGACCACACTTATACACACACAAATATGGATTGCACGTGGAAATGGGTTAAGTCACAGATTTTGAAATAGTTTTAAAGGCTGAATTTTTGAATCCAAAATAGTTTTGCAATTGAAAGCTTTTGAAATTACATTTCAAAAATAAAGGTTATTCAACTTATAAATGTGTTTATATGGATTTTTAAACCATCTTAAAAGTGATGTTTTGGGAATTTGAATTTAACCCAAGATTTTAAACTTGTATAGAGATAATTGGGTTTTTCTAAAACGAAAACTATTTGTTTTCAAATAATAAAAGCTTTCACATAAGAAATGAACTTCCAGTTTGTGTAAAGGGTTTCCAAGTCTAAAATGGAAAATAGTTTTCCAAATTATGAATAAATCTTTGGGAACATGTTTTGAAAGCTATAAATCTTTGAATTAAAGATTTCATTGAGTTAATCCAATTGAAATGGAAACTGTTTTGGAAATCAATAAATAGATCTTTGTGAAACTAGGTGAACTTTGTGAAATAAATCTTTTTGTTAAAAGATTTAGAATGGTAATTTGTTTAACCATTTAAAAGAAAGGTTTTGGGTTTTATAATTTGTGACTTAACTGAAATCCCATATCCATAGGTTTTAAAATATGGCGCTCATTATTCGGTTTAGCCGGGAGAGGACCTTGTGTCATATAACCCATTCCGAATAGTGATACGACGTTATGGATTGCAATTGAAGACCGGTGTTGAAGACCGGGTGTCTTCGAGAACGGTAGGATAACCTGTCGATTGACTCTGAACTGAGTTGCTCCGGTATAGAGTTCTCCCTAAGTGATGGGAAGTCCGATCGGGATTGTGGACACCCGGATTGGCAAGGGCTTCTTCGGAAGTGCCTTCGGTTCTGTTCGAACCCGGAACAGACTTGTATGGTTGTATGTCTGACACTACACTTTGAGATATTAAACTGATTCCTATCAAATACATTTCTGCTTGGTGGCGGAGAATTTATTCTCTTAGCTTAACACCCTTCTCTGAGACGTTCAAGCTCAGAGGTTATGTAGTTGATATTTATCAGTGATATACTCCTAAATTTGGTAGTGTGGCATGCTAAGTGCTGCTTTGTGTTGATGATCATTTATTGATCATTTTCGATCAAAGCATGGCTTTTGTATTAAGCGTAGCTTTGTGGACGAGACTGCATCAGGACCTCACTCCTCGGAAATGGTCAAAACAGGAAAGATGCAGCAAGGTTATGAGGGTCGCGTCCTTTAGGGTTTGTCATTCCCTTCTGGTAAAGGGTGGTATCATGGTATGGAGCCCAGGTACTTACTCATGTGGTTGCTCCAATATCATTTGCTGTGTGGTTGTTGCTTAGAGGTACCTCGGATAAAGGTCCCATAGGACCGGGGGATGGCACGCTCGTGTAGTAGTTACCTAGTTACAGAGGTAACCCGGCCTTGTGTTGGCAGAGATCTAACCGTAACGTTAGGTTCTCGGGACGTCCCGCCAGAGGCGGTCCCATTGACAGTAGGAAGTTCCTTAGCCTGACCATTTGTTGGAAATCCATTTTTCAATACGTGCCTTGTACGGTTTTAGTTGTAGAACCTGCCATTACTTGTGGTGGTCACCACTGTTTAGATGGTAGCTATAGTAGGCATAGTTCGGAATGTCTATGCTGGCTAGGATTTATATTATACTTTCGAAATGGTTTTTCCTCACTTTGCACTTGTACTAATAATATCAAAGAAATTTTCTCGTATCAAGCATATTTGACTATCATAAGGAGAAATCTCCTCCAATTCTGCGTTTGCATTGTGTGTGTGGCGGGAGGCCTTATGGTAGTTTCATTTTCCAAAAAGCATTGCGAATTTCAAATTCAAATTCTTTTGTTTGTTTTAAAGACCAAATATTTTTGTTTGCTCATACCAGTCCCATGACTGACCTGGAGTTTATTGTTCCTTTCCTAAACTCTAGGTGCCCACTATTTTCCCACACAGGCAGTCTAGAGTTGGGGTTTTCAGATAATCAATAGTAGTTGTAGATTCAATAGCTTTCAGCCTAGGATTTGGCAATCCTTTGCGGACGAGACTTGCACTTCTTTGTGTATTGTGATTGGGAGTTCGAGCTATTTCTTGATTGGTGTTTTGAAGATGGAGTTCTTTCTTGAAGACTATATTGGAGATTTTTGTTCCGCTGTTAGTGTTGTCTTTTTCTTTCCACTGCTTTTGTCTTGTATCATATCTCTGATGTATATTTATTATATCATTCTGTTGTATCAGATATTGTATCATGATGTATATCAAATATATATTCTGTTTCTTCTTCTGCGTTGTACTTAATGTGTTATAGGCTCCGGCACGACTCGAATTTCATTGTTTGAATCTGCGGCATTAAAGTACAGTGGAGTACGGATGCCGATTCTCAAACGTTGGAATTTGGATCGTGACATTAACTTGGAATGTTTAACAAATTAGATATAATTGGAATGTATCAAAAAAATAAAAAAATGGAAATGGATTTAAAATAGTAATGGTATGAATTGCAAATAAAATCTAAATCAGTGGAAATAAGTTGGAAATGGCTTTATGATAAATTGAATGAGTTGAATCTGGGAAGTTCAATTCTATAATAACCAATCAAATGAAATTGTAAATTTTAAAATGAGATTTAAATACAATAGAATTAAGTTGAATGGAAGAGAAAGGTTTATTTGAAAGAAAAAAACATGAGCTTAAGTATAAATTGGAGCGAATAAACTTAAGCTAAAGAATGAAAAGAAGTTGAATTGAATTCAACCTAAAATTAAGTTTAATGATAATGGATTGGATTTAAATCAAGTGAAAATAAATTTTTAATCGAAATAAAATTCGATGAGTTATAAATAATATTAATGGAATGAAATTCTAGAATAAATAATTGTCAACCATTGAAAATCATTAAGGGATTGAAATAACCTGAGACAATAAGGAAAATAGAATGTGTCGAGTTTATTAGAATGGTTTGAGAGAATGTGGATAAACTAATTATATTGAATAACAAAATGATGAAATAAATAAGTATCAAATGAAGAGTGGTTTAAATAAGTAGGAAAATGATTATGGAATGCAATAGCTTGGATTGTCTTCGAGCTAAATATAATAGTTTGGAATAAACAAATATGGAATGAAATGCAAATAAATGGATTGTGAATGAAATTTAAATGGAATGTGTCGAGTTAAATAAATGGTTGTGAATGAATTAAAATAAAAAGGAAATTTAATTGGAAATCAACATGAACCTAGGTTGTAAATGGTTTTGAATGAACTAGTTGGATAAAAAAAATATGCAAAGTGAATGGTATTCAAATTTAAAATGCAAGGAAAATGAGAGTACATGGATTGTGAATAAATTGAAAATGGAATAGAATTACGTATAAATTGAGTTGAAATCAATTTAAATTGGTTATAAACATAAATACTTATTTATTCACATAAATCTCGTCGAATTGCATGGAATGAATTGTCACTGGATGTAAATGGAAGTAATTAAAATTCTATGGATTGATAGGAGTAAAATAAATTGATTTTGAAAGCAATTGAATTAAATATGAGTTCAGCTTGCTTAAGAATAAATTAAATGTAAGAGATTGAGTTTTAAACCATTTAAATTGATGAAGATGTATACGAATGGATTGAAAACCATTCGAATTGAATGTAAATGGTTATAAATAAATTGGAACAGTTGAATTAACATGGAAATTGTACAAGTTGCTTATGGAAAAATGTTTGGTGTGAATTTCTTTTAGAATTCATATGTTTTAACTATTGCACGTAAGTGAAATGTGTTAAACTTCTTGTATTTGGCACTTACATGTTTAAATTGAGTAAGTACAGGTACCTGGAAGCCGTGTGGCTGGATTTTGCTATGCTATTTGCTAAAAATAATAAGCTGCTTGCTTAAAAGGCTAAATAAGGTACGCCTACGCAATAAAAATAGGAAATATGAACTGTTTTTGGTTTTTCCGACCGTGTGGGTCGATGTATATATATTTATCTCTTTTATCAAATTGCAAAAGCTCCTCCGTACAAAGGGGACTCAGCCAAAAATTTTCAGAAATTTTAGGGAGTTAGAAAATTTTTGAATTTTTTGGAAACTTTTGTTAACGACAAAACGATTTTAAACTGGAAATTGAAATAAGGTAGTAAATTAAACTGATTAAAATAATGACATGAATTAGTAATAAATGACAAATAAAATTTATATATTCAGAGTTAAAGATAAATTGAATTCATATAGAAATGGAGATAAACCAATGTGAATAGAAATGGATATAAATTGAAGTGGTAAGACGGAAATAAATAAAGAAACATATAAAATGTTTATGTTAACTTAAGTAAGGAATGGTCAATCCTTAATTGGAAATTGAATATTGCAAATATATTCTAAGTTGATATTTGGATGAATATTGACGTTTGGTAAGGAAGTCGATAAAATGTTTTTGGAATGTTGTGATTGGATATTAGTGCTAAGCAGGATATGCAGGTATTATAAAAGGGAAAAGAGGGTTGTTTTTTGATTCAAGAAGATAAATTGGAATTGCCCGACAAAAAGGTATGTATTTAAATTTGGTGTGAAATTTGATTGGGAATTTGGATTGAGCCACTTGGACTTTTGTTTTCTTCTTGATATTTGGAAGGCCGCAGAGCCATTTTTGTAGTAGTACCGAGCTAACCGCGCAAAGGAGACGCTGGCGAAATTTTTCGAAAATTTAGGGAGTCAGAAAAATTTTGAGAAAATTTTGATAATTCAAAATTTAGTTTTGAATTATAATTTGAATAGCTGAACAAGCAAGTTATTTGAAAACTATAGAAGGTTTTGGAAAAGTTTGAGAAGTTAATTAGAATGATAATGGGTCTTTTATAAAAAGATAGTTAGTAAGCTGTTGAATTGTTTGGTTTTAGAGGTAAGTAAACGGGTAATGGACCATTCTTCCTAACTAGTAATTTCGGGGACGAAATTCTTTTAAGGGGGAAGGAATGTGACGACCCGGAATTTTCGAGCATTTAAAATCGAAATATTAAATTAATTTTAAATATTCAATAGAACAATTTTAACTTGAATTACGAATATCACGATTTATTGATAATTAAATTATTGAATTGAATAATTTGAAGTTGGATAAAATATTGAATCTGGAATTCTAAGCCTACTAAACAATTTAAGAAGTTTGTTGGATTTATACTGATAATACCGAAGGTAATAGGAATTGTAAAATTGAAATTAACAGTGGTTTGTTCAGTTTTAAAATTTATACTGTTTAAATTGAATTTAGAAATAGCCATCCGGGGCACAGTCTTGGAATTTGACGAAACCAGCTCCATTGGGTCCGTAATATTGAGTTATTACCGAATTTCTAATTTCGTAGCTTCGGAATTAGCGTGTGATCCTGCGAGATATAAACGCCTAGACAATAATTATCGATCTAATTTAAATATATTTAGCTAAAGGAAAATCAAACCTCAGCCGAAATCTTTCCTAAGCAAGCCGACTTTCTTTCATATCGGTGTTCTCTCTTTTAACAACAGCATGCAAACATTCCTTCCATCAACTTCATATCAGCCGGAAAGAAACTATAATGGCCGAATCAAAATTAAATCTTCAAAAAAAAAAAGAAGAGAGAGAGAGGGGGGGCTGTCCACTTCATATTTTAGTTGCTTCTCCAGCAAATTGTTTTGGCCGAAGCCCTTCATTCATGAGGGTAGTCGAAAAAGGGGAAGGGGCGAGTTTCACTACATCGATTCGATTTGAAATCGCCTCTGAATCGAGCCACGTTCTTTCGAACTCGCGAATTCGTTCGAATCGAATTATGAAGAGAAGTCGCCACATGATCTTCGACGATAGCTAGATCGGCTCAAATCGCCTGGGAGGGATGCCACGTTCTTCGTTTAGGCTTGAGTGGAATCTGGGTCACGAAGTGGTACCACGGTGATGAGGGTGAGCCTGGCGACTCGGCGGCGTCGTAAGATCGAGCTGCGCTTAGGGTTTATTGATCGTATTTCCTGTTCAAGCTAGGATTGGGAAGCGAGGTATTCGAATTTTATTTCTTTCGATTAATTCCGATTTAATGCTCATATAGATGGAAGATTAATATATATGGTTTAAACAGAAATGAAATTTAAAGTGACATTCTACTCATATAAATGTAACAGCAGGATATTTATATAATTGTTTTTATTTCTTCATGTTTTAATTTAAATTTAATAACTTATGTATATGAATGTTACAGAAAACAAAAGAAGAAGAAATAATAAGATATTTTATAATGAGAAATATATAACAATGCTGTTTTTAATTTGATATATAGGTTGAGGGGGAATTTTACGTATTTAAAGTTTATTGTGTGTATATAAATGAGATTTTGAAGAAAAATAGGGATTTTTAATGTTGTGGGGTTTATATAAAAATTCGATTTTTAAATCTATATAGATTATTTTAAGAATATATGTGGTTTCAGAAAAATAAATATACATGCTTTAAAAACTTACCATTTAATTTTAAAATAACGTAAGGTGATTTAAATCATTAGCTAAAAATAAAATTTAGGTTTAGATTAAATTAGTAAATGGCAATTGATTGTTCGATTAGTTTGAATATTAATAAAATCACATAATATTTATTAAAGGTTTGAAATCGTGAAGAGAACAAGCTGGGTTGGATCAGATTTGTATATTAAAATCAAAGGTGAGTTAATCTCACTCAGTTTAAATTTAGATTTAAAATGATAAAATTAAATAATTGTTTGTCTGGTTGAATTGATCGATGTGATATAGTATGATATTTTGGAAATTGGTGTATTATATGGTACTAACATCTGTGGATGCAGGGAAAACAGGTTGGAGGGATCCAACTGGATCCCTCAACATTTATTTAAATTATTTAATCCCCTCTGTTGTGGTTGTTTGATATTCTATGATGAACTTTATGGGAGTATTGAATGCTATGTTTCGACTGGATATAATTGGGTATAATGAATTACAAAAATATTTAATTGGATGTTGAAAAGAAGTAAAAGAGGTGAATTTGTAAATAAAAGAAGTGAATGTGTAAGGAAATATTTATAGGGAGTTTAAATAAGGTTAAGAATGAATTGGGAAGAGATAAAGTGACTTTTAAATTTTAATAAATACAACTAGAAGTATAGAAGGAAAATTAATGAATTTTAAACTGTAGTGCTATTATTTAAAGAGAACAAACATTTATTTAAAATTTAAATTATTGAAAGAATAAAGAAGAATTGGGAAAGACCTGAATTTGTATATTTCGGATAAGAGATTAAAAATTAACGGAAAATAATAACAATAATAATAAGTCCATAATTAATGAATGTTAAAATGAATTGAGAAAGTATTGAAATTTATTTCAAATGGAGTAATATTGGAAATCAATTCGGGAAATTGATTTAAGTGATTGAGATTTGAAATTCTCCCTGGATAACCGAGTACGTTTTCAAAGTAAATTTTTAATATAAGTTAAAAGATTGAAAGTTGTTTTAAAAAGCAAATTTTGGAAAATTTCTTATTTCTAATATTTACATTCTAAAGTAAGTATTTTCTCTAATCTATTATAGTAGTAATTATTTAAAGAATGACTTAATATTATGTGCTTAAAAGTATAAATCTAGTTTTATATTTATTAAGTAACCTTATTATAAAATATGTGTTTTTAACAAATTATTAAAGTAGTTTTATTTTAAATGTTTTAAAAGTATATATTTCAAAGTAAAATGTTTTAAAATTATTTTTAAAATCTAGTTTTGTGCTTGGCATTTTCAGAGGAGATAGAAAATATTTGGGAAAGTTTATTCTGGAAAGAAAGGTGGTTTTGAAACTGCTTTCAAAGGATTGAAAATAGAAATATGTCTTGTAAAGATATTTTGAAGATTATAAATAATTTGGGAAATTATTTATTGTTTGATGGATGTTTGTGAATAAAAATTGATAGTTAAATCACCGACTATCAATATTGGCCAAATGCGTTGATCATTTCGAAGAGACCGGGATCGAGATTTATTTCTCGAAAACCACTTCGATCCGGTTTGTACGTTTTGTGTAAACGATTTTGGATTTGAAGCTGGAGCAGTGAAGTGCCAGGCTAGTCGCTACTAATCCTGAGGATATTTCCAAAATGGATGTAGTAGGAGTAGTACATTCGGTTCCGTTCGAACTCGTGACAGACTTGTATGGATGAATGCTTGCGAAACATCGTCAGGTGGACGATGGGCATTCTAAGGGATATGTTCTATAAAGATAACACTTAACATCAAGCCTCATCAAATGGGAATGACTGAAAATCAGGGGTTATGCAGCAAGGCTAGGTGGGTAGCACCCAAGCAGGGTGAGGTCATTCCAGTCTAGATGTCCCTTTTTATTTTCGGCTTAGTGGTGCGGTTGCTGATCTCAACCGCGGGGTGATCTCACTCGGGACTGTCCAGTAGGGGATGGTTCCGGCCTTGTGTTGCAGGGGAGCGGGCGTACTCCTTGGTACAGTGATCTAGGCCCTGTACTGTGACAGGTGGTATCCCAGTACCTAGTCATTAGTTGGAAATCCATTCTCCCTACGAGCCTTGTATGAGTTTTGTTTGTATTACCCACTCTGTGGCTAGTAGCTGGAATTTAATAATGTAACAATTTGGCTATTTTATAAGTATTTGTATATAGACCCTATTATAATATCAGAGGATTTCTATAAAAAAAAATTTAACTATCGTAAGGTAAAAACCCGACATGTTTATTTATGGCGTGGTCTTACGAGATGCTTTTGTTTTCAAAGGATTTTTGAAACTTTAATAATCAATTGGGTGTGATTTTCTCACGCTGGTATTCCAGACTGACTCGGGTATTATTTAACTGTAATGCTCGGGTCAGACCGAGTATTATAGGATAAAGGATATGATGATGTGGAGCTCAGGAGACGAGCTGGATGACGAAACGTACTCTCGTACTTGTATATTTATATACGTATTCCGCTGTGTTGAGTTGTTGTGTACCCATTTGTATGAATATTGATGTTGAGTTGTGATTGATGTACTCTGATTGATGTAATATATAAACAGAGATATATTTGATTGAGTAAAGATTATTTATTATCTATTATATTTTATTCCGCTGCGATGGTTAGATTATGTTATTGTTTTCTATTTTCTTCTTCTACCTCTTCTTCTTAAACCCAAATGGTTCATATTTCTGTGCAACTTGAGTTGATTGTTGTAGAATAGTGTTTACTCAATGGGTATGGATTTGTGGGCTGTTACAATATCCATATGGTTTTAAAATTAGCGCTTATTATTCGATTTAGCCGGCAGAGGACTTCATGTAAGAAAACCCATTCCGAATAATGATACGAGGAAATGGATAGCAATTGAAGACCAGTGGTGAAGACCGGGTATTTTCGAGAATGAAAGGATTACCTGTCGAATGTCTCTTCACTGAGTCACGCCGATATAGAGATCTTCATATCTGATGGAGAGTCCGATCGGGATTGTGAATACCCGATTGCAAGGGCTTCTTTTGAAGTGCCTTCGGTTCCGTTCGAACCCGAAACAGACTTATATGGATGTATTCCTGACGTTACACTTTGAGATGTAAAGCTGGATTCTATCAAATACATTTCTGTTTGGTGCCGGAGAATTTATTCTCCTAGCTTAACACTCTTCTTTGAGACGTACAAGCTCAGAGGTTATGTATTTGATGGTTACTAGTGATACATTCCCAATTTGGAAGCATGGCATGCTGAGTGTCGCTGATCATTTGTTTACCAAAGCATGGCTTTTGTGAAAAACGTAGCTTTGTGGGACGAGACTTCATCAGAACCACACATCCTGGAAATGGTCGAAACAAGAAGGATGCGGCAAGGTTATCAGGGGTAGCACCCCTTCGGGTATGTCCATTTCCTTCTGGATAAAAAGTGGTAACCTTGTATGGAACCCCAATATTTAACTTTGTGGTTGTTTCTATTTGTTGGTGAATTCCGGGATAAAAGTCGGTAACGATTGGGGGATGGCATACTGGTGTCAGTAGTTACCTAGTTACAGGGGTACCCAGCCTTGTGTTGGCATAGATCCGGTTAGGTTCTCGGGCGTCCCTCTAGAGGCATACCCATGTGGTGTAGGAAGTTCCTTTTTCTCACCATTTGTTGGAAATCCAAAGAAACAAAACGCGCCCTGTATGGTTTTAGTTGTATAATCTGCCATAGAATGTGGTGGTGACCTGCTATTAAACATGGTAGTTATAGTAAGCATACTACAAAATGTGTATGCTGGCTAAGATTAATATTATACTTTCGAAATGTTTTTTGCACTATGCACTAATAATAATATTAAAAGGATTTTCGCATATCAAGCATGTTTGACTATTATGAGGAGAAATCTCCTCCAATTGTGCGCTTGCATTGTGTGTGTGGTGGGACGCCTTATGGTAGCTTCATTTTCCCAAAAGCATAGCGAATTTCTTTTAAATTCTTTTTGTTTTTTTGTTTCAAGATAAAACTGTTTTTGTTTTCTCACACCAGTCCCATGAATGACCTGGAGTTTATTTTTCCGTTTCTAAACTCTGGGTGCCCATAATTTTTCACACGGGCAGCCTAGAGTCATATTTTCAGATAATCAGCTAGTAGATATAGCTTTTGGCAATATTCAAAGTCTTTGGATTTTGGCAATCGCATTGTGTTTCAAGTTCAGCTTGATGGTTGTTCGAGCTTATTGGATTGGATTCTTTGAAGCTTTTGGATTGAGTTATTTGGTTTTAAAGCATTGGAGATGGAGTTGCAGTATTGGATTCTCAAGCTTTCTCTCTCTCTCTCTCTCTATTGAAGTTAATATTGGTGTTCCTTTGTTGAAGTTTTCTTCCACTATTATTTATCTTTTGGCTCTGATACCGATAATAATTTGTATCAAAGTATTGTATCAAATGTTGTATATCAATAAAGTTATTCATTTCTTTTTCTGCTGCATTGTTGTACTTAATGTGTTTTAAGCTCCGGTGAACCAGACTCAATGTTTGAATCTGCGGCATTCGAATACGGGTGATATATCCGGTGCTGATTTTCGAAGGTCGAGTCAGGATAGTTACAAGAACAGAGAAGTGAACATCATACATTTCACATGCATATGTATATACAATCAAATCCAACATTCATGCAAACATTATATACTATGTTACTGCAATATTTCATCACATGCATCAAAGTTAAATCATAGATCTAAACTGTTTTTAAGGAAAAAGGTTTACTCACAAACATCAACATAGAAATAGATTAAGGGTGGAAAGTTGGCTCACCTGGATATTGCTTTGAACAGAGAGCAGGCTTTGAGCCTGGAAAGTGATTTGTTTGTATCTAAATCTGCACTTGATCCTGATCTTGCATCTGTTTTGCTTCTTGAATCTTTCTCAGGTATCAGGTTGCAGGTTTGAAAACTGTTGTTTGATTTAACTAAGTTGATCTTCTTGCTCCAAGGTTTGCTTTGAATCTTTGTTTAGTTGAGTTGAGCTTGAAGTTTGACTGTTGTTGATATTTGATTCATGATTGAAAGCTTTAAATTTGATTTTCTGGTTTGGTTTTCTTTCTCAGGTTTGTAGGTTCAGGTTTTTTTAGTTTTGATCTGGTTCTTTGTTTAGTTTGAGTTCCATTTAATTTGAACGAAATGAGAAAAGGGGAAGGTAGTGATATTTATGACTTTGATTTTTCTTTTTGTTGTTAAATTTAAAAATGGAAAGAAAATATAAAATTGTGACACTTGTTTATCTTGCTCATCACATATTATGCACTTCTTATTACATGTTTTTAATATCTTACACTTGTATTATGGCATGCATTAATATTTTTGATATATTTATATAATTTTTATACTATTTTCTTTTTTAGATATATATACATATATTTATCTTTTATGGTTTTAATGAAATTTATTTTAAGTATTATATTCATATGTATACGAACTATGTTCATTTTAGAAGAAAGCAGAAGGAATGAATCTTCTATAAAATCTAGGTTTATATCTTTATTATACATATACAAACCATTTTAGTTCAAATATTTAAAAAAAAAAAAGTTAAACCTTTTATAAATCTTATTTAAAATTAAACTCAAGTTGTTATACTTATTTTAATAACTATATGAAATACCAGTGTTAAAAATGTTCAATTAATCATTAATTTGTTTTAGAAAATTATTATATTGATCTCAAATCATAACTTCCAATATATATATGTACATATATATTATCATTAGAAAACAAATTCTTATTCAATTTAAAATATAGTTTTAAATCCAATTTATATTTCAATACATTTATATTTGAATTTCAAATCCAAATTTCGATTTATAATCGATTTATATATAAACAACAAATATCTTATTTTATTTGGAAAAATTCAAATTAATTTACAATTTAATCCAAAATTTTATATTAATTACCAAATTAATTTTAACTTAAAACCGGGATCATTACATGAACAGAGAAAGAGAAGAAATGAAATAGAGAGCTGAAATAAACGAAGAAATAAAAACAACTTAGGAATAGAAAAAAAGCCAACTGTTGGATTCAGAAATTATTATAGAGGCTATTGGTTTATACGTTGGAAAATGAAAAGCCACGCGGAACAAAGATTTAAAATGATTATCGGTATGGCTACTATTTCGCAGATTCCACCACGTATCAGGCTCCAAAATTGACAATTCAATATACCATGGAAATCAACAAGACAAGACAATCAAAACAGTATAAAAATATCAATGGTACGACCATCCTATTAAAAATCGATAACCGGTACAGGAAATGCTGCTAAAACGTCAGAAATAAGATAAATAGAGCAATAGGAGTCCTAATTTGATGGAATTAAATATGATGTCTCACTCAGAAGATGATTTACAAATTTTTTATATAAAAATATTCAGTTTTGGAAAATATTTTATTATTATCAAATGTTATCTGATTTAAATTTAAATAAAATTATACAAGAAAATAAACTTCCATATTATCTGATGAAAATTTACCATTTGCCATGTTTAAATAGACGTATTCCAAATATCAAATTTTTAATTCATAATTTTATTATTTAAAATTTCACAAATTTCAGTTAATTATGTAAATAAAACCATTAAAATTTTCGGGTCGTTACATTATCCCCAAATCGAAACTTTTTGTCCCTGAAAAGGAAGGAGGTAGGAGAATAGAAACGACCAGAAAGAAAAATAGATTGAAATTCGAAAGAAAAGAATTAGTTTAAAACCATATAAATTTCATTTATTTTTAAGTTGTTTTATATTAAACTAATTGATTTCAATTCAAGGTATTCCATTCAGTTGATTTAATTTCAATTTATTAATGTTTGTTACAAAAGGTTTCTTTCAAAACAAAATTTATTTTATTTATTTCATTTATTTAAATCCATTTGATCTCACTTAAGTTAATTTCAATTGTAATTCAATCTTAACTATTTCGAAATTCATAGTTATTTATTCATTATCATGTTATTTAATTTACCTCAATTAACATTTTCATAATCAAAATTTAAGTGTACTGACACTTATTATAACCAATGAAATTTATTTATAAATTTCTTTACCTCATTTTATAATGTATATTATTCAACTACATAGGTAACTTCTGAATAGTTTAGGTAAGTTATATATGTTGCAATGCAATTGAGTATTATGTAAGTAAAAATTTCAAATTCAATTATTTCAAGTTTAAATATTTATTCAAGAGTTTAAGAGTTAAATTCCAGTTCGCTTCAAAACATTTAGATATAAATGTTGTTTGCACAAAAAATGGGTAAACACCTCCAAGTCGTATGGTTTAGTCGTTTTTAAGTTGTTCTTAGTTATTTAGGTGATTTATGTAAATGTATAAAAAGCAAGGACTAAACTGTAAAAGACATATAGATTTATAGTGGTTCGGCCAGAACGTGCCTACGTCCACTTTATATGTTATTCTCCTTTTCTATTCGAATTACAAGTACAAAGCTTTGATTACAAGTAACTGAAAGTTGTTTGAAAGTTCTATCCGTGCTTGAGCTCTCAAACTTGTCTCCATTGTTGTACCCCTGCCCCTCTATTTATAGAGTGAGGCTGGAGGCAGGGGTCCTGGATGTACATGGCTGCTGGTGGGCTTGGGCTGATGCAATCTGGCTTGGCAATATTGGTTCGGCGAGGCCTTGATTCGGTGATGCATGGAAGTGGGTTGGTCCGGTAGAGGTTGGTCCAATGGTAGGTGAAGGGAGGGTTGGTTCGGTTGTCCCTGGAAGTGGAGTTGGTCCGGTAGAGGTTGGTCCGGTGGTATGTTGGAGATGAGCTGGTTCGGTGATGGAGGACGTAGCTTGGTTCGGCAGGTGTTGGAGATGCTTTGGTTCGGTGATGGGGGACGTAGCTTGGTTCGGCAGGTGTTGGAGATGCTTTGGTTCGGCAGTAGGATGGAAGTTGGTTGGTTCGGTCGTAGGTGGGAAGTTGGTTGGGTCGGTCGAAAACACACCCGACACTTACCCCCCAAAGTAGGGAAGATGCATGCAGAGGGCGTACTTTGTTTTAATCTTGGATGTTTCCCTTTGGTCATACGTGCCGAATCAACCGGTCCGGTCCTCCTGCCTTCGTCTATAAGTAGGGGTGTTAGGCCCTCGTTATTCCTTTATCGTTTTGAGATAGTCGAATCAATCGAGTACCGGATCAACCCAGTGCTGAATCAACCAAGTGCCGAACCGATCAAATACCGAATCAACCAAGTGCCGGACCAGGTGAATTTCTTCTGCCGAATGAATTCTTATGATGGGCTACCAAATGAACATGTGGTTCAAATACCGAATGACAATTTCATGCTTCCTATCATAAGAATTCATTCGTCAGAAGAAAATTCACCTGGTCCGGCCCTTGGTTGATTCGGCACTGGGTTGATCCTGTACTCGATTGATTCGACTATCTTAAAACGATAAAGGAATAACGAGGGCCTAACACCCCTACTTATAGACGAAGGCAGGAGGACCGGACTGGTTGATTCGGCACGTATGACTAAAGGGAAACATCCAAGATTAAAATAAAGTACGCCATCTGCATGCAACTGCCCTACTTTGGGGGGCAAATGTTGGGTGTGTTTTCGACCGACCCAACCAACTTCCCTCCTACGACCGAACCAACCAACTTCCATCCTACTGCCGAACCAAAGCATCTCCCATTCCTGCCGAACCAAGCTACGTCCCCCATCACTGAACCAAAGCATCTCCAACACCTGCCGAACCAAGCTACGTCCCCCATCACCGAACCAGCTCATCTCCAACATACCACCGGACCAACCTCTACCGGACCAACTCCACTTCCAGGGACAACCGAACCAAGCCCCCCCTTCACCTACCACCGGACCAACCTCTACCGGACCAACCCACTTCCATGCATCACCGAATCAAGGCCTCGCTGAACAAACATTGCCAGGCCAGATTGCATCAGCCCAAGACCACCAGCATCTGTGTACATCCAAGACCCCTGCCCCCAGCCTCACTCTATAAATAGAGGGGCAGGGGTACAACAATGGAGACAAGTTTGAGAGCTCAAGCACGGATAGAACTTTCAAACAACTTTCAGTTACTTGTAATCAAAGCTTTGTACTTGTAAGCTGAATAGAAAAGGAGAATAACATATAAAGTGGACGTAGGCACATTCTGGCCGAACCACTATAAATCTATGTGTCTTTTACGGTTTAGTCCTTGCTTTTTATATATTTGCATAAATCACCTAAATCACTAAGAACAACTTAAAAACGACTAAACCATACGACTTGGAGGTGTTTGCCCATTTTTTGTGCAAACAAATGCAATACATATATATATATACACTATATATCAAATCAAATATGAAATTATATACCTATATATACATTATAAATCAAGTCATGCTTAAGAAGTTCAAATCAAATTCATTTTCCAAAACAAAAGTATAGCAAAGCTACTGAATGGTCTCACCACTTTGAAAATCGAAAATGAATGTCGATGATACTACTGTCATCATTGAATTTATTTTCCAGCGAGAAAAGAGGAGACTACTGATTTAAAACTTTTAAAATTCTTTGGAAACGATTTCTATTCGAAAATCTTTTAAATAATATACTCTAAATTTTTAAACAAAATTTCTAAAATATCAAAAATTGGATTTTCTAATTCTTAGTTTAAGTTCATTTCAATTCCAAATTAGTTTATAAACCATGTTTTAAATTTTCATTTATTTATATTGTGTCGGTTTTCTCCGTTCAAGTGTTTTAAAACTCCTATCGATACTGTCAATCGGACGAATTGATTGAAACCCCAAATCAACATTAACAGCTCAAACAACACAATACATAAAACATTTTTATATTAATTACAAATACCCTCCCTTACTTGACGATTCAAGAATGATAGAGAACCAGGACAGAGATTCTAATAAAGGGGGACCCTAATCAAAGAGATTTCTAATCAAGAATATATGCTCGACAGGATGATAATATAGTTAAATTATAAAAGAGGAAAGGTGGATAGAATTAATTAATCGCGGAAACCTTAACCGGGTCAACCGTGACTTCAAGAATAAGATCATTACAGAATTTTGAGGCAAATCGACATCTGATCGATAGAATTTGGGCATAGCGAGAGTTAGCAACATCAAAACCGACGATACATAAATCTTCGGTGAATCGATGCCTGTTGTAAAGGAGTTTCACCCCTTTACAAATAATTCAGGGGATCTAGGGGATGTTGCAGAATCAAGAAAACACGAATAGGGAGAGACAAAAATGGATTTCAGAATGAATGAGAAAGTTCCAAAATTCAAAGTAAATCTGAATCAAAGAAGAAGGAATTTAAGCTCGAACGAAGGTGATTCGTAATTAAATTTACTATATATACTATGTTTTGCCTAAAACCAGAGCTTTGATACCACATGTAACATCTCGATATTTCGTACCATTCGCATCCGTACATGTTGGACTTGAATTGCTCAAAATATCATATTATTAATTTATATTTGGCAAAACTCAACATATACAGTAAATAAATCAATCATAGAATCATTGACAAAGAGTAATACAACAATAAGCATCGAAAACAAATGAATAGTAGTGCATGAAGCTACTATATATATAACAGAGTTAAAACAAGATATAATAGAAGTCTCGAATACAAAGAAGTCCTAATACAATAGTCAAATAATAAAATATGAATATATCATTGGATTCAACCGAATAACTAAAAGTTGAATAGATATAGATGGATCTCCAAGCGAAGCTCCAACTCCAAAGGCGAGTCTCAAATGATATGACACTCAGTCGGACCCGAGCATAAAGCAAAACACAAAACACTCGAGTCATGATTAACATTCTTATATCAATGCATCCAACTCAAGTGAAATATCAACTGAAATACAAGTAACTTAAAGGAAGTTTGGGATAATTATTCTCTAAGGATCCGTGGAACTATCTACTATGTAGTATAATACACTATTATAATATGTTTATAGTAAAATAAACAATTAAAATAGCATTAAGCCGTTACCCATATCCCCCTTAACACATTTTAAATATTCCCACGGTCTATACAGTACCATAATCTCCCCCGTACTAGAGGTAGTCAGGGGGCACTCCATAGGTATAGTACGCAACAAACTCGTAGTGGTCTCGATAAGGTAGGTGACACGACACAACTAACCAATGCCAAGGTAGATATACAAATTAAACTTCCATGTTGTTGGTAACGCATAGGCGCATCTACCGCCCAACTCGATCTACACTCCCAAAAATCTAAGGGTGCACCTAATCAATCACAAAGTAATAGTGGTAACAAAGAAGTGTGTCCGATCGAAGGAGATACCTCACTTGGCGCGTCAAATTTCTCCTGTTTTAGCCACCTTAAGCTAACTCATGGGAGTCAGGCTTACGTATATACCTCAAGTAGAATCTTCTCCAACCATCCTACTTCATTCTGGAATCTCCATCGCGTACAAGGTTGTTAAAGTGGTTTTCGATATTGGCAGAGAGTATGACAATAACCGATCCTGATCCCTTTAACAACCGAACGTCATTATAACATCGTGGTCATTTCAAAATATCATTTCCACATCAAAAATTTCATATCCATTTCAAAACCATATCATACAGGATGTTAATTCACTTAAATATATCAATTTCCAAAATCATGGAACTTTCCAAAAATATATATCTTTCTAATTTATAAACCATTGATACCCTAACACTTTGGAAATAATAACACTTTGAAAACATAGCGTTGGAAATCATAATACTTTGTAAACGTAATGTTTTGGAAATCATAACACTTTGAAAACATAGCGTTGTAAATCTTAATACTTTGGAAGCATAATATTTTGGAAATCATAACACTTTGAAAACGTAACTTTGAAATCATAACACTTCCCTCTTAAAAAGGTTAGATATTAATATTAGTATATATGTAATAAAATAGCTTATATAATCAAATAGTTTATATAATAAAATAGTTTATACAATAAAATAATTAGTATTCAAATAATTTTATATTAAAAACAGTTTATATTAAAATAATTTATATTTATTAAAATAGTTTTATATTGAAATTGGTACATATATATATATATTAATATAATTTATCATGTAAAATATTTATATATATATATATATTAAATTACTTATATAATAAAACAGGTTCCTCAAAGTTTACAAATCAATTCAAATTAGCTGAAATTCCAAAATCCTATTTAAATCAAATCTCAATTCTTTCATTTCGATTCAATTCAAATCTAAATAAACCATTTTATATCGATTCTAAATATAGATTTGAACTACAAATTAACCATTTCGATTTCAATAGATTTTAAAGTTTAAAATTGTTGACCCGCCTTTCGACAAGGCCACGGACAGGCGGCTTTAACTAATTCGATTTCACGATTATCGAGGTGGGAATATGATGGATTTGTTTTAAAAGGATAAAATTCATTTAGACATGCCGCTAGGCCGAGGAGTAGAGAGGATGCACGGCTCGGTCTGGAAGTTGTGGGTAGGCATTGAGGAGAGAACATGGTGATTTCGCATTGGTAGGACCGTTCGGCATAAGGTGCGTTACGACATTGGTTGCCGCTCAGCATAAGGTATGGTTCGACATTGATTACCACTCGGAATAAGGTATGGTCGGCATTGGTCGCCACTTGGCATAAGGTGTGGCTCGGCATTGATTGTCGCTCAGCATAAGATATGGTTTGGCACAAGGTATGGTTCGACATTGGTTGCCGCTCGGCATTGTACCTCACTCGGCATTGGACGTCGCTCAGCATGGTACCTTGCTCGGTGTTGTGGTTCGGTATGAGCCACTCAACGTGGTGGTTCGGCCTTGGTTGTCGTTCGGCATGGGTCGATTGCATGGTGGCTCAACATGGGTGATTTGGCATGGTGGCTAGGCATTATGATGAGACCGGTGTGGCTCGACATGGTAGAGGTATGTGGCTCGGTGATGGGCCTTGATGGGCCTATACCATTCAGAAAGCCCAACAACTCAGGATTTTTCTATAAATACTGCATGTGGAGGTTCAGAAAAAGGATCTGATCTTATGCCCTCTGGCTTTCTATTTCCTAAGGCTAAGGTTACTCTACCGTTTTGTAACTGTAACTGATTCTTACAACAATAAAAAGGAAATTACTGGAGTGGACGTAGGCCGAAGTTAGCCGAACCACTATAAAATCTATTGTTCTTTACTGCTTTCATTTTAACTTTGACTGTTCTTCACTTTATTATTCTCTACACATATTCTATCTGTGAGTTGTGACTGTGATTTTGTGCTTTCGCTTGGAGCTGGGTGTTAATGACCAATTTTGGCGCTAACATTATGGTGCTTTTATTGGGAAGGCAAGCACTCGGGAATTTTGAAGCTAGCAAATTGGATTCTAGGAAACAATGGTTAGGCCATCATCAAGGAAGCAAGTGATAGAAAGGAGCAATCAGGAGGGAAGTCAAGAGGCTTCCTCTGGAGCTGGAGCAGGTCAAGCATCTATCTACATCACCAGAGACGAGATGGAAGCAATGTTGAAAAGACAAGAGAAGATTATGCAGGCTCTTCACAAACAATTTACACAAGCAGGAAATGTAGGAGCTCGGATCCATGGAGCTGGATCAGAAGTGCCCAATTACCAAGTGGAGGGAATGACTCAGCAGGGGGCAACCCCTAATCAGCAGACGGCTATCAACCCGGATGGATCTAGACTCAAGGGCATACCACCAGGAAATGTTGGGCCAATCCATGGAGGGATACCAGGTGATGCTGTGCAACCCGACACCAATAGGAGTGCAGGAGTACGAGATGCAGAGTATGTGCCAGAGTTCCCTCGTGAACTCGAAGGGCAGATCGAAGGTAACGGACAAGGATTACAGCTTGGGGACAACGACAGATTAGCGGAGATGGTCAGACGGGCTGTGAGAGGTGGAGTGGTAAATAAAGACATGGAGGATATGAATAGGATTCCTTTTACTCCTACTATCAGGCAAGCAAGGAATTCATCGCACTTTAAGCTACTAATTTTGGACATGTATGATGGGAGAATGGATCCCACCGTTCACTTGACAAGGTACATTAGGCATATGGAGGTACTGGAGGCATCGGATGAGGTCATGGCTCGATGCTTCCCATTATATTTGACGGATATCGCAGCTATGCGGTTCATACAGCTGGAGAGTGGTTCTATCGGTACATGGACGGAGCAGATTGAAAAGTTTATGAGATAGTTTCGGGTCCGTATAGTCAGACCCAAGAACGTAATGACCTTAACAACAATGAAGCAATGGACGGGAGAGTCACTCAGGAACTTCTTAACCAGATTTAACGCAGCAGTAGCCACAGTGGATCGACCCGATCCATCAATGGTTTTGATGGTAGCGGCCTCAGGAATCACAGATAATTCAGATTTCAAGATATCATTTGAATGGGACCCACCGAGGGATCTCGGGGAGTTCTACCATGAGGTAGAAAGGTTCCTGAGACAGGAGGATGCGCAGGCTGAGAGAGCAGGGATAGAGGCTGAAGCTTATGAAGTAAAGGATGGAGGTCCACCCAGGGAGGATCCAAGTAAAGATGATAAAGGAAAAAGGAAAACAAATGGTAACGGTGGCACTTCGAAGAAACCTGTAAGGGAGTCAAAGTTTTCTTCTTACATAGATTTAACTGAGACTCTAGAAAGGATTTACTTGGACACTCGAGGGCGCCTCTAATATCGACATCTGTCAAAGAGAGAGCCTTCTGAATACGAGAAGGCATTGAGAAAGCATTGCCTATTCCATGAGCTGGATGGGCACAACACAAACGACTGCAGACATTTGAGGGATATCATCGTGGGGCATGTAAGGAATGACCATCTACAACAATATGCAAGACTCAAGCTGTGGCGGTGGGACCGGAGCGACCACCACCTACCTCGAACGAAGATGGCACTGGATATGGTCAACGTCGGTTTGTTATAAACTGAATGGTTTGATGGTTTTGAATAATTAATAGTACCTGAAGTAATACGGTTAGGTTACCTACACATGTACGGAATCGAGGATGGTCCCTAGGCGTGCTTTTTAGATGACAAAAAACCATACTGGTTGGGTCTATGAAATCCTGTTTTCTTTCCGTTTTTCAGCAAACTTAGGTTTTGTGTTTGGTACTTTGGACATTTATTTTTCTTTAGTATGGTTTTGGAGTTTGGATTGAACTCCCAGTTTGGTTGGTTTTTTGGTTTTCCATTTTGGTTTGGATGTTTGATTTTTGATTTGGATTTGGAGTAGGATTTTTGATATATATCTTTGGTTTCCTGATTGGATTCGAATCGATGTAATAAATAGTTCAGGTTTCGCGATTACTGTCACGACCGAAGAGAGGAGGCATTGATCGCGAGTTACGAGTCCCATCGTCGGAGAGTGATGGAATGGACTCGAACAGAATACAAGGAGTCCTTGGCTGAAGTGCCGAGGCCGGTGAATATAAAAGTCCTTGGCCGGAATTCCGAGGTCGGTGAATATCAAAGTCGTTGGTTGGAGTGCCGAGGCCGGTGAATATATATGTCCATGGCCGGAGTGCCGAGGCCGGTGAATATTAAAGTCCTTTGCCGGAGTGCCGCGGCCGGTGAATATAGAAGTCCTTGGCTGGAGTACCGAGGCCGGTGAATATCAAAGTCCTTGACTGGAGGGCCGAGGCCGATGAATATCAAAGTCCTTGGCCGGAGTGCCGAGGACAGTGAGTATCAAAGTCCTTGGCCGGAGTGTCGAGGCCGGTGAATATAAAAGGCCTTGGCCAGAGTGCCGAGGCCGGTGAATATCAAAGTCCTTGGCCGGAGTGCCGAGGCCGGTGATTATAAAAGCCCTTGGCCGGAGTGCCGAAGCCGGTGAATATAAGAAGTCCTTGGCCGAAGTGCCGAGGCCGGTGAATATAAAAGTCCTTTGTCGGAGTGCCGAGGCCGGTGAATATCAAAATCCTTGGCTGAAGTGCCGAGGCCGGTGAATATAAAAGTCCTTGGCTGGAGTGCCGAGACCGGTGAATATCAAAGTACTTAGCCGGAGTGCCGAGGCCAGTGAATATTAAAGTCCTTGGCTGGTGTGCTGAGGCCGGTGAATGTCAAAGTCCTTGGCTGGAGTGCCGAGGCAGGTGAATATAAAAGTCCTTGGCCGGAGTACCAAGGCAGGTGAATATGCAAGCCCTTCGCCCGAGAGCCTAGGTCGTAGAACATACAAGCCTTTGAGCAGAAAGTCGAGGCAGGAACTGGATAACGCGACCAGGCGAGGTCTACGGATTCAAAGACTAGACCCAGTGAGGTAATGTATTTGGCTATTGGTTATTGATGGATTAGAACTCGGTCGTCGAGTTTAGATGGGTATGGGTTTGGCTAAGGGTCTGGATTCGAAATCGGATATCGACTCGGAGCTGTCATAGATTCAGAGAAGGATACGACGATGGCATTTGGATAAAATTGATTGGATTATGAATTGGAAAATATGGATGTAACTAACATACATACTTCGGATATCGGGCTTGAGGTTATTCAAAACACACCTTCCAACAGCAAGGTATGTTTTGGGGGCAAATGTTAACCCTCCTTTCGGCAAGGCCATGGAAGGCGGATTTAACTAAGTCGACTTCACGATTATCGAGGTGGGAATATGATGGATTCGATTTAAAATGATAAAGTTCATTTGGACATGCCGCTCGGTCGAGGAGTGGAGAGGATGCACGGCTTGGTCTAGAAGTTGTGGGTCGGCATTGAGGAGAGAATATGGTGATTTGGCATTGGTAGGACCGTTCGGCATAAGGTGTGGTTCGGCATTGGTTGTCGCTCGGCATAAGGTATGGTTCGACATTGATTGCCGCTAGGCATAAGGTATGGATCAGCATTGGTCGCCGCTCAGCATAAGGCGTGGCTCGGCATTGATTGCCACTTGGCATAAGTTATGCTTCGGCATTGGTCACCTCTTAGCATAAGGTGTGGCTCGGCATTAATTGCCGTTCTGCATAAGGTATGTCTCGGCATAAGGTATGTTTCGGCATTGGTTGCCGCTCGGCATTGTACCTCGCTCGGCATTGGACGCCGCTCAACATGGTACCTCGCTCGGTGTTATGGTTCGGTCTAAGCCACTCAACGAGGTGGTTCGGCCTTGGTTGTCGTTCGGCATGGGTCGATTAGCAAGGTGGCTCCGCATGGGTCATTCGACATGGTGGCTCCACATTGCGGTGAGACCGGTGTGGCTCGACATGGCAGAGGTATGTGGCTCGGTGATAGGCCTTGATGGGCCTATACTATTCAGAAAGCCAAACAACTCAGGATTTGTCTATAAATACCGCATGTGGAGGTTCAGAAAAAGGATTTGATCTTCTGCTCTTTGACTTTCTATTTCCTAAGGCTAAGGTTACTCTACCATTTTGTAACTGTAACTGATTCTTACAACAATAAAAAGGAAATTACCAAAGTGGACGTAGGCTGGAGTTAGCCGAACCACTATAAAATCTGTCGTTCTTTGCTGCTTTCATTTTAACTTTGACTGTTCTTCACTTTATTATTCTATACATATATTCTATCTGTGAGTTGTGACTGTGATTTGGTTCTTTCGCTTAGATATGGGTGTTAGTGACCAATTTTGGCATTAACAAAAATATTTAAACCTTTACAATAACTGATTTTGATAAATTCATTTATATTTCAAATTAAACTTTACTATTATTTAATATTGAAATATTCACTTAGTCAATCCAATATCATTTAAATAGAGTTTCAAAAATACAAGTTTAAATAAAAACTAATTATCCCATTTAAATTTTATTTAAATTTGAAAATATTCATTAAATCACAGATCAAAATCAAGTTATAAAATCGTATCCTTTAAATCCTAAATTCAATAAGTTCCAAATCAATCGTATTTAAGTATAATTCTTAAATAAATATAATTTTAAATAAATTTCAAATTTATCTTTCCAACCTCAATTTATTAAAATTAACATAAAAATCTATCTTTTAAAATAAAATTTTAAATAAATACTTAAAACAAATTGCATATTAATTAAATCATACTTTGTTAAATCAAATCTTATTATTAAATTTATTTTAAATTAAATCTTCATATATATTTAAAAAATAGTGAAATGATAAGTAAATTCTTAAAATTTATAATTTCAAACAACTTATAAAAAAAGGCCAACGACTAAAATTTTAAAATCAAGAATTTAAACATATATAAATAACATTTATATATAATATTTTAAAATCAATATTTATATAAAACCATATATATTTCAATTTAAACCTTGGAAATCATTTCTAAAATATTTATATAGACCAACGATGTCTATATATAATTTTCTATCCTTGGTCAAGTGATACGGATGTTTATCATTTCAATCTACATTTTAAATATCTACGGGTATATATCATTTCAACCAACAATCCTAATTCAGAGTAAATGAAAATTGCTTTGGTTTATCATTTCAACCCATATTGATTTTCTCCGATTCTACAGGATCGTTCGGTTACGTATCATTTCAACCCATAGGGAAGTCTATACTAACGGGGAGCTTGCAGTGTGAGAACAATAATGATAATAATATAACATATTAACAACAAGCAAATATCATGAATAACAGATAAAATATAAATAATGTATCATGGTGTCAGATATCATAGGTGAACAGTTACAGATAATGGCATATCATATATATCACAATTTAATAACTAGCAACAGCATATTTCAATTGTTGTTTCAACTGAAATCAAATTTAATAAATCTAAGGATGTTAATCATGAGTGATAGCTCACCTTTCGAGGCTAGAAAAGAACAAGAAATTTAGCTATGAATCCAAACATGAATTTCGAAGCAAAGCAAGATTGGCACAAATTGGACGAACAAAGCTGATAATAGGGATCAATGAACAATTAGAATCAGTTGATATAAAATAAACTAAATATATATATATATATATATATATTATTTTCATTTTCAAATCAATTAAATCCCAATACATAAAAATATACATTAAAAATAAATTCTTTATATATAAATTTAAAATCAGTATCAAATTTAAACATCTAAAAATAAACCTCTGTAATTATACGAAACTAGACTCAAGTATACATAAACTAGTGTATAAACATTCACACCTATTATATTCAAATCAATATTTATTATCAAAATCAACATAACTTAGATTATTATAGTATATATTTAAACATTTAGTGCTATAGGGAGGGGCATACTCAATGCATATATAAAATCAAACAGATTGTATATAACCAATATAAAAAACAAATCCTTATAAACGAAATTTTGAAATAGATGATAAAACATATTAATATAAATTCTATATGTATATTATGTTACAAAACCATTCAAACAAATACATTTTTAAATCAAAACAAGTATATATATGCTACATGTAAAAACAATATCAGCATTCCCAAGAATCAATATATATATACTATAATCGTTTAACAAGTTTTAAAGATACTTAAAATCATATTACAAAATACTCTTGTATATAAATAGGAAAGAAGGCTACCCATATACTCGTATTTGAAAACAAACTTATATATATGCCAGTTAATCGAAAAGAAGAATTTATAGCAGACTTAATAAATTTTTTTATATACTGTAACTTTATATGAAATATATGTACTAGCAAAATAATACAAATAAACAACATATTTTACAACGAATATTTTAAAAAACTAACAAAATATATATAAACGAAATCAAAACAATTAATTTCATAAGCAATTAATATACATACATATATTTGCTATAAACAAAAATTTATAAACATACATACATATATATATATATATAGACACACACACACTCAACTAACATAACATAATATATAATATATTACTGTATTTTCAAGATAAAGCAAAGCAACTTAGGCAGGCTCGATGGACTTGGTGGTCTGAGGGGAAAAGAGGGGAGGAGTCGAGCGGCACAAGGCAGTGGTGGAGCGAGTCATGATGGAGGCTGCGGTCTGTACGAGGCAAGAGTCGCCTGAGTGGAGCAGAGATAGGAGAAGAAGATTGGTGGAGGAAGAAGAAGGTGCATGCTTGGATTGTGGCAAGGAAGCGAAGTGGATGGGAGCACGGTAATGGTCGAAGGTGGTCGGCAACGTGGTGATCTCGGCCATGGAAAAAGGTAGGGCAGAGGGGAAGCTTGTGTTGTTCGACGATGGGAGAGAGAAGATGGGGTCGGCTGTAGGGTGGTTGGTGGGAAGGCCGATAGTGAGTGGTCTTGGAGATGGAGGAGGTTGTCGATGATGGGGGAAAAGATAGGTAGGGAGAAAGGGAACACGGGCCAAAATGGAAGATGGAAAGGAAGAAAACGAAAGCTAAATCAATGAAGAAAAGCAACAGTTTAAAACTTTTATTACTATATTTTTCTCAATGAACAAAGAAAGAGAAGAAATGAACCAAAGAGCTGAAACAAACAAATAAATAGAAAAAAGCCAACTGTTGGATTCGGAAATTATGATAAAGGCTACTGATTTATATGTTGGAAAATGAAAAGACATGCAGAACAAAAGATTTAAAACAATTATCGGTATGGCTACTGTTTCGTAGGTCCCACAGCGTATTGGACTTCGAAATTGACAATTGAATATACCGTGGAGATCAGCACGAAAAGACGATCAAAACAGTATATAAATATCAGTGGTACGACCATCCTATCAAGAATCGATAATCGGTACCGAAAATGCTGCTAAAATGCCAAAATAAGATAAACGGAGCAATAGCAGTGCAAATTTGACGGAACGAAATATGACGACTCACTCAGAAGATGATTGACAAATTTATTATATAAAAATATTCTGGTTTGCAAAATATTGTATTATTATCAAATATTAACTGATTTAAATTTAAATAAAATTATAGAAGAAAATAAACTTCCATATTATCTAATATCGGTATTGAAAATGCTATTAAAACACCGAAAATAAGATAAACGGATCAATAGTAGTGCAAATTTGGCGGAACGAAATATGATGACTCACTCAGAAGATAATTGACATATTTATTATATAAATATATTCAGATTTGGAAAATATTTTGTTAGTATCAAACATTAACGGATTTAACTGTAAATAAAATTATAGAAGAAAATAAACTTCCATATTATCTAATGAAAATTTACAATTTTCTATGTTTAAATAGACGTATTCAAAATATCAATTTTTTAGTTCAAAATTTTATTATTTAAAGTTTTACAAAATTCAGTTAATTACATAAATAAAACCATTAAAATATACAGGTCGTTACAACATGTGATTATAATTTATACAACATTTATCAGAGTTATATATATACGACAGGAACCAAACATAATAATGCAGTAGAACAACATGATGCAGGGGATAATAGTTGTAATAATAAAATAATCTTCATCTTCGTCCTCTAGAAAATACGGTCCTCAATAAGTTGAAACAAAGGCTGACCCGAGTGTAATGAAAAGACAGAACACTCGAGTCAGGACTAAAATATCCTTACATAAGTCAAATCAATATCACGGATAACATGACTGTAATAATGTTAGAGATTCTTATATGATTTCACATCCCTGTCCAATGTATAACGTGCATTTAATATCTTAAAAGATGTTACGAGATTTTCCATCTCTTAAGGATTCATCAAAATATTTATATATAGTAGAATATACTACATATATAATGTATAATCGATAAAATAAATGTTTTCTTAGCGTTAAGGATTTCATTAATCCTCCTTAACACGTTTTTAAGCATTGTCGTACAGTTTGCATTTAACACAACTAGTAGCACGTCGGTAGCCAACAATGCGCCATGATACGACAACAATAAACAAAAATCTTAGGGTTCTCATACAGAGAATAAAAGTATGACAAGGCATATGAGGCAATGCCCAAGGTAGGATACTACCAGTTCGGGTCGTTGGACTGCTAGTAACACATCGTAGTCATAACCATCCACCATGTCCATCTATCTCATATCGAGTCAAACGGAGGATATCCCAAAATCAAGATGCACCAACCGAAAGCAACAACAATGTAATAGTATGGACCAAGTTCAAGAAGAAAATGAGGAACGGATGTCCGTTAGGGGTAGCTAGCCCTCTTGGCCCTGTCAAGCCGTCTTGTTTTAGTCATTTAATATTGGCACAAATGTTAGGGCTATCCATCATCATTCTCTTTCTTCAAATCCAGTAAACGTCGCCAATTCCAACCAACTCATTCTGGAGTATCCTTCGCGTACATAGTTGTTAAAGTGGTTCCAATATAGACAAAGAGTATGCCAATTAGAGAACCCTGTGTCTTTAACAACCTAATGTCGTTTTACACACCGGTTGATACTTTTATATTTCAAAATAAATTCATACTATCAAAATATGATATTCACTTCAAAATCAAATTCATTTCAAAATCACCATATTTACTCAAAATATATTATTTCATTTCAAAATTAGTTTCGCCTTAATATCTCAATTTCACTTCCAAAATGGTTTTTAATTTCAATTTAGGTTATAACTTCATTTTAACCAATTTGTATTTAACTCCATGATTTAAAAATAAACAATTCCCACTCTGACTAGTTTGAATTTTAAAAGATAGCTTGAATAATTTAATAGTTAAGATAGTTAATATGAAATTGTTTAAGTATTGAATTTGGTTTATATGGAAAAATAGTTTGGAAGATCAAAATAATTTGAATATTTATAAATATATTTCTAAGCAATTTATATTAAAATAATTTACTTTGACAATAGTTTCAAAGTCAAACTTATTCATTCCAAAACTTCCATTTCAAATCAATTGCAATTTCCATTTCAATTTAAATTGATTCAATTCTGATTTCAATTCGAATTGACTTCGATTCCAATTTCAATTCGAATTTATTTCGATTTCGATTTCAAATTGGTTCAATTCCGATTTCAGTTCTAGTTAATTTCAATTCAATTGCAATTTGAATTAATTTCAATCCAATCTCAATTTCAACCATTTCGATATATAAAAATTCAAGTTCGATTTAAGAATATCGATTTGAATCACTTAAATTAAATTTTAACTTTAATATTCGATTTAAGGTTCAGATTTCTATCTAGAGAAGGTAGATTGGTTTTGATTAATTCTGTCTTATCAGCTCTTCCTATATATTGGATGTCTATGCACCTGTTTCCCGACTGGGTGATAGATAAAATAGATAAAATTAGAAGGGATTTTCTTTGGAGTGATGATAACCCTAATAGTAGTTTTAAATGTTTAGTTAATTGGGATGCTGTATGTAAATCTAAAAAAGAGGGTGGTTTAGGAGTCATTAATTTACATAATATGAACTTGTCTCTTCTTGGTGAATGGTTATGGAAATTCAGGGACATCAGTGATAATGCCATTTGGAAAGATATTATATCTATTTTTTATTACAATGGAAGTTATAATCTTTATCATATTAGTTCTTCTAGTTTTAGAAATATATCTTGTTTTTGGAAATCTATAATAAATTGCAGTAATATCTTTAACTTGGGTTTAAATATTATTGTTCATTCTGGTAACTGTACTTCTTTTTGGCATGATAGTTGGATTTCCTCTACTCCTCTTAAGATTGAGTTTAAAGATTTATATGATATTTGTAATTTCAAATTTGCGTTAATTTCTGATGTTTTCAATTCTGATAGTGATCCTCCTTGGACTTTCAATTTTAATTGTATTTTAGAAGGACCTACTCTTAGACATCTTTTCTTGCTTTATGCTAAACTTAATCTTTATAATATTGACAATGATAATGACTTTATTAGTTGGGATTGGGATAAGAGTAAGAAATATTCTTCTAATTCCTTTTACAAATTTATCAACTTTTCGGGGTTTCTGTTAATTGTTTTAAATTTATATGGAAGTCTAATGCTCCTCCAAAATTTAAGATTCATATGTGGCTCATCATTCATGGTAAGTTAAACACTATTGAATTTTTAAAAAAGAAAAATATTAGTATTGACAATAAATCTTTCTTTTGCAACACTTATTTTGAAGATATTAATCATATTTACTATGATTGCTTGGATACCTATTTTATTCTTATTAAGACCCTTAATATTTTTGAGTTTCATATTAACTCTAGAATTTCTGATTGCTTATTTTATTGGAACTCTTTTAGATTTATGTTTAATAAGGATTTTAGATATTTGCTTGATACTTTATTCATCATTTCCTGTTGGTACATTTGGTTTGAAAGAAACCAAAGAATTTTTAATAATAAATATCATCATAATAATGAATTGATTATTTTAATCTCAAATTTCTTCTTAAAGTGGATTTCTAATCCTAATTATAAATTAGCCAAAAATAATTGCTTTAAGGATTATCTTAATAAGGTTAGAAATAATATTAACTCATTTAATTTTATCTTCAATTATATTGTTTCTAATAATTCTTTTAATCACAATTCTCTTTCTATTTTAGGCTCCTAAATAGTTTCTTGCTTGTTTTTGTTCTTTCTTGCTTTAGTTCTCTTTTTTCGTTTTTTATTCTCACATATATGTATATAAATTTTATTTATATACATATATGTGTTTCTCTCTAATTTGTTTTCTAGTTTTATTCCAGGTTTCGTTTAGGTCGGATGCGGGTTCTTCTCTTATCAGGTTTGCTGGATAGCTTTTAGCATTTTTCAGATTTTCAGGATGGCTCTTCTCAGAGATTCAGATTGCTCCTGTCTTGTCACTTCGACTTCTCATGGTCTCTTTGGTTTTTTCTAGAGAGTCTGATTTTCTTTAGATACCTCTAACACTTTAGTATTGGGTGGTGGCCATACCGGAGCTCGATATTAGGGTGTAATGGGCGGTGGCTTTGCCGGAGCTCATTTGAGGGGTATCTACTTCTTTATCTTTATTTTTGTTTTTAGTCTTGCCACCTGTCAGGCATGCTGGCAGCTCCATCTTTTTGTTATATATATAGTTTTCCATGTGTGCTCTCCTCTCATGTTAGAGGATCACACATTTTTCTCAAAAAAATATTCGATTTAAGGTTCAAATCACTAAAATAATTCAATCCCAAGCTCAAATTTTGAAATATCCATTTACATTACTTTTACTTGGGTTTATTTCAATGTTCGAGTAAAAGTTCAAATCACTTAAACAATCAATTCCCATCATGCAAATGGTTTCTCAATTATAACTACAAAATTTCAAACTTGATTCTTTAAACAATACGTGTTGACAAGTTCATTTTTAACATTTCGAGCTTAAGTTCAAAAATGATTCCATTTCCATAAATTCTATTTTATTTCTTATAATCAAAATCAATTTAAATAATTTCAAATCAAAATCTTAGTATCATTTAATTTAACCAATCCGGTGTCCGTATATAATTTCCTATCCTATGGACAAGTGAACTAATTACTTGGATTTTAATTTCAGGGATGGATATATATATCTTTTCAATCCAAAACCAAAATGTCATTGGTATATATCATTTCAACCTACTTTTTCATTTATACGAAAAAATTCAATTAAAAGTTTTGTATACTGTCAATTAATTTTCATGGTGATACAAGATATATATAAAATAAACAAGCATCCAAACATCCAATATTTCAACCTATTGGCATCCATCACAATCAATCATCCAAACAATCAATAATTCACGATAATTAACCAATTATCAATAATCGAGAATTTTTCAATCAATTTATTTCTGATTTCAATTTAATTGTTAATTTAAAATTTTTAATATATAAATTCTATATTGATTTCCATGTCTACTACATTTACCAAACAACAATCAATAAAATAAATAACTTCACGGTTATCAATTTAACGAACACAAAAACATTTTAATACATCGTGAGAATTATAAAACAATCACCTATTATTTGAATCTAAAAAAATTATCACCTTTAAATAAATACAACTTTGATTCTAAGGTGTGGACGATGTCGATACGGACACACTACAACTCGTTTCACCTAAGTCGAACCTCGCATGCAAAAGTTACGATTTTTATTAATATACGATTATAATTAAATTTAACTTAACTTGATTAAAATAATTAACAAAACAAAACCTCACCCAACCAAATCGATCATCTCTTAGCCATCCTTCCCAGGCAAAGCGCGCGACCATCCTTCTCCTCGAACTGAGCTTACGATAGTCGCTATATTTTTTCCTTCACCGATCACCAGCCATCTTGTGATGACCCAGATTTTCTAGCGTTCGTAAATAGCATGATTAACTAATTTAAATTATTGGTATATTAATTTTGATAGATCAAACAAATAAATTTTTAATAGCTAAAATATCTGAATACATATAAAATCGGTATAAAAACTATATTCAAACTTTAGTTATAACATCCTAATTATGATAAATCCTATAGAAAGGAAAATAAATTTAACAGATAACTCCACCATTAAGTATATATGAATATATACAAACTTTATGATGACTGAAAATATATATACAAGTATATATGTGAGGTATGTATGTATACAAGGAGACAAGATTGAGTATATGAATATATATATATATATATATATATATATATAAAAGATAAAACAAGACAAGCCTATGTTTATAAGCATATGTATGTAGTATGTATACACTTAAGGATATATATATATATGTATGTAAACATACAAGGGGACATAGCATTTAATGCATATCCTCTCAAGCACATAATACGTCAAATTGAAGCATACAAAACCTTAAATCAAAGTCACACAAATCAAGTCAGGTCAAGCAAGTTTCTGACCAAAGAAAATTAAATGAAAGAAGAATAAATCAAAAGAAAAAGGAGAACAAAAGCTTGTTGTGTACCATAAAGAGTAGCAATATACTGTCTCTTATATATACCTCCCCTTATCTTCTTTTATTTCATTCATTTGAATAACATAAGAAAATAAAATACAAAATACCAATATAAACCTGTAGAAGATAGTGTTTAAGAATGCAGCAAGATAAACAAAAGAACGCTGGCGGCAAATTTTTTTTTCAAAGAAATAGTACTTTGTCTCAAAGAAAAATGTGAGTAAAAACCTATTCTTCCTTACTTATCTGTAACCTTATATGCATACGTATATGTATGTAAATTTAGCGAAACTCTTATACTTTTTTATTGGTCATGAGTTAAGAGATTCAAAGCTTATATAGATGGGATAAACATGTTTTCAACACCTGTAACTCAAGGGAAAATCCCACTGTGTTTTCTTCTTCCTATGTTTTCATGTTTATTTGAATAAAACTGTGAAACAACAACTTCAAAAAAAATACCGAGTCATCTGGTTAGTTTTAAAACTTTGAAGAAAAAAAAAGAATGATCTTTTATGAGTATAGATTGTTTTAAATTTTATTTTGTTAGGTCATATGAAGTATAGAAGAGGAAAAATTTATATAATTGTGAATAACTTAAGTTTGGTTGAAATTCGAGTGTCATAATTTTCTGATTTGAATATATGACCTGGTAAGTTAGTTAAAAGTGTAAATTTTGGACCTGGTTTGGTAATTTTTGACATCGTGTACAGAGAGAAAAGTAGGGTTGAATGGAGTTGTGTTTTGTGGCAAATTTTGGAAATTCGGTGGGTTTCGTGACGAATAGTTTATTGTGGAGGAGCATAGCGAGAAGGCATACATAGGAAAAATTGATGAGGAATTTTTCCTATGGCGCGATGACGTGTGGCAAGTTCTTTTAGGGTTTAAGATGGGGTTTGGATTGGGTTCGGTCGAAGGGGAATGGTGACGTCAAGGAGGGGATAGGAACATGCGGTCCTGGGGGAAATTAAATTGGTGGTGATGGCGAGCCTCTGGGCAGATTTTGGTGACGGATGCGGGTTGGTGTGGTCTAGGCGAAGCGTTTTGGTGGTGGCTAGCATTTCCAGTACTTTCTATTAATGATCAAAATTTTGAACGTGGATTCAAGCCACAGTTTCGAGCAGGTGGCTGTGGCGACATGGTTGGAGGCGACCTGCAGGGCTGGTCAACGGCGAGGTGGAGTTACAAGTGATCGTGTGCACGTGCACACGATGAATGCACGGTGATAGGCTCGTTTATAAAGGGGATAAAGAGGAAGGGAACAAGAAAAGAAAAGAAGAGGAGTGGAAGAAAGTAACGGGCCGAAAAAAAGTAACGAGCCAGAGAAAATAAGAAGGAAAGGATAAGGGAAATGTGAATAAAGGAAGTAAGGAAGAAATAAAAGGTAAAATAAAAAGATAAGGAAAAGAAAAATTAAAGGAAAGGAAGAAAAGAAGGAAAAAGGTCTTTACATATATATATTTAAGAAAATCTATATTTTGTCCTTAACTAAAAGTTTATTTCCATTTTAAAATATGTAATTTAAAATTAAATGATATTTTGTATGGTAATTAATTTTTTAATATGACTTAAAACTTATGGGTAAATAATGAAATTTAATAATTTATTATTAGTTAATAAATTATTAAATTTGTAATTAATATCGATAAAAACGTAAATGAATATGGTCAATTAAAGTTGATTAAGAACAGATGTGTGAATCGTTTTGATATTTGTTATCGGCCATTAAATTGATTAACAATCTATATCTTGACTAAATTTTATTGGATATTTATTCCAAACTATAGCAATGAGACTAAAATGATGACACATTTTAATTGAAATAACCGTCTGCAATAAAGTAATATATTTGGAAATGATGTCGCCCTAAATAATAAATTGTTATTTGAAAATTAACCCTTTTAAAGTTGTTACTTGGACTCGAAGAGGCCAGGGTCAGATATCATTAATATCTGGAACCACTTCGATTTAACAAGCACTACAAACCCTTACGGGGTTGACTATAGAGTCTAATTGGTTGAAATTGAATAAAATAAATAAAATCTAATTATTTTAAATAAGTAACTACACATAGACATTAGTGTAATATCAATGGATTTCTGGGAAAGTGTTTGCTTAAATCAGATAAGACTTGTTGAGTTGTACGAGTTACCTTAGTTTTTCAACGGAGTTTTATAACTTAAGTATTTCATATTGAATGGGTTTACTCACGCTGGTTTTTAGCCTGACTTGGGTGTTACTTTATAGTAATGCTCAGGTTAGACGAGTATTAAAGATTTTTAGGTTAGGACGTTTGGAGCTATAACGATCCTGACTCGACCTTCGAAAATCGGCACCGAATACGACACTCGTATTCCAATGCCGCAGATCCAAACGTCGAATCTGGTACGCCGGAGCTTATAACCATTAAGTACAACACAACAGAAGAAAAGGAATATATAAATATACAACATCTGATACAATATCCAGATACAACGCCGATACAATGGAATGATACAACTGAATATCAATACTATTAGAGATACAAGACATAGCAGCGGAAAAGAATATCTTCAACGCCAAACTCCAGATACTCCAAACCACAAGTTCGAACCACCATCAAGTTCCGCCAAGCTAAGCAAGGTCAGCTGTAAAAGCTGAAGTGTAGAAAATGCGATCCACAAATCAAAAAGGCTGGAAGCTACCGACTCTACCCCTACTATTCGACTATCTGAAAAACCCAACTCTAGACTGCCCGTGTGGAAAATAGTGGGCACCCAGAGTTTAGGAAAGGAACAATAAACTCCAGGTCAGTCATTGGACTGGTATGAGCAAACAAAATCAGTTTATCTTTGAAAACAAACAAAAGATTTTAGAACATTTAAAACCGTAATTCTTTTTGGAAAATGAAACTACCATAAGGCCGTCCACCGCACACACCATGCTAACGCAGAATTGGAGGAGATTTCTCTTTATAATACTCAAAAATGCTTAATATACGAAAAGCATTTGGATATTATTATTAGTGCATAGTGCAGAAAACCTTTCGAAGGTATAATATTAATCTTAACCATCATACCACATTTCATCGTATGTCTACTATAGCTACCATGTTCAATAGCAGGTTACCGCCACATTCCATGGAAGGTTATACAACTAAAACCGTACAGGGCACATATTGTTTGATTGAATTTCCAACTAATGGTCGGGCAAAGGTACTTCCCAAATAAAATGGAACGCCTCTGGAGGGACGACCCCGAGAACCAAACTAGATCTCTGCTACACAAGGCCGGGTTACCCCTGCCCGGAAGTAACTACTGACACGACTATGCCATCCCCCGGTAGTTACCGACCTTTATTCGAGGCCTCTTAATCCAACAACCACACAGTAAAGTATTTGGGCTCCATACCATGATACCAACTTTCATAATAATCAACATAAGTAAATATCTGGGCTCCATACCATGATATCACTTTTTATCCAGAAGGAAATGGTCATACCTACAGGAGGAGCGACCTCCAAATAACCATGCTGCCACGATTCCTGTTTCGACCATTACCGGTTTGTCAGGCTCGACGAAGTCTCGTCCACAAAGCTACGCTTTTCACAAAAGCCATGCTTTGATCAACAAATGATCATCAACACATAGAAGCACTTAGCATTCACACTACCAAATTGGGAGTATATCGCTGATAACCTTAAACTACATAACCTCTAAGCTTATACGTCTCATGAAGGGTGTTAAGCTAAGAGAATAAATTCTCCGCCACCAACAGATATGTATTTGAAAGAAATCAGCTTTATATCTCAAGGTGTAGTGTCAGACACATATCAATACAAGTCTGTTCCAGGTTCGAACAGAACCGAAGGTACTCTCGAAGAAGCCCTTGCAAATCCAGGTATTCACAATCCCGATCGGACTTCCCATCACTTAGGGAATCTCTATACCGTAGCTACTCAGTGCGGAGACAATCGATAGGTCATCCTATCGCTCTCGCAAATACCGGTCTTCACCACCGGTCTACAAATGCAATCCATATCGTCGTACCACTATTCAGAATGGGTTATATGACACAAAGTCCTCTCCTGACTAAACCCAATAATGAGCGCAATATTTAAAACATATGGATATGGGATTTCAATTAAGTCACAATTTGATATATCGAAACTTTTCTTTCAAATGGTTTAAATCAATTACCATTTCAAATCTTTTAAATAAAAGATTCATTTCACAAAGTTCACCCAGTTTCACAAAGATTCATTCACGGATTTCCAAACAATTTCCATTTCAATTGGATTAATTCATTAAATCAAAGATATATCTCATAGCTTTCCAAATTCGTTTCCAAAGATTCATTCATAACTTGGAAAACTATTTTCAATTCAACTTGAAATTCCTTTTAATACGAATTGGTAGTTCATTACTTATGTGAAAGCTGTTATCATTTGAAAACAAACTGTTTACATTTCGGAAAATCCAATTTCATTTATACAAGCTAAAATCTTTGGGTTAATTCATATTCCCACAACAATACTTTAAAAATGGTTTAAAACCTATATAAGCTTGTATAATCCCTTTTTAAATCATAAATACTGAATATAGAATTCAATTTCAGATATTGAAATCCAATTTGAATCGAATTATTCAAATTCCAAATCTCTATTAAGTTAACTTTCGTTTTAAAAACACCTTTTCAAAAGCTTTCACTTTAAACCCCAATCCATTTCCAAAACCATTTGGATTTAAAATTCAAATCCAAACTACTTAAAAATCTGTGACTTAACCGATTTCCACGTGCAATCCATATTTGTGTGTGTATAGTGTAGTCCAGGGATTTTACACAATAGTGCGCAACATCAATCAGCACAGAGATATCAATATCGATAAGCGATATATTCCATAACGCTTATCTTCATTCACAGTTTCAGAGATAAAATAAATTTATCAATCACAAAGATTCATCATTACAATTCGATGTGGGTTTTGGATAACCAACTGGAATCCGACTCCCTTTCGCATTGAAATTCAAACGCCATTTTACGGGCAAAGGGGCTTTCACATATATACAAAAAATCACAGTTCAGCATAATTCACATCACACAGTATCACAATCACAAACAGAAATAACAATCCAGTATACAACATTTGATGATAGTCAATCATCTTCAATTTAAGGCAAAGGCGATTTAAAAAGATTAACCACATCGCTGTTTTCATTGATTTATTTAAATCAATGACTAACCATTCTTAATTATCAATTAATTAAATTTTTAATTGATTATTCTTTAACCAATTATTTTGATTGACCACTAATTATAAGTTAATTAACTTTAATCGTCTAGTTTAAAATATTTTATTACAAATAAATTAAATACTTAATTGTGAATTAATCAAATCTTTAAATTTCAAATTGACTAATCTCTAGTCACTTAGTTAATTACCATTTTAAATTAATTAATCATCTTAACTACCCTTCTTAACAATTAATAACAAATATTATTTATCTTAATTAACATTTAAAATCTTCTTTAAACTTTGAAATCAATTGTTAACTAAATTGAAACTTTAAATGTTAATTAACTTCCAACACTTGTTTTTATATTAACTACTTAAATAAAGTAGTAATTCGATTTTTTTTTAAAACATTTTAAAGTATTAATTGTCAAATAGTAATTATTTTGTTAACAAAAGAATTTGTTTACATAACTAACCCTGTTTAAACAAAAACCTGGAATTACCCAGGTTCTTGCTCGAGTTAAACTCGAGTTTCTCTCGTTCCTTCCCCGAGTCATCTTCTTTCACCCCCGTACTCTCTTCTTCTTCTCTTTTTTTTTAAAAAGTTCAAGATTAAATCGGTAACTAATAAACTGCTGCTCCACAACCTCGAGATCCTCCCCGAAGAAAACCCTCATCTTCACGAGTTTATACTCGAGTTACTCTCGCCCAAAACACAGACATAATATCATCGCTGTGCACATGCACAGCGCATCACCGTCGCTCCGGCGACTCACACCACTTTCGGCAAGTCGAACAACATCACTACTCACGATAACGCTCATCAATTCAACGCCAACGACCCTAGATCGAAATCGAACCTTTCGTTCGAAAACTGGAAGACGTCACTGCAAAAGATCGCCCCGCACCCACACCTCCGACCACCAGAGGTGCTCCAACTCCAGCTACGTCCTCGTCAACCTCCGCACTCTCATCTCCCAAAGCCGCGTGCAACTCGATCGACCGAAGAGGGATTGCATACCCATGAATCCATCTTGAAAAAATTAGGTTTAAAATCCTAATTCCCTCCGTCGCGGTCTCCACGATGAACTAGAGTGTCTCCGCCTATTTTTCCCAGACTCGCCATACCCCTTTCCACCTCCACCTGAAACCTCGACCACAGAAGATTCTCCGACCACCTGAATTTTGCCTAAACTCTTTTCCAGTTCATCTCGAAACTACTCTAAAAACACATAATTAAAAATCATCATTTAAATCTTAAAATTCATATCTACGAATAAGAATTCAAGTTATATAATTGAAGTACAAATTTAAAACATTCGAATTCAACATATATTTGCATTTTGCTCTGTAAGACTAAGATTCTAGCTGTGATATAACACCAGCTTGTTTAAAACAAATTTTTAGTTCTTGATTTATGTTTCAACAACTTGTTTTGTTTAAAATTGTAAGCCTAATACTGATTGGATGAGGATGTATTGAACTTCCTAGTTTTTTTTCACTCTGAAACCAGAAACAAAGAAGAACAGATTTACAATCATATGAATGTACACAGAGCTAAAATTGGAAAGCAAATACTCTAGCAAAACAAAATGTTAACCATGAATCATACATACAGATTCCATTCCACTTCGATCTTGAAATAATTTGCTTACTCACAGGCATCAACACTAAAAGAAATTTCTGCGTAGAAATGTTCGCTCACCTGAAATGTTTTAAAAAGAGAATTCCTTTGTTTGTAAAAACTGCAGTTTTCCTTTCTTCTTCTTTTCTTCTGTTTTGTTATTGAATGAATGGTAGATTTAATTGAGGTTTTGTTTAAGTTTTTAAGATGATGCTTACCCCAGATTTTCATAGCTTGGATGGACGAACTGAAATGAAGATGATATTGATATATAGGAAACAAGTTACAGGTTAATTATATTTGTAACAACCCAGTACTTCGCAACAATTAATAATTGACATTTAAACGATTTATATTGTCGCAAATTTCCATTTGAAGTTTTTTTAATTTTTAGTTGAAATTCTTTTAAATATGGTTTAAAGGATTTCTGGGCTTTGAATTCTCGGCCCACTTGATTGTTTGATGCCGTGATAATAATTAAACCCGCCCCCTTTTTATTTTTCCCATTCGTTTTTAACCCTAAAATTAAAATCGAGCGAAGAAAATTAAAAATGGCGGTCTCTCTCGTCCTACCCCATCTTCCCAAATTAGGGTTTCGTTCGTTCTGGCTTCGCTCGTCTCTGTGATGCTTCAATTCGTCGATAAGGTGAGTGAACCCCTTCACTCACATCTAATTCATCTCGTGTTTCGACAGTTAGTTTTGTTTGAATTTCGATAATTTTTTTATGGTTTCAATTCACCCACGGCTTTGAGTTTTTGTGACTTCAGTCACTTGATTTTGGGCACTGACTTGTTTAAACGTCGGCCTTGGCATTTTTGTGACATTTGATTTCTGTTTTGTTCTAGTTCGTGCTTTTCTATGGTTAACTAATTGATGCTCACAGTTTTGACTTTTTTGGTTAAACTGTATTTTGATTTTCGTGAATTTCTAGCATCACCAATCCTTAGGGCTTTGATTTTTATGGCCCCTGTGAGCTTCGTCGCTGGCCATCTTCGTAATCATTCTTGAAGCATTGATTTGAATTTTTGATAACCACGGCTTTTAAAAATGTTCGACAGTGCTTCGTCCCTTACCTGTTGCACATATAACCTGCTACCTGTTGGACATGCAGCGCATTGATTTTCTGCACTTTGTCTAGTATCATTTGTGTGCAATTCAGTTTGCATTGTGTTCCCTTTGTTGAACTGCCTTATGTCATACTCGTTGATGTCTTTGTAGTTTTCTTCCAGTCAGCAATTACTGCCTTCATGTCTATCATGTTGCATATATTCTGTAACTCACTTGTGCTTGTTTGTGCAATTTGCCATTGTATCATATATGACATAGTTTGCATTCGAGTAATTACTGTTGCCGTGAACTGTTGCCACAACGTTCATGCGCATTTTCTATTTAAGTAAAATTGATTTCGAGTTGAAATATTAAACACTTGAGTTTCACTGTGGCTTTGGCTCTTGATGTAGTTCGAATTGTTTGGTTGACTTATCTGTATATATATGCATACATACATTCGTATGTGTGTATGCATGTATGGTTGACCACTGTTCGAGTTATGTGTTGTCTCATTGTATTTGCATTGTGCTTACTGATGCGCACTGCAGTGACTTTGTACATTCTGTTTCACTTCGACTTGAAGCTGGTTCTCTCAATTGCTTGTTTCATTTGTGTTTCCCTGCTGTGACTCTTGTGGTCATGCTTGTGTTCTTATTTTTGTACTTCACAGTATTGCATATCGATCACCATCTTGCTTCATTGTGTCTGGTTTTGTGATGGTATGACTATAGTTGTCTTCATTCTGTACATGTTGGTAGTATGTCCATCACTTGTATGTGCCTCTGCATTCTTGTTTCTGGTGCACAGTTGAGTGTTGTTTCAGTTTGACCTTGCCGTCGCCTGAAACAATGTATTATGGGCTGATCTTGTTGTAGTGCACACTTGTTCATCTGAAACTCTGAGTTGCTTTTCTATGCACTGTGTACGTGCATTATGTCCTTATAGAACTGATTTGTTTAAACTGAATGATTCAATTGCATTGAGTTCTTATTCCCTGTAGTTCATACTACGTATATTTATTTGTGCTAGTGGCTATGCATATTATATATGCATGTGCTTGGTTGTACCTGTCTGTTTCACTGCCTTTTGTGCATGTACATTGCTGCTATTATCTTGTACTTCCAATGTGCACTTGTTTGTACTGTCATTTTGCTGGAATAACTTCGGCATTGTTTTGATGCATTTGCATGTTGTTTCAGTCTTCATGAACTGATGCATTTGGAATTTGTCTAAGCTTTGCATTCTTCATGTAGCCTTGTGTTGAAACCAGTTTTAAAAACTCGGGTTTGACCTTGTGCTCGTGTCGTGATTTTAAATATATTTCACCTGAGTTGAACCCGTCGTTTTATTTTGGGCTTGACCTTGTGCCCGATTGTGTACATCGTTACTGTTGTGGCAAGGCAGTGCACGCAAGCGTGAACTGCAGCCACACGGAATTGAGTTTTTGGGGTACATTATCACTGTAGTGGCAAGGCAGTGCACGCAAGCGTGAACTGCAGCCACACGGTACAACATTTATAATATTCTATCTTGTTTCGATTTATTGATCTTATGCATATTCCATATCCTGTAGTGGCGGGGCAGTGCACGCGTGCGTGTACTGCAGCCCTACTCGACTTAATATTTTAATGGATATTTCAATGGTTTGAACTGTTTTGTTTATTTCAATTCAATATTCTGAATTGCATTCTAGTTTGGTTTAATTACTGTCATCTATTCATTATTTAATTATTATTGCTTCTATGCACTAATAACTGAGTTTGAATTAGACTGACCCGGGTATTATTTTCTTTTGAATTTAATACTCGAGTCAGACCAAGTATTTCAGGTTGTAGATATTCTGCTTTGGGTTGCTGCTAGAGCTATGAAGTTCTTTCATATCTTTTGGAGTAGTCGTCGTCATCTGTAGTAGTCTGTATAATTTTATAGGAAGATATGTGTTCATGTATATTATATACGTTAATGTACTTGTATATGTAACTTCCTGAGTCGACTGTGGTAGTTGTATCATATGTACCGCGTCATATGTATTGTATCAAATGTATTGTAACTAACATCAGTTATTGTATATATGATACTTTCTGTTTTATTTGTGTTTCGCATTATATTATCTGTGTAATATTTTATATTTACTATTCTAAACTATTACGAACCATCGTAGTTCGTTTTATACTGGAATTGGGGTATGTCGATGGGAGAATATAAAGAAGATATGAAAAATGAAAGAATATTTATATATATATATATACCACTCCTATCGAGATAACCAATACTAGTGTAAAGCCTAACTATTGATGGCCGCTCCTCAACAGCCTTATTCTCCGTGCTAGTTGACAGCACCACACAGTAGTGTTCTTGGCTAGCGTGGGTATAGAGGTGGGGCGTCACAGCTTGGTATCAAAGCCTGGGGTTTAGAACAAATATAAAACATAACTTAGATAGTACATGTGTTACAACTGTTTGTCGACGTTTTATCTCTCATATTTGCATATGATTGTCTTTGACTGTTAGGTATGAATTCCTAACGCTTATTCATATGCATTTGATTTTGATTCTTGTGTTTTCGGCTTTGATTTGATTTAGCCGATGATTGATTTTGTTCGAATCTCAGCGATTCTGAACTTGATATTTTGTGTTTTCCTCGGCTTGATTTCCATTCGACTTCGGTCACTTTGTTTTTGAGAAATTTCTAAATTCTTGATTTCCAAGACTCTGACTTGGTTTGCCGTTGAGTCCTTTGATGATGATGTTGAATCGTTTTGTACTCTATTATGGCCATTAATTGTTGACTTCGACATTGATTTGATTTTTCTTTTTGTTGAAGTCATTTATACATTTATGCTCGTTTTGCTTAGTTATCCCATTTGTTAATCGACTCTTCTTTTTCGATTAGTGTTATCTCCTTTGCTGACTTTGATAACTTCTATTTCGGGAATTTTTGGATATTCCTACTTTGATGGATTTAGAATCGAATTATTCGGATTTTATTCAGGTCTTCGACTGTGAATTTTAGTGAATTGATTTGGTTTCCAAATTTAATCGATTCTTGTTAATTCCCCGATTTGTTGCTATCATTTATTAGCAACTTTGATAACATTTTCTTCGGTATTTTCGTAAACATACTTAATGGATATAGTATCGATTTCTTTGGATTCTATTCACATCTTTGTATGTTAATTCTTGTGATTAATTGTTCCTACAATCATTTTTGTGATTTGTCACTTTAAAAATATAAAGGTTTTCTATACTAGTAGTAAATATCAAAACCCTTTTCTCCAAACGATTTCAAAACTATTTTACTACAAAACTCTTTTCCTAAACCGTTTTTCAATCTATTAATATATACTAACCTTTATTTCACTCGTATGAGAAATCTAATTAAACGGCTTAGCAAAACAGGTGGTATGAAACGCTCGTGTTTACTTCGTCGGTTAAGTTTTGGACTTGTTCGATTGAACCACTTGTGACATTTTTCTAGTGAAGATCTACAGTTTGTTCGTAAATATTTAAGTTAAGCAAGTGGTTATGGGACATGAAGCTAAACTTTTATATTTACTAGCTTGGTGTAATTGACACTTCTCGTTGATCTTGATGATCGCTTTATGAATTAGACTAGCAATTGCGCGATGTCTCTTTCATTGCAAGGTTAGGCTAGACACCACTTGTGTGATTCCACTCACACATACCTTTTTGGTTTTTGGTTAGCCTAGACACCATTTGTGTAACGACCCAAAATTTTTATTAATTAAAATTTGAATATTTAATTAATTTTAAATATTAATAAGTGAATTTATAAGTCAAATAAATTTTAATTTGAATTATTGGACTCAATTGGATAATTAAATCGATAATTTAATACGTTAAATTATGGAAATAATTGAAAATATAGTTAAATATGATTGAAAATGATTTGTAAAATTTTATTTTATCATATGGGAGTTAGAATGATATTTTAGAACTTTTAAAATCGAATTAAAAGTTAATTTGTGAAAATTGAATATTTTAATAATTTAATCGACTAGTGAAAATAGTCAATTTTTGAACAGTCTCAGAATTGAAAGAAACCAGTTCCATTGGATCCGTAATGGTTATTTATTATTGGATTTCAATTTTCGTGTCAATCGGAGTTACCGTTTGATCATGGCAGCTCGAAACGCATCGATTTATTTTTAATTTAAATTTGGCGAGCTAAAATAGCCATTTTTCAAAAAGTCTCAGATTTTGACGAAACCAGTTTCATCGGATCCGTAATGTGATATTATTGTAAGGTTTCAAATTTCAAGTCAATTGGATTTACCGTTTGTCCGTTACAAATTAAAACGCCTAGAAAATCGCTTAAATCAGTTTAATTCAAATTGAGCGTTTATAGCCATAACTCACACATATGTCCGAATTAGCTTCCGAAACCTATTCCATTGTGTCCGAAACGCGGGGTAAACCCTAGGAACGTCAGTTTCGGCGCGTAAATCGGAGTTCGGAATTTCCGGGATGAATAGTGTTTCGTCGGTTCCTTATAAATAGCCCTTCACTCTAAAAAAAATAAAAAAAAATTACAAAACTCTAATTTCATAACCCTAGCCGCCTCTTTATTCACCAATGGCCAGAAATTGCTCCCACTTTTCCCTCAATCTCTCTCAATCCAGCAAGAATTAGCCAAAGTTGTTAACTACAACATCGAAGAGCATAAAGAGAGCTTTCAATCCATACGGTTGAGATCTGAAACGACGTCGCGTAGGAGGAGAAAAAGGGGGCCGACGTCCTACAGTTTCGCATGCAAAACGAGGCTAATTGGAGGGCCGAGTGTGCCGAGCTTCAGGCCGAGCATGGTTGTGGTCGAGAGCTTCGAGATGGCGGTGGTTGGATGTGGTTTCATCGAGTGTTGGAGGAGAAAAATCAAACCCTAATCATGAGCTTATGGGTTTGAACGGCCTGTGCGTGCGTGAAGGAGAACGAGAGGGAGAGGAAGAAGAGAGGAGCGGTCACGATGCAGTGGAAGCAAGATCTACGGCTATGGGATAAGTTAGGTTTAATATTTGAAAAGAAATTGTAAATTAATTTAAGTATAAATCGTGTACAATCTTTAAAAATTCATAACTTTTTCATACGAGGTCGAAAACGCGCGAAACCAGTTGCGTTGGAATCGTATGGACGAGCACTACGCGATGGAGTTGGTTTGGAGTCGATTGGAGTTAGTGAGAATTTTGGGTAAAATTAAACGTCCGCTTAATTTTATTCGAAATAAATCGCTAAAACGGAATTTAAAATCAAGGTGAGAACTTCTCACTCAATCGAATCAGTTTCGATTTTATTTTAAATAGTTAGATTTAAAATATTTGAATGCATGTTTGAATGATGATTGATATCTATTGATTGTTAAAATAGACATTATACGCCGTTAGTAAGCGGATGTTATTTATTAAAAACATATACCGCGAATATTTCATAAACAGTGAAATTGGTATTATATATAATATCAATATATATATATATTGGCATATGTATATATTGCAGTTGTTGATTTCCCGCATTTTTTAGCGGATGAGACCCTATTGCGCCGTTATTAAGCGGATAATATTTAATAAGAACATATACCGCGATAATTTCGTACTGGAGCGAAATTGGTATTGTGCTAATGTTTTTGGATGCAGGAAAACAGGTTGGAGGGATCCAACTGGATTCCTCAACAGTTTTTATTTGATTTCAGATATTTTGATATTTGATGGATTTTCATATTGATATATGATATCGTTGTAGTCGTGATTGACTATTTGGTGTGTAGCATCATTGGACCAAATTTTGGGATTTTAAAATGATTTTTAAAGTGATTTTTAGAAAGTTTACGTTTTATAAAATAATTTTGGAATTGATCCATTTTATATAAATAAACGTTATAATTTTTAAGGTTATAAAAATTATGATTTTTAAGAAATATAGTTAAAAGCTGATTTTTTTGAAAATAAGGAATTAATGACTTTATAAAATAGTTAAATTGGGATTTCTGAAATAATTGTGAAAAGTTTAAATATAGGATTTATAAAATTTGATTATTTTATAAATCAAAATGATGAAATTATAAAGGAGTTTAAAGACGTTTTTAAAATATTAATATGAATTGATTTATATAAGAGATTTATAAATGGATATTTATAAATTGAGATATTGAAATTATAAAACGAGTTTTTATAAGTTTTTGAATGAAGTGAAAATGAATTTCATTAAAGAATGGAATTTATAAAATTATAAATGGTGAAGTCATAAATGAAAATTATAAATAGTAAGATTTATAAATTTTGTGAAGTTATTAAAGAATATATTTGGATGAATAATTGAATCTTAAAAGTTATAAGATTTATAACTATGAAGTCTTTAGAGGAACGATTTTGTAAAATAATCGTTTTATAAGTATTTAACTTATAATATGAACTTTTAGTTTATAATCGAGTTATAAACTGGAATAGGTTAATAAAAGAATTTATAAAAAGGAAGTTATTATAAATAAATAGAAATGGAATTTATAAACGTTGTTTTATAAATTCGCAAATGACTTATTTTGACAAGAAAATTTGTTGAAACCTATAAATGGAGTTATATTCACATTTTTGAATAGTGAATAATCCTTTGAATTAAAATGAATAAAAGGATGAAATTGTTAATGAAGTATATTCACGTTTTTGAATAGTGAATAAGATGTTAAAGAAATTGTTTTGAATGTGATATTTCAAATAAAATTAAAACGATCTAACGATGTTTTAATTGTGTTGAGATTCGAAACCATAGATTTCAACATTTATTGTTGAAATAGATGTTTTCAAGAAATAGAAGGAAATAATAGACTATAACACTGTTGTTATAGTAAATGATTTCCGAAAGGAAATGTTTTGCATAGTATTGGGATTTATATATCTATTTTAATTTCGAATCCCTATACTAGTGATTTTGGGTTGTCGTAACGATGTTTTACGTAACATTCGTTTTGGCCCAAATAAATAAATATGTTTAAGAGAATGATTTCCTTAAAGAATGAAATATATACTTAATCTCGATTTAAGTATATTGAATATTTTCTAAGTGTTGAAAATAAATAAAATTTGTGAATTACTTATGAATAAATAAGTATGGAAATGTTTTTCCAATATAAAGCGAATATTAGAGAATTTATCTTTTTGAAGATAAATTGAAAATGAATATTATAAATCGAATTGAAGTCGTATATTCATTAATACTTTGGAATGTAAATTCACTATTGAATTTATAAAAGAAAGTAGAATTGGTTTAAAAATAAATGTTGATTTATTTTTGAAGTGTGAAATTATATATCTAGTGAAGATATTTTGGAAAATAAATAATTTGGAAAATTATTTGGAAACTGGTGATGTGTGCATATCCATTGATAGTTCAATAACCGACTATCAATATTTCCCTTTGAATGGGTATTTGATGTGATTTGTTTGAATGTGAATGCCACACTTATTTTTGAATAAGCGCTCACTATTCGGGTTAACCGGGAAAGGACCATGGGGTCGTATAACCCATTCCGAATATGTGATACGTCGTTATGATAGCATTGAAGATCGGTGTTGAAGACCCGATATTTGCGAGAGCGATAGGATGACCCGTCGATTGTCTCTGCACTGAGTTGCAGCGGTATAGAGACTCCCTAAGTGATGGGAAATCCGATCAGGATTGTGAATATCCGGATTGCAAGGACTTCTTTGTAAGTGCCTTCGGTTTTGTTCGATCCCGGAACAGACTTGTATGGATTGTATGTCTGACGTTGCAAGTTGAGATATAAAGCCGATTTCTTTCAAATATATTTCTGTTGGTGGCGGAGAATTTATTCTTTTAGCTTAACACCCTTCTCTGAGACGTACGAGCTCAGAGGTTATATAGTTGAAGTTATCAGCGATATATTCCCAATTTGGTAATGTGACATGCTGAGTGTTGCTGTAAATGATCATTGTGTTGATTATTGTGATAGGATCGTTTATTTGATCGTCTATCTTGGTGATCATTGTGTTGATCATTTGTTGACCCAAAGCATGGCTTTTGTATAAAGTATGTTTTTGTGGACGTGACTTCGTCGAGCCTCACACCCCGGAAATGGTCAAAACAGGAAAGATGCGGCAAGGTTATGAGGGGTAGCACCCTTTAGGGTATGTACATTTCCTTCTGGATAGAGGTGGTATCATGGTATGGAGCCCAGATATTTAACCTATGTGGTTACTACGAATTTATTACTTTGTGGTTGTTGGTTTTCGGGATCCCGTGAGAAAGGTCGTTTACGATCGGGGAATGGCGTGCTCGTGTCAGTAGTTACCCAATTAGGGGTAACCCGGCCTTATGTTGGCAGAGTTCCGGTTTGGTTCTCGGGGATGTCTTTCCAGAGGCATTCTCATGTGGCAATGGGAAGTTCCTTGGCCTGACCATTTGTTGGAAATCCAAAGAAACAATACGTGACTTGTACGGTTTTAGTTGTAGAACCTGCCATCTAATATGGTAGCTATTAGTAGGCATAATATAATGGTACCTATGCTGGCTAAGATTTATATTCTACTTTCGAAATGAATTTCTTCTACACTATGCACTAATAATAATATCAAATGTTCTTTTTAAATGTGTATCAAGCATGTTTGACTATCATAAGGAGAAATCTTCTCCAAGTCTGCGTTTGCATTGTGTGTGTGGCAGGAGGTCTTATGGTAGTCTCATTTTTAAAAGCATTGCGAATTGATTTAAAAATATTCCTCTATTTTGATTTTAAAGATAAACAAACCGTTTTGAGTTCTCACACCAGTCACATGACTGACTTGGAGTTTATTATTTTCTTTCCTAAACTCTGGGTGCCCACCAGTTTCCACACGGGCAGTCAAGAGTTAAGGTTTATCAGGATATTCTGGATATTCTGGAGTTGCTGGAGGCAAGCTGGATGGATGGCGTATGACTAGTATATAGTATTTCTTTTTCCGCTGCACTGTTTGTTGTTGTTGTACACTCTGATGATATGATGTAATGAAATGTGATGTAATGTAATAACTGATATAGTTCTTTGTTTAAAGATTATTCATTTATTATTATATGTTGTTCCGCTGCGAGTTGTGAGATTCTGATGTTGTTCTGTTTTCTTTCTGTTCCGTTCTATTTTAAAATTTTCTATTTTCTTTTCCCTCTATCTTCTACCTTTTTCTCTCTTTCTCTTTCCTTAAATTCTTTTTAAAAACCCTAACTATTCGGTTTTTCGGCAACGAAAAAATCGAAACGTTACAATTTGTGTGATTCCATTCACACATATCTTTTTGTTTGCGAGGTTAGGCTAGACACCACTTGTGTGATTCCATTCACACATACCTTTATGCTTTTTGGTTAGCCTTGACCTCATCTGGGTGATTTAGACTCACTCATGCGGGGTAGCTCCCCATGGTCTTCAGACCGTCATGTGATAGGCCTCTTTCCCTTTCTCTGTGATATTGAGTGATCTCTGGATGATTATGACGATCATCTTTGTGATTTAGACTAGCAATTGTGTGATGTCTCTTTCTTTGCTTTCTGGTTAGGCTAGACACCACTTGTGTGATTCCATTCACACATACCTTTATAATTTTTGGTTAGCCTAGACACCATTTGTGTGATTCCATTCACACATATCTTTTTGCTTTCTGGTTAGGCTAGACACCACTTGTGTGATTCCATTCACACATACCTTTTTGCTTTTTGGTTAGCCACCAGGAGATATCGTCTCGATTTGCGTTGCACGTGCTGGTGATTTTTCATGCTCACGTGTAGGTGAGTTTTCATACTCCCATTTGAGTTTCCATACTCCCATTTGAGTTTCCGTACTCCCATTCGAGTTTCCGTACTCCCATTTTGTGATATCTGGATTTCTTGTGTAGATTTCTAGAATTTGTGTTTTCTGGATTTCTTGTGATGATTTCTAGAATTTGTGCTTCACCAATTTTCATGATTTCTATTGATAAGTTTTATCAATTTTTGTGCATTGGTGAATTCGTGTGTTATTGACTTGTTATGAATACAAGTTTAGGGTATGATATCCCTTTCTACCTTTGAGAAGATTCTTGTGACATTTTTGATAAATGAAAATTCATTGGTATTATATTTTAATGCCAATTATTTCGATGAAATTTTGACGTATGTCGAAGTTGCTACTGACGTTGCTATTTTATATCACGTGTTTTAAAAATTTGTTATTCTTCAAAATTGTTTCAAAATAAAAATTAAATTGATTTCAAAATTTTTTTTACACTTTACGCTTTCAAAAGAATGAGGAAGCGATTTAAACGTTTCAGAAAAATCGAGGACTATGACCCCTTTCTTTTACTGATTCGCTTAATTCCGGACTTGTCCGTTTGAGAATGTGAAATGTTATTTTTTAAAAATACAAAACTATGCACTTTCAAGAAGACGATGAAGTGAATTAAACGATTTAGTAAAACTCGTGGTTATGGGTCCTATGCGTTTGCTATTTCGGTTAATTCCGGACTCGTTAATTGAAAAATTTGTGATTTTTGATTATCGTTTTGATAATCGGATGTTGGTGATTTCTGATTATCGTTTTTGATAATCAGATATTTATTGTTTCTAATTATCGTTTGTGATAATTAGATATTTGAGATTTAATTATCGTTTGTAATAATTAAATATTTGTGATTTAAGATTTGATTATCAATTGTGATAATTAATTATTCGTTGATTTGTGGTTTCTAATTATCGTTTTTGATAATCAGATATTTATTGTTTCTAATTATCGCTTGTGATAATTAGATATTTGAGATTTAATTATCGTTTGTGATAATTAAATATTTGTGATTTAAGATTTGATTATCGTTTTGATAATTGAATATTTGCTGATTTGAAATTTGATTACCGTTATGGTAATGCCTGATTATCGTTTTTGATAGTTAGATATTTGTGTTTTCTAATTATCTTTGTTGATAATTAGATTTTTGCTGTCTCCTAATTATCGTATCGATAATTAGATACTGCTGTTTGAAGATTTCTGTATTCTGACTATCTATTTGATAGTTAAATTTTGTTGAGAATTTGTGAATTTCTTTTATGAAGTTAAAAGATTTCTTTAGTATTTATATAGTACTACGCCGGTGTACCGGTTCAATTTTCTGCTATTCATGACGTTTTCTACGTCCTCCAATTACGGAGATGCCTTAGGGGTTTCCGATCCTTATTCTTGAGCAATCTTCTATTCACATCATTGCTTCGGGGGTGTAGCACCTTCGAAATAACGATGTTTTTCTCGTGAAAGCTCTATGGTTCTCAAATCCTATGGATTTCACTCCGGAATCCAGAGAATTCATCGAGCAAACACGTTCAGGCTTTCTCTTTCATGCTCTTTATGTTGAACTTCCTATTTTCAAATTTCTTCATCTTGTGATGATATGCTTTTATGGTTGTTACCAGTTGTCCAAATATTCCTTATGATTGCGAGGACACAATTTCTTTAAGGAGGCGAGTCTGTAACAACCCAGTACTTCGCAACAATTAATAATCGACATTTAAACGATTTATATTGTCGCAAATTTCCATTTGAAGTTTTTTTAATTTTTAGTTGAAATTCTTTTAAATATGGTTTAAAGGATTTCTAGGCTTTGAATTCTCGGCCCACTTGATTGTTTGATGCCGTGATAATAATTAAACCCGCCCCCTTTTTATTTTTCCCATTCGTTTTTAACCCTAAAAATAAAATCGAACGAAGAAAATTAAAAATGGCGGTCTCTCTCGTACTACCCCATCTTCCCAAATTAGGGTTTCGTTCGTTCTGGCTTTGCTCGTCTCTGTGATGCTTCAATTCGTCGACAAGGTGAGTGAACCCCTTCACTCACATCTAATTCATCTCGTGTTTCGACAGTTAGTTTTGTTTGAATTTCGATAATTTTTTTATGGTTTCAATTCACCCGCGGCTTCGAGTTTTTGTGACTTCAGTCACTTGATTTTGGCACTGACTTGTTCAAACGTCGGCCTTGGCATTTTTGTGACATTTGATTTCTGTTTTGTTCTAGTTCGTGCTTTTCTATGGTTAACTAATTGATGCTCACAGTTTTGACTTTTTTGGTTAAACTGTATTTTGATTTTTGTGAATTTCTAGCATCACCAATCCTTAGGGCTTTGATTTTTATGGCCCCTGTGAGCTTCGTCACTGGCCATCTTTGTAATCATTCCTGAAGCATTGACTTGAATTTTTGATAACCACGGCTTTTAAAAATGTTCGACAGTGCTTCGTCCCTTACCTGTTGCACATATAACCTGCTACTTGTTGGACATGCAGCGCATTGATTTTCTGCACTTTGTCTAGTATCATTTGTGTGCAATTCAGTTTGCATTGCGTTCCCTTTGTTGAACTGCCTTATGTCATACTCGTTGATGTCTTTGTAGTTTGCTGCCAGTCAGCAACTACTGCCTTCATGTCTATCATGTTGCATATTTTCTATAACTCACTTGTGCTTGTTTGTGCAATTTGCCATTGTATCATATATGACATAGTTTGCATTCGAGTTATTACTGTTGCCGTGAACTGTTGCCACAACGTTCATGCGCATTTTCTATTTAAGTAAAATTTATTTCGAGTTGAAATATTAAACACTTGAGTTTCACTGTGGCTTTGGCTCTTGATGTAGTTCGAATTGTTTGGTTGACTTATCTGTATATATATGCATACATACATTCGTATGTGTGTATGCATGTATGGTTGACCACTGTTCGAGTTATGTGTTGTCTCATTGTATTTGCATTGTACTTACTGATGCGCACTGCAGTGACTTTGTACATTCTGTTTGACTTCGACTTGAAGCTGGTTCTCTCAGTTGCTTGTTTCATTTGTGTTTCCTTGCTGTGACTCTAGTGGTCATGCTTGTGTTCTTATTTTTGTACTTCACGGTATTGCATATCGATCACCATCTTGCTTCATTGTGTCTGGTTTGGTGATGGTATGACTATAGTTGTCTTCATTCTGTACATGTTGGTAGTATGTCCATCACTTGTATGTGCCTCTGCATTCTTGTTTTGGGTGCACAGTTGAGTGTTGTTTCAGTTTGACCTTGCCGTCGCCTGAAACAATGTATTATGGGCTGATCTTGTTGTAGTGCACACTTGTTCATCTGAAACTCTGAGTTGCTTTTCTATGCACTGTGTACGTGCATTATGTCCTTATAGAACTGATTTGTTTAAACTGAATGATTCAATTGCATTGAGTTCTTATTCCCTGTAGTTCATACTATGTATATTTATGTGTGCTAGTGGCTATGCATATTATATATGCATGTGCTTGGTTGTACCTGTCTGTTTCACTGCCTTTTGTGCATGTACATTGCTGCTATTATCTTGTACTTCCAATGTGCACTTGTTTGTACTGTCATTTTGCTGGAATAACTTCGGCATTGTTTTGATGCATTTGCATGTTGTTTCGGTCTTCATGAACTGATGCATTTGGAATTTGTCTAAGCTTTGCATTCTTCATGTAGCCTTGTGTTGAAACCAGTTTTAAAAACTCGGGTTTGACCTTGTGCTCGTGTCGTGATTTTAAATATATTTCACCCGAGTTCAACCCGTCGTTTTATTTTGGGCTTGACCTTGTGCCCGGTTGTGTACATCGTTACTGTTGTGGCAAGGCAGTGCACGCAAGCGTGAACTGCAGCCACGCGGAATTGAGTTTTTGGGGTACATTATCACTGTAGTGGCAAGGCAGTGCACGCAAGCATGAACTGCAGCCACACGGTACAGCATTTACAATATTCTATCTTGTTTCAATTTATTGATCTTATGCATATTCCATATGCTGTAGTGGCGAGGCAGTGCACGCGTGCGTGTACTGCAGCCCTACTCGACTTAATATTTTAATGGATATTTCAATGGTTTGAACTATTTTGTTTATTTCAATTCAATATTCTGAATTGCATTCTGGTTTGGTTTAATTACTGTCGTCTACTCATTATTTAATTATTATTGCTTCTATGCACTAATAACTGAGTTTGAATTAGACTGACCCGAGTATTATTTTCTTTTGAATTTAATACTCGGGTCAGACCGAGTATTTCAGGTTGTAGATATTCTGCTTTGGGTTGCTGCTAGAGCTCTGAAGTTCTTTCATATCTTTTGGAGTAGTCGTCGTCATTTGTAGTAGTCTGTATAATTGTATAGGAAGATATGTGTTCATGTATATTATATACGTTAATGTACTTGTATATGTAACTTCCTGAGTCGATTGTGGTAGTTGTAACATATGTACCGCGTCATATGTATTGTATCAAATGTATTGTAACTGACATCAGTTATTGTATATATGAGACTTTCTGTTTTATTTGTGTTCCGCATTATATTATCTGTGTAATATTTTATATTTACTGTTCTAAACTATTACGAACCATCGTAGTTCGTTTTATAATGGAATCGGGGTATGTCGATGGGAGAATATAAAGCAGATATGAAAAATGAAAGAATATTTATATATATATATACCACTCCTATCGAGATAACCAATACTAGTGTAAAGCCTAACTATTGATGGCCGCTCCTCAGCAGCCTTATTCTCCGTGCTAGTTGACAGCACCACACCGTAGTGTTCTTGGCTAGCGTGGGTATAGAGGTGGGGCGTCACAATATTGTTTTGTACAAAGGTCAGAGATTGTTTTCTTGCAGCCTACACTTTTGACCAGAGAAGTTCTAATTTTGGAGGCTATTTCGGCTGAGAAGATGTTAGTTAGTACATTTGTTTGCTTCTTTGTTTACATGAATACATTTTACTGTCTTGTCTTATAAGCTTATAAGCTTATGCTTATCAAATTATTATTTTTCCTAGCCTACACTTATCTTTTTCTACATAGTGGCTGATGATTATATTGTGTGCTAAGATATTTTGGCATTAATTGTTGTTTTGTCATCTTACCCAAGTTAATTCATATATATCTTTATTTTCTTTGCTTGTTGATATGATTTTAACATATTTTCGCCTGAAAGATTTTCATTTTGGTGGCTAAGAAGATTTTTGCTGTGCTGAGATGATTAAAATGTGTGCTAGGATATGCTTTTACATTAATTGTTATTGTCTTCTCTTCCAAGCTTACATAGATATTTATATTTTTTTTCTTATTTTCTTTTGTTAATTTTTTTACATAGAAAATTTGTTATTTCTTCTTGTCTTTGTGCTTCATAAGTTTACTTAAGTATTTATTCTTGTTTCTTTTGAAGTTCAACAATCCAAATATTTAATTTATAACATATATTTTATTTTTTATTTTACACTTATATTTAATATTAATAAGATAAAATTTATTTTATACTTTTTATAACTTCATAAAGAAATGAATTAAAAAACAATTTATACCTAATCATACAAATTATTCTTTTCCAAAGTAAAATCTTTAAATCCAATTCATTTTGAATTTCAAAATAAAAATTTTATTTATAATTTAATTCGATTGAAAATATTTATTTTGAGTTTCAAATCCAACATGTTATTTCAAACATTTATTTTTGAATTCCTAATTAAAATTCTATTTAGAATCATATTTATATATCTATATTAATAAACAAATATCTGCTTACTTTGGAAAATAACAAATAAATTTACAATTTAATTTCAAAAATTAAATTAATTACCAATTTAAATTTGTTTTAAAATCGGGATCGTTACAGATTCCCCCTTAAGAAATTTCGTCCTCGAAATTTGCCAGGGAGATAACAAACGTAGAGAGACAGTTTTCCAGGTTAAACTGGATATCTATTCTGTATTTGGCTCACCAAATCAGAATATCACCAATATGAGAACAAACTCAAAAAAAAAAATTTCACAAGATACTAGGGTTATCCGGATCTACGAAGTCTTCAGGGCATTAGTTAGTCTGAAGGGATAACTAACCATTCGTAGAACATATCCGGACCCAAAAATAGATAGATCTACGGATACAATACCAAATTTTTTTTAGTTTAAACAAAGTATACCTATCAACCATTGTAACCAAAGCAACCAATTCATCCAAATAAACATTTCTGAACTATTTGGAGTTTATGTCCCTTGCAAATATATCAAATCTTCTTCCTGCATCTACCAGGAACCATCGAAGAATAGAAAAGAGATGCTAAACGAAAGAGATTGATAGAAAAAAGATATTTTCGTTGTTGTAGGGTACTGACCATTCGCAGTGGTACTCCCCCGTCCCCTATCTCGTCCTCTTCTCGCACTCGCACTCACTATCAGTAGATAGTAAGAGAATTTCCCGAGGCATTCAAACGGATATCTTAAGGATTACTCATTCTAGGGTTTACTTTACCCTATCTCTAATGAGCAACTTAATGTGTTATACTCCTGAGCTAAAGTTTTAACCCTCGGCTCTATACCACTTATAATGATCCTGACTCGACCTTCGAAAATCGGCATCGAATACGACACTCGTATTCCAATGCCGCAGATCCAAATGTCGAATCTGGTTCGTCGGAGCTTATAATACCATTAAGTACAACACAGTGGAAGAAAAAGAATATATCAATATACAACATCTGATACAATATCCAGATGCAATGTTGATACAATGGAATTATACAACTGAATATCAATACTATCAGAGATACAAGACATAGCAGTGGAAAAGAATATCTTCAATGCCAAACTCCAAATACTCCAAACCACAAGTTTGAACCACCATCAAGTTCCACCAAGCTAAGCAAGGTCATCTGTAAAGCTGAAGTGTAGAAAATGCGATCCACAAATCCAAATGGCTCGAAGCTACCGACTCTACACCTACTATTCGACTATCTAAAAACCCAACTCTAGAGTGCCCTTGTGGAAAATAGTGGGCACCCAGAGTTTAGGGAAGGAACAATAAACTCCAGGTCAGTCATAGGACTGGTATGAGCAAATAAAAACAGTTTATCTTTAAAAACAAACAAAAGATTTTAAAACATTGAATACCACAATGCTTTTTGGAAAATGAAACTACCATAAGGCCTCCCACCGCACACACCATGCAAACGCAGAATTGGAGGAGATTTCTCCTTATGATAGTAAAAAATGCTTAATACGCGAAAACCATTTGGATATTATTATTAGTGCATAGTGCAGAAAACCTTTCGAAAGTATAATATTAATTTTAGCCAGCATACCACATTTCGTCGTATGCCTACTATTGCTACCATGTTCAATAGCGGGTTACCGCCACATTCCATGGCAGGTATACAACTAAAATCGTACAGGGCACGTATTGTTTGATTGGATTTCCAACAAATGGTCGGGCAAAGGAACTTCCCAAATAAAATGGAACGTCTCTGTAGGGATGCCCCCGAGAACCAAACTGGATCTCTACTGCATAAGGCCGGGTTACCCCTTCCCGAAAGTAACTACTGTCACGAGTATGCCATCCCCCGGTCGTTACCGACCTTTATCCGAGGCCTCTTAGTCCAACAACCGCACAATAAAATATCTAGGCTCCATACCATGATACCAACTTTCATAAAAATCAACATAAGTAAATATGTAGGCTCCATACCATAATATCACATCTTATCCATAAGGAAATTGTCATACCCTCAGGAGGAGCGACCTCCAAATAACCTTGCTACCACGATTCCTGTTTCGACCATTACCGAGTTGTGAGGCTCAACGAAGTCTCATCCACAAAGCCACGCTTTTCTCAAAATCCATGCTTTGACCAAAAAATGATCAACAATTGATCATCAACACACAGCAGCACTTAGCATGCCACACTACCAAATTGGGAGTATATCACTGATAACCTTCAACTACATAACCTCTGAGCTCATACGTCTCAGAGATGGGTGTTAAGCTAAGAGAATAAATTCTCCGCCAACAACAGATATGTATTTGAAAGAAATCGGTTATCTTAAGGTGTAGTGTCAGACACACATCCATGCAAGTCTGTTCCGGGATCGAACAGAACCGAAGGCACTTCCAAAGAAGCCCTTGAAAATCCGGGTATTCAAAATCCCGATCGGACTTCCCATCACTTAGGGAATCTCTATATTGTAGCTACTCAGTGTAGAGACTATCGATAGGTCATCCTATCCCGCTCGCAAATACCAGGTCTTCACCACAAAGTGCTATCCATATCATCGTATCACTATTCGGAATGGGTTATATGACACAAAGTGCTCTCCCGCTAAACCGAATAATGAGCGCAATATTTAAAAACATATGGATATGGGATTTCAATTAAGTCACAACTTAATAAATCCAAACTTTTCTTTCAAATGGTTTAAACCAATTACCATTTCAAATCTTTTAAATAAAAGATTCATTTCACAAAGTTCACCCAGTTTCACAAAGATTCATTCGCGGATTTCCAAACAATTTCCGTTTCAACTGGATTAATTCATTAAATCAAAGATTTATTTCATAGCTTTCCAAATTCGTTTCCAAAGATTCATTCATAACTTGCAAAACTATTTTCAATTCAACTTGAAATTCCTTTTAATACGAACTGGAAATTCATTACTTATGTGAAAGCTTTTATCATTTCAAAACAAACTGTTTTCATTTCGGAAAATCCGATTTCATTTATACAAGCTAAAATCTTTGGGTTAATTCAAATTCCCACAACAATACTTTAATAATGGTTTAAAACCCATATAATCTTGTATAATCCCTTTTTAAATCATAAATACTGAATATATAATTCAATTTCAGATATTGAATTCCAATTTGAATCGAATTATTCAAATTCCAAATCTCTATCAAGTTATTCAAAATAACTTTCATTTTAAAAACACCTTTTCAAAAGCTTTTCACTTTAAATTCAATCCATTTCCAAAACCATTTGGATTTAAAATTAAAATTCAAACTATTTAAAAATCTGTGACTTAAGCGATTTCCACGTGCAATCCATATTTGTGTGTGTATAGTGTAGTCCAGGGATTTTACACAATAGTGCACAACATCAATCATCACAGAGATATCAAATCGATAAGCGATATAATCCATAACGCTTATCTTCATTCACAATTTCACATATAAAATAAATTTAACAATCACAAAGATTCATCACTACAATTCGATGTGGGTTTCGGATAACCAAATGGAATCCGACTTCCTGTGGCATCGAAATTCAAACGCCGTTTTATGGGCAAAGGGGTTTTCATATATATACAAACAATCATGCATAATTCACATCACACAGTATCACAATCACAAACAGAAATAACAATCCATTACACAACATTTGATGATAGTCAATCATCTTCAATTTAAGTTGAAGGTGATTTAAAACGATTAACCACATGACTATTTTCATTGATTTATTTAAATCAATGATTAACCATTCTTAATGATCAATTTATTAAATTTTTAATTGATTATTCTTTAATCAATTATATTGATTGACCACTAATTATAAATTAATTAACTTTAATCGCCTAGTTTAAATTTTTTAATTACAAATAAATTAAATAATTAATTGTGAATTAATCAAATCTGTAAATTTGAAATTGACTAATCTCTAGTCACTTAGTTAATTACCATCTTAAATTAATTAATCATCTTAACTACCCTTCTTAAACAATTAATAATAATTATTATTTATCTTAATTAACATTTAAATCTTCTTTAAAATTTGAAATCAATTATTAACTAAATTGAAACTTTAACTGTTAATTAACTTCCAACACTTGTTTTTATATTAACTATTTAAATAAAGTATTAATTAGATTTTTTTAAACATTTTAAAGTATTAATTGTCAAATAGTTATTATTTTGTTAACATAAGAATTTGTTTACATAACTAACCCTGTTTAAACCAAAACCTGGAATTACCCAGGTTCTTACTCGAGTTAAACTTGAGTTTCTCTCGTTCCTTCCCCGAGTCATCTTCTTTCTCCCACGTACTCTCTTCTTCTTCTCTTTTTTTTTTAAGTTCATGATTAAATTGTTAGCTGATAAACTGCTGCTCCACGACCTCAAGATCCTCCACGAAGAAAACCCTCATCTTCACGAGTTTATACTCGAGTTACTCCTGTTCGGACGACGGAAATTCTATCGGTTTAGAAAACCCTCGAACGAATTTAAATTAAAAATAACCGCAAGCGCACGGTGTACGAATGTAGCACGCGGCGAATACGGGTCGATCCACAGGGAATTGATGATTTAAATTTCTACTCAATCAAATTATACCAAAGTCGAGAGTGTATTTAAGCTTGAAAATGAGAAAATGAACTAACTAACAAAGGAAAAGAAATGCAAATGTGAGAGTTAAATGACAATTTAGAGAATAAATCCACTCTCTAGATCATGTAGTTCAACACATGAAATCATGATCTCTCTTTTATGGTCATTATTGTTTTAATTGATGTGTTTATCATAAGTATGACATATTTGAGCTATTAATTAGCCAACATAAGCCATCAAACTATAACACACCCCTTAAAGCACTTACTAACTTTCATGAAACTTGACAAAGAAATGAAAATGAAATCTATTTTAAGTATGGCCTATTAACTATTGATTAGAAACATAGACCATCAAAATTTAATTTCAAATCACTTTCTTATGCCATAATCATATATTCATGAAGAGGCATTTGTGTTAATGATTGTTTAAGCATAGCCTATTTGGTGTCAACAATATAGACTATCAAATTCAAAGCAAAGACAACAAATTAAACCACTTCAAACATTGTCATTAAGCACAAAAAGAGAGCATGAATTGACAAAATGTTGAAGCTACATTAATTAGAGAGCTTCATTACCCCTAAATTGAAGGGGTTTAGCCTCTCATATTTGTCATCATATTAACAAATGTAGCAAGCAACATTGAATAAAAAAAGAGGAAAAAGAGAGCAAAATGAAAGAAAAAATTATTCTACTTGCATAAAAGAGAAGAGATCTACACTACAACATGAAAGTAAATGAACATGAAAAGGAAAGAGCATGTATTAAATTGCATAAAAAAATTACATAAAATAATGGCTAAGTAGCCATGAAAAGAGAAAGAGGAGCTTTCATTTTATTTTGGATCTAAACTAAACTAAAGAGAAGGAGGCCTAAGAGAAACCAAGTAAGAGATAAAGATTACATGAAACATATGGGTATTTATACATGTATGAAACCCTAATTCATATTTTTGGGGAATGCCCAAAATGCCCATGAGGTAGTGTGGCCACCAAGTAATCATTAGCATGTCATAATCCCCATTTAAGTGTACATGAAGCCATTAATTCCATAAACATGTGCATTAGGCTCTAGTTTGTGCATTAAGGGGTAGGTAGGTGGGGTCCTCCATGATCTTCACTTTGAATTATTTCCATCTTCATTCCTTTGTATTCATTTTGTGCATGCATATTCCTTCATGAACCCACTTGTAATTGAGTTTAATTTCCTACAAAATAATATAAAAAAATTCCAATTAAATTCTCAAATTAATATACGCACAAAAATGACAATTTTGCCCCTGGATGAAGATGAATATGTGACAATTTCAAATAATATGAATTTTGGTTTAAACAAGTTAAAATACCCAGTATTATCATTTATTTAATTTAAATAGATTAAATATAGTGGTAAAAATATGCATATTTACGTGCACATCAAATACCCCCACGCCTATCTTTTTATTCGTCCTCGAATAAGGAAACACTAAGTTAAATCCGTTTTCGTAGGGAGCACGATTGCATTGAGCGTATGCAATAAGCCGTTAAACCTTTGGGTGTCCCCAGTAGGACGAGTGTTGTCTCGTGAGGGTTTTCAGCGGATACTACCCACAAAATCCAAATGCAGGATGAAAATATTTACAAAATGCAAGATTTATTCACAAAGAGATGAATGCGAGTTTTTGAAAATATTTACAAATGAAGGATTTATTTTTAAATTGACACGAATAAGTTAAATATAGGTTTTGGTCATTATCTTGAAATTTAAGTTATTTACTCGTCAATAATTCCAATAAGAACGAAGTTATCATAACAAATAGACTATAGTTTAACTCGTTGTTTTGGTTAATAACATAGTGTAACTATGAAATGAATCCATAGTTGATTATCAAAGTTTATCAAAGTGGTATTTTCATTTCTATTCAATAACAAATCAAATCAAATAAGTAAAAATAGTGCTAGGATTTCAATTGCTTTCTCTCTCATTATTTGCAAGAAAAATTACACACCTAGCTCAGTTAAACTGAGGCCAGATATACCACCCATGCACTGCCTTTCGGGCTTATGTGAGGGGAGTACAGAGCATGGCGAGTGTACACACTTTCATGTATACACCTATCGACCGTAGGTGGTTTTTATTAAGTCTATTTCTTTCTTTTTTAATATGTGTTCCGTACATGCATAACAGTGAGGACTTTTAATTGAGTATGAAAGCACATAATCAACGATTCCAACTAATTCACCCATGCATAACCGTGAGGACTTTTAAATGAGAGTGAATACTTTGGATGTTATTTTTTTTATTTTTTTATTTTTTTTAGAGAAGAGAGAGAGTTTTGCAAAATCATCTTAGCACCATTTAACTTAGAAGATAAAAAAATGTTATATCCTTTACTTTAAATCAACCACTTTTTAAAACAAAGATTTTCAATTAGGATGTATTTCATAATTAATACGTATGATCTTCCTATAACTAGTTAAACCATTATTATTTGTAATCAAACTTCATTTTTATTTTTGTTAAGACAAATAAATTTTCAAAAATTTCAATTTAATAAACCAAAACCATATATTTATCCTATAATGTTTCATTAAAAATTAATCAAAAGAAAATATGTTTTGGGATTTTTTAATTTTATTTTGTGTTTTTAAAAGAAAAAGCAAAAATAAACCATGAAAAATAAAATAAAAATAAAGATGTGTCTCCCCCAACACTTGATTTTGACTGTGTCCCCACAGTCAACCCAAGTGGAAGGAGAAAAAATAAAATAAAAATCCGATATTTACATGAAAGATTATTATTTACAAGAGATGAGAAAGTATACAGTCAAAAAGTAAATGAAACGGTCTTCTAAAGACCGATCATTTGTCTCGTCAAATGTGCGAGACACAGCTTAAGCTCGAAAAACCAAACCATAGAAGATTTCAAAGTTGAACGTTGATTTGGAAAAACGAACGTCGTTTTATTAAAAATCGTACAAGTTGTTTTATTGTCGATGATTTTTAGGGCCGATTTAATAATTGGTTGAAATTCAAGTTTATTTTCAACAAATTGAAATTCAAATTTGTCACTGAAAACTTCTTCAAAATTATTGATTTCAAAATCAAAATGGTGATTTAAATATACCCCTTCGTAATTTAACAACTCGTCTTCGGAAATTCCATAAAATTCGTGTTCATTAAATTCGTCTTCCTTTATTGGATTATCAACAACTTTATTACATGTCTCAAGTTCATAATCCAAAGTTGTTGTATTCAAATTTTCGAAATCGACAAAAGAAAGATCGAATTTTACATTTGGTTCCACACCCTTAAAAAAATTGAAATCCAACTCAATTACCTTGTTTTCAACAACTTCATTAAGATTGTTATTTTCAGTTTCAAAAGTTGTTTTGAAAATCATCGATTTAGGTAAAAGATGGATTATCATTTAACTCATCACATGTTGGGATTTGATTTTGTTTATCACGTTATTTCATATATGTTTCAAACAACAAATTTGTGTGATCATCGTAAACTTCATTCATTTGCTCAATAAAGTCAAATTTGTAATTATAAACTTGAAATTTTCGATTTGGACTTGTTGAGAACAAGAATTGTCAATTTCGATAAATGGTAGATTATTATTTGATTCTTTGCTAGTTGAGATTTGATTACGATTTTCACGAATTTTTTTGTATTTTTCAAGTAATAAATCCCCGTTATCTTTTTCCATTTGGTTAAAAAAATCAAATTCATGTTTATTAATTTGAAATCTATCATTTCAAATTTGTTGATAACCAAAGTTTTCAGTCGTATCATTATTGAAACTATTCCCATTGCCAAAATTATTTGAAAATTGGTTCCCATATTCGTCTTGATTTGGAAATTCATCTTGAAACTCAAAATTGAATTGGCATGGGTTACACTCGAAATCATTTGAATTTTGAAGTGAATTCAAATTTTGATTATTTTGAAAACCTTGATTTGAGTTATAGCACAAATATGAATTGCACAACTCATTTATCTCTTGGTTTTGTTGCGTAGAGAGTTCAAGTAACGAGGAAATGCCATTTTCAAGAGTTGAGGGTTGACCATTATTTTGAAAATGTGGTGGTCCAAAATTCGAATTGCCTAAACAAACGTTATTGTTAAAATATCCACACGAATTTGGAGTGAACTCATATGGATTATATTGATTTTCACAACTAAATTCAAGTGAGTAAGAAAAAGGAAACTCGGACATTTTGAAGAAATTTTTTTTGTTTTTTTATAAAGAAAAATATTTTAGAATTTATTTTTCCAAGTGGAAAATTGATTTTTGCTTTGTTTTTGGATTTTCAAATTTTTTTGGCTTTTTTTTTTAAGAAAAAGTTTTATATATTTTTTTGGATTTTTGTTTTTCTAAATGTTTTGGATTTTTGAAATTTCAAAGGAAAAGGATTTAAAAATTTCAAAGAAAAATAAAAGGAATATTTACAATTTTTTTTTAGTTTTGGATTTTTCGAATTTTTTTTTAAATATGCATGAACTAATGCTACTAAATGAATGCGGTGGTTAATTACAAATGATTTATCCTAAGTTATCCCAACATTGTATAATTACAAATTGTCTTAGATAAAAAAGATAGTTCTTAGCCAGGTAACGAGCAGGTTATATCGGTGCACCACGAATCACCATAGCAATGCAGCCGAAGGTTTAAGTACCTTCAGAGGAACAACCACTATAATATTTATGAATCACCGTAATATTTATAAATGGTTATTACTCTGCCGTAGCCTAGACACCAAGAAATTAAATTGTTCAAGGAAGACAACTTGTCAATACACAATTAAGAGTTATCGATGTCTAACCGCTATTATTAATCAAAATCTAGGATGAAATGCAAAGCAGAAAATAAACGTGTTTTAACAATGCAACTACGATGAATTTTTGTTTTTGTTTTTGAATTTTTTTTTATAAATGCAAATGCAAACAACCAACTATGCAAGACAAATAAAAACAATAGATATAACAAGCATGCAGTTTATTTTATTTTGGCAAGCAGAGCGAAGCAATTATTTTGGCAGTAGTTCTTCTCCTTCTGAAATTCTGCTTTGGCAACCTGAAAAAAAAACAGGATACATACAAATTTTTTTTAAAACAAGTTAAAACAAAACAAATCTAATTTTTTTTGAACAAATCAAAGCAAAAATAAAAGAAAACAAATTAAACAATTTTTTTAGGATGGATCAAAAAATATGAAAACAAAATTATTTAACTAAAAACAAACAATTTTTTTTTTACCATCCTCGGCCCGTTCAACAACAAACCCACCCGGCCCATATTTCTATTAATTACACACAGAAGAGTAAAAACATCTAAGAAAATCATCTCCCATCAATTTCCTCGTTCAAAACAGAAATCGATTTCCACTAGTTACCCAAAACCGAAATCAATTTCCCAAAGCCAAACTTTTATCGTTTGATGTCGCAACGATTTTAGCGATTCGATGTTGGATTCGTGGTTGATCGATGCTTACGATCGCGATTGGTTGTTGAAGCGATTTAGGGATTAAGGCAGTTGTATAATCGACGACTGAAGATTCGAGATTGTTGCGGGGTTGCTCAGGGCTGTGTAGTGGTTCGAATTGGAGGGTGATTTGTTATCGCGAGTTAAGTTGGAGGTCGAATTCAGATGAGGTTAAGGCGATGCTCGGTATTGGGTTCGAATTAGGGTTTTTGTAGCAGGTGATTTTCGTTTAGGTTGTTGGTTCGTGACTGTTGCAGGCGATGGGGATTTGGATGAAGTCGAGGATTTATGTTACGGCGACTCGAACTGCTGGCGATTTCGTTGAAGTGTGAGGTCGCAGTTAGTTTGGTTGATGATGATGTTGATGTGGTTGAAGGGACTATCGCAATGGCAGTGGTAGGTGATGGTTTGATGTTGGAGTTTAGGGATGTTTGCTGTGATGCTGCAAGAATTTGGTGATTTCTGTGACCGTAAGGACTGCAGTTGTAGGCAGTGTCAATTGGAAGCGGCTATGTGTATTTGGAGATTGTCGCAGTGAACCAGAAGGCAGAGATTCAGGCAGTGGCGGATATGAACGGCAAGGAGCAGGTGGTTGTGTCAGGAAAAAATGGGGCAATAGAGCGGCGGTGAGCACAATGTAGCAGTAGGTTTAACAAAGAACAGTGAAAAGAGAGTAATGTATTTGTAACAGTGAAAAGAGAGTAGTGAAATGTACAATTTGAAATATGAAATGAATATAAACTTCTATTTTTTTTGTGTGTTTTTTTTTGAATGAAATGAGAATGCAATGTTCACCGCACAGAAAACGAAAAATGCAAATGCACAGGAAATGAAATGCAAAGAGTGCACAAAGAAATGCACACAAAAGAAATGTAAACTAAAAAATAAAATGCAATGTGATTTTTTTTAATAATAGATATGCATATGCAAAACAAACAAAAAGAAAACAAGCACACAAACAACTGCAAGCAAAAATAATTCGAAGAGTAGAAAATCAAAATCAAGCACTTCCCCGGCAACGGCGCCAAAAACTTGTTCGGACGACGGAAATTCTATCGGTTTAGAAAACCCTCGAACGAATTTAAATTAAAAATAACCGCAAGCGCACGGTGTACGAATGTAGCACGCGGCGAATACGGGTCGATCCACAGGGAATTGATGATTTAAATTTCTACTCAATCAAATTATACCAAAGTCGAGAGTGTGTTTAAGCCTGAAAATGAGAAAATGAACTAACTAACAAAGGAAAAGAAATGCAAATGTGAGAGTTAAATGACAATTTAGAGAATAAATCCACTCTCTAGATCATGTAGTTCAACACATGAAATCATGATCTCTCTTTTATGGTCATTAGTGTTTTAATTGATGTGTTTATCATAAGTATGACATATTTGAGCTATTAATTAGCCAACATAAGCCATCAAACTATAACACACCCCTTAAAGCACTTACTAACTTTCATGAAACTTGACAAAGAAATGAAAATGAAATCTATGTTAAGTATGGCCTATTAACTATTGATTAGAAACATAGACCATCAAAATTTAATTTCAAATCACTTTCTTATGCCATAATCATATATTCATGAAGAGGCATTTGTGTTAATGATTGTTTAAGTATAGCCTATTTGGTGTCAACAATATAGACTATCAAATTCAAAGCAAAGACAACAAATTAAACCACTTCAAACATTGTCATTAAGCAAAAAAAGAGAGCATGAATTGACAAAATGTTGAAGCTACATTAATTAGAGAGCTTCATTAACCCTAAATTGAAGGGGTATAGCCTCTCATATTTTTCATCATATTAACAAATGTAGCAAGCAACATTGAATAAAAAAAGAGGAAAAAGAGAGCAAAATGAAAGGAAAAATTATTCTACTTGCATAAAAGAGAAGAGATCTACACTACAACATGAAAGTAAATGAACATGAAAAGGAAAGAGCATGTATTAAATTGCATAAAAAAAATTACATAAAATAATGGCTAAGTAGCCATGAAAAGAGAAAGAGGAGCTTTCATTTTATTTTGGATCTAAACTAAACTAAAGAGAAGGAGGCCTAAGAGAAACCAAGTAAGAGATAAAGATTACATGAAACATATGGGTATTTATACATGTATGAAACCCTAATTCATATTTTTGGAGAATGCCCAAAATTCCCATGAGGTAGTGTGGACACCGAGTAATCATTAGCATGTCATAATCCCCATTTAAGTGTACATGAAGCCATTAATTCCATAAGCATGTGCATTAGGCTCTAGTTTGTACATTAAGGGGTAGGTAGGTGGGGTCCTCCATGATCTTCACTTTGAATTATTTCCATATTCATTCCTTTGTATTCATTTTGTGCATGCATATTCCTTCATGAACCCACTTGTAATTGAGTTTAATTTCCTACAAAATAATACAAAAAATTTCCAATTAAATTTTCTCAAATTAATATATGCACAAAAATGACAATTTTGCCCCTGGATGAAGATGAATATGTGACAATTTCAAATAATATGAATTTTGGTTTAAACAAGTTAAAATACCCAGTATTATCATTTATTTAATTTAAATAGATTAAATATAGTGGTAAAAATATGCATATTTACGTGCACATCACTCCCGCCCAAAACAAAGACATAACATCATCACCGCGCACATGCACGACGCATCACCGTCGCTCCGGCGGCTCACACCTCTTTCGGCAAGTCGAACGACATCACTACTCATGATAACGCTTATCAATTGAACACCAATGACCCTAGATCGAAATCGAACCTTTCGTTCAAAAACTGGAAGATGTCACTGCAAAAGATCGCCTCGCACCCACACCTCCGGCCACCAGAGGTGCTCCAACTCCGGCTACGTCCTCATCAACCTCCGCACTATCATCTCTCAAAGCCACATGCACCTCGATCGACCAGAGAAGGATCGCAGACCCATGAATTCAGCTTGAAAAAATTAGGTTTAGGATCCAAATTCTCTCCGTGACCGTCTCCACGATGAACTAGATTGTCTCCGCCTATTTTTCCCAGACTCGCCATACTCCTTTCCATCTCCACCTGAAACCCCGACCATAGAAGATTCTCTGACCACCTGAATTTTGCCTAAACCCTTTTCCAGTTCATCTCGAAACTGCTCTAAATACACATAATTAAAAATCATCATTTAAATCTTAAAAATCCTATCTTCAAACAAGAATTCAAGTTATATAATTGAAGTAGCAATTTAAAACATTCGAATTCAACATATATTTGCATTTTGCTCTGTATGACTAAGATTCTAGCTGTGATATTACACCAGCATGTTAAAACAAATTTTTAGTTCTTGATTTATGTTTCAACAACTTGTTTTGTTTAAAATTGTAAGCCTAATACCGAATGGATAAGGATGTATTGAATTTCCTAGTTTGTTTTCACTCTGAAACCAGAAACAAAGATGAACAAATTTACAATCATATGAATGTACACAAAGCTAAAATTGGAAAGCAAATAATCTAGCAAAACAAAATGTTAACCATGAATCATGCATACAGATTCCATTCCACTTAGATCTTGAAATAATTTGTTTACTCACAGGCATCAACACAAAAAGAAATTTCTGGGTAGAAATATTTGCTCACCTGAAATGTTTTAAAATAGAGAATTCCTTTGTTCGTGAAAACTACAGTTTTCCTTTCTTCTTCTTTTCTTCTGTTTTGTTATTGAATGAATGGTTGATTTAATTGAGGTTTTGTTTAAGTTTTTAAGGTGATGCTTACCCCAGATTTTCATAGCTTAGATTGACGAACTAAAATGAAGATGATATTGATATATAGGAAACAAGTTACAGGTTAATTATATTGTTTTGTACAAAGGCATAGATTTTTTTCTTGCAGCTTACATTTTGACCAGAGAAGTTCTAATTTTGGAGGCTATTTCGGCTGAGAGGATGTTAGTTAGTACATTTGTTTGCTTCTTTATTTACATGAAAATATTTTACTGTCTTGTTTTATAAGCTTATAAGCTTATGCTTATCAAAAAAATTTTTCCTAGCCTACACTTATCTTTTTCTACATGGTGGCTGATGAATATATTGTGTGCTAAGATATTTTGGCATTAATTGTTGTTTGTCATCTTTCCCAAGTAAATTCGTATATATCTTTATTTTCTTTGTTTGCTAATATGATTTTAACATATTTTCGGCTGAAAGATTTTCATTTTGGTGGCTAAGTAGATTTTTGTTGTGCTGAGATGATTAAAATGTGTGCTAGGATATGTTTTTACATTAATTGCTATTTGTCTGCTCTTCCAAGATTACATAGATATTTTTTTTCTTACTTTCTTTTGTTAATTATATTACATAGAAAATTTGTTATTTCTTCTTGTCTTTGTGCTTCATATGTTTACTTAAGTATTTATTCTTGTTTCTGTTCAACTTCAACAATCCAAATATTTAATTTATAATGTATATATTATTTTATATTTTACACTTGTATTTAATATTAACAAGATAATTTTATTTTATACTTTTTATAACTTCTTAAAGAAATGAATTAAAACACAATTTATACCTTTAATAAATAATCATACAAATTATTCTTTTTCAAAGTAAAAACTTTAAATCCAATTCATTTTGAATTTCCAAATCAAAATTTTTATTTATAATTTAATTCGATTGAAAATATTTATTTTGAGTTTCAAATCCAATATGTTATTTAAAACATTCATTTCTGAATTCGCAATTAAAATTCTATTTATATTTATATATCTATATTAATAGACAAATATCTGCTTACTTTGGAAAATAACAAATAAATTCACAATTTAATTCCAAAAATTAAATTAGTTACCAATTTAAATTTGTTTTAAAATTGGGATCATTACAGGAGCTCAGGAGATGAGCTGGATAGAAGAAACCTATCAATTAGATTCCGCTATGTATTATGGGCTGTACAGACAGTAGTTAAGGACAAGTTATTATAACTGTCCGTATTTTTAATACTCTGATATCTTGTATGTATTTTGATAGTTACAGCTTTTCTTGTATAAAATGTTGTTATTTCATATTATATTTTGTTCCGCTGCGATTGTGCGATTCTGTGTTGTTGCTTCTATTTCTTGTTCTATCTCTTTTCTTCTATGCCCTGACAGCCTGGTATTTTAGGCACTCGATTACTTGACACTCTATACTGTGAACGGATTAGTGTCGATTTTTTGGGTCGAAAAGCCTTCGGGCCGATGCATGTGGTATCAGAGCTGAAGGTTAAGCGAGAATCTTGGCTTTGGTGGGGATTACTCATTAGAGATAGGGTCAGTAGTACACTAGAGTTGAGAGTATTATTTAAGGGCGTACTTGTCATTTTTCTTATATAATGATTATAAAAACATTTTTTAAAATGATTTTTATATAATCTTATATTTTGATATGTAAAGCAATAATTTTTCAAATTATTATAGTATACTAAGGGAGTTGGATGTTATTATTGAAATTAAATAAGATTGTAAGATTTAAGTGGTAAAACTTGTATAACCAAATAGAAATTTGGGTAAGGATTAACTATACAAATAAGTTAAGCTAAAAATGGATTCAAACCTGAATTTAAATCCTGGAAAATTCAAAAGGATTTTCAGAGTACTTGAAATAAGTTACCCTGATTGTATTTTTTTCCAATGAATAATGAAGAAATATATGGTGTGTTTGATTTCTATATATGATAATTATCATAAATTGGTTGTTGTGTCTTAATAAAGGGATGTTTATAAGCAATGATGATGCAAAAAGAAATGTTTTAATGAAGTAATTTTTTTATAAGTATTACTGATAAATTGAAATGGATTTAAATTATGGAGTTTTAAATCTAGACCAAGAGAAATTTGTAATCGTTTCAAAATGTTAAAAGAAATAATAAATAATATCAATTAGAATATTTTTGAATATGAAAATCCTATATAAAAACAAGAGTTGTTTTGAAATTTCAAAGGAAGTTGTTTTAAATAGAAACCAAGGACAGTTTAAAATTTAAATGTGTGACTTGATATGCAAATGAAATAAAATATGTATATATATGAGGTATATATGATTCAAAGTTGATTTTAAATAAATAACTGAGTGTTAAGTTTTGGAACCTCCTTAGAATGAGATGTATAACCAGAGAGGAATAAGTTTTTGAACTTATAAGTAGGGAAGCGATATTGATGAGAAATTTGAATTTGGAATGGAAATTTAATTTGAGCAAGATTAAATGGATTGAATGAATGGGAAATTCAACTTAGGGGAAGTTAAATAAATTCTGAAGTACAACCTAAATTGGAAAATTTCAATGTGAAATTTAAAATTAAACTTAGGGAAGTTAAATGGAAAAGGGAAGTATGGATTTGATAAAAGGCTACGTATGGATAATTTCAAATAGCTTTTGAATTAAAAAATGGGTTTCAAATTCTGGAAATTGTGATGATTGCTATTGATTTGTGCTTTAGATAATTTGGATGTTTATTTGCTTTGACATATCCAGCTATCATCCTGTTGTTATTAATAGTTCATATAAAACTGTAAATTTGGATTATTTTGAGTAAATTAAGAAGTGGATTGAAGTGATATACATCCAATCCTAAAATTAATGGAAATAAAAATTTATTTTAAAACTATCTAAATGTTTTTGATTCATAGAAATAAAAATTGAATTTATGAAATGGAATCATTTTGAACTTATGTTCAAAATGTTAAAAATGAATTTCTCAACTGGAATTATTTAAAGGAATGGGTTTTAAAATTTTGAAGTTGTAATTGGGTAATCAGTTGATTTCCGAAATTTAATTTTTTAAAACGATTTGGGCTCTTACTCGGACCTCACATAGGTTGAAGTAAAGGTAATTTAAATGAATAATTGAAATTTCAGCTCAAAATTTAAATTATTTTAAAGACTTGGTTTGTTAAATTAAATGTTAAAGCTTAATTTGATTCAAGTGATTAAATCAACATTTTAGGAACCGAACCCAAATTTATATAAATCAAGATGGTGTGAAATTGAGAATAGAATTGGAAATAATTCAAACTAAAACTGAAAGGGATTAATTGGGATTGTAATCGGAGTTGAATATGTTTAAATTCAAAATGGGAATTGATTTGAATTGTAATGGAAAATGGAAGTTAATTCAAATTGGAATCTCGATTGAATCAATTTAAGCGCAAACTGAAATTGGTTTGAATGGGAGATTGGATTTTGAGAAATATATGATGATTAAAAATGAAAGTTGAATAGCACTATAACTGAAAACATACTTTATAAAAAGTAAGAAATGTGGCAAATAACTTTGTAAAGGAAACCGAACTTGAATGTTTGAATTGGCATGAACAAAGTTATATATATATTTGTAATATATTATAACTCCCCTTATTGAAGTCATAACCAGAAGAAAAATCTTTGAATGATATTTAAAGGATAAAGAGTAATTTAAATAATATGAAGTGATCCAAAATTATTCAAGTTGAAAGAATAATCTTATATATATAAGATTAATTTTATGAGAATGGAACTAAGAAGGTTTTTGAAACCCATTAATGTTGAAAGGCTTTTAGTTTTGGCAAAATGAAATTTTTGGGACATTGGAAAGCCAAGTTTGAGAGCTATCGATTTTGAAGTTTATATGTGATACATATAAAGAGTAGGATTTGAATGATACTATATGTGTAAAGTATGAAATGTTTTGAGAATGCTATAGAGAAAAAGGAACTCCCATTTAGAGTTGAAACTTATAGTTAGGAGATCCACTGGGTGGTTCTGCCTTGAACTCTAAGGGGAGTTCTAAATTTTGATCTCAGAGGACCTCAGGAGAAAACTATAGTTCCTGTGGATTGTGGTTGGGGTAGTGTAATTCGAGGGCGTTGATGCCTATAGAGGCATTAGGGTTATGTTGTGACGACAACATAACTCTATTGTAACTATGATCTATTGTGTTTCCGTAGCATAAGTCAAGGGGCAAAGATTGCCTAAAATCTACATTTGATTTCGCTGGGAGAGCGACGTAACATCGGTAGATTGCGATCGATGTTGTCCATAGCGAATGTCGTGTGGCAGTGAGTGCCTAAGGAGACATTGGGACTCGACTGGTGTAGTCTATGATCTATGTGGTGAAGTTTCAATTGGCTACGTAATTCTAGGGCGCTAATGCCTACAGTTACATGGTTTTTTCTGTGATGGGAACGTAACCCTGGTTGTAGCTGCAATCTATGGCAGTTTCATGGCGAAATGGAGGGGTGCGGATGCGTACAGTTTTCTATGATTTCGCTGGGATGGCGACGCAATCATCGTGCTAGCTGCGACCCATAGAGGAGGTGATGGTTTCCATATTATTCTCACAAAAGTCTTTTTTTCCATGTATTTTCACTGGGCGTTGATAATGAGTTTACTAAGTACTTAAAGATTTCCAGTCCTATGTCTGATCAACATATGATTGAATTTATGTGAGAACAAGGATGGACTTGTTGAGACACCGAGTTATAAAAAGTATTTTTATATAAAGTTAGTTTGGAAATATTATGTATTTTTTTAAAGTGTTATAAATTTGTATAATAAAAGAGGAAGGAGTTTAAAGGTTTAAAAGAATGATTTAATACTAAACATCAAAATTAAAATTTTGGCTTCGTTCCGTTTCGAGGACGAAAAGTCCTAACGGGGAGGAATGTGACTACCCAGATTTTTTGATGCTCGTAAATGGGGTGATTAAATGATTCAATTTATTTGAATATTAATTGTGATAAATCAAACAAATAAATTTCCGATAGCTAAAATATCTGACTACAGATAAAATTGGTTTAATAAGTATATTAAGACTTTAGTTATAACATTCTAATCATGATAAATCCTATAGAAAGGAAAATAAATTTAATAGATAACTCCACCATTAAAAGTATATATGAATATATACTAACTTTGTGATGATTAAATATATATATATAAGTAAATATGTGAGGTATGCATGTATGTATACAAGGAGACAAGGTTGAGTATACGAATATATATATATATATATATATATATATATATATATATATATATACACATATATATAAGATAAAACAAGACAAGACTAGGTTTATACGCATATGTATGTAGTATGTATACACTTAAGGATATAGATACGTATGTAAACATACAAGGGGATATACCATTTAATGCATATACTCTCAAGCACACAATACATCAAATCCAGGCATACAAAACCTTAAATCAAAGTCACACAAAATCAAGCCAGGTCAAGCATGTTTCTAACCAAAGAAAATTAAATAAAAGAAGAATAAATCAAAAGAAACAGGAGAACAGAAGCTTTCTGTGTACAACAAAGAGCAGCAATATATTGTGTCTTATATATACCTCTACCAGTCTTCTTTTATTTCATTCATTCAAATAATATAAGAAAATAAAATACAAACTACCAGTAGAAACCTATAGAAGATGGTGTTCAAGACTGCAGCAAAGATAAACGAAAAAAAGCTAGCAGTAAGTTTTTTTCTTCAAAATAGTAGTACTCTGTCTCAAAGGACAATGTGAGTAAAAACCTATGCTTCCATACTTACCTATAACCTTGTATACATAAGTATACGTATATAAATTTAGATAAATTCTTGTACTTTTGTATGTGATCATGAGTTAAAAGATTCAAAGCTTATATAGACGGGATAAACAAGTTGTCATCACCTGTAACTAAAGGAAAAAACCAACTGTGTTTTCTTCTTCCCCTGTTTTCATGTTTATTTGAATAAATCTGTTAAACATCAACTTCAAAAATCAAAACTGAGTCATCTAGTTAGTTTTGAAACTTGGAATCAAAAGAAAGGCTGTTTCTTTACGAGTATTGATTGTTTTAAATTTTAATTTGTTGGATAATATAAAGTATAGAAGAGGAAAAACTTATATAACAGTGAATAACTCAAGTTTCATTGAAATTCGAGTATCACAATTTTCTGATTTGAATATATAACCTGGTTAGTTGGTTAAAAGTGTGAATTTTGGATTTGGTTTGGTAATTTCTAACATTGTGTAGAGGGAGAAAAGTAGGGTTAAACGGAGTTGAATTTTCGGGAAAATTCTGGCAACTCGGTGGGTTCATGACGAATGGTTGGTTGTGGAAGAGCGTAGGAAGAAGGCGTACATAGGAAAAATCGGTGATGAATTTTTCCTAGGGTGCCATGATGTGCGACGAGTTGTTTAGGGTTTAAGACAGGCTTTTTGTTGGGTTCGGTCGAACGGGAATGGTGACGTCGAGGATGGGATGGGAACATGCAGTCCAGGGGGAAAATAAAGTGGTGGTGATGGCGAGCCTCTGGGCAGATTCTGGGGACGGTGTGGGTTGGTGATACCTAGGCTAGGCGTTTTGGTGGTGGCTGGCGTTTCCCGTAGTTTTAGTTGAGGACTGAAATTTTGAACATGGATTCGAGCTACAGTTTCAAGGAGGTGGCTATGGCGACGTGGTCAGATGTGACATGGTAGGCTGGTCAACGGCGAGGTGGGGTTGTTGGTGACCGTGTGCACGTGCACACGATGGATCCACGATGATAGGCTCGTTTATCAAGGGGTTAAGAGCGGAAGGAACGAGAAAAGAAAAGAAGAGGAGTGGAAGAAAGTAACGGGCCGGAAAAAAATAATGGGCCAGAGAAAATAAGAAGGAAAGGATAAGGGAAATGGGAATAAAGGAAGTAAGGACGAAATAAAAAGTAAAAGAAAACTGTAAGACAAGAAAAATAATAGGAAAGGAACAATAGAAGGAATGAAGTTTTTTAATATATATTTTTAAGAAAATTTATATTTTCCCCTTAACTAAAAGGCTATTTCCATTTTAAAATCCGTAATTTAAAATTAAATGATGCTTTATAGTGGTAATTAATTATATTATTATTTTTTATTTGACTTAAAACTTATGGGTAATTAATGGAACTAAATAATTTAGTATTAGTTAATAAATTATTAAATTTGTAAACGAAAATGAACACGGTCAATCAAAGTTGATTAAGAAATGATGTGTGAATCTTTTGGACATTTGTTATTGACCATTAAATTGATTAACAATCTATATCTTGACTAAATTTTATCGGATATTTATTCCAAAATGCAGCAATAAGACTAAAATGATGACACGTTTTAATTGAAATAAACGTTTGCAATAAACTCCTATGCTTGGAAAGGTTGTCACCCTAAATAATAAATTGTTATTTAAAAATTTAACCTTTTATAGTTGTTACTTGGACACGAAAACGATGGGGTTGGATATCATTTATATCAAGAACCACTTCAATTTAACAAGCACTACAAATCCTTATGGGATTAACTATAGAGTCTAATTGACTGAAATTTAATAAAATAAATAAAATCTGATAATTTTGAATAAGTAACTACACTTAGACATTTGTGTAATATCAATTTATATCTGGTAAAGTGTTTGTATATATCAGATAAGACTTGTCTGAGTTTCCTAGGTTTTTCAAAGGAGTTTTATAACTTAAGTATTTTATATTAAATGGGTTTACTCACGCTGGTTTCCAGACTGACTTGGGTGTTACTTTATTTTAATGCTCCGTTCAGACCAAGTATTACAGATTTTCAGGTTAGGACGTTTGGAGATTAGGAGACGAGCTGGATGGTAGAAATGTATCCATTAGATTCCGCTGTGTATTATGGGCTGTATAGACAGCAGTTAAGGACAAGTTATTATAACTGTCCAGATTTAATATACTCTGATATCTTGTATTTATTTTGATAGTTACATCTTTTTCTTGTATAAATTGATGTTATTTCATATTATATTTTGTTCCTCGGCGATTAAGAGATTCTATATTGTTGTTTCTGTTTCTTGTTCTATCTCTTTTCTCCTAAACCCTGACAGCCTGGTATTTCAGGCACTCGATTGCTCGGCACTCTATAAAGGGAACTTATTAGTGACGATTTTCGGGGTCGAAAAGCCTTCGGCCGGTTACACACCTCCATAATCGTCGCCGACCGCCCTGCTCTTGCTACCTCCGCGCTCAACCACTCACGCGCGCGATCGTGAAATCGTCGTGAACCCCTAAACCTAAATGTAGTTCGCACCGCACCCTTCACCATGTTTCGCATGCGCCTCAATTCCCTCTCCCAGTGCTCAGCCTCCCTCGTGTGCGTCGAGCCATCTCTCACCATTGCTGTTTTTTTTCTTTTATTTAATGCTCGAATGGCCGTTTGATTTTGAGAAGAGGGAAAAAGAGAAAAGTGGGAGGGGGTTAAGGGTAGGCATATAGGTCGGCATGGAGTACGAAATGTTTACATTGAATGGATATATATTACTATAATAATTAGAAAACATCTCGCTTTTAAGCACCCGAAATTCTGAACTCCAAACGAAGAATGCCGCCTCGCGTTCATGATATTCTAACCCCATTTCGAACACAATGGAACTAGTCTTGAGGCTTAATTCGATCGTATTCAGAAGGTGGCTTTTCAAAATCAATTTATTTTAATTAAATTTTTTAAATTGATTTCTACGCGTTTCAAGCTCTCACGGCCGAACGGTAAGTCCGATCGTAATGAAATTTGAAATATTATAATAAATCACTATTACAGATCTTATGAAACTAGTTTTTTCGAAATCCGAGATAGTGGCCAAAATAGCAATTTTCACTGGTCAAATAAAACGAGTAATGTCCAAAATTAAATTTAATCGCATTAAATTCAATTTTTTAAGTTAACAATCTTTATTCATGTTTAAACAAAACTTAAATCAGCTTCCAACATCATTTTCATTCACATTAAATGAAGAATTCAATTATCTAAATAATTCCCAATATTAAATTTAACAATATAGTTATCTAATAATTTACGTGATTTCAAAAATAAGTTATTTAACTTATAAAATTTACTTTTAAACATGATTTCAAATAATAAACAACTACTTTCATTTTACAGTCATTCAATATCCATTATTCAATTCATGCTATTGATTATAACCACATTAATACATAGGATCACATTTCAATACTCATTATCGCCAAAATCTCTGAAATTAGTTATTTCAAAATTTTATTCGACTTCATATTAAATTACTACACTAATAAATCATTAAAAAATTATTCCCTTCGATTTTTTTTCAATGATCATTTTAAATTTAATAATTTAAAATAGTTAAAAATATGGATTAGTACAAATGGATTAGTAGCACATAATTTGCACTCAGGAAAATTTAAAAAAATATTCATTAGCCTATAAATCCGGAAAAAATAAGGAAAAAATTGATAAATATTCCGAATGGTTGTATAAACCATAACGATTTTTGCAAATTACTGTTCTCTAAAACATTTTAATTTTGATACTTAGTTTTTTCATCAAAAATTCAATTTAATGTACGTTCCACTGTTTCAGCCAAAATTAAATTTTAAATTAAACACTATCGTAAAAAAACATCAAATAGTATTACAATAAATTCAACCTTGAAATTATTTAGATTATAAGCAAAATACCCTACGTAGTACAAATAGTAATAAAAAATATTAATTCATGTAACGAATTGTTAAAAAAAAAATTAAAATAGGCCTTACTTATGTTATTAATTTGAATATGCTTTAACTTTGGTAGGTGATATGAGAAGTTGTTTTTATGTTTGATAACTAGGGTTTAGTTTGTTTTACATGCATCGCTCGGTGTTGCAAAATCAGATGTTTATATCTCCACTCGGTTTTGCCTAACCGATCGAAGTGGGTTTTTAAATTGTTATTTATGAATAAATTTTAAAACATATTTAAGTAGCATTTGTGATAGATTAGGTGTGTGTAGAAAGTACCACATTTTATTTTTTTGATTTGGTTGTTAATATGGCTACTATGCTATATTAAGGAAGCTATAAAAATTCAATTTTTATATAACGATTATGTTATAATATAACCATTAGAAAGCGAGATTGTTTTTTCTTCTCGAATACATTCTTTAATTTCCATGTGTTTTAAGATTCATCCTTTTGTAACTTAATGATCTGATGCAATCTCAAGGTGCAGCTCTATTTCAATAGAACATAGCAGTCTACTATGATTTCTATAGGATGTTATATTTTTTTAAGGCAATTTCGTGAGACTACTTTAGGATCTATAGGCCTATTATTTGGGCTTCTTTCGTTTTACATGTTTTATAAAATTATACTAGAGTAATAAATGAAACTCATCCACTTGATTTATATGTTTTGGAAAGGTAAAAAAAGAAAATAAGGTGATTAGAATAGAATTACGGAAGAAAGTGTCTAAGAGTGATATAGACTAATAAGTTACAGATTTGCAAACAAATTAGACTTTATTTATCTGTCTTAACATTAGATGAATGTAAGAGAATCACTAAAAAACTTTTGGTAGTGTTAAAGTAGGGGGAAATGATGGAATATTCAAATGGATACCATGCGACCAATATGGCATAATATTACTACATTAGGAAGTCTATGCATATAATGATTAGGTTTGGGGATTAAAAGAGAAGCATGCATGTAAATAGGTCCTTGAATTGACTACGAAAAAGGTCGTGGAGTGTTCATGTTTCTCAATTAAAATACCAACTCTTAGTCACTACCCCCACCGCATCTATCAATATTAAGATCTCGTTGTGATCCTAACATATGGCATGTAACCATATACTTTTGATGATTAATTGGTATTATATACACTTAGTACAATGTGAGATTTTTGTGTGTTTTCTTTGGGATAAGATTATCCTAGTGCAATGTACTAAATACAAACTAAATAAAGCACAATGGTCAAAAAGGTAATAATATTATTACTTATGGTGATTATTAGGGAATATAAAAATTTCCGCGGTATGTTGCTTATAGAAGTTTTGATATAGAAATATCGACGTACGACATATGTACTATAATTCAAAATTTGGTATGTATTGTTTCTATGGTGGGTGTAAACATTTATTTTACACATCTGAAATATTTGAGAATTTTACATCATAATCATCCAACTATATTAATATTCTCCTCAAGCCTATAGAGTTGAATTCATCATAGTTCTAATGATAATCAACTATCTTTGTATATGTCATTTGAAAAAATGAACGTAGTCGGTTGTTTATATATACCTTGACGAATATTTTATAATGATAAAACATTTAAACCTCTAGAATGATCGACCTGAATTATTTACAAGTGAATCAAAATATTTTAGTTCAGTAATGTATTTGAACTCAACAAATATAATGCAATGTGAGAGAGATAAAGTCATCATAAAAAAAGAATGAGTGATTAAGACTTCGTAGTCATGACAAGTAGAAAGAGAGCAGTCTTCTCCTAATAATTGTCTTTTATGGATGCGTGATCTTTAACATAAGTTTGTTAGTACCATGGAAAAAGTTGGAGGCATTAGATGTATAAATTACAAATTCTCCAAAAGGAAAGGAGTGTGTATATATATTTACATATGTTTAATGCCTTGGACATTTTGCATTGCACTAAAAATCTTGTGTTGAAGATAATGCGTTCATAAAAAACAATAAGCATGTGAAGATGCACTTTTATCCTTCTTTTCTTTCTACTTTTCGTGCTAAAAAGTCTTGATCACTCACTTGAATTTTCATGTCCACTTTATCTCTTTCTTTGTGCATTTTATTTATAGCATTCAAATATATTAGTTAACTAAAACATAATTATAGGGATATGCTTACAATGCAAGTAACTTTTTGTAGAACTTATCATACCTGCAAGTGGCTATTAACATTTTCATAATCAAATTTGGAATCACTCATCTCCATAAATGTTTCAGTAGATGTGCACTGTGCATCAGAAATATACATAAATCTATAAGTCATCATTGGAAGAAGAAAATTCAAAAAAAAAAGAGTTGTATAAAAGAATAACCAGTAAGTACACGTAATCTTTCCACAACATCCAAAATCTGATTTTTTTGATCTCCAACCCATAAACGTCGAGTAGATTTTATTTTTTTCCTATTTCGAATACGTTCTCATTTGAGTGGGTTTATAAAAAAGTGTAAAGTCTTAATTCTTGTGCATATAATTAAAGTGCAAACCCATGCCATGCACATGGCATGTTATTTTAATGCAAATTAAAAGGATTAAAGCAACATTATGATAGATAAAGTGGTGAAAATATAAAATAAAAAAATGTTAAATAAGTGTATTATAAAGTTAGTTTGTCGCATTAAGTATGTAAAAATAAAGTTATTCGAGTTCTAGTATGTTGAGATACGATAAAAAATTTAGTGACATACATTTTTTGCAACGGCCCATAATTTAATCACTTTAATCTAAATATTTAAAATAATTTTAATTAAGTAAATAATGGATTTTATAAGTTAAATAAACCTATTTAAGTAATAACTAATGATGATGTTGTTTAAAAATTTAGTATAAAAAATAATTAATTCGAAGAAAAGTAAAAAATGTTATCGAAAATTGTTTTTCGGATGTTCGACTTTTAATAGTTTAAAAGTCGTCGAAAAACATTTTTTTTTGGAGGGATTAGTTTCTAATCCAACTCTATAATACTATAAAACAATATTTCTTTTAGAAAAACTGTAAAATCAATCTATTCTTTAATTTTATTCTTCTCTACACATTTCTTCTCATAAAAATTGAATTCAAACTTCAATTTTTCGCAACAAAAATTTAGTGACAATCTAGAGGAAACTCTTCAATCATTCAAGAATGCTCTTTGCTTCATTCTTCACAATCAAAGACACTTAGAGTTAAGTCACATGCAAATGATCAAAAAGCAACCAATTCATCCAAACGAACATTTCTGACCTATTTGTAGTTCATGTCCCATGCAAATATATCAAATCTTCTTCTGGGATCTACCAGGAACCAACAAAGAATTGAAAAGAGATGCTGAACAAAGGAGATTGATAGAAAAAAGATATTTCCGTTGTTGCAGGGTATTGACCTTTCGCAGTGGTACTCTCCCATCGCCTATCTCGTCCTCTTCACACACTCACACTCACTATTAGTAGATAGTAAGAGAATTTACCGAGGCATTCGAACGAATATCTTAGGGATTACTCATTCTAGGGTTTAGTTTACCCTATCTCTAATGAGCTACTTAATGTGTTATACTCCTGAGCTAAAGCTTTAACCCTCAGCTCTGATACCACTTATAACGATCCTGACTCGACCTTCGAAAATCGGCACCGAATACGACACTCATATTCCAATGCCATAGATCCAAACGTCGAATCTGGGTCGCCGGAGCTTATAACACTATTAAGTACAACACAGTGGAAGAAAAAGAATATATGACGCAGCGGATAATACGAAATTTAGATGGAACGGTGAAAGTAGCAAACGGTGGATTGAAGATACTGAAATGCCCAAATTCGTTGATCACAAAGATACTGAATTCTAGCTATCTTCGACACGTTGATCGCGCACGATACCGTAAAAGAAGAACTACAATTCTTCAAACGTTGATCAAGCGCACTTGATACCGTGAATTGGCTTCAACGATCGTTGATTCGAGCGCACTCGAATAACCGAAAGTGGAGATAGGAGATCACACTCAACTACCAATTTAGATGAAAGCACACAACAATCAAACAAAGTTTTTATTCAACAATCGACCCCCTCAAAATGTACAACACACTCCCTATTTATAGCATTTCACAACCGGTGCCTTAAGTCATTCACGACTTACGACTCATCATATGTCGGCAGCGACTCAACGTACACGGCTTATTAGTTACAACACAATGCCGACTCAACTTAGGTCGTACACGATCTAAAAACACACAAAAGTGACGACTTACGACCCAATGGTACATGATTCAAGTTACAACACACATATATATTTAAAACACCTAGGTCGTATATGACCTAACGACTTACAACTTAAGAAAATACAAACATCCCGACTTACGACTTAAACTCCCAGCGACTTAATCTCTTAGGTCGGTAACGAGTTAACTTCCAGAGCGGCTTTACTTCCAGTGCGGCATAACCAAGCAGCGACTCAACTCTTTAGGTCGTAGACTATTAGATCGTAGCTCGTTAGATCGTAGCTCGTTAGAACGTAGCCCGTTAGGTCGTTCGAACGACTTTAACATTCTTAGGTCGTAACCCATTTGAGTTAGGTCGTGAACTCGGTGCAACTTCCCCCTCTGATCTCCAGTTAGGTCGGGAACGACCTAAACTTTCCTCCTTAGGTCGTGGAAGACCTAGGCCTTCACCTTCTGGGTTCCAGTTAGGTCGGAAACGACTTAAATTTTCCTCCTTAGGTCGTGGGCAACCTAAGTCTTCACCTTGCTTAGGTCGTGAACGACTTAGGCTTGGAAAATGATAGCTTGCAATTCTTGGACCCTGGTCTGAGCTGCATCATCCTCCCCAGGTTGAGAAAAATTCATCATCGAATTTGTAAATTCTTCCACAACACCTCGTTCATCTCCATAATATGGTACGAGACGCTTAACATTGAACACGTAAGAAGTGTACACATCCTCCGGCAGCTTCAATTTATAAGCATTTTCATTAATCCGTTTCACAACTTCTACAGGACCAATTTTTCTGGCTTTCAACTTGTTATAAGCGCCTACTGGAAAACGGTCCTTTGTTAACACAGCATACACCATATCCCCTTCATTAAGCTCAACATTTCTTCGCTTCAGATCTGCGGATCTTTTATACTTCTCATTTGCCTTTTCCAATCGTTCTTGAACGATCTTATGACATTCGGTCAACCCATCAACAAAATCTACAGCTCGTTTAACCGTCCCCTTCGGTTGTGGCACTACCGTTAGGTCCAACGGTCCCCTTGGTAAATTTGAATATACAATCTGAAATGCACTGAATCCCGTACTACGATTCACTTCGTGATTATGAGCAAATTCTGCTTGGCATAACTTCACGTCCCAACTTTTCAGATTATCTTTCACCAAACATCTCAATAAATTCCCCAACGATCTGTTCACAACCTCAGTATGTCCATCTGTCTGCGGATGATAAGCGCTGCTAAAGTTTAACTTCGTTCCCGCCATCTTCCACAAACTTAGCCAAAAGTGACTCAGAAAACGAGTATCTCTATCCGAAACAATAGACTCTGGTAACCTATGTAAACGATAGATCTCTTTAAAGAACAACTGTGCCACATGGACTGCATCCGCCGTCTTCTTACAAGCAACAAAATGTACCATCTTCGAAAAACAATCTACCACAACATATATCGAGTCATTTCCCCGTTGAGTCCTTGGAAAACCCAACACGAAATCCATGCTTATATCTACCCACGGTTTTGTAGGAACAGGTAAAGGCATATACAATCCCGCATTTGTAGCTGTCCCTTTCGAAACCTGACAAACATGACATTTACGCACAAACTTTTCAACTTCCCTTCTCATCGACGGCCAATAATAAGACTAAGAAACCAACTGCAATGTTCGATCTCTACCCATATGGCCTTCTTCATGTAACTCTTTGATAATCTTCATTCTCAGACTGCCTACTGGTACGCACAATTGATTCCCCTTGAATAAGAATCCATCTACTATAACAAATTCATCAGTACTCCCATTCTTGACTTTCTCAACAAACTTCGTAAAGTAAGGATCTTCTTCAATCAACTCTGGCAATAGTTCAAACCCTGTCACTTCAACTTTCATTGTTGTCAACAAATGATTCCTCCTGCTCAAAGCATCAGCTACACGATTTGTTACACCCGATTTGTGCTTCACGACAAAGTAAACTGCTGCAAATAGGCAATCCATGATGCATGCCTTGCTGAAATCTTATCCTGCCCTTGAAAATGCTTCAAAGCTTCATGATCCGTATAAAGAACAAATTCCTTCTGAAACAGATAATGCCTCCAGTGCTTCACGGCTTGAACAATTGCGTAAAACTCAACATCATAAGTGCTATATCTCAACTTAGCACCAGACAACTTCTCACTGAAATAAGCAACTGGTCTTCTTTTCTGACTCAAAACTCCACCAACCCCAACCTTCGATGCATCAGTATGTAATTCAAACAACAACTGAAAATTCGGTAAAACTAGAATGGGTGCTGTCGTCAATAGTGTCTTGATCTTCTCAAAAGCAACCCCTGCTTCCTCTGACCATGCAAATTTCTTTCCTTTCATGCAATCGGTTACAGGTGCCATTGCACTGCTAAAATGTGGAATGAACCTTTGATAGAAAGATACCAATCCATGAAAATTTCTCACTTAAGTAATTGTCTTGGGTTGTGGCCAACTCCTGACAGCTTCTACTTTACTTTCATCCACTTGAATTCCTTCCTTTGATAGAACATATCCCAGAAATAAAACACTATCCATCATAAATACACATTTCTTTGTTGCTGCATAGAACTACACTTGTCGTAGAATCAACAGTACTTCTCGCAAATGCTGGATGTGTTCTTCCATACTCCCACTATAGATTAAAATATCATCAAAGTAAACAACTACGAACTTCCCAACGAATGGTCTGAAAATCTGGTTCATCACTCTCATAAAAGTACTTGGTGCATTCGATAAACCAAACGGCATAACCAACCATTCGTATAAACCTTCCCTGGTTTCGAAAGCAGTCTTCCATTCATCACCTGGTCTAATACGAATCTGATGGTACCCACTCTTCAAGTCAATCTTTGAGAACACAACAGCTTCACTCAACTGGTCAATCAAATCATCAAACCTCGGCATAGGAAATCTATATCTCACAGTCATCTTGTTTAGAGCCCAACTGTCCGTACACATTGTGACGCCCCACCTCTATACCCACGCTAGCCAAGAACACTCCGGAGTAGTGCTGTCAACTAGCACGGAGAATAAGGCTGTTGAGGAGCGACCATCCATGTAATTGCTTATCACACGGTGGCTATAAATAATCTTCGGAAACAAACATAGAAATAATCATATCACAAATCAGTCACAGATATCCATATCACAAAGGCGGAAGAAGATATGAATATATAACTAACACATGAAAGTGTACATCAGAGTAGTGGTCAGTAAGATCCACGATAATACAAAAGAATAGCAACACGTGCTATACAAAAGAATACAACTATGAGTCTATATCTCAAGTGTATACAACAAAAACTGCTAATCTAAACAGTTAGCCAAAAGTCAGAGTGATGAATCCCTGGGAAGAAGTCAAGCAGAAGCACCTGTAACATCTCGGTCTGACCCGAGTATTATTTAAGGAAATAATAAACGGATCAGTCTAGCTATAAATATCAGATGACATGATATAACATAAAAGATATGGCATAAACATAATCATCCACAACGACATACCACTATAAGTATGTAAATAATGATCAACAGAAGATCAATCAATAAGAGATAATCAATATCACAAGAATCTTCTCAAAGATTCGAAGAGGGCATCATACCCTAAACTTGTACTCATAACAAGTCAATGACATAAATTCCAGAAATCAACACGAGAAATCCAGAAATCATAAAAAGGGAAAGAGGCCTATCACATGACGGTCCGAAGACCAAGGGGAGCTACCCCGCATGTGTGAATGGAATCACACAGATTGAGGTCAAGACTAACCAAAAAGCAGAAAGGTATGTGTGAATGGAATCACACAAGTGGTGTCTAGTCTAACCTTGCAATGAAAGAGACATCGCGCAATTGCTAGTCTAATTCATAAAGCGATCATCAAGATCAACGAGAAGTGTCAATTACACTAAGCTAGTAAATATAGAAGTTTAGCTTCATGTCCCATAACCACTTGCTTAACTTAAATATTTACGAACAAACTGTAAATCTTCACTAATAAAATTGTCACAAGAGGTTCAATCGAACAAGTCCAAGAATTAACCGACGAAGTGAACGCAAGCGTTTCATACCACTTGTTTTACTAAGTCGTTTAATTAGATTTCTCATCCGAGTGAGGTAAAGGCTTGTATATACTAATAGATTGGAAAACGGTTTAAGAAAAGAGCTTTGTTATTAAAAATAGAGTTGAAATTGTTTGTTAAAAGAGTTTTGATATTTACTACTAGTATTGAAACCTTTATATTATAAAGTGACAAAACACAGAAGCAATTGTAGAAACAATCAGTCACAAAAATCGCATACGGAGATGTGAATAAAATCCAGGGAAATCAACTCAATGTTTTTCAGATAAGATCCCCTACGGAGGGAGGGTCCAGGGGGGGTGGCAACCCCCCAAGGTGGGGGTGCGGGGGCAACGCCACCGCTTACGGGGTTCGACCTGCCCGGTCAGGTCGCGGGGGTCCAGGGGGCATCGCCCCGTCCAAAACGGTACGACCTAAGTGAAGACAAGCGGCCTACGACCTAAAGCAAAATGAGGTCTAACGACCTAAGGGTTCACGCGGCCTAACACAATGGCCGAGCAACCTAACTGGAGTTAAGGGAGGCAAGCGACTTAAGGTCCAACGACCTACGACTCAAGCAAGCCGAGCGACCTAGTGTGGAGGGGTCGAGCGACTTAAGGAAGGCGAACGACCTAAGGTCTAACGACCTACGACTTAACAGAGTCGAGCGACCTAAGGTCTAACGACCTACGACTTAACAGAGTCGAGCGACCTAAGGTAAATGGTCCAACGACCTAACTCGAACGACTTATCTGGAGCTTAGGTCGGAGACGACCTACGAGATAAAGCAGGCCGACTTAGTGGACGAGCGACCTAAGGTAAATGGCCCAACGACCTAACTCGAACGACTTATCAGGAGCTTAGGTCGGAGACGACCTACGAGATAAACCAGGCCGACTTAGTGGACGAGCGACCTAAGGTTTGCCTAGAGATTATAGGTCGCAAACGACCTAAGACTTAAAGCTTAACTCGCGAGCGACCTACGGCTTAAGGCCTAACTCGTGAGCGACCTACGACTTAAGGCTTAACTCGTGATCGACCTAATTCCGAAGTGCTAATTCTTCCAGAACGACCTAAAGTTAACTCGTGAACGACTCACGACCCATGGACGAACGACTTAACTCCGAACGACCTAAAGTTAACTCGTGAACGACTCACGACCCATGGACGAACGACTTAACTCCGAACGACCTAAAAATGGCCAGAACGACCTAAGTGCAGAAAATTCACCAAAACGCTAAAAATTGGAGTTTGTCGCCAATCCAATCCAAACCAAATGCTAACATGCATGCAAAAATGATAGGGAATCATTCCCAACAGTCCAATATAGTTATAGGCTAGAATTGTGAGATAAAAATCACACCTTTGCACTAAAGTTTATGAAGATGAAGCTTGAAAGCAAGGAGAAGCAATCCAAAGCTTGAATCCAATATCTTCTACTTGAATTTGGAGTTGAATGTTGGATTTGCAATTGAATTTGTGCTTGGAGTTTTAATTTCCCATTCCCTCCACCATTAATGCCAAAGCTTGATTAGTTAGGAAATTTATGAAGAGTGAGGAGAAGAGGGTTGGAACTTGGGCTTAATAGGCTAAACTAACCCAAAGTCCAAAGCGGGAAAAGTTAGTGAAATTTCACTAACTCCAAACCTATCGATGTTTATACTTAAAAAGTTGTAAACGACATTTCGAACTCAATGGAAGTGATCTCGAGTCCTAATTTGACTGTTTGCAAAAAGTAGCTTTTCGGACCAAAATCCGATTAACGAGTTAATATTTAAATAAAATATTTAAATACAAACTCGATAAATATGCGGGTTGTTACAGACTCCCCTCCTTAAAGAAATTGCGTCCTCACAATATATATAAGATGGAAAAAAAAAGTAACAACCCTAAAAGCATATTAACACAAGAGGAATTTTGAAATAAGAAGTTCACCTCTAGGAGAAGGAGTAAGCAAGTCCGGATGTGTACGCTCGATGAATTCTCTGGATTCCCAAGAACAATCCTTAGGATTTGAGGACCATTGAACCTTCACAAGCGGAACGTCTTTATTTTGAAGTCGTTTAACCTCAGAAGCTATAACTCGAATAGGATGCTGCTCATAAGTTAATTTCGGCGAAACTTCAATTTCTTCCACAACAGCAGGCTCAAGAATAGAATCGGAATCCCGAAGGCATTTCCGTAATTGAGAAACGTGAAATACATCATGCATAGCAGAAAACTGAGCCGGCAATGCAAGGCGATAAGCCATGGAACCAATACGTTCAGTGATAGGAAATGGCCCAATATATCGAGGCGCTAACTTTCCCGATCGACTGAAACGTACAACACCCTTCATAGGTGAAACACGAATAAAAACAGGATCCCCAACAGAAAATTCTAGTTTCCTTCTTCGATTATCGGCATAGGATTTTTGTCTACTCTGGGCTTCTTTCATCCTATGTCGAATAAGTTCAATCTTTTCCGTGGAATCACGAATAAAGTCTGGACCTAAAACCAGCTTCTCACCGGCCTCAAGCCAACAAGAAGGAGATCGGCATGGCCTTCCGTAGAGTGCCTCGAAAGGTGCCATACCAATACTAGATTGGAAGCTATTATTATAGGAAAATTCAACAAGTGAAATATGATCTTCCCAACTTCCACCAAAATCAAGCACACAAGCACGAAGAAGATCTTCAAGAGTTTGATTCACACGCTCGGTTTGTCCATCGGACTGGGGGTGATAAGCGGTGCTAAAATTAAGCTTCGTTCCTAAAGCTTTTTGAAGACTCTTCCAAAATCCACTAGTAAACAATGGATCACGATCGCTAACAATAGAAGTAGGAACTCCATGCAATTTTACAATTTCCTTGACAAATAGTTTGGCCAAAAGAGGAACGGTTCGGTTAGACCGAACCGGAATAAAATGGGCGGATTTAGTAAGTCTATCAACAATCACCCATAAGCTATCATGACCCGAACGAGAACGGGGAAGGCCATCTATAAAGTCCATGTAAATTTGATCCCACTTCCAAATTGGAATTTCTAAAGGTTGCAATAACCCACCAGGCCTTTGATGTTCGGCCTTGACAAGTTGGCAAGTCATGCAACACTTAACAAAGTTAGCAATATCAGATTTCATTCCCTCCCAATAATAAAGTCGCTTCATATCAGCGTACATTTTACTACTACCAGGATGAATGGTGAATCTAGAACAATGGGAATCTTCTAAAATATTTTTACGAAGATCTCCAATATTTGGTACGATAAGTCTACCAAATTTTCGAATGCCGCCACGAGAATCAATATCAAAGTCTTTCAAACCTTCAATATCAATTTTATCCTTAACATTTTTGCCAAGAAGAGCCAATTCAGAATCTAGCCCTTGAGCTTCAAGAATGCGGTCTAAAAGAGAAGGATGTGCCTCAAGGCTACATAAAACAAGCGATGAGCATAAATCGGATACGCGCTCTCGAATCTCACAAGTGGATAAGATCTCGAGATCGTTCCATTCGGATATCATCATAGAAACAACTGCTTGTTGCTTACAGCTAAGAGCATCGGCGACACGATTACCCTTACCGGGGGTATAAAGAATATCAAGATCATAAGGTGCGAGGAACTCGAGCCAACGCTGTTGACGTAAATTAAGTTCTTTTTGAGAAAATAAATATTTCAAAGACTTATGATCCGTGTAAAGAATAAATTTCTCTCCCAATAGATAATGACGCCACATTCGAAGGGCGAAAACAATAGCCGCGAGCTCTAGATCATGTGTGGCATATCTAGTCTCGGCCGGCTTCAATTGCCTAGAAGCATAAGCAACAACACGTTCTTTTTGCATAAGAACGGCACCCAAACCAACGTGACTAGCATCGGTATAAACAACAAAATCTTGATTCCCCTCGGGAATCACAAGAATAGGAGCATCGGAAAGGAGTTCTTTCAATTTCTGAAAAGAGGCTTCACATTTGTCCGACCAAATGTATTTAACTCCCTTCTTAGTCAAGCCAGTAAGAGGCACGGCAATCTTAGAAAAGTCTTTAATAAAACGGCGGTAATAGCCCGCCAATCCGAGAAAACTACGAATCTCTGTCACACTCTCCGGTCTCTTCCAATCTTGAATCGCTTCGATCTTTGAAGGATCCACGGATATCCCGGATTCGGAAATAATATGACCGAGAAACTTCACACGAGATTGCCAAAAGTGGCATTTAGAAAATTTCGCCTTTAATTGATTACTCCTAAGTGTTTCCAATACAATCCTAAGATGTTTCTCATGTTCCTCCTCGGTTTTTGAATACACTAGAATATCATCAATGAATATGAGAACAAACCGATCGAGGAAATCTTTGAAAACTCGATTCATGAGGTCAATGAAATAAGCTGGAGCATTCGTTAACCCAAATGGCATAACAAGCCATTCATAAGATCCATATCGAGTACGGAATGATGTCAAAGGAATGCTATCCTCAGCGATACGAAGCTGATGGAAACCGGTAGCCAAGTCCAATTGTGAAAAGACCTTAGCACCACTAAGCTGATCGAATAGATCATCAATCCGAGGTAAAGGATATTTATTTTTAATAGTAAGATCGTTAAGCTTGCAATAATCAACGCAGAGTCTCAGAGTACCATCGGATTTCTTTACGAAAATAGCCGAAGCTCCCCAAGGCGAGGAACTAGAGCGAATAAATTGCCTCGTCTCCAACTCAGATAATTGTTTACGCATCTCCTCATTTTCCTTATTGGACATGCGATAAGGAGGACGAGTAATAGGTTGAGCTCCAGAAACAAGATTAATTCTGAACTCAATTGCTCGTTTAGGTGGCAAACCTAAAACGGGCTCGAATATGTCAGAAAATTCACGAACAACATGAATACGAGAAATAATATCATCTTCGTCATCATCATCGTTATCACGAGGATTTAAAGAATATAAAGATGCCACCAAACAGGATTCTGAATCTTTAAGATTAACAGAAATCTGATTAACAGATAGTGAATGACGGAGATGAATAGCCCGTTCAAGACATAGGATATGGGCTTGATAACGGTTAAGCCAATCCATTCCCAAAATTATTCCAAAGCCTAAGTAACGCATGACATGCAAATCGGCTAGGAAAGAAAGATCGCAAAAAATAATCTCCACATCTTTACAAAGCAAACTAAGAGTTGCGGATCCACCAACAGGATTCGCAATTTTTAAAGAAGTCATCAATGCAGTAACACTTAAAGAAAAAGTGTCTACCAGTTCCTTTGATATAAAAGAATGGGATGCACCCGTATCAAAGAGAACTCTAATAGGTTGATCATGAAATAAAATAATACCATCAAGAATGGAATGAGAAATACCTTGGCCACGAGATGTGTTGCCAGGGGCTTGAGCCACATTTAACTTTCCCTCATTCCTGCTTTTACGTTTGAGGCATTGATGTATAAAGTGATCTGGGCTCTTACAATAGCGACAAGATTTGGGCTTAGAGCACTTATTCGCATAATGATCCCCAGACCCACAGTTGAAGCAACTCGCACCACTAGGAGAAGGAGACTTTGCCGCAGGTGTTGCCTGCTTACCCTTTTTGTTGGGATAAGGACCCTTGAATTTGTTTGGCCTCTTCTTGTTGTTGAAGTTTGGTTTAGCGCCTTCCACTTCAACATCACTCTCTCTATCAGCCTCTTCAAGACGAAGAGCAATATCGACGAGTTGATCAAATGCGACTTCTAGTTTCAGGAGCAGTGGCTTCTTAAGATTCTTATTTAAGCCATAAACGAACCTCTGGTTCTTCTTCAATGGGGTGTTGATGTATTCAACCCCATATTTGGAAAGCGACTCGAAGGCTGCGACGTAATCAGTCACAGAGGATTGACCTTGAACAAGGTCTATAAAACGTCGAGCCAAGGTTACTTTCCCAGCTTCTGGTACAAACTTTAACTCGAAGCGTCCCTGAAATTGCTCCCAGGTGAGATCCGCTTCATTAATTTCTGAAATAAGGAGTTCGTACCAGTCCAATGCTCTCTCCTGGAGCATGCTGGAAGCCACCTGAACGCGGTGGAGATCGATAAGGTTCATGCGAGAGAAGATTCGATCACATGATTTTAACCAAGCCTGGACCTCGATGATATTTTCCGAACCTTTGAAGGGCTTCCCACCCAAGTTGGTGTAATCGCTGCACAAGCGTGCAAATCCCGACTTTGGGTGAGTGGGTTCTGGGTTAGCTCCAGCTGCTTGAGCATTAGTTACTAAATCAAGAAGCTGTTGAGCAGTCATAAAAACTCCATCCGGAGGAGCAGCACCAGATGATCCAGTTCTGGGACGGCCTGGTCTAGACATTCTCTTCCTTAAAGAAAGAAAGAAGAGAAGGAAGAAGGTTATTCACCAATGAACACCAAGCAATCTTGATAGATAAAACAAGGAATCATAAAGGAAATAGGATGAATCGGTACGAAGACTCGAATTAATCCTATGGTATGACTCCTAAGATAGACTTAGGACGATGATCCTTGTTAAGTTATTCTACATTGTTCCGAAGTTTGGCACTGATACCAAGCTGTGACGCCCCACCTCTATACCCACGCTAGCCAAGAACACTCCGGAGTAGTGCTGTCAACTAGCACGGAGAATAAGGCTGTTGAGGAGCGACCATCCATGTAATTGCTTATCACACGGTGGCTATAAATAATCTTCGGAAACAAACATAGAAATAATCATATCACAAATCAGTCACAGATATCCATATCACAAAGGCGGAAGAAGATATGAATATATAACTAACACATGAAAGTGTACATCAGAGTAGTGGTCAGTAAGATCCACGATAATACAAAAGAATAGCAACACGTGCTATACAAAAGAATACAACTATGAGTCTATATCTCAAGTGTATACAACAAAAACTGCTAATCTAAACAGTTAGCCAAAAGTCAGAGTGATGAATCCCTGGGAAGAAGTCAAGCAGAAGCACCTGTAACATCTCGGTCTGACCCGAGTATTATTTAAGGAAATAATAAACGGATCAGTCTAGCTATAAATATCAGATGACATGATATAACATAAAAGATATGGCATAAACATAATCATCCATAACGACATACCACTATAAGTATGTAAATAATGATCAACAGAAGATCAATCAATAAGAGATAATCAATATCACAAGAATCTTCTCAAAGATTCGAAGAGGGCATCATACCCTAAACTTGTACTCATAACAAGTCAATGACATAAATTCCAGAAATCAACACGAGAAATCCAGAAATCATAAAAAGGGAAAGAGGCCTATCACATGACGGTCCGAAGACCAAGGGGAGCTACCCCGCATGTGTGAATGGAATCACACAGATTGAGGTCAAGACTAACCAAAAAGCAGAAAGGTATGTGTGAATGGAATCACACAAGTGGTGTCTAGTCTAACCTTGCAATGAAAGAGACATCGCGCAATTGCTAGTCTAATTCATAAAGCGATCATCAAGATCAACGAGAAGTGTCAATTACACTAAGCTAGTAAATATAGAAGTTTAGCTTCATGTCCCATAACCACTTGCTTAACTTAAATATTTACGAACAAACTGTAAATCTTCACTAATAAAATTGTCAAAAGCGGTTCAATCGAACAAGTCCAAGAATTAACCGACGAAGTGAACGCAAGCGTTTCATACCACTTGTTTTACTAAGTCGTTTAATTAGATTTCTCATCCGAGTGAGGTAAAGGCTTGTATATACTAATAGATTGGAAAACGGTTTAAGAAAAGAGCTTTGTTATTAAAAATAGAGTTGAAATTGTTTGTTAAAAGAGTTTTGATATTTACTACTAGTATTGAAACCTTTATATTATAAAGTGACAAAACACAGAAGCAATTGTAGAAACAATCAGTCACAAAAATCGCATACGGAGATGTGAATAAAATCCAGGGAAATCAGCTCAATGTTTTTCAGATAAGATCCCCTACGGAGGGGTGGTCCAGGGGGGGTGGCAACCCACCAAGGTGGGGGTGCGGGGGCAACGCCACCGCTTACGGGGTTCGACCTGCCCGGTCAGGTCGCGGGGGTCCAGGGGGCAGCGCCCCGTCCAAAACGGTACGACCTAAGTGAAGACAAGCGGCCTACGACCTAAAGAAAAATGAGGTCTAACGACCTAAGGGTTCACGCGGCCTAACACAATGGCCGAGCGACCTAACTGGAGTTAAGGGAGGCAAGCGACTTAAGGTCCAACGACCTACGACTCAAGCAAGCCGAGCGACCTAGTGTGGAGGGGTCGAGCGACTTAAGGAAGGCGAACGACCTAAGGTCTAATGACCTACGACTTAACAGAGTCGAGCGACCTAAGGTCTAACGACCTACGACTTAACAGAGTCGAGCGACCTAAGGTAAATGGTCCAACGACCTAACTCGAACGACTTATCTGGAGCTTAGGTCGGAGACGACCTACGAGATAAAGCAGGCCGACTTAGTGGACGAGCGACCTAAGGTAAATGGCCCAACGACCTAACTCGAACGACTTATCAGGAGCTTAGGTCGGAGACGACCTACGAGATAAACCAGGCCGACTTAGTGGACGAGCGACCTAAGGTTTGCCTAGAGATTATAGGTCGCAAACGACCTAAGACTTAAAGCTTAACTCGCGAGCGACCTACGGCTTAAGGCCTAACTCGTGAGCGACCTACGACTTAAGGCTTAACTCGTGATCGACCTAATTCCGAAGTGCCAATTCTTCCAGAACGACCTAAAGTTAACTCGTGAACGACTCACGACCCATGGACGAACGACTTAACTCCGAACGACCTAAAGTTAACTCGTGAACGACTCACGACCCATGGACGAACGACTTAACTCCGAACGACCTAAAAATGGCCAGAACGACCTAAGTGCAGAAAATTCACCAAAACGCTAAAAATTGGAGTTTTTCGCCAATCCAATCCAAACCAAATGCTAACATGCATGCAAAAATGATAGGGAATCATTCCCAACAGTCCAATATAGTTATAGGCTAAGAATTGTGAGATAAAAATCTCACCTTTGCACTAAAGTTTATGAAGATGAAGCTTGAAAGCAAGGAGAAGCAATCCAAAGCTTGAATCCAATATCTTCTACTTGAATTTGGAGTTGAATGTTGGATTTGCAATTGAATTTGTGCTTGGAGTTTTAATTTCCCATTCCCTCCACCATTAATGCCAAAGCTTGATTAGTTAGGAAATTTATGAAGAGTGAGGAGAAGAGGGTTGGAACTTGGGCTTAATAGGCTAAACTAACCCAAAGTCCAAAGCGGGAAAAGTTAGTGAAATTTCACTAACTCCAAACCTATCGATATTTATACTTAAAAAGTTGTAAACGACATTTCGAACTCAATGGAAGTGATCTCGAGTCCTAATTTGACCGTTTGCAAAAAGTAGCTTTTCAGACCAAAATCCGATTAACGAGTTAATATTTAAATAAAATATTTAAATACAAACTCGATAAATATGCGGGTTGTTACACACATTCTCCACGTCCCATCCTTCTTCGGTACCAATAAGGCTGGCACTGCACATGGACTCAAGCTCTCCTGAACACGCCCCTGTTCTAACAACTCCTCTACCTGCCTTCTTAGTTCTTCATGCTCCTTCGGACTCATCCTGTAATGTAGCCTATGAGGTAGTACCGATCCTGGTACGAGATCAATCTGATGTTGAATATCCCTCAGCGGCGGTAATTCCTTTGGCAACTCCTCCGAAAACACATCACCGAATTCTTCCAATACAGGCTTTACTTCCTCTGGGATTTCAACAGATTCAGTCGTTTCACGTCCAATCAAAAAAATACCTCTAGACTCTCCTCTTCTTCTTCGACAAATTCTTTCAAAGTCAACAGAGTCTTCAGCTCCTCAATCTCTTCTGATTTGCTCTCTCCTTGCTGTCTCTTCTTTGGAATCAAAATGATCTTAACACCTTCAAACATAAAGCTGTAACTATTGGTCCGACCGTCATGTTGCACTGCTCGATCATACTGCCATGGTCTTCCCAAAAGTAAGTGACAAACATCCATTTCCACAACATCACACCAAATCTCGTCTTTATACTTCTTTCCAATGGAGAATGGAACTCGAACTCGTCTGTCCACCTTCACCTCTCCTCCTTTTCTCAACCACGCTAACTTGTAAGGATTTGGATGCTTCTCCGTCTTCAGCTTCAACTTTCTCATAGCTTCGATACAAATAATATTGTCACAACTTCCTGCGTCAGTCACAAATTTACAAACCTTTCCCAGAATAGTGCATGTTGACTAAAAGATGTTACTCCAGAACCAACTAGCCTCTTCTTCCTGCTTCGGTATTAAGCAAGACCTCCTCATCATTAGATTACATCCTTCATATCCTAACGCAACATCCTGTTCATCCTCCTCAATTGGACTAGAATAACCTTCACCAACATCCTCACCTTCAACTTCAGCAATCATAGTTCGTTTCTTCGGCTTCGGACATTCATTACTCTTGTGACCCACTTCCTGGCAATTATAACATTTGAAACTGTTGTTGACCTTCGCCTTCGCAACTTCATTCACAAATGGTCTACTGACAGTTTTAGAAACATTAGAACTTCCACTCACACCCTTCGCTTGATTGTTGGAATTTGTAAACACACCACCACCTCGTCTTCCCTGCTTCTCCTAAGCCAACGCTTTCTGGTGCGCTTCAGCCACAGATCTAGGATCAAACATATTCACCATGTGTTGAATCTGCATCCTCAACCCTCCAACAAATCTAGCTGTCAATTGTTCCTCTGTCTCCATAATGTCATTCCTTACAATCAGTTGATAGAATTCATCAGCATAATCATTAACAGTCTTTGCTCCTTGCCTCAGATTCTGCAACCTCTGATACATAAGTGATTGATAATTGTAAGGCAAGAATGTAGCCTTCATTATCTTCTTCATCTTCTCCCATGACTCAATCTTCGACTTCCCCATCCTCTCCCGTGTAAGTTTAGTTTGCTGCCACCATGCCATAGCTCTACCTCTCAACCTAGTAGCAACCAACTTCACTCGACGCTTCTCCGAAACTTCTTTGAAATCAAAGATCTCTTCAACATTAGACAACCAATTCAAAAACTCTTCTGCTACCATTCCACCCTTGAATTCTGGAATTTCCATCTTCATACCCGACTCCCATCGATGATCATCATCTACATCCCTATATAAATTTCGAACTTGGTCTCGATCTCGATAATGAAGACTAGCTCTATCACCATCTTCATCAAAATCAAATATTCGTCGATACCTATTCTGTCTTTCTTCATCTCTATGATCATGCATGGTCCTTCTACCTTGTCTATCCATACCGGGATGTGATTCATTTTCAAACTCACATGGAGTTCTTCTCTCTTCATGTCCATAGTCATGGTGATCTCTTCTCGATGAAATTGACGTTTCTCTTCTTTCTCTAAAAGATTGCGGCGACACCCTTCTCGCTTCCGTAACCGATGGTGAAACTCTGTTTCCTCCATGGTTCGAGACTGGCGATCTCCTCCTTTGAGTTTGATTCATATCAATCATCAACTTCACTAACTTTCCAATGCCTTCATCAAATTTCTCATTAATGCATTGCTCCATCTGCTCGGCTTCTTCCCTTCTATACAACGCTTCAACATTTTGATGACGATTAGCTCTCCTTGGCGGAATGATCGAATCAACACAAACACTTCAACAAATACTTCAAAAATCTTCAACACAAGTCAAACAAGCACGACTCCAACTCAACTTGGCTCGGCCTCAACACTTCAACACAAATCAAATTCAAACAACTTCCACACTTTGATCCAAAATGGAATGGATCGAAAGTCCTCCTTTTGTTGCAACTTCAAGATGAAAAAGATGAACAACAACTTCAAATTTCAACTTCAAAAATCGGCTCCAAGTCTGGCTTAGCTATGATTGGCTAAATCTCGCTCTAATACCAAAACTTACACAGCGGATATTACGAAATTTAGATGGAACGGTAAAAGTAGCAAACGGTGGATTGAAGATACTGAAATGCCCAAATTCGTTGATCACAAATATACCGAATTCTAGCTATCTTCGACACGTTGATCGCGCACGATACCCTGAAAGAAGATCTACAATTCTTCAGACGTTGATCAAGCACACTTGATACCGTGAATTGGCTTCAACGATCGTTGATTCGAGCGCACTCGAATAACCGAAAGTGGAGATAGGAGATCACACTCAACTACCAATTTAGATGAAAGCACACAACAATCAAACAAATTTTTTATTCAACAATCGACCCCCTCAAAATGTACAACACACTCCCTATTTATAGCATTTCACAACCGGTGCCTTAAGTCGTTCACGACTTACGACTCATCATATGTCGGCAGCGACTCAACGTACACGGCTTATCAGTTACAGCACAATGCCGACTCAACTTAGGTCGTACACGATCTAAAAACACACAAAATTGATGACTTACGACCCAACGGTACAAGATTCAAGTTACAACACACACATATATTTACAACACCTAGGTCGTATATGACCTAACGACTTACGACTTAAGAAAATACAAACATCCCGACTTACAACTTAAACTCCCAGCGACTTAAGCTCTTAGGTCGGTAACGAGTTAACTTCCAGAGCGGCTTTACTTCCAGTGTGGCATAACCAAGCAGCGACTCAACTCTTTAGGTTGTAGACTATTAGATCGTAGCTCGTTAGATTGTAGCTCGTTAGAACGTAGCCCGTTAGGTCGTTCGAACGACTTTAACATCCTTAGGTCGTAACCCGTTTGACTTAGGTCGTGAACTCGGTGAAACTTCCCCCTATGGTCTCCAGTTAGGTCAGGAACGACCTAAACTTTCCTCCTTAGGTCGTGGACGACCTAGGCCTTCACCTTCTGGGTTCCAGTTAGGTCGAAAACGACTTAAATTTTCCTCCTTAGGTCATGGGCGACCTAAGTCTTCACCTTGCTTAGGTCGTGAATGACTTAAGCCTTGGAAAATGATAGCTTGCAATTCTTCGAAGCTGGTCTGAGCTGCATCAATATATCAATATACAACATCTGATACAATATCCAAATACAATGCTGATACAATGGAATGATACAATTGAATATCAATAACATCAGAGATACAAGACATAGCAGCGGAAAAGAATATCTTCAATGCCAAACTCCAAATACTCCAAACCACAAGTTTGAACCACCATCAAGTTCCACCAAGCTAAGCAAGGTCAGCCGTAAAGCTGACGTGTAGAAAATGCGATCCACAAATCCAAAAGGCACGAAGCTACCGACTCTACTCCTACTATTCGACTATATATAAAACCCAACTCTAGACTGCCCGTGTGGAAAATAGTGGGCACCCAGAGTTTAGGAAAGGAACAATAAACTCCAGGTCAGTCATGGGACTGGTATGAGCAAACAAAAACAGTTTATCTTTAAAAACAAACAAAAGATTTTGAAACATTGAAAACCGTAATGCTTTTTGGAAAATTAAACTAGCATAAGGCCTCTCACCGCATGCAAACGCAGAATTGGAGGAGATTTCTTCTTATGATAGTCAATAATGCTTAATACGCGAAAACCATTTGGATATTATTATTAGTGTGTAGTGCAGAAAACCTTTCAAAAGTATAATATTAATGTTAGCCAGCATACCACATTTCATCGTATGCCTACTATAGCTACCATGTTCAATAGCAGGTTACCGCCACTTTCCATGGCAGGTTATACAACTAAAATCGTGCAGAGCGCGTATTGTTTGATTGGATTTCCAACAAATGGTTGGGCAAAAGAACTTCCCAAATAAAATGGAACGCCTCTGGAGGGACGCCCTTGAGAACTAAACTGGATCTCTTCTAAACAAGGCCGGGTTACCCCTGGCCGGAAGTAACTACTGACACGAGTATGCCATCCCCCGGTCGTTACCGACCTTTATCCGAGGCCTCTTAATCCAACAACCGCACAGTAAAGTATTTGGGCTCCATACCATGATACCAACTTTCATAAAAATCAACATAAGTAAATCTGGACGCCATACCATGACATCACTTTTTATCCAGAAGGAAATAGTCATACCCTCAGAAGGAGCGACCTCCAAATAACCTTGCTGCCACAATTCCTGTTTCAGCCATTACAAGTCTGTTCCGGGTTCGAACAGAACCGAAGGCACTTCCAAAGAAGCCCTTGCAAATCCGGGTATTGAAAATCCCGATCGGACTTCCCATCACTTAGGGAATCTCTATACCATACCTACTCAGTGCAGAGACAATCGATAGGTCATCCTATAGCTCTCGCAAATACCCGGTCTTCACCACCGGTCTTCAAATGTTGTACATATCATCGTATCACTATTCGGAATGGGTTATATGACACATAGTCCTCTCCCGCTAAACCGAATAATGAGCGCAATATTTAAAAACGTATGGATATGGGATATCAATTAAGTCACAACTTAATGGATCCAAACTTTTCTTTCAAATGGTTTAAACAAATTACCATTTCAAATCTTTTAACCAAAAGATTCATTTCACAAAGTTCACCTAGTTTCACAAAGATTCATTCACGGATTTCCAAACAATTTCCGTTTCAATTGGATTAATTCATTAAATAAACGATTATCTCATATCTTTCCAAATTCATTTCCAAAGATTCATTCATAACTTGGAACACTATTTTCAATTCAACTTGAAATTCCTTTTAATATGAATTGGAAATTCATTACTTATGTGAAAACTTTTATCATTTGAAAACAAACTGTTTTCATTTCGGAAAATCCGATTTCTTTTATACAAGCTAAAATCTTTAGGTAAATTCAAATTCCCACAACTATAATTTGAAAATGGTTTAAAACCCATATAAGCTTGTATTTTTAAATCATAAATACTGAATATAGAATTCAATTTCAGATATTGAATTCCAATTTGAATCGAATTATTCAAATTCCAAATCTCTATTAAGTTATTCAAAATAACTTTCATTTTAAAAACACCTTTTCGAAAGCTTTTCATTTTAAACCCAATCCATTTCCAAAACCATTTGGATTTAAAATTCAAATTCAAACTATTTGAAAATCTGTGACTTAACCGATTTCCACGTGCAATCCATATTTGTGTGTTTATAGTGTAGTCCAGGGATTTTACACAATAGTGCACAACATCAATCATCATAGAGATATCAATATCAATAAGCGATAAAATCCATAATACTTATCTTCATTCACAGTTTCACATATAAAATAAATTTATCAATCATAAAGATTCATCATTACAATTCGATGTGGGTTTCGGATAACCAACTGGAATCCGACTTCCTATCGCATCGAAATTCAATCGCGTTTTACGGGCAAAGGGGTTTTCACATATATACAAACAATCACAGTTCAACATAATTCACATTATACAGCATCACAATCACAAACAGAAATAACAATCCAGTATACAGCATTTGATGATAGTCAATCATCATCAATTTAAGGTGAATGTGATTTAAAAAGATTAACCAGATGATTATTTTCATTGATTTATTTAAATCAATGATTAACCATTCTTAATGATCAATTAATTAAATTTTTAATTGATTATTCTTTAATCAATTATATTGATTGACCACTAATTATAAATTAATTAACTTTAATCGTCTAGTTTAAAAATTTTAATTACAAATAAATTAAATACTTAATTGTGAATTAATCAAATCTTTAAATTTCAAATTGACTAATCTCTAGTCACTTATTTAACTACCATTTTAAATTAATTAATCATCTTAACTACCCTTATTAAACAATTAATAATAATTATTATTTATCTTAATTAACATTTAAAATCTTCTTTAAACTTTGAAATCAATTGTTAACTAAAATGAAACTTTAAATGTTAATTAACTTCCAACACTTGTTTTTATATTAACTACTTAAATAAAGTATTAATTAGATTTTTTAAAACCATTTTAAAGTATTAATTGTCAAACAACAATTATTTTGTTAACACAAGAATTTGTTTACATAACTAACCCTGTTTAAACCAAAACCTGGAATTACCCAGGTTCTTACTCGAGTTACACTCGAGTTTCTCTCGTTCCTTCCCCGAGTCATCTTCTTTCTCCCCCGTACTCTTTTTTTTTTTTAAAGTTCATGATTAAATTGCTAACTGATAAACTGCTACTCCATGACCTCGAGATCCTCCCCGAAGAAAACCCTCACCTTCACGAGTTTATACTCGAGTTACTCTCGCCCAAAACACAGACATAATATCATCGTCGTGCACATGCACGGCGCATCACCGTCACTCCGGCGGCTCACACCTCTTTCGACAAGTCGAACGACATCACTACTCATGATAACGCTCATCAATTCAGCACCAACGACCCTAGATTGAAATCGAACCTTTCGTTCGAAATCTAGAAGATGTTAATGCAAAAGATCGCCTCGCACCCACACCTCCGACCACCAGAGGTGCTCCAACTCCAGCTACGTCCTCGTCAACCTCCGCACTATCATCTCCCAAAGCCACGTGCAACTCGATCGACCAGACAAGGATCGCAGACCCATGAATCCAGCTTCACAAAATTAGGTTTAAAATCCTAATTCCCTCTGTCGCCATCTCCACGATAAACTAGAGTGTCTCCGCCTATTTTTCCCAGACTCACCAGACTCCTTTCCACCTCCACCTGAAACCCCGACCACAGAAGATTCTCCGACCACCTGAATTTTGCCTAAAACCTTTTCCAATTCATCTCGAAACTGGTCTAAATACACATAATTAAAAATCATCATTTAAATCTTAAAAATCTTATCTCCGAATAAGAATTCAAGTTATATAACTGAAGTAGCAATTCAAAACATTCGCATTCAACGTATATTTGCATTTTGCTCTGTATGACTAAGATTCTAGCTGTGATATTGCACTAACATGTTCAAAACAAATTTTTAGTTCTCGATTTATGTTTCAACAACTTGTTTTGTTTAAAATTGTATGCCTAATACTAATTGGATGAGGATGTATTGAATTTCCTAGTTTGTTTTCACTCTGAAACCAGAAACAAAGAAGAACAGATTTAATCATATGAATGTACACAGAGCTAAAATTGGAAAGCAAATACTCTAGCAAAGCAAAATGTTAATCATGAATCATACACACAGATTCCATTCCACTTAGATCTTGAAATAATTTGTTTACTCACAGGCATTAACACAAAAAGAAATTTCTAGGTAGAAATATTTGCTCACCTGAAATGTTTTAAAATAGAGAATTCCTTTGTTTGTGAAAACTGTAGTTTTCCTTTCTTCTTCTTTTCTTCTATTTTGTAATTGAATGAATGGTTGATTTAATTGAGGTTTTGTTTAAGTTTTTAAGGTGATGCTTACCCCAGATTTTCATAGCCTGGATGGACGAACTGAAATGAAGATGATATTGATATATAGGAAACAAGTTACAGGTTAATTATATTGTTTTGTACAAAGGTCAGAGATTTTTTTCTTGCAGCCTACATTTTTTACCAGAGAAGTTCTAATTTTGGAGGCTATTTCAGCTGAGAAGATGTTAGTTAGTACATTTGTTTGCTTCTTTGTTTACATGAAAATATTTTTCTTTCTTGTTTTATAAGCTTATGCTTATCAAATTTCTTTTCCTAGCCTATACTTATCTTTTTCTACATGGTGGGTGATGAATATATTGTGTGCTAAGATATTTTGGCATTAATTGTTGTTTTGTCATCTTTCCCAAGTTAATTCATATATATCTTTATTTTCTTTGTTTGCTAATATGATTTCAACATATTTTCGGCTGAAAGTTTTCATTTTTGTGGCTAAGCAGATTTTTGTCTTGCTGAGATGATTAAAATGTGTGCTAGCTAGGATATGTTTTTACATTAATTGCTATTGTCTTCTCTTCCAAGCTTACATAAATATTTATATTTTTTTCTTACTTTCTTTTGTTAATTTTATTACATAGAAAATTTGTTATTTCTTCTTGTCTTTGTGCTTCATATGTTTACTTACGTATTTATTCTTGTTTCTATTCAAGTTCAACAATCCAAATATTTAATTTATAACATATATTTTATTTTATATTTTACACTTATATTTAATATTAATAAGATAAATTTTATTTTATACTTTTTATAACTTCATGAAGAAATGAATTAAAACACAATTTATACCTTTAATAAATAATCATACAAATTATTCTTTTCCAAAGTAAAATCTTTAAATCCAATTCATTTTGAATTTCCAAATCAAATTTTTTATTTATAATTTAATTCGATTGAAAATATTTATTTTGAGTTTCTAATCCAATATGTTATTTAAAACATTTATTTCTGAATTCCCAATTAAAACTCTATTTAGAATCATATTTATATATTTATATATCTGTATTAATAAACAAATATCTATAACTGTCTCTATTTTTTATACTCTGATATCTTGTATGTATTTTGATAGTTACAGCTTTTCTTGTATAAAATGTTGTTATTTCATATTATATTTTGTTCCGCTGCGATTGTGTGATTCTGTGCTGTTGTTTCTATTTCTTGTTCTGTCTCTTTTCTTCTATGCCCTGACAGCCTTGTATTTTAGGCACTCGTTTGCTCGACACTCTATACTGTGTACGGATTAGTGTCGATATTTTGGGTCGAAAAGCCTTCGGGCCGATATATGTGGTATTAGAGCTGAAGGTTAAGCGAGAATCTTGGTTCTGGTGGTGATAACTCATTAGAGATTGGGTCAGTAGTACCCTAGAGTTGAGAGTATTATTTGAGGGCGCACTTGTTATTTTTCTTATATAATGATTTTAAAAACATTTTTAAAAATGATTTTTATATAAGCTTATATTTTGATATGTAAAGCAATAATTTTTCAATTTATTATAGTATACTAAGGGAGTTGGATGTTATTATTGAAATTAAATAAGATTGTAAGATTTAAGTGGTAAAACTTGTATAACCAAATAGAAATTTGGGTAAGGATTAACTATACAAATAAGTTAAGCTAAAAATGGATTCAAACCTGAATCTAAATCCTGGAAAATTCTAAAGGATTTTTAGAGTACTTGAAATAAGTTACCCTGATTGTCTTTTTTCTAATGAATTATGAAGATACATATGGTACGTTTGATTTCTATATATGATAATTATCATAAATTGGTTGTTGTGTCTTAATAAAGGGATGTTTATAAGCAATGATAAGGCAAAAAGAAACGTTTTAATGAAATAATGTTTTTTATAAGTACTACTGATAAATTGAAATGGATTTAAATTATGAAGTTTTAAATCTAGACCAAGAGAAATTTGTAATCATTTCAAAATGTTAAATGTAACGACCCGAAATTTTCTAACCCGAAAATTCAAGATAGTTATGAAAAAGAAGAAAGGGAAAGAAGAAGAAGAACAGAACACCAAACATCTCACATTTGCAGCGTATAAAATATGATAATAAATAATAATAGTTTAAAAAAAAAGCTATATCCGTCGATTACAATTAATATACATCAGAGTTTCACATAATATATAGTCACCGTATATATACAATTATCATGAATCAGATTAACAATAATATAAACACAGTGGAATTATTTATACGCTCCTGCCATCCAGCTCGCCCCTTGAGCTCCAGAACGAACCTACCTGAAAATCTGTGATACACGGTCTGACCCGAGCATTACACCAAAGTAACACCCGGGTCAGGCTGGAAACCAGCGTGAGTAAACCCAACTAACATGGAATACTTAAGCAATCAAATTATATAAAACCCGGGGTAACTCAAACCAAATTTACGAGTTCACAATATGTTTTAGACATAACTAACTTCACACATCCATTTCCTAAGTACAAAGACTTAAATTTAAATAGTCCAATTCCTTTAAATCACTTCACTCCAGCATATAGATTTCACATATCAATCCATAAAAATATTCGAAGTGGTTTTCGGGTATTTCCCAATACCCGATCCCGGCCTCTTCGAGTCTCACATCATCTCATTCCAATTTATCCATACGAAATGTACAACATTTCATATTAGAGGTATCAACTCAATCAAGCATCCAATACCATTTAGTCATCCATAAGCAATGCTTAAGCACATATAAATTAATTCAATTGATTCTAAGTGAATTTCTAACCACATTCTCTTAGATTCCTTTCTTCAATATTAATTAATTTCAATTTAATTAATTCGTCATCCCTTCATTTTTCATCTTAATTAATCACTTGGATTTATCACTTCAATCACATTTAAGTAATTATCTTTATTTAATTTCATGATATTAATTATTCTTGACCAAATCAATGAGTAATTTTTAATTACTTCAAAAATTAATGAATTATAATCTATTACACTAATTCTTAATTACTCATATTAATTAATTTCTCAGGCGTCACTTACGATTAATTCATCTTAATTAAACAATCTTTAATTACATCGTTGATTACACAAATTAATGATTCTCGATTATGTTTTGATTTGTTCTAATCTAAATTTATTACTTTAATTCAGCCCCAGTATTAATCATTCTCGATTAGTCTAAATCTGTAGTTAATTATTCTTTTATTTACTTCATTAATAATTTAATTACTTCTTAATTAATTATCTTAATTAATCTCTTTATTAATTTCACCAAGTAATTATATTTTATTAATTACATTAAGTGACTGCCCTTCAAACCATCCATTGATTATTCCAAATTAATCAAACTTAAGTAATTAATTTAGTCCATACTTAATTAAATCAAACCCTTGATTACTAAATTAATTAACCCAAATCTCAAATTAATTTATTTAATTAATTATCCATTTTATTTACCTTCTAAATTGTTGAATCACAAATCATTAAACCCTTATTAATAATGAAAACAATTTCTTATTTATAACTAAGTTTAAAACAGTTTAAAACCCCGATACTTCGAGTTAATCAACAATTTATTCGAGAACCAACCAAAACCAAAGTCAACAGATCATTAATTCACAATGCACATCAATTCAATTCTATCATTCAGCCAATTATTAAATTTAACTATTTAAATTTTAAATAATTTCAGACGAGTGAGATTTACTCACCTTTGTTTTGCTGTTTGCAAATCCGATCCAATCTTGGCTTGGCTTCATGGTTTCGACCTTGTATACACATTTTATAATTTATTAATAATTTGAACTTATTGAACAATTTCTTCTCTTTGATAATTTACTTAGCTAAGTATTTATTTAAATTACCTTCCTTTTATAAAATATTCTTTGTTAACTAAACAAATATATGAGTTTTATTAACAAAATTAAATCACCATTAAATAAATAACTCAACTAATAATTGAGTTAACTAATTTCCTTTTACAATTCTTTAGTAACTAATAAATAAGAAATTAAATATGTTAACCATCCTAGTATTTATTTTTCCATTGAAACATTAAGTGTAATTGTATGTATATTCATCGAATTAAAAACAGAAATAAGTTATACTTTACTGCTAATGTGGTAGTTAATAAAAAATGAAACTAATACCTGCAGCTCAACAAACATCCTAGAACCCTTCGAGATGCTCCACGCGAATACACCCACCCATATCGCGAACCCCACAGTACTCGACCAAGTCATTGCCGATAGCCCCGACATCCCACAACCGCGAGCCTCCCAGATAAACATCAGCGACTCGTCCCTTCGCCTCGTTCAACAGCCAATTGCTCGACCTTGCTGCTAGAGATTAGACATGACTACACCCAACCCTTTACGACCTGACCTCGATCGCCACTTAAATTCGAACGCCCCCTACACCTGGTCGCGGTCAAACTCACCCTACACCAAGTCGCGACGCCTACCTTCGAGCCCAACTCATAACACAATCACGGCTCCAAGGTTACTGAACCACAACTCGATGATACCCCTTATTTCTCCCCAAATCGACGAATCCCTACTCCAATCTCCTGCCGCTCAAACGCACACGCGATTCTTCCCTCTTTTTTTGTTTTTTTTGTTTTTTTTATTTGCGAAAGAGACCGCGATGATTCCGCCATCAAACAATATATTTCGAACGACAATACCTCGGCTTGGATTGAGAAGAAAAGAGGAAACAAGATTTGGGTTTTAATGTAGGAAGACTCGCGATTTCCTTTGAAATATTCGGCCATTTGATTTTCATTCTGTTCGATTATTTTTTTAACGTTTGCGTTCGTTTTCTATTGAAGAAAAAAAAGAAAAGGGAACAGGCATGAGATATAGGGTAGGAACGGCTTTTTGTGTACGCTTGCTTACTAAAATATCTCTGACTAATAAAGTACCTAGATTTATTTATATTATAAAATTTCCAGAACGCCTTGTTACATGCCATTTAAAATTTCGAACTATTCTTAGGGTATGCCACTAGGTGATTATAGGGTTTTATCGCGTTCCGAACTCAATGGAACGTGTTCCGAAGGTTAATTCGATCGTATGCGCAAGTTACAAAAGAAAAAGATCGATTTTAAATTAAATCGATAAAATAAATCTAAGCGTTTTGAGCTGCCATGGTCAAACGACAACTCCGATTGCTACAAAAATTGAAATCCGATAATAACTAACCATTACGGATCCAATGGAACTGGTTTCGTCAAATTCCGAGACTGTGCCTTGGAAGGCTATTTTTAAATTTAATTTAAACGATATAATATTAAAATTGAACAAAACACTTCCAAACTCAATTTCAACACCTTTACTACCTTCGGTGTTATCAATATAAATTCCATAAGCCTTTCAAATTATTTTTAACAGGCTTAAAATTAAAGATTCGACATTTTACCCAATTTCAAATTATATAATTAATATTTAAACTATATAATTCAATGATTTAGTTATCAAATAGATATTGATATCTTGAATTCAAGTTAAAACAAACTTTTAAATGTTAAAAATCAATTTAATTATTTCATTTGGAATTGTTAAAATTTCTGGGCCGTCACATTCCTTCCCACTTAAAAGAATTTCGTCCCCGAAATTACTATTTAGGGAGATGGTCCAATACCCGTTTACGTTTTCCCAAAACTCACAATTCAACGTCCTACCAACTATCCTTTATTAAAGACCCACTATCACCTTAACCAACTTCCCAAAACCATCTATAGTATCAAACAATACCCTTCTGCTCAATTATTTAAATTTCAATTTAAAACCAAATATTGAATTATCAAAATTTTCTCAAAAATTTTCTAACTCTCTAAATTCCCGAAAATTTTTGCCAGCGTCTCCTTTGCGCGGCTAGCTCGGTACTACTACAAAAGGCCTCTACGGGCTCCTAAATTCCAAAATAAAACAAAAGCCAAGTGGCTACATCAAAAACCAATCCAATTTCATACAGAAACCAAAATACATACCTTTTTGTCGGGCAATTCACATTAATCTTCCAATATCAAATCCAAATTTTTTTCTTTTCTCCTTATAATACCTACATAACCTACTTAGCAAAAATATTCGATCATAGCCCTTCAAATCATTTTATACATTTCCTCACAAAAGTTTCCACCGTTTCATATGAATCCAATTTATTTTCGATTTCTAATATTGAGTTTTATCTTTCATTTAAACTGATTCATATTAATTTCATTTACTAGTTTACTTAAATTTCCAATTTGAAATTGTTTTGTCGTGAACAAAAAATTTCCCTAAAATTTACTAAAATTTTCTAACTCCCAAAATTTTGGAAAAAATTTGGCAGAGTCTCTTTTGTACGGAGGAGCTTAACCTTTCAGCTCTGATACCAAATGTAACGACCCGAAATTTTCTAACCCGAAAATTCCAGATAGTTATGAAAAAGAAGAAAGAGAAAGAAGAAGAAGAACAGAACACTAAACATCTCACATTCGCAGCGGATAAAATATGATAATAAATAATAATAGTTTACAAAAAAAGCTATATCTGTCGATTACAATTAATATACATCAGAGTTTCACATAATATAAAGTCACCGAATATATACAATTATCATGACTCAGATTAACAATAATATAAACACAGGAAATTATTCTATACGCTCCTGCCATCTTGCTCGCCTCTTGAGCTCCAGAACGAACCTACCTGAAAATCTGTAATACTCGGTCTGACCCGAGCATTACACCAAAGTAACACCCGGGTCAGGCTGGGAACCAGTGTGAGTAAACCCAACTAACATGGAATACCAAAGCAATCAAATTATATAAAACCCGGGGTAACTCAAACCAAATTTACGAGTTCACAATATGTTTTAGACATAACTAACTTCACACATCCATTTCCTAAGTACCAAGACTTAAATTTAAATAGTCCAATTCCTTTAAATCACTTCACTCCAGCATATAGATTTCACATATCAATCCATAAAAATATTCGAAGTGGTTTTCGGGTATTTCCTAATACCCGATCCCGGACTCTTCGAGTCTCACATCATCTCATTCCAATTTATCCATACGAAATGTACAACATTTCATATTAGAGGTATCAACTCATTCAAGCATCCAATACCATTTAGTCATCCATAAGCAATGCTTAATCACATAATAATTAATTCAATTGATTCTAAGTGAATTTCTAACCACATTCTCTTAGATTCCTTTCTTCAATATTAATTAATTTCAATTTAATTAATTCGTCATCCCTTCATTTTTCATCTTAATTAATCACTTGGATTTATTACTTCAATCGCATTTAAGTAATTATTTTTATTTAATTTCATGATATTAATTATTCTTGACCAAATCAATGAGTAAGTTTTAATTACTTCATAAATTAATGAATTATAATCTATTACACTAATTCTTAGTTACTCATATTAATTAATTTCTCAGGCGTCACTTACGATTAATTCATCTTAATTAAACAATCATTAATTACATCGTTGATTACACAAATTAATACCGATTATGTTTTGATTTGTTCTAATCTAAATTTATTACTTTAATTCAGCCCCAGTATTAATCATTCTCGATTAATCTAAATCTGTAGTTAATTATTCTTTTATTTACTTTATTAATAATTTAATTACTTCTCAATTAATTATCTTAATTAATCTCTTGATTAATTTCACAAAGTAATTATATTTTATTAATTACATTAAGCGACTGCCCTTCAAACCATCCATTGATTATTCCAAATTAATCAAACTTAAGTAATTAATTTAGTCCATACTTAATTAAATAAAACCCTTGATTACTAAATTAATTAACCCAAATCTTAAATTAATTTAATTAATTAATTATCCATTTTATTTACCCTTCTAAATTGTTGAATCACAAATCATTAAACCCTTATTAATAATGAAAACAATTTCTTATTTATAACTAAGTTTAAAACAATTTAAAACCCCGATACTTCAAGTTAATCAACAATTTATTCGAGAACCAACCAAAACCAAAGTCAACAGATCATTAATTCACAATGCACATCAATTCAATTCAATCATTCAACCAATTATTAAATTTAACTATTTAAATCTTAAATAATACCAGACGAGTGAGATTTACTCACCTTTGTTTTGCTGTTTGCAAATTCGATCCAATCTTGGCTTGGCTTAAGGGTTTCGACCTTGTATACACATTTTATAATTTATTAATAATTTGAACTTATTGAACATTTTCTTCTCTTTGATAATTTACTTAGCTAAGTATTTATTTAAATTACCTTCCTTTTTATAAAATATTCTTTGGTAACTAAACAAATATATGAGTTTTATTAACAAAATTAAATCACCATTAAATAAATAACTCAACTAATAATTGAGTTAACTAATTTCCTTTTACAATTCTTTAATAACTAATAAAAAAGAAATTAAATATGTTAACCATCTTAGTAATTATTTTTCCATTGAAATAGTAAGTGTAATTGTATGTATATTCATCGGATTAAAAACAGAAATAAGTTATACTTTACTGCTAATGTGGTAATTAATAAAAAATGAAACTAATACCTGCAGCTCAACAAACATCCCAGAACCCTTCGAGATGCTCCATGCGAATACACCCACCCAGATCGCGAACCCCACAGTACTCAACCAAGTCATTGCCGATAGCCCCGACATCCCACAACCGCGGGCATCCTAGATAAACATCAACGACTCGTCTCTTCGCCTCGTTCAACAGCCAATTGCTCGACTGCTAGAGATTAGACATGACTACACCCAACCTTTCACGACCTGACCTCGATCGCAACTTAAATTCGAACGCCCCCTTCACCTGGTCGCGGTCGAACTCACCCTACACCAAGTCGCGACTCCTACCTTCGAGCCCAACTCATAACACAATCACGGCTCCAAGGTTACTGAACCACCACCCGATGACACCCCTTACTTCTCCCCAAATCGACAAATCCCTACTCCAATCTCCTGCCGCTCAAACGCGCACGCGTTTCTCCCCTCTTTTTTTTGTTTTTTTTTATTCGCGAACGAGACCGCGATGATTCCGCCATCAAACAATATATTTCAAACGACAATACCTCGGCTTGGATTGAGAAGAAAAGAGGAAACAAGATTTAGGTTTGAATGTAGGAAGACTCGCGATTTCCTTTGAAATATTCGGCCATTTGATTTTCATTCTTTTCGATTTTTTTTTTAACGTTTGTGTTCGTTTTCTGCTGAAGGAAAAAAGAGAAGGGAACGGGCATGAGATATTGGGTAGGAACGGCTTTCTGTGTACGCTTGCTTACTAAAATATCTCTGACTAATAAAGTACCAAGATTTATTTATATTATAAAATTTCCAGAACGCCTTGTTACATGCCATTTAAAATTTCGAACTATTCTTAGGGTATGCCGCTAGGTGATTATAGGATTTTACCCGCGTTCCGAACTCAATGGAACGTGTTTCGAAGGTTAATTCGATCGTATGCGGAAGTTACAAAAGAAAACGATCGATTTTAAATTAAATCGATAAAATAAATCTAAGCGTTTTGAGATGCCATGGTCAAACGACAACTCCGATTGCTACAAAAATTGAAATCCGATAATAACTAACCATTACGGATCCAATGGAACTGGTTTCGTCAAATTCCGAAACTGTGCCTTAGAAGGCTATTTTTAAATTTAATTTAAACGATATAATATTAAAATTGAACAAAACACTTCCAAACTCAATTTCAACACCTTTACTACCTTCGGTGTTATCAATATAAATTCTATAAGCCATCAAATTATTTTTAACAGGCTTAAAATTAAAGATTCGACATTTTACCCAATTTCAAATTATATAATTAATATTTAAACTATATAATTCAATGATTTAGTTATCAAATAGATATTGATATCATGAATTCAAGTTAAAACAAACTTTTAAATGTTAAAAATCAATTTAATTATTCCATTTGGAATTGTTAAAATTTCTGGGTCGTCACATTAAAAGAAATAATATATAATATTAATTAAAATATTTTTTGAAAATTAAAATCCTATTTAAAAACAAGAGTCATTTTGAAATTCTGAAAGAAGTTGTTTTAAATAGAAACCAAGGATAGTTTAAAATTTAAATGTGTGACTTGATATGCAAATGAAATAAAATATGTATATATATGAGGATATATATGATTCAAAGTTGATTTTAAATAAATAACTGAGTGTTAATGTAACGACCCGGAATTTTGGGCAATATCAATTTAATAATTTGTATTAATAATTAAATTGATTTGTTAATTTTTTTTCCTTATAATTATAATTTAAATTGGTAAATTTAATCTTTTTAAAGGTTAATAAATATTTAATCTGGTAATATTGATCAGTATCTTTTTAACAATTTAAAATTGATAAGAATTATTTTTCAAAGCTAACAAAATTTTATTCTATTTATAATATATATATATATATATATATATGATATATATATTGTAAGTAGAAAATTTTTTCTTCGAAATAAAAGATTGTTTTTTCAAATTGTAATATATATGTATGTATATGTTATAATTTGAAGATTGTTTTGGAATTTAATATAATCTATTGATAATTCATATACGTATGAATGGATTGTAATTTAAAGCTTTGTTTTAAAATTTATATTTTTCAAAAGTTAATCTAAGATTTATTTGTATTATAACTAGTTTCATAATATTTTCTTTAATGGTTAAATTTATATATACATATGTAAGTATTTATAAATTAAGAGATTTAAGCAAGTAAGATTATATTATCTTTTAAAATAAATAAAACTTTATTTGAATATGTTTAAGAAATATGTGTAAACATATTAGCACCTCTCATAAACTTGTGTTGACAAATTAAGCTATATAGTGACTGGTGTCTTCATTTAAATTTTTATTTTTCTTTAATTTTTATTAGATCATTACTAAGTTAAACATATCTTTCCTTTTTTGTTGAATCTAATTCATATTCTCAACTGAAGAAAAAAAAACAAGTAAACCTAAAACTGGAAAGTTTTTTTCAAACCTGACATTAAATCTAAAAGCAAATCAGAAACCTGAATCCTGAAATTCAAAATCAAGCAAAGTACTTCATATCAACTTCAAACTACAATTTCCAACCTACATTTCAAATGAAAATCAACAGTTTCAATAGCAAGTTTAATACATCAATCTTTAAGCATGCAAAAGGGATTCATCTTCAAAAGAAAGCAAAATCAAAGTATTTTTCCAGAATAGAGATTCAGGCCTAGAATAATAACTGAAACCTGCTCTGCAAAAATAAATTGGTGAGTAAATTATTTTAAAAACAGATTGTTCTGGATTTTTAACTACCATGCATGTGATGCTCTGTGATTTGAGTTTGGTGATTGCATGAAAATCTTCAGTATTTATATTGTTGAATATATAGATATGTTTATATATGTGTAGAAAGCCTGTGTATATGTAAACATTCTGCTTCCTGTTCTTTTCAGACAGGCTCAATCCTTCAAAAATTTAAATCTTCCACTAACATCATTGTTTGATTATGATGATTAAATGAAATTTGTATGTTAATGTTAGATAGTAATTTTAAAAATAGTTTCTGTAATTTTTAATTTACAAATAATTCTAAAAAATGAAATTACTGTAAACTACTGATGCATGTCAAAAATCAACTTTCATGTTTTCTGATTTGGATTTCATGAATGTGTTAAGGACTAAAAATAATGATATTTAAACTACACATCATAATTTTTAGTTGAGAAATTAATGTGAATTTGGGGTTTGTTCGAATTGGGGGTTTTGGTGAATTGCCGTTGATCGGCGTGACGATTTGAGCTAGAATCTTGGGTGAAGCTTGTTTTTAGGCTGTAGGTGATGGGAAAAATGCAATTGTTTTTTCAATGAGTGAATTGTCTGAATTTGAATGAACTAGGGTTTAAGCTCATTTTTTCGTCTTGATTGTCATGTCTTTTGCGACGAATGAGGGACAGGAGGTGATCACGACGTGTGGGTGTTGAAGCTCGTGGTCGTGGTGTTCGATGATGGGGACAGCGAGTTCAATGGCGTCGAGGTGTATGGCCGTGGGGGGGTTTTAGTGGTCGATGTTTTCTGCAGTTTCGAGCTTGAGATTTGAATTTCGATTCGAACATGATTGGTTTTATATGGGCTTGTACTGGTGCTCGTATGGGTTCGTATAATCGTCGACGTCGGTCGCGACGACCTATGGTTGCCGGCGGCGTTGGTGCATGTGCACCGTGCACGGGTTTAGGTTCTGGGGGATTTTTTGTTTTGGGGAGGTAAGGTTTCGCTCGAGGAAACTCTCGTGATCCTCGTGTGTCGACTCGAGGTAGAGGGGTTTGGGGTTGTCTTCGAGGGTAGCTCGAGTAGTTCTAGTGATTTACTTGAGTATTTTTAGGGCTATTTATGTTTTGTTAGTACTGTAATGTTAAGTACCATAAAAGTATAATGTTATTAAGTTGCAATGAAACTTGAGTGTATAATCGAAGGTAAGCATTTAAATTGTAAACAAGTTTATAAAAGAAAATAAATTTATAAAAGTTAAACTTGTTATTTGAAATAGAATGTAAATCAAACTTTAAAATGTATTAATTGAATTTATTTTCAAAATTTAAATTGTTAAAATGATTTCTTTGGAAATAATTAATTTAACTAAATTTTATAATTTTAAATTTAACAGAAGGGTTTTCAAATCAATGAATAAATCAAAGTTTTAAGTGAATCTTAAAGTAATGTTTTAATAACAGTGTTTTCAAATTATTTTTAAGATAAGTAAGTTTAAAATTAGATAATTAAAGTGTTTTAAATTTCAACTTGATTTCTAAATGCTTTATTTTCAAATAAATTTTAAGTTATAATTTTGTAAACTAAAGTAAATAATTTGTTTTTAAGTTATTAAAATTTGATTAATTTTAAATAATTTATTTATGAAGATAAATAAGGTTAAATAATTTGGATATGAATTTAAGAATATTTAATTTATTATGATTTATTAATAAGTATAGAGTTTAATTAAGATAAATGATTTTCTTAATTAATTAAGGATTTTGTTTAATTATAGGAAGTTAATTAATTGTTTAATTAATTTTAAATGATTAGTTAATTGTTAGTTTATTTTAAATAATCACTTAATTATGAATTAATTAAGTGTAATCACTTAATGAAGTAATTAATGGTTAATTATTGAATGTAATTAAGGAAAGAGGAAATTACTCATGGGTGTAATTAAAGTTGAAGTGATTAATGTATAATCACATGATGTTATTAATTAAGGATTGATTAATAAAAATTTTTTTGAAGCTAATTAATTATGAAGTAATCAATTAATTAAAGAATTAAGGATTATTTAATGATGAATTAATTATCTGCTATGTAATTGATTTAGAGAGTAATCAAGGTTTATTAATGGAAGTAATTAGAAGATAATTATTTATGTAAGTAATTAAGAGTTAATTACTTAGTTAATTTTAGTAAATTAATTAATGTGATTAATTAATTAATTAATGAGATTAATTTAGGATTAATTACTAAGTGTAATTAATTAAAATTGTTATTAATTAATAAAGTAATTAATTAAGGATTATTAGTTAATGATTACTTAATGGAGTAATTAAAGATTAATTAATAAGAATAATTAATCAAAAGGTTAATATAATTAATTAAGAAGTTAATTAATTAAGATAAGTAATTACAAGTTTTTAATCACTGTTTATGATTCATAAGATGATTAATTCCAAGTTAATTATTTAATTAATTTAAAGTAATTATTAATTAATAAGGATCATTAGTTAATATAATTAATGAATTAATCAAGGTTGATTAATAAAAGTAATTAATTAAAGTATGATTAATTAATTGTAATTAATTGAGGTTTAATGGAATTAATTATAGTTAATTAATTAATGGAAACAAATGAAGGATCATTAAGTATTGTAATTAATGATAGTAGTTAAAGGTTAATTATTGGATAAGGATAATTACTTGAATGTAATTAAAGGATAATTAATCAAGGGAGATTAATTTAGGAAGATCATTAAGAGATGATTAATTAAATAAATGAAGAAGGATTTAAGGTAATCCAATTGATTAAGAGTTAATCAATTCTGTTTATGGATGATTATTGATATTAGATGATTGATATCGGGTGTTTGGTTGAATGATACTGTATGATTTGGATATCTCTGTTATGTGATATGCTGCTTTGTGAGATGAATGGTTGATATAAATTATCTATTGTGATAATGTGATTCATCTATATGTTATATCATCCTGAATATAAGTTAATTGTTTAAACCCTTAAGTACAACTTGAACATTAAAATGGCGTTTGGTTTCGGTGAGACGGAGATCGAGTTTCCATATTTGGATATCCGAAAACCACATCGATCCAAATTAAACGTTAGATTGTGAATCCAAGTGGAGTGCAAGTGAAGACTCGAGGTGTAAGAACTATGCTTCGTCAGTATAACTCTGGGGGTGATTCCGTGATGAGTTTGACGGAGGTAGTACTTATAGATTCAAGATGGTGATTCAGAGTGCAAGGGCTATGGTCGTTGACTCTGAGGGTGATTCCAAAATGAGTGCAACGAGATAGTGCCTTCGGTTCGAACACGGAACGAACTTGTATGGATTAATGCTTTCAGCACATCGTCAGGCGGACGATGAGCATTCTAAGAGATATGTTTATAAGGTAAACGCAGCCTCAAGCCTCATCAACTCGGGAATGGCTAAAACAGGGGAGGTGCAGCAAGGCTAGGTGGTTAGCGCCCATTTCAGGACAAGATTTCCTCTGTCTAGAAGTCCCTTTTTATTCGGCTGTGTGGGCAGTTGGGTCGCGGCCAACTGCAGGGTTGTCTTGTTCAGGACTATTCAATAAGGAATGGTCTCGGCTTTGTGTTGCAGGGGAGTTAGAGTGGCTCCACGGTACGTTGATCAAGGCCACGTACTATGACGGGAGATACCCCAGTAGCCCTGCCATTGATGGAAACCCATTTTCCATACGAGACCCTACGGTTTTGTTTGTATTACCAACTTTTGTGGCTAGTAGATGGAATTTAATAATGTAACAATTTCGGCTATTACTTATTTACTTGAAAACCCTAGATACTATTATAATATCACTGGATTTCCTAACAAATGTTTTGGTTAGCGTAAGGTAAAAACTTTTCCATGTTTATTTGTGGGAAGTCTTACGTGATACCTTTTCTTTTCAAAGGTTTTTCTAAAGTTAAGCAATTTTAACCCGTTTACTCACACCAGACCCCTGTCTGACCCAAGTGTTTATTTCCTGTTTTATTAAACTCTTGGGTACTCATATTATGCATGAGTAGTCAAGTGATTCAGGTTAGCTTGATGATTTCTGGAGGAGTTTTGGAGCAAGAGGCTTCATCGTGTAGATATATTATGGTTCCGCTGTGTTTATGTGATATTTGTATCTTGTGTGCTTGAGTTATATGGATTAGACAAATGTTTATAACTATCTAATATGTGTTGTTTAAGTTGTGTACTCTGATGTAATATGATAGTATGTAATATTTCATGTGATATATAATATTTCATTCGTTCCGCTGTGAGTTATCTGATGTTGTTGAGTTTCTTCTTTCTTATCTTTTCTTCTTCTATCCCTTTCTTTCTTAATTAGTGATGCGTCTTTCTGGTGATAGAAAGTCGGGTCGCTACAGTTGGTATCAGAGCATTAGGTTGAGCGAAAACCAAAGCTCTGGAGTAGTGTCTTTCTTGAGAGAGCGTACTTGTAATTTTAATATACAATTATATATATATATATATATATATATATGTATATATATATCTACCTGATCTGTTGGGTTATCTATTCGGATTTACCAACAAAAGCTTTAGAGGTAGATCGAGCAATAGTGTGTGTAACGCGACTACCACTAATGGAAGATGTCCATATGTTGAAGTTGGAAGTGTATTTGTCGGGACTGTAGACCTAATACCATCTCGAGAGAGTTTTGTAGCTTGGAGTAAGGATTTCTCTGATCTCCGAAGGAAATCTTTTAAAGATTTGGAGTCTATCTTTGAAGAGTATGTGTAGATCTGTCGAAAGTGCAGAAGTTATCTGGATCTTTAGCATGGAGGTTGGCAGTTTTGGAATATGAGACTAAGGTCTATAAGTTGCTTCGCTTCGGCATGGTCTCATTTGTCATTCCTTAAGGAGAACGAGATGTTGATGCTTGGTTTGGAGCCCGAGTTTCTGTTGGGATGTTTGTCCATCTCGAGGAGTTATGTGTGTAGTTTGTTGACTGTTTTGGAATTCGAGGAGTCTTTGGATTGAGAGTCTTTGGTTAGTTGCGGGTAGCGGTTTTAGCTCAAAGGTGTTTTTGTGCCGACAAGGTCTTTGGCTTTGTAGTATCATCGAGGTAGAGTTTGGAAGCTGTTAACGTGAAAATCAGACACTAACACCCCGGTGTAAGCTGAAGTTGAATGAAAGCACCACCCGTGTACACGGGAACTACAAACAAGTAGAGAAATCACAGAAAAAAGCAGAAAAGACAACAGTTTTTATGGTGGTTCGGATTAGGGTAAGCCTACGTCCACTTTAAATCTCTTTATTACTGAATTTGGTTACAACTTTACAGGAATCTTCAATTACAACACACTTTAGACTAGTAGATCAAACTTTGATGGAGAATAATCTTCCGAATTCATGTTGGATGATGTAGATTTTCTCTTGAAGGTTGTAGTAATCTTGAAGGTTGTAGTAATGTCCTCGGTGTTTGGAGTACTTGAAGTGTTGAATGAGTCGATAATTCAGTAGAGTATCGGCGCTTGAAGTGATTGGCCCAAAAGTCCCCTCCCTGTTTGAGGTAGGTCGGTATTTATAGAAAAATATTCCCTTTGGATCGTAAGTCGTGCTCGACTCATGGTTACCCGTGGCCGAGTTAAGTTGGGTCGTGGGCGACCCAGCTGGTAGAGTTCATGCTTGGTGTCAGAGCGCCTTCGGTCTTCTGGATATAGCGCAAGTCCTAACTCGTTCACGAGTTAAGAGGTCATGGACGACTTATCTGACTAAGCCCTTGGTTCCTCAATGGTTTACTTCTTCAGAATTGCAAGTCATGAGTCGCTCACGAGTCAACTCTCTTTGACATAAGCATTGTGACTGCGGGCTACGACTCAGTGGTTTTAGGTCGTAGGTGAGTCATGCTGAGTCGTGAGTCGTGAGTCACTTCCTTGAGTCGCTGACGACTCAAGGTAGGTCGTAGGTTACACGATTCTGTGACCCGCGCAACTCCTCAATTTGTTGAGTCGGTTACTTATTGAGTCGGACCACTCCTTAAGTCGCTCTGCTTCTTTAAGTCGTGAGTCGTCTCAGGTCTTAACTCATTGATCAAACGGGGTTAACATTTGCCCCTCGAAGTGCGCGCCTAAGTTGTAGGTCGCGTTCTTCGACTTTCCCTTGACCCGCGTGTGCCGTTTCGAGTTCCACTGTCCTGGTGTATAAAAGGCTTAAGTCGCTCCTTCTACTTCACCTTCCTGCTTAATTGTTTACTTCCGCCATTAGCAACCTTCGAAGCTTTCAGAGTCGAGTTCATCCAGCTTACCTCACTTCCAACCAAATTCCTACAATCTTCATCATTACGCTACGTAAGTAAACTCATCACCCGCTCTATTTCGCAATTACCGTTACCCTTCGATCATGGACTTCCCATTTCTTAACCTCAATCCAAATCCTCGCACCGTGCTTTATTTCGGGCCATGTTATGACTGATTTCTGACAAGCTTGGAGCGGTTTGATTTGAGTTTTTAGACGATTTGCAAGGAGGAGACGATGGATTTTTATATTTCGAGTCAGTTGATCCATGAATTCAGAGGAGATGATACGGTCTTGTATGGGTTATCGGGTTAGGAGATAGGAGGATAACGGGTTAGGGGTTAGAAGGATAATGGGTTAGGAGTTAGGAGGATAACGGGTTACTAACTTGAGAAAAGGTTGGTCGGTTGAAGGAAACGTGACGCTAGCTTGGACGCGATCCAGTAATCTTGAGCGCAGTAATTTTGAGCAATTCAATAACCATCGCGACTTATCCTTTGACTGACTTACCATCCTTCACGAAACAAGTCTTAAGTCGTAGCCGGGATAGGACTTGGAGAATTTCACGTTGCCTCGGACTGAAGCCTTTTCTATTTTCCATGGTTTACGACTTAGAGCATGGCCGACTTAAGCCTTGTAATCCTTAGGTCGTTGACGAGTTAGCCAGATAACCAACGATTTGATTTAACCCGTAGGAAGAATTTCTTAAGTCGTTGCCAACACTTAAGTCGTCGCCGAGTCAACACTTACGTTGTCGCAGTTGACAATTTTGCTTGAACCTTGAACTTTAACTTGATTTGCTGAAATAAACTGCCTGAGTGCTGAATTGTTTGGACTTTAACTTGTTAAAATTTGTTGCATTTTTTCACAGGTCACTCTTGCAAGCTAATAACCTGTCTAATACAACATTTACAGAAAATTGGGACGAATATCCTGCCACTGACTGCCCACATCAAATGACAGATTAGTTAATAACAATTAATCAACTTGAACAGATTGTGTGAACGAAGTGCTTTAAAACAACGAAATCAGGCAAAGTATCAAGGCAACATCGGAATAGTCAACTAAACTTTCCTGTTTGCATTAACACTGTACTTGAACTTCAAATTAACAAATCCTGAAATTTGATAGCCAATCAATTGTCGACGAGCTTAACTCCAGTTATATTTACTTGTTTATTTTTATTAGTTCTGCACAACACTTCACACTTTTAGGAAACGTGCACCTTCAAATTTGAATATCCAATTGCTTATGTAGAATGGCCTCACATCAAGAAGAAGTAACGGAACAGATTGGAGAGGCTCTTCCAATAACTACTCCACTGACTACTCCACCGGAAAGAGTCTCAACTTCCTTGAACTACCGGACATTTAGCTTATTGCGCGCTCAATTTGGCATCGTTGAAACAGATGCTATATTGCCCGGGCCAAATGATTTTGCTGATAGACCTCCCCGTGGTTTCGTCGCTGTCAACTGCCAAATGTGCTTGTGCGGTGCTATTCCTTCCTTCAACGAGTTTCTTCAGCAATTTCTACTTCGATTGACCATCTCTCCATTTCAACTGCACCCTAATGGTTACGCCATTTTGATGGGGTTGTGTGTTTTATTCATGAGAACCCTGGGTCGGCTACCGAGCTTCGAAGAAATTTGTTACTTATGTTCCTTCACCAAGACTAAAGACCATCCCTCCATTGTCGTCATAAGGAGTGCTAGGAATCGCAAACTCGTGACTGACCTTCCCGAAAGTGCTCATGGATTTTTAAATCAGTTTTTCTTTGTTCGCTGCCCCCCAGGGTTTTATGCCATCTGGAGAGTAGGAAGTAAGATTACCTGCTTCTATTTTCCATTCCTGAGCTTTTCGAATTTCGAGTTGTTAATCGTTAATTTCACTCTTTCCTTTTTTTAGCACTTCCTCCCCCCTCTAGAGATCCAGGCCATAAGCAAGTTTTTGAGAGACTGAGTGTCGTGGCCGCGGAAGAGAGAAGTGTAAAAATTTTGTTGAGGGATGAATTTTTGCATCAATACGGGCTTTTGCATACCTCTCGCTCTACACACCCTCATGAAGTCCCAGACTCCCCAACCCAAGCACTGGATGCCCCAGTTTTAACCGATGCACCCTTACCGAAAGAACCTGCCTCTGAGGCTTCCCTAGTGAAGTGCTCCACTTCTGTTGATGTCGCGGGGTCATCTGGAAAACTTGCCCCGGTTATTGAGGAAGAAGAGCCTCAGGGATCTCCCCAACATTCACAGAAATCTGGCGAAGAAGTTGAGAAAACCAGCCCTGTCAAGCAGAGCAGGGACGACACTTTCGAAGGACTGAGCGACCTCTTTGCCACCTCACAAGAGATCTTTAAAGATGATCCTATCACTACCGGGGTTTCTTCTTCAGTAGTTGAAGCGACTTCTATTCTGCAACAGACTCCATCAACTCAAGAGTTGATGCTAATCTACACCCACAACTACTCCACAATTAAAGAGTGGTTCGTAGTTTGATGCGCGTAGTTTGCACATCACACACACTTATAATTTTTCGGCACTTTTATGCTTCTGACTCTTTGTGCTTTGAAGACTTCTAAAAATCATCTCTTTTTATTTCAGATTCTCCGATGGGACGCAGCAGATCCTACTATGATGACTTCCAGCGCTACGGGAGGTGTAGCCAATATGATTATAGGCGCTACCTCCCCTCTTATAGAGAATCCGATGAAGAGAGAGCCGCCCGAAAGGCTCAGGAGAGGACGGCGCAAGAAGAGCGTTCTGAGAGAAAAGAGAGGGAGGAGCGCCATGATTCTTCCCATAAAGGCGATGATTCCCACAAGAGAAAATCCCACGATGACCAGGGAAAAAGTCATATGGTTGAGGAACTAAGCAAACGTGCCCGACACGGTGAGAAGCATACTTCTACAACTCACGAAAAGATCACTGCCCCCGTCTCGGTTGACATTCCTTCCGGCCCTTCCGCTCTCGGGAAGACAGACATCCAAACAATAATTAGCAGGCCTAAATTCCAATTTGGACCGGGCCCAACCACTTTGCAAAGCCGGTTTCCACAGCGGTGCCTGAAGGGAGTGCGGTTCGATCTTGACTTGGTCCCTATCGACAAGCCTGCCATGCTACGAAATCTCGATGCCGTCAAGCTTGATATTGAAAGGATGTCGAACTGGCAAAAGCTTGTAGACGAGCTTCAAAGGGTCAACCATGCAAATATAGAGGCCATGCTTACTATGGAGAACGATAAAGCCGAATGGCAGAAGGTTCTTGAGCAGCATGATACTGAAATGAGGAGCATCTCTACTTACAATGAAGAGCTTGAAGCGAAAGTTGAGGAACTTAAACAAGAGCTTGCTACTTCTACTACCACATATATTCAAAAAGAAGAAGTATTTCAGAAGCAAGTTCGCGATGCTCACGCAGCTCAGCGACATGCCGAGGCACAACTTGAAGCTGAGCAGAAAACAGCAGGAAGGTATCGTGCTGAAATTATAGAATTACAGGAGAAAGTCAGCTCTCAGGAGGCGGAAATTCAAATGCTTAAGCTTCAACTTTCCAAAGCTGAAAGAGAGCGTGATGAGGCCGTTGCCGGCAAAATTGAAGCTGAAGAATCTCATGAGGCAACGAAGACCAACATCAGTTCAACATTATTTGACTTCTACCTGCATAGCGTCTTGGGGCACGGTAGCCTCGCCTTTCTAGGCCCCAAGTATGAAATTACTCTGGCTGAGGTATGGGAGGCCGCACTTGATATGCTCGGTGCTAAAGGTGCTGGCTACGTCGAACCAGCTCTTAAAGAGCATTATTTTGATGACGATGCTTGCGCCGCTCTCGCCAAGGGAAAGGAACAACTTGCAAAATTGAGGGCCGAAATGGCGGTAGGGGAACATTCAAGAAAATCCATCTTAACTGCTCCGATCCAGCCTTCTCCTTCGGCCGAAATCGATATCATTGGTTCCAGTTCCCATTCTCTATCCCCTACTAAAGTTACCACCGAGATCACGAGTATACAGGGTGGAGATGAAGGCGGCGAGAGTGCCGAGGCACAGGCTTATGAAGTCGATGTCAGGAAACCGGCTTTTCCAGGTAACTCTACTGTTAATCTTGCCCAAGTAGACTGCTCATCTGTTTCTTAAGAGCTTGATGAGCTTCTTGACTATTTCCTGAACCTCAGCGAGCCTTTATCTCCTCTCTTTACTGACTTTAACTTCTTTTCTTCTGTAGAGAAAGCAACGGGCATCGTTTAAACTTCCCCTCCTCCAATTATTCCTCCCTTGGCTCTCCAAGTCACCCCTCCTTTCGCAACCCAGGTCGCAAGAGGAGCAAATAGAAGCACTTCACGGCTTAGATGTTCCTATTGCCTCTCAAGAACATGGGGGAGAAGGACTTGGAGAAGGCAATGAGTCTCCGGAGAGAACCACTTCTGATAACATAAAATTATCTGCTATCGTTACTCCGGGAAGTGAGTCTTCTTCAAGGAAGAGGAGGAAACGTGCCACTTCCAAGAAGAGAAGGAAAGGCATTCTTGCTTCTGAGGAGGAAGCTAGAGTTGATCCGGCAGTAACCCTTTCTCCTTCATCCCCGACTCTCCCAAGCCGTCCTGAAAAGCTGCCTATCAGGTCAGGTGAAGGCTCTAAGGGTGGTGGCAAGAAGAAGTAAGGAGTCGTGCTTCAATTTACTTCTAGTTTTTGCTTTTTGCATGTACTGGCCGGAGATTGTGCGGGTACCGGCCCCCGCTTTTCTTTTTATTTTGAAACCTGTACCTGTACAAAATTTTGACAGTGTTGAATAAAATGATTCTTTTTCTTTGTACAAACTTCTGTCTGTATCTGAGAATGTATTTATTATTCATTTTTGTACAAGTTTCTTTACACGATATTGCAGTGAGCTTGTGGTATATTGTTCGAGCGTAATTTTACCGATGTAGTTATACCATGTTGCCCCTATACCATAAGCTCGTTGCAACATTTTATATTTTGAGGGGACTTGTACTTTTATTTTCTAGAGAATAATTATTCCATACTTGGAGGAATATTATTTTGTTAAAAAACAGAGTACAACTCCCTCCATATAAGTTTTTACGCTTCATCCTTCGAAGATATCACTTTTTCTTTTGTGCATATACACATTTTACCAAGTGAATTCTTCTATGTGGTAAAGCGGGCCTCTGAAGGGTACTTTAACTTTTTTTTTTTTTGAGGAAGAGTATTTTCCAGAATAGGTGAATCATTCTTCCTTTGAAAGTTAAAGTGTGCCTTTGATGAGGGCTTTTTTTTTTACGCCTCAGTAAAGGGCTTTCTGACTTCTACGTTTCTGACGAAATGCTTCTTTGAAAAGTTGCACCTCTGAGGAGGGTTTTTTCACGTTTCAACACTTGGAAGTTTTATTTCAATCTCGGTGAAACGTGTGCCTCCGAAGAGTTGTGCCTCCGAGGAGGGCTTTTTCACGTTTCAACACCTGGAAGTTTTATTTCAATCTCGGTGAAACGTGTGCCTCCGAAGAGGTCTTTCTGCTCGATTGTGCCTCCGGGAGGAGGTCTTTTCATTTCTGCCTCTGGGAAGAGGTCTTTCTGTTTTGTTGTGCCTCTGGGAAGAGGTCTTTTTGTTTCTGCCCCTTGGGAGAAGCTTTTATTTTTCCCTGTTCCCTGGGAAGCGGGCCTCCGAAGAGGGCTTTTCACATTTCATTTCACGGGAGTGTATCGACCGATCACGATGAAATGTGTGCCTACAAGTAGGGTTACTGCCTGGAAGTTTGGAGTTTCTTTCTCTCGGTTGGACGGATTCACGGGAGTGTATCGACCGATCATTCCGCAACTTTGTATCGAGAAAGATCTCTCTTTTTCTGGTTGGCCCGCTCGAGGTCTTTTAGCACTTCAACTGTGGTGAAATGGGCCTCCGAAGACGATTTTTTTTTCACGTTTCAACACCTGGAAGTTTTATTTCAATCTCGGTGAAACGTGTGCCTCTAAGTAGGGCTTTTTCCTGGAAGTTTGGAGTTTCTTTCTCTCGGTTGGACGGATTCACGGGAGTGTATCGACCGATCATTCCGCAACTTCGTAACGAGAAAGATCTCTCTTTTTCTGGCTAGGCCCGCTCGAGGTCTTTATCCTTCGAAGAGTTGTGCCTCCGTAGAGGGATTGTGCCTCCGAAGAGGTCTTTTGCTGATTGATGCTTGCTCGCCCATGTCTCTTTTGCCATCCATTCACGTTGGCGATCCCCGTTGTCTTTTGCAAGTGTCATCACTTTTTAGTTGCCAATGATTTCCCTTATCCAAAGAAATACACTTCATAGTTAAGCAAGTTGGTGGTGGTAGACACAGGCTATTTAACTAGTTGTTTGTTTATTCAAACATTTGCAGTTAGTTAGATATGGTCCACTTCCATCCACATTGCTCACTTTTGATCGAAGCACTACTTTTATAGTATTTGAGTATGGAAACCTTGAATGGTTTAGTGCTTGTTTGCTGAGTGGTGTCGGAGATCAATTGGTCTTGCGATGGGTAAGCTTCATTTTTATAGCCTGCATTATTAAGTCGACATTTTAGTAACACAACTAACGTATTTTATATGTCGAAATAAAAAAAAGCAGTTTATAATAGAAGAGAACACAAGATTTATAGTGGTTCGGCCAAAAACTGGGCTTACATCCACTTTATAGCTTTTCATTATTCACTTGCTTTACAATTGTTTTCAATACAAGAATCATATATTTGCAATTCTTTTACAACATTTTAGCAAAGCTTTCAAGTAAAATAAGGACGCAAATGATTGCTGTTCCAAGCTCTTGGGATTGGTTCTCCTTCGACAGTTGTGAGTTTGAATGTGCCGTCAAGAAGCTTCGTGCCTATAACATATGGCCCTTACCAGTTTGGACCAAACACACCTGTAGCTGTCATGATTCTCTTAAGAACTAGGTCCCCAACTTCAAAGTTGTGCTGACGAACTTTGGAATTGAAGTGCCTGGCTATTCTTTGTTGATGAGCTGCAATTCTAAGTCTAAACTCTTCTCTTCTTTCATCAAGGAGGTCAAGTGCTTCCAATTGCAGTTTTTCATTCTCATCTTGATCAAAATGGACCCTTCTGTGTGAGGGGACTTCAGTTTTGGAATCATTACTTCTGATCCATATGCCAACGAAAATGGAGTATGCCCAGTCGCAGTTTTGTGGGTGGTTCTGTATGCCCATAGGGCAAGCGATAACTTGTCAACCCAACCACTTTTCGCTTTTTCCAGTTTCTTTTTGATGGTTGATTTGATGATTTTGTTTACTGCTTCCACTTGCCCGTTTGCCTGCGGATGAGCCACTGCTGAGAAGCTTTTTCGGATTTTGAATCGCTTGCAAAAATCTTGGAATTCCTCACTTCCAAACTGAGTACCATTGTCTGTGATTATCTTCTGAGGCACACCATACCTGCAAATGATATTCTTAGTCACAAAACTTATCATTTTCTTAGAGGTAATAGTGGCCAAGGGTTCGGCCTCAGCCCATTTAGTAAAATAATCAACAGCAACTATAGCATATTTAATCCCTGATTTGGCAGTCGGCAAAGGCCCAATGAGATCTATTCCCCAGATGGCAAACGGCCATGGACTGACCATTTGTGTTAGCTCAGTGGAAGGTGCTCTAGGAATTTTAGTGAATCTTAGGCATTTATCACACTTTCGGGAATAGTCAGCACCATCCTGATTAATTTCTGGCCAAAAATATCCATAACCGATGATTTTCTTTGCCAAAGTTTGACCACCTGTATGATCCCCACATTCCCCTCCATGTACTTCAGTTAGAATCGTCTTAGCTTTTTCCCTTGTCACACATCGGAGTAATGGCATTGAAAATCCTCGTCTGTACAAACGACCATCTTGAACTATATACCTGGAGGCTTTCCTCATCAGCTTTTGTCGTTCTTTCAAATTTTCTGGCAAAGAACCATTGAGTAGATATTCAAGTATCGGAGTCATCCATGATTCTTGCTCTCGGGATATGTTCATAATCCAATCAACATCCATTTCATCTGTGCTTGGGGCTGACAAGACTTCAACGGGAACTAACCCCAATAGTTGAGCTTCACCAGTACTCGAATACTTTGCGAGAGAATCCGCCTTCATATTTTCTTCTCGGGAATATGGTTTATTGAATAATGGTCAAAATCTTGAAGGAGCTCCCAGGCTTTTGATAAATAGGCTGGTAAATTTCCTCCTTTAGCTTGAAATTCCTTCTTGACTTGACAAACAATAAGTTGAGAATCACTGAAGATATGCAATGCCTTGATGTTTAGTTCTTTAGCGATCCTTAAACCTGCGATGAAAGCTTCGTATTCAGCTTCATTATTTGTCGAAGGGAATTCTAGTCTCAGTGCATAACATAGTGATCGGCCTTCTGGGGTTTCAAGGACAACCCCTGCTCCGGAACAGTAATCATTCTTTGCGCCATCGACGTAAAATTTCCTTTGGATTGGGATGCTATCAATGACTTCTTCCTCACTATCACCTTTATCCGTGCGTTCTGCGATGAAATCTGCTAAAGCTTGTCCATTGATTGCTTTCCGGGGATGATAAGTGACGTCATACTGGCTGAGTTTGATATTCCATTTCAAAAGACGGCCGGAAGTCTCAGGTCGGAATAGGACTTGCTTTAGAGGCTGATCAGTGAGGACTTTGATAGGATGAGCTTGGAAATAAGGCCTTAATTTTCTTGATGCGATCAACAAACAATAGGCGAGCTTTTCTAATCTGGAATAGTTCATCTCTGCCCCAGTGAACCTTTTGCTGATATAATAGACTAGGCGTTGAATCCTTGCATCTTCTCGTACAAACACTGCACTGAGAGTATGAGACGAAATTGCCAAATATATGAAGAGATCTTCACCACTGTCAGGCTTTGAAAGTATCGAAGGCGCTTCCATATGACGAATCAACTCATCAAATGCTTTCTGACATTCAGGAGTCCACTCAAAGTTCTTCTTTCCTTTTTTCAGAGTGTCAAAGAATGGAATGCATTTGTCAGTAGCTTTGGAATTGAACCTACTTAAAGTAGCAACCTTTCCATTGAGACTTTGCAATTCTTTCTTCGTTCTAGGACACTTGACCTCTCTCAGGGCAGTGATTTGAGCTGGATTGGCTTCAATGCCCCTAGCGCTCACAATGAAACCCAAAAACTTTCCGGACTCCACTCCAAATGAACATTTCAAGGGATTAAGCTTCATTCTATACTTTCGGAGTACTGCAAACATCTCTGCCAAGTGATCCATGTGGTCCACTGCTTTCTTAGACTTTGCTAGCATATCATCAACATAAACTTCCATTGTCTTTCCAATCTGTGGTTTAAACATGGTGTTAACAAGCCTCTGGTAAGTTGCCCCTGCATTCTTGAGTCCGAAAGGCATGACCTTGTAACAGTAGAGTCCAACATCTGTGATGAAGCTTGTATCCTCTTGATCCGGCTCATGCACCATAATCTGGTTGTATCCGGAGTATGCATCCATGAAAGATAACAATTCATGTCCCGCTGTCCCATCCACCAAATGATCGATCCTGGGCAGCGGGAAACAGCCTTTGGGGCAGGTTTTGTTCAGATCCGAAAAATCAATGCACACTCTCCACTTTCAGTTAGCTTTCTTAACCAGCACTGGATTTGAGACCCAATTTGGATAAGTAGATTCTCTAATGAACCCGTTCTCCATGAGCCGATCCACTTCTTCTTTTAATGTTGCCGTTCTCTCAGGACCCTAAGTCCTTCTCCTCTGTTTCACAGGTGTAAATTTTGGATCAATGTTCAGGGTATGCACTGCAATCTCTGGGGATATTCCGCACATATCCTCATGAGTCCAAGCGAATACATCCAAATTAGCCTTCAAAAATGAAATCGAAACATTCTGAACTGTCGGATTGAGTTGTGAACCCACGTTAAGCACTTTGTTTGGATCCTTTGGGTCAACAGGCACCGGTACTGTTACCTCTACTGGTACCACTCTATTCTCCCCTGCACTGGCTTTCCTTGGATCCATCTCTCTTCGTGCCCTACTACATTCACCAGCGCAGGGTCCACCCTGTAATTGCTATAAGGTTGGTTCTTTGATGCGGACTGGAGCCGCCGCACCTTTTCCCATCTCTCTCTTCCTGGATTCTCGCAATTCTGCAAAATAACATTTTCGCCCCGCATTTTGGTCTCCCTTAACCACACCAACTCCGTTATCTGTGGGGAATTTTAGAGTCAAGCACCATGGAGCAAGAACAGCTTTGAATGCAGCAAGAGTTGGACGGCCCAAAAAGGCGTTGTAGGCAGAGAATTCTTCAACAATTATAAAGGTTTGCTTTCGAGCCACCTTCCTCGGTCCTTTCCCGAGTTCTACAAACAAATCTATGGTCCCAATTGGCTGTTTGGGTTCTCCAACAAACCCAACAATCTTAAGTGATGAAGCTTGAACGTCAGCCATTGGAATTTTCATTTGATCAAAGGTCTTCTTGAAGAGGATGTTGCATGAGGCTCCACAATCAACTAGAACTCTTCTCACAGTTGCCGGCCCAATACCAGCGTATATGACCAAAGGATCTATGGTCGGAGCTTCGATACCCAAAGAATCCCTGGCACTGAACACAATATCATCTGTGGAAGTCTTTTGTTGCTTTAAAGGCACATCATTCTCTAAAACAAAAACATCCTCTTCAAGTGGTACATGCTTCAAGGCCCGGGCATACCTTTCCATCTCACCCCAGCTTCTGCCTACTGGGTGAGGTCCTCCAGTTATTATATTGATGACAGGCCTTTCCGATTCATGTTCCACGGCCTTCTCACTTGAGCCAGGATGGTGAGCGGGAACTTGCTGTTCTTGAGTTGACGAAGCTGAGGCATTTCTGTTCCTTTTCACATACTGCTGGAGCTTGTTTTCCATTAAGAGTTGTTCAATTACCTCTTTCGATTGGCGGTATCCGTTGGTATCATGGCCGGGCTGGTTGTGGAACCAGCAGTACCTTCCACTTTTTTCCATCTTAATCGCAACTCTCATTTTAGGTGGTGCCGGATAATTGACATCATCTTTAGTTGCAAAGTAGATGTTTTCAAGGGTATCGGTCAAGGGTGTGAAATTGAAAGAACGACCTTTCTTAGCGTCTCTCTGTTTCTTTCCACCATCGTTTCCCCTTTTCTGAGTGTTTGGTTCCTTCTTGTTCGTAGCAGCACCATTGTTCCCGGCTTGCCCTGATACCACCTTAGCTGGTGCTTGGAGGCTCTCCAAGTGCATGAATTCATCCGCTTTCTTGTAGAATTTGTCAAGTGAGTTTGGTTCTTTCATTTTCAACCATTTTCCATATTCGCTTGACTTGTCAATTGCCCTCATCAAGTACGTCAAGACCATGCGTGGCTCAGCATTGTCCACCTCAACCAATGCTATGTTAAAGCGATTCAAGAACAACCTGATAGATTCTCCCGGATTTTGCTCTAGACTTAAGAGCGACATTATGTCCTTTTCTTTAGAAGCATACAATCGAAATTGCTCCTTGAATTTCCTGGTCAAATCGGAGAATTGATCGATGGACCTGACCGGCAGCTTTGTAAACCATAATAGAGCTACACCTTCTAGATAAACCGGGAAGTATCGGCATTTAATTTCGTCAGATGCCCTGGCACCAGTCATGTGCCAGTAGTATTTGTACAGAAACTCGTTAGGATCACTCGTCCCCTTGTAAGCCGGAATAGTAGAGGGAACGAATTTCCTTGGGAACTCTGCTTTCAAGATCCTTTCAGTAAATGGAGTTTTGCTTGGAGCAAATCCCCACTCTTTCTCATCTTCATCTCTTCGCATACTTTCCTTCATGATTTGACGAACCATACCCGAAAAATACTCTTCATCATTTAGAGGCTCTAGAGGACACGCATCAACCACTCTCTCTGAATTCTGCCTTGACAATCGTTCACGCAGGGTCGGCTGCGGCCCTGACCCTCCAGCTTGAAGAGGAGTCCTTTCTACAGGGTCTGCCGCTCTTTGAGAAATGTTTCCTTCAACATCCTGAACTCCCACAGTAGGGTTCCCATCATTATTACTCGGTTGACGGTTTGCCCTAAGCAGATCGTTTAACTTACTCAAGATCAGGGCATTCTGAGCATTCTGGGCCTCCAACTGTGTATTCTGAGCATTCAATTGTTGATTCAGCCCCAAAACTACAACATCCAATTCTGCTCGGGTAACTCCAACAGTTGGAGCTGCTTGACTTGAAGGAGGAGAGGTAGCAGTATTCTCTTGAACATTATCGGATCTTGCAGAATTTCGTTTTCTCCCAGGAGCCATTATTTCAAACAAACTTCTGGTTTTAAAAGAAATCCTTTCAACAATCCTTCGCGGAGCAATAGTGGAAGTTTCCTGAGTTGGGCTCTTAATGAAAGCACCAAAAATGTTAACGTGAAAATCAGACGCTAACATCTCGGTGTAAGCTGAAGTTGAATGAAAGCACCACCCATGTACACGGGAACTACAAACAAGTAGAAAAATCATAGAAAAAAGCAGAAAAGACAACAGTTTTTATAGTGGTTCGGCTTAGGGTAAGCCTACGTCCACTTTAAATCTCTTTATTACTGAATTTGGTTACAACTTTACAGGAATCTTCAATTACAACACACTTTAGACTAGTAAATCAAACTTTGATGGAGAATAATCTTCCGAATTCATGTTGGATGATGTAGATTTTCTCTTGAAGGTTGTAGTAATGTCCTCGGTGTTTGGAGTACTTGAAGTGTTGAATGAGTCGAGAATTCAGCAGAGTATCGGCGCTTGAAGTGATTGGCCCAAAAGTCCCCTCCCTGTTTGAGGTAGGTCGGTATTTATAGAAAAATCTTCCCTTTGGATCGTAAGTCGTGTTCGACTCATGGTAACCCGTAGCCGAGTTAAGTTGGGTCATGGGCGACTCAGCTGGTAGAGTTCATGCTTGGTGTCAAAGTGCCTTCGGTCTTCTGGATATATGGCAAGTCCTAACTAGTTCACGAGTTAAGAGGTCATGGCCGACTTATCTGGCTAAGCCTTTGGTTCCTCAATGGTTTACTTCTTCAGAATTACAAGTCATGAGTCGCTCACGAGTCAACTCTCTTTGACATAAGCATTGTGACTGCGGGCTACGACTCAGTGGTTTTAGGTCGTAGGTGAGTCATGCTGAGTCGTGAGTCGTGAGTCGCTTCCTTGAGTCGCTGACGACTCAAGGTAGGTCGTAGGTTGAACGATTCTGTGACCCGCGCAACTCCTCAATTTGTTGAGTCGATTACTTATTGAGTCGGACCACTCCTTAAGTCGCTCTGCTTCTTTAAGTCGTGAGTCGTCTCAGGTCTTAACTCATTGATCAAACGGAGCAGTGTATGGTCCATTTCTCCGATAGTTCAGGAATCTTTATGGTTCGTCTTTCAGCAGTCCAGGCAGATGGTGAATGCTTTCTTGAAGGATTAATCTGGTTGGGAAAGGCTTAAGGCTGTTCTAATGGGTAAAGTGAGGACAGTTTATTTGGAATCCGAACTAGGTAAATCGCAAAAGTGATTTGCGGTTAGTTTGGAATTTATCTTTCGTTTGAGACTGAGGGTTCTCATATGGAAGTAGGGAGCTACTGAAGTAATCAGAAGGTTTTCTGCATCTGGAGTTGAATTCCATATTGGATAGGTTCCAGAAGTAATACTGGTGGTTAGCCTAATAGTACGATGGTTTTTGTAGAAGGAAGAGTTAGTGTAGCAGCTCAGGAATTTTTTGGAATTTGGATTGGTCAGATCTAGTTTTTGAGTTGGATTCTGCTGTAAGGTTGTGTGACCGAGTTAGATGGGTCACTAAGTTTTTATGGATTTGATGTACAAAGTTTTCCCGGATATATTGGATAAGTTTGTACTCGTGCTTATCAACAGTATTCTCATCTATTCCAGGATCAGAGTTGTGCAGCGGAAGCAAGGTAGCAGCTGTGCGACGAAGGAAGCAAGTTTTGTTTGCTATTGCCTAGAAAGTAGAGCTTGTGTTCTGGATTTCGACGGATTTTGGAAGACTTTTCTATTGGATAGGATACAGAAACTGTTTGCATTGGTCTAGTTGTTTCTGGAAGCATCAGCATAGCTTGAGCTGATCAAGAAGATTGGCAGCCCAGGATTATCTGTTGAGTTATGCAGATATGAGATAAGAGTTTGGAATTCGAAGTTGGAAACTTCGTTGCTATTAAGATTTCTGTGGTTAAGACAGCAGTGATTGGATAAGATTGAATTGCCAGTTTGGATAACTGGGATTCATTTTATTTCACGTATCTCTAAGGGAGTACGTATATGATTCATCATTGGTTGTAGAATCTGCAGTTCAGTTGGATTTGAAAGTTGAGCTAGACTTGAGTATAGTCTGATGTTCTGTTCAGATTAGTGGATCTAGAAGAGAGGAGCTCTGGATTATAGTGGTGTAGTTAGTTTGAGCTTTTGTAGAGCGAGTCTCCCAGCGATTTATACTTGGAAAGCTCTAGATAGTGTTAGAGATCTATCCTGATTTGTGTCAAGATAATTAGTTAGGTTTGTTTGTTTGATTTATTCCTATGGTTGTTAGTTACTGGTTGATATGTATGCTTTGCTGTTTGAGATTAAAATCTTTGATGGGTTATTAAATTTTCTTTGCTTTTAAATTTCAGGGACGAAATTGTTTTAAGGGGGGGAGGATTGTAACGACCCGGAATTTTGGGCAATATCAATTTAATAATTTGTATTAATAATTAAATTAATTTGATAACTTTTTTTCTTTATAATTTTAATTTAAATTGGTAAATTTAATCTTTTTAAAGGTTAATAAATATTTAATCTGGTAATATTGATCAGTATCTTTTTAACAATTTAAAATTGATAAGAATTATTTTTCAAAGCTAATAAAATTTTGTTCTATTTATAATATATATATATATATATATATATATATTTGATATATATATTGTAAGTAGAAAATCTTTTCTTCAAAAAAAGATTGTATTTTTCAAATTTTAATATATATGTATATATATTTTATAATTTGATGATTGTTTTGGAATTTAATATAATCTATTGATAATTCATATATGTATGAATAGATTGTAATTTAAAGCTTTGTTTTAAAATTTATATTTTTCATAAGTTAATCTAAGATTTATTTGTATTATAACTAGTTTCATAATATTTTTTTTAATGATTAAATTTACATATGTAAGTATTTATAAATTAAGAGATTTAAGTAAGCTTATATTATCTTTTAAAATAAATAAAAATTTATTTGAAAATGTTTAAGAAATATGTGTAAAATGTTAGCACCTCTCATAAACATGTGTTGACAAATTAAGCTATATAGTGACAAGTGTCTTAATTTAAAATTTTATTTTTCATTAATTTTATTAGATCATTACTAAGTTAAACATATCTTTCCTCTTTTCTTGAATCTAATTCCTATTCTCAGCTGAAGAAAAAAAACAAGTAAACTTGAAATTGGACAGTTTTTTTCAAACCTGACATTAAATCTAAAAGCACAGAAACCTGAAACCTGAAATTTATAATCAAGCAAAGTACTTCATATCAACTTCAAACTACAATTTCCAACCTGCATTTTAAATGAAGATCAACATTTTTAACAGCAAGTTTAATACATCAATCTGTAAGCATGCAAAGGGATTCATCTTCAATAGAAAGCAAAATCAAAGTATTTTTCGAGAATAGAGATTCAGGCCTGGAACAATAACTGAAACCTGCTCTGCAAAAATAAATTGGTGAGTAAATTATTTTCAAAACAGATTGTTCTAGATTTTTAACTACCATGCATGTGATGCTCTATGATTTGAGTTTGGTGATTGCATGAAAATCTTCAGTATTTATATGATTGAATATATAGATATGTTTGTATATGTGTAGAAAGCCTTTGTATATGTAAACATTCTACTTCCTGTTCTTTTCAAACAGGCTCAATCCTTCAAAAATTTAAATCTTCCACTAACACCATTGTTTGATTATGATGATTAAATAAAATTTGTATGTTAATGTTAGATAGTAATTTTAAAAATAGTTTCCATAATTTTTAATTTACAAATAATTCTAAAAAATGAAATTACTGTAAACTACCGATGCATGTCAAAAATCAACTTTTGTGTTTTCTGATTTGGATTTCATGAATGTGTTAAGGACTAAAAATAATGATTTTTTAAGTACACATCATAATTTTAGTTCAGAAATTAATGTGAATTTGAGGTTTGTTCGAATAGGGGGTTTTGGTGAATTGCCGTTGGTCGCCGTAACGATTTAAGCTAGAATCTTGGGTGAAGCTTGTTTTTAGGTTGTAGATGACGGGAAAAATGCAATTGATTTTTTTCAGTGAGTGAATTGTTCGAATTTGAATGAACTCGGGTTTAAGCTCGTTTTTTTCGGCTTGTCTGTCGTATCTTTTGCGACGTGAATGAGGGATAGGAGGTGATCGCGACGTGGGGGTGTTGAAGCTCGTGATCGTGGTGTTCGATGATGGGGACGGCGAGTTCAAGGACATCGAGGTGTATGGCCGTGGGGGGAGGTTTAGAGGTCGGTGTTTTCTGCAATTTCGAGCTTGAGGTTCGAATTTTGATTCGAACACGATTGGTTCGATCTGGGTTTGTACTGGTGCTCGTATGGGTTCGTATGATCGTCGACGTCGGTCGCAACGACCTATGGTGGCCGGCAGCGTTGGTGCATGTGCACCGTGCACGGGTTTGGGTTCAGGGGGAGTTTTTGTTTTGGGGAGGTAAGGTTTCCCTCGAAGTAACTCTCGTGATCCTCTCGTGTCAACTCGAGGTAGAGGGGTATGGGGTTGTCTTCGGGGGTAGCTCGAGTAGTTCTAGTGATTTACTCGAGTACGTTTAGGGTTGTTTATGTTTTGTTAGTACTGTAATGTTAAGTACTATAAAAGTACAATGATATTAAGTTGCAATGAAACTTGAGTGTATAATTGAAGGTAAGCATTTAAATTGTAAACAAGTTTATAAAAGAAGATAAATTTATAAAAGTTAAACTTGTTCTTTGAAATAGAATGTAAATTAAACTTTAAAATGTATTAATTGAATTTATTTTCAAAATTTGAATTGTCAAAATGATTTCTTTAGAAATAATTAATTTAACAAAATTTTATAATTTTAAATTTAAAAGAAGTGCTTTCAAATTAATGAATAAATCAAAGTTTTAAGCGAATCTTAAAGTAATGTTTTAATAACAGTGTTTTCAAATTATTTTTAAGATAAATAAGTTTAAAATTAGATAATTAAAGTGTTTTAAATTTCAACTTGATTTCTAAATGCTTTATTTTCAAATAAAGTTTAAGTTATAAATTTGTAAACTAAAGTGAATAATTTGTTTTTAAGTTATTAACATTCGATTAATTTTAAATAATTTATTTATAAAGATAAACAAGGTTAAATAAATTGGATATGAACTTAAGAATATTTAATTTATTATGATTTATTAATAAGTAAAGTGTTTAATTAAGGTAAATGATTTTCTTAATTAATTAAAGATTTTGTTTAATTATAAGAAGTTAATTAATTGTTTAATTAATTTTAAATGATTAGTTAATTGTTTGTTTATTTTAAATAATCACTAAATTATGAATTAATTAAGTGTAATCACTTAATGAAGTAATTAATGGTTAATTATTGAATGTAATTAAGGAAAGAGGAAATTACTCATGGGAGTAATTAAAGTTGAAGTGATTAATGGATAATCACATGATGTTATTAATTAAGGATTAATTAATATAATTGTTTTTGAAGTTAATTAATTATGGAGTAATTAATTAATTAATGAATTAAGGATTATTTAGTGATGAATTAATTATCTGTTAAGTAATTGATTTAGAGAGTAATCAAGATTTATTAATGGAAGTAATTAGAAGATAATTACTTATGTAAGTAATTAAGAGTTAATTGCTTAGTTAATTTTAGTTAATTAATTAATGTGATTAATTAATTAATAAATGAGATTAACTTAGGATTAATTACTAAGTGTAATTAATTTAAATTGTAATTATTTAATAAAGTAATTAATTAAGGATTATTAATTAATGATTACTTAATGGAGTAATTAAAGATTAATTAATAAGATTAATTAATCAAAGGTTAATTAAGAAGTTAATTAATTAAGATAAGTAATTACAAGTTGTTAATTACTATCTATGATTAATTAGATGATTAATTAAAAGTTAATTATTTAATTAATTTAAAGTAATTATTAATTAATAAGGATCATTAGTTAATATAATTAATGAATTAATCAAGGTTGATTAATAAAAGTAATTAATTAAAGTATGATTAATTAATTGTAATTAATTGAGGTTTAATGGAATTAATTATAGTTAATTAATTAATGGAAACAAATGAAGGATCATTAATTATTGTAATTAATGATAATAGTTAAAGGTTAATAATTGGATAAGGATAATTACTTGAATGTGATTAAAGGATAATTAATCAAGAGAGATTAATTTAGGAAGATCATTAAGAGATGATTAATTAAATAAATGAAGAAGGATTTAAGGTAATCCAATTGATTAAGAGTTAATCAATTCTGTTTATGGATGATTATTGATATTGGATAATTGATATTGGGTGTTTGGTTGAATGATACTGTATGATTTGGATATCTCTGTTATGTGATATGCTGCTTTGTGAGATGAATGGTTGATATAAATTATCTATTGTGATAATGTGATTCATCTATCTGTTATATCATCCTGAATATAAGTTAATTGTTTAAACCCTTAAGTACAACTTGGACATTAAAATGGCGTTTGGTTTCGGTGAGACTGGGATCGGGTTTCCATATTTGGATATCCGAAAACCACATCGATCCAAATTAAACGTTAGATTGTGAATCCAAGTGGAGTGCAAGTGAAGACTCGAGGTGTAAGAACTATGCTTCGTAAGTATAACTCTGGGGGTGATTCCGTGATGAGTTTGACGGAGGTAGTACTTATAGATTCGAGATGGTGATTCAGAGCGCAAGGGCTATGGTCGTTGACTCTGAGGGTGATTCCAAAATGAGTGCAACGAGATAGTGCCTTCGGTTTCGTTCGAACCCAAAACGAACTTGTATGGATTGAATGCTTTCAGCACATCGTCAAGCTGACGATGAGCATTCTAAGAGATATATTCTATAAAGTAATCGCAGCCTCAAGCCTCATCAACATGGGAATGGCTAAAACAGGGGAGATGCAACACGGCTAGGTGGGTAGCGCCCATTTCAGGACAAGATTTTTCCCTCTCTAGAAGTCCCTTTTTGTTCGGCTGTGTGGGCAGTTGGGTCATGGCCAATTGTGGGGTTGTATTGTTCGGGACTATTCAGTAAGGAATGGTCCCGGCTGTTAACCCTGCCGCGGTTCATAGACTACTGACCCAAGTGATGCCGACCTAAGGCGTGAAGGGATGTCGATCTAACAAGGCATAACAATCTAAAAGCTAACAGGGGGATACCGACCTAAGAGTTAAAGTAATGCCGACTTAAGGCTTAAAGAGGTTCCGACCTAGGACTTACGAAGGGGTACCGACCTAGTATCTTAATATGGGAGACCGACTTAACTGCATAAGGCAGAAAAAGGTTGCCGACCTAAAAGTCTAAATAGGTTGCCGACCTAAGGTTTAAGTAGGTCGCCGACCCAAGGTTCGAATCAGTTGCCGACCTAAAGCTTAAAGGAGGTTTGCCGACTTAATGATCAGTAGTGAGTTCTGACCCAGCATGTGTGCCGACCTACCTACCCAATTTGGTGGCCGACTTAAGTATCAAAAAGCATACCGGTTCATGCTTGAGTCGTTAACTCGGTAACGACCTAGGACTTGGGTCATAACAGTTAGCTCATAACACGTTAACATGTGTTTTCTGCTTAAGCCGTAGACTGGGCATAATAGATTGGCGCCGACCCATGACTTAGTCTAACCCGGAGCCGACTCATGATCTAACTTAACTCGGCAGCTACCTACAATTAAACACCGAAAGCCCCTATAAATACACGACCATCACCAACATTCAAAGGACTTTTGGTCAATCAATTTCAAGCACCATTTCTCTGCCGAATTCCAGACTACTTCAACACTTAAAGCTTTTTGAGATTCAAAGAACGTCTAAAAGAACTTCATGAAGAAATCATCTACATCCACCATGGATTTGAAGATTTTTGTCAACATCGAAGTTTGAGTTACTTGTTCTAAGTCTTTTGTAATTCAAAATGTGTTGTACTTGAGAAGATTTGTATCAACTTGTAACGTGATCATCAATAAAAGTACTTAAAGTGGACTTAGGCTATACCCATAAGCCGAACCACTATAAAATTGCTGTTGTTTACTGCTTTTCCGCTATTTCTTGCTTATAATTCTTTCCCGATCTATCGGGTGGTGCTTTCACAACTATACTTCACACACTGGGGTGTTAGCGTTCAAATTTAAGCGTTAACATTTTTGGTGCTTTCACTGAGAATTGAACTCAGGACAGCTGTCATCATTGCTTCGCAGAGATTTGAAGAAAGAATTTCCTTAAAAACCAGAAGTATATCTGAGATTATGGCTCCTGGAAGGAAAAGTAGATCTATCAGATCTGGGAACATTCAAGAGGGAACCTCCGCTTCCCCTGTGCCTAATCTACCCACTCCGTCTGTTGGAGTTACAAAAGCGGAATTGGATGCTGTGATTCTAGGGCTAAACCAGCAGATAGACGCCCAAAATGCACAACTAGAGGCTCAAAGTGCCCAGAATGCTCTGATTCTGAATAAGTTGAACGACTTACTTGGGGCAAACAATCAACCAGCTGGTAATGAAAGGAACTATGCTGGCAACATTCATGATGTTAATGAAAGGAATGCTCCTGAAAGGCCTACTAGTCCCTTTGAGCAGGCAGTACCTGACGCCGGTGGATCTAGAACTCGGCATGATGAGGAATATCTTTCTGGAATGGTCCGGCAGATCATGAAAGAAAGTATGCAAAGGGTTGAAGATGAGAAGGAATGGGGTTTCGCTCCAAGTAAAACTCCGTTTACTGAAAAAATCTTGAAGGCGGAATTTCCAAGGAAGTTTGTCCCTCCGACTATTCCAGCTTACAAAGGGACGAGTGATCCGAATGAGTTCCTGTATAAATATGACTGGCACATGAAAGGTGCCAGGGCCTCCGATGAAATAAAGTGCCGATATTTCCCCGTATACCTGGAAGGCGTGGCTTTACTGTGGTTCACCAAGTTACCAGTCCGATCTATCGATCAGTTTTCAGACTTGACCAGAAAATTCAAGGAGCAGTTTAGACTGTATGCTTCGAAGGCCAAGGATATTATGTCACTATCGAGTTTAGAGCAGAATCCTGGTGAGTCTATCAGATCCTTCTTGAACCGCTTCAATATAGCACTGGCTGAGGTGGACAATGCTGAACCACGAATGATATTGACTTATCTGATGAGGGCTATCGATAAGTCAAGCGAATTTGGGAAATGGTTAAATATGAAGGTGCCAACCTCTCTCGAAAAGTTCTACAAAAAAGCAGACGAATTCATTCGCTTGGAAAGCTGTCCTTTACCAGTAAAGACAATGTTGGAAAAAGCAGAAGACAACACTGTCGCTCCACGCAAGAATGAATCGGTGGGGCAAAAAAGGGAGAATAGTAATGGGAAGAAACAGGGTAATCTGAAGAAGCCCCGATCCTTCAAGCCATCAGAATATACTCCATTATCACATACACCGGAGCACATCTACCTCGCCACTAAAGATTCCGTCGATTTCCCTAAACCTATCCCTTTGAGAACTAGGAGAAAAGCCATACAAAGTGGGAAATTCTACCGCTTCCACAATCAACCAGGTCATGAAACTGATGAATGCCGCCAGCTGAAAAATCTGATTGAAGAGTTGCTAAGAGAAAACAAGTTGCAGCAATTCGTAAAAAAGAATAGCAACAATCCTGCATCGTCAAGTCAGGGGCAGCGGGCCCCTGTTCATCAGCCTGGGGCAGGAGAGAAAGCTACGGGGCATGAATCTGGAAGGCCCGTTATCAATGTCATTTCAGGAGGACCTCACCCAGCTGGTAAAAGTTGGGGTGAGATGGAGAGATATTCCAGGGCTTTGAAATATGCTCCAGCCGAAGAAAACGTCTTTGTTCTAGAAGACACTACGCCCCTTAAACAACAGAAAACTTTCAGTGATGATATTATTTTCAGAGCCAGAGATTCTACAGGTATTGAAGCTCCTACTTTAGATCCCTTGGTCATCTCGGCTGGCATTGGACCAGCCATTGTCAGAAGAGTCCTCATTGACTGCGGAGCGTCATGTAATATTCTCTTCAAGAAGACATTTGACCAGATGAAAATCCCTATGATCGATGTGCAAGCCTCATCACAGAAAATCGTTGGCTTCACTGGGGAGCCAAAGCAACCAGTAGGAACCATCGATCTGTTTGTAGAACTTGGGGAAGGAGAAAGGAAAGTGGTCCGAAAGCAAACCTTTGTGATCGTCGATGAATATTCTGCTTATAATGCTTTTCTTGGCCGTCCAACACTCGCAGCATTCAAAGCTATCCTAGCCCCGTGGTGCCTCACTATTAAATTTCCTACTGACAATGGAGTAGGAGTTATAAAAGGGGATCAAAATGCTGCGCGAGAATGTTATTGGACAGAGCTGCGAGAGTCAAGAAAAAGAGAAATGGGAAAGGATGCGGCAACTTCAGTCCGCATCAAGGAACCAGCTTTGTAGCAATTACAGAGCGGACCCTGCACTGGCGAACACAGCGGGGCACGGAAAGAAATGGATCCCAGAAAAGCCAGTACAGGGGAGAATAGAGTAGTACCGGTGGAAACAACAATTCCGGTACCTGTTGACCCGAAGGACCCAAATAAGGTGTTGAATGTGGGTTCGCAGCTTAATGTGTCAATTCAGAATGTCTTAATATCTTTCCTGAAAGCAAATCTGGATGTCTTTGCTTGGACTCATGCCGATATGTGTGGGATATCCCCAGAAGTTGCAGTACACGCTCTGAATATTGACCCAAAGTTTACGCCAGTTAAACAGAAAAGAAGAACCCAGGGTCCAGAAAGGTCAGCAGCATTAAAAGAAGAAGTTGATCGACTCATGGAAAATAACTTCATCAAAGAATCTACATATCCGAATTGGGTTTCAAATCCTGTGTTGGTCAAGAAAGCTAATGGGAAATGGAGAGTGTGCATCGATTTTTCTGATCTAAACAAGGCTTGCCCCAAAGATTGCTTCCCATTACCCAGGATCGATCAACTGGTAGACGGAACTGCGGGACATGAATTGTTATCCTTCATGGATGCCTATTCCGGTTATAACCAAATCATGATGCATGAGCCGGATCAGGAGGATACAAGCTTTATTACAGATGTTGGGCTTTATTGCTACAGAGTTATGCCCTTCGGATTAAAAAACGCAGGGGCAACCTACCAAAGACTTGTTAATGCTATGTTCAAACCGCAATTGGGCAAAACTATGGAAGTCTACGTCGACGACATGTTAGTGAAGTCCAGGAAAGCAGTGGATCACATTGAACACTTAGCAGAAATGTTCGCAGTCCTCCGGAAATACAAAATGAAACTTAACCCTCTGAAATGTACATTTGGGGTCGAATCCGGAAAGTTCTTAGGTTTTATCGTCAGTGCTAGGGGCATTGAGGCCAGTCCAGCTCAAATTACCGCCTTAAAAGAAGTTAAAGCTCCTAGAACGAAGAAGGAATTGCAAAGTCTCAACGGAAAGGTCGCCGCTTTGAGTCGGTTCATTTCCAAAGCTACTGATAAATGCATCCCATTCTTCGATGCCCTGAAAAAAGGAAAGAAGAACTTTGAATGGACTCCCGAATGCCAAAAAGCCTTTGAAGAGTTGATCCGTCATATGGAAACGCCTCCGATACTTTCTAGGCCAGGCAATGGTGAGGATCTTCTTATATACTTGGCAGTATCATCTCATGCTCTAAGTGCAGCGCTGATACGGGAAGACAAAAGGATTCAACATCCAGTTTACTATATCAGCAAAAGACTCACTGGGGCAGAGCTGAATTACTCCAAGTTGGAAAAACTCGCCTATTGCCTACTAGTTGCATCGAGGAAACTGAGGCAATATTTCCAAGCTCATCCTATCAAAGTACTCACTGATCAGCCTCTAAAGCAAGTCCTATTTCGCCCTGAAACTTCGGGTCGTCTTCTAAAATGGAACATTGAACTTAGTCAATATGACATCACCTATCACCCCCGAAAAGCAATCAACGGACAAGCTTTAGCTGATTTCATTGCAGAATTCACAGAGAAAGATAATGGTGAGGAAAAAGCGGTCAATGATTCTCCAATCCAGTGGAAGATGTATGTTGATGGCGCAAGAAATGACAACTGTTCTGGAGCCGGAGTGGTACTTGAAACTCCTGAAGGTCGATCATTATGTTATGCACTAAGACTGGAATTTCCTTCAACAAACAATGAAGCAGAATATGAAGCTCTTATTGCAGGTCTGAAAATCGCTAAAGAGCTGAACATTCGAGCATTACAAATTTTCAGTGATTCTCAGCTTATTGTATGCCAAGTCAAGAAAGAATTTCAAGCAAAAGGTGGAAATTTGCCTTCCTACTTGTCAAAGGCTTGGGAACTCCTATGTGAACTCGGTCACTATTCAATAAGCCACATTCCTCGGGAAGAGAATATGAAGGCAAATTCCCTCGCAAAGTATTCAAGTTCTGGTGAAGCTCAACTATTGGGATTGGTCCCTGTAGAAGTCCTTTCAGCGCCAAGTATAGACGAGATGGATATAGACTGGATTGTGAATGTATCTCAAGAACAAGAGTCATGGATGACTCCAATACTGGATTACCTACTCAGGGGTTCTCTGCCAGAAAACTCGATAGAAAGACGAAAGCTTCTAAGAAAGGCCTCTCGCTATGTAATTCAGGATGGCCGATTATACAGACGGGGATTCTCAATGCCATTGCTTCGATGTGTATCCCGGGAGGAGTCCAAAACAATCCTAACTGAAGTGCATGGAGGAGAATGCGGTGATCATTCAGGTGGTCAAACACTAGCAAAGAAAATTCTCCGATACGGATATTTTTGGCCAGAAATTAATCGGGATGCCGCAGATTACTCCCGAAAATGTGACAAGTGCCAAAGATATGCCAAAATTCCTAGAGCACCTTCTACCGAACTCACACAGATGGTCAGTCCATGGCCATTTGCAATTTGGGGAATGGATCTCATCGGGCCGCTACCAACTGCTAAATCAGGGATTAAATATGCTATTGTTGCAGTTGATTATTTTACTAAGTGGGCTGAAGCTGAACCATTGGCTACGATCACTTCAAAGAAAATGATAAGCTTTGTGACCAAGAATATCATTTGCAGATACGGTGTGCCTCAGAAAATAATCACAGACAATGGAACTCAGTTTGAAAGCGAGGAATTCCAGGATTTTTGCAAGCGATTCAAAATCCAGAAAAACTTTTCGGCAGTAGCTCATCCGCAGGCAAACGGGCAAGTGGAAGCAGTGAACAAGATCATCAAATCAACCGTCAAAAAGCAACTCGAAAGAGCAAAAGGTGGTTGGGTCGATAAACTACCACTTGCACTATGGGCATACAGAACTACTCACAAAACTGCAACTGGGCATACTCCTTTTGTGTTAGCATACGGGTCGGAAGCAATGATCCCGGTTGAAGCAGAGGTCCCTTCACACAGAAGAATCCATTTCAATCAAGCAGAAAATGAAAAGCTGCAACTTGAAGCGCTGGATCTCCTTGATGAAAAAAGAAATGAAGCTAACCTCAGAGTTGCAGCTCATCAGCAAAGGATAGCCAGACATTTCAATTCCAAAGTTCGGCAACGCAGCTTTGAAATTGGAGATCTAGTCCTGAAAAGAATTATGACCGCGACAGGTGTGTTTGGGCCAAATTGGGAAGGACCATATGTAATAGGTCAGAAGCTTCTTGACGGCACATTCAAGCTCACCACTGTTGATGGAGATCAAATTCCAAGGGCATGGAACAGCAACCACTTGCGTCCATACTTTACTTGAAAATTTTGTTGAAAAATTGTAAAAAGAATTATGAATGTATGATTCTTGTAATTGAAAGCAATTGTGAAACTGATGCAAGTAAATAATGAAAGAATATAAAGTGGATGTAGGCCCAATTTCATGGCCGAACCACTATAAATCTTGTGTTCCTTATTATCATTATATGTTTGCTTTGTTTTCGATATAAAAATACATAAAATGTATTGCTAAAATGTCAATTTAAATTTTTGCAGACAATGGAAATAAAACTTGCGCATAATAAGACCGAGCGATTCTCACCATCATTCAACAAACAAATTTCAAGTCACAAAGACCCCGAATTCAAATCCTAGATAGGAAATACTTCAATTGAACGGCTAATGATTTCGATAGAAACGAGCCCTTGCTGATAAATTGAGATTTTTTGAACAAACAAACATCCAATTAGGAAGCTAGTGCCCGTTCTCACGAACTTGCCTGGCAATGAAGTACACTTCCTTGGATTAAACAAGCCACTTGTGAGAGAAAGGGGAATGAAAACTTGAAAAGAAAAAAAAAAAAAAAAAAAAAGGGATCGCTGAAAAGGCATAAGCAAGTGAACAGAGGAACAACCAAAGCTACCATCAGTGGTACAAGTCCTCTTCGGAGGCGCAACTCTTCGGAGGATAAAAGACCTCTAATGGGTCATACGCCACAAAAAAGAAAGTTCTCTATTCAACAAAAAAGATCGGAGGAGTCATGACCCTCCAACCATGAGAGAGTAACTTCCAGGCGATGAAAACCCTCTTTGAGGCACATTTCACCAGGAGTTGAAGTGTTATAACCGCTCTTCGGAATTTCACTTCACCAGAGTTGAAATGTAAACAAAATAAAAGCCCTCTTCGGAGGCCCATTTCACCAGGAGTTGAAGTGTTATAACCGCTCTTCGGAATTTCACTTCACCAGAGTTGAAATGTAAACAAAATAAAAGCCCTCTTCGGAGGCCCATTTCACCAGGAGTTGAAGTGTTATAACCGCTCTTCGGAATTTCACTTCACCAGAGTTGAAATGTAAACAAAATAAAAGCCCTCTTCGGAGGCACATTTCGCCAGGAGTTGAAGTGTAGCAACCGCTCTTCGGAATTTCACTTCACCAAAGTTGAAATGCAAAAACAAAGACCTTCTTGAAAGCCCACGTTCCACCAAGATTGAAATAAAACTTCCAAGTGTTGAAGCGTGAAAAGGCTTTCTTCGAAGGCACAACTCTTTGGGGGTACACGTTTCACCGAGATTGAAATAAAACTTCCAAGTGTTGAAACGTAAAAAATCCCTCCTTAGAGGTACGACCCCCTCCCGGGGACACAATCAAGAAAAAAGACCTCTTTGGAAGCACACGTTTCACCGAGATTGAAATAAAACTTCCAAGTGTTGAAACGTGAAAAGGCTTTCTTCGAAGGCACAACTCTTTGGGGGTACACGTTTCACCGAGATTGAAATAAAACTTCCAAGTGTTGAAACGTGAAAAATCCCTCCACAGAGGTACAATTTTGTATAAAAAAAAATCCTCATCAAAAGCGTACTTTAACTTTCAAATGGAAAATGATCGTAAAAAGAAAGGAAGTTAAAGTACCCTTCAGAGGTCCGCTTTACTACATAGAGGAATTCACTTGGTAAAATATGCACATAAGCAAAAGAGAAAAGTGATTTCTTCGAACGATAAAGCGTAAAAACTTATACGAAGGGAGTTGTACTCAATAAAAATTTTCTTTAAAGAATAAAATAATTATTCTTTAACAAATAAGAGTGCAAGTCCCCTCGAAGTATAAAATATCGCAACAAGCTTAAGGTATGGGGGCAACATGGTATAGTAGTATAGCTGCCTCAGTAAAGTAATACTCAAGCAACATACCATAAGCCCGCTGCAATACTATATGAACAAACTTGTGCAAAAATAAATAGTAAATGCATTCTCAAATTCAAACAGAAGTTTGTACAAACGAAGAATCATTTTATTCAACTATAATGCAGATACAGGTTTCAAAATAAAAGCGGGGGCCGGTACCCGCACAACTCTCGGCCAGTTCATACAAAAGGCAAAAAGCTAAAATCTTCACTTCTTCTTCCCTCCTTTGGACCCTTTACTCGGTCGAATAACCAGCTTTTCAGGACGGCTAGTGGGTATAAGGGAAGTGGGAGAGGCAGGTGTAACCGGTCCAACTTCCGGCTCCTCTTCAGTGGCGGTGATTTTCTTCCCCCTCCTCTTTGATGTCCCACGCTTCTCTCTCCTCTGTGAGGAAGACTCACTCCCCGGAGTGACAAGTTTTGATAGAACAATGTCGTCAGAAGGAGTCCGTTCCGGGGAAATGTCACCTCCCTCAGGTCTCTCATCTTTCTGCTCTTGCGAAGCGATGGGATCATCCAAGCCATGAAGAGCCTCTATTTGTTCCTCCTGTGATCCAGGTTGCGAGGCAGAAGGAGGCACCGCCTGAAGAGATGAAGGAAGGATGACCGGAGGAGTAGAAGTTTGAGCAGTGCTTGGTACTTTCTCTACAGAAGAAAAAAGGTTAAAGTCAGTAAAAAGAGGAGATGAGGGTTCACCGATGAAGTCAGTAAAGAGAGGAGATGAAGGCTCGTCAAGGTTGAGAAAATAGCCAAGGAGCTCGTGAAACTCATGTGAAATAAACGAGTAACCAGCTTGAGCAGAATTGACAGTAGCGAGATTAACAGTGAAGTTACCTGGAGAAGCTGGTTTCCTGATATCGACTTCATAAGCTTGCGTATCAGCGCTCTCTTCACCCTCGTCTCCACCTTGTGTGCTTGTAATATCAGCGGTAACTTTGGTGGGAGAAGCGAGATGGGAACTGGAACCAATAATGTCGACTTCAGATGAAGAAGGTGGCTGGACTAGAGTAGTTGAAGTGGTTTTCCCCAGCTGATCCCCTTCCGTCACTTCGGTTCTTAAGTTGGCAAGTTGTTCCTTTCCCCTGGCGAGAGCAGCGCGAGCGTCTTCATCAAAATAATGCCTTTCCAGGGCTGACTCGTCATAACCAGCACCTTCAGCACCAAGCATATCGAGGGCGGCCTCCCACACTTCAGCTAAAGTGATCTCATACTTGGGACCAAGAAAGGCGAGGCTTCCACGCCCCAAGACGATATGCAAGTAGAAGTCGAATAATGTTGAGCCGAAGCTGTTTTTGGTCGCCTCATGAGATTCTTCGGCTGCAATTTTGCCGGCGACAGCCTCATCGCGCTCCCTTTCAGTTCTGGCAAGCTGAAGCTTAAGCATTTGTATCTCCGCCTCCTGGGAGTTGTTTTTCTTTCGAAGCCCAGCAATATCCGAGACATAGCCTTCACTGATTCTTTTTTGTGCCTCGAGCCTATCTTCGGCATCCCTCTGACTGGCATGAGCATCTCTAACTTGTCTGAGAAGCACTTCTTCTTTTTGAGAGTATGAAGTAGAGGAAGCAGCAAGCTCATCTTTCAACTTCTCAACCTTTGCTTCGAGCTCCTCGTTGTAGGAAGTAATGCTCCTCATTTCAGTGTCGTGCTGCTCAAGGACCTTTTGCCACTCAGCCTTATCATTTTCCATGGTGAGCATGGCCTCTAAGTTGGCACGGTTAACTCTTTGAAGCTCATCAACAAGCTTCTGCCAGTTTGACATCCTCTCGATATCGAGCTTGACTGCATCAAGATTGCGCAACATAGCAGACTTGTCAATGGGGACCAAGTCTAGGTCAAATCTCACGCCCTTTAAGCACCATTGTGGAAAACGACTTTGTAAAGTGGCCGGGCCGGGTCCCACTTGAAATTTAGGCCTGCTTATTATTGTCTGGATGTCCTCCTTCCCAAGAGCAGGAGAGTCAGAAGTAATGTCAAGAGGGGCAGGGGCAGTAGGCTTTTCGGGAATAGTGGAAACATGTCTCTCACCATGTCGGGCTCGTTTGCCTGAATCTTCAGCTACATGACCTTTTCCTCGGTCGTCGTGAGATTTCCTTTTGTGCGAGTCATCACTCCTCTGCAGAGAATCATGGTGCTCATCCCTATCCCTTCTGTCATGACGCTCTTCTGCATCCCTCCTTTCACGAGCCTTTCGAGCAGCCCTCTCTTCATCAGACTCTCTATAGGAGGGAAAGTAACGCCGATAATCATATTGACCACGCCCCCCATAGCGTTGGAAATCTTGGTAATATGATCTGCCGCGTGTCATTGAAGAATCTGAAATAAGAAAAGATAAGCTTTAGAAGTCTTTAAAGTACAAGAAGATAAGTGCATAAATGTGCTGGAAAATCCTAAGTATTGTGTGATGTGCAAGCTACACGCATTAAGCTACAAACCACTCTTTGGTGCAGAGGTGATGAAAGCTTGGGTATGAGGAGTTGATGTTTGTGTTGGTGTTTGTCGAAGAAGAGACGTTGCCTCAATTACAGGAGAGATAGTTTTAGATACGTCATCTCTAAAAAGCTCCTGCGAAGTCACTATTATGTCGCTCAACCCCTCGTAAACATCGTCACCACCATGCTTGGTGGGACTTGTTTTCTCAATTCCTACATCAGCTAACCCCCCGAGAGGCCGTGAAGGTTCTTCTTCTTCCTCGATCGGGGCAAGCACCGTCTTACTGGATGACCCCATAATGTCGGTAGAAGTGGAACACTTCACCAATGAAGCTTCAATATTAGACTCTTTTGATGCGAGTTGTTCGACAGTAACCGGGGCGTCAGGAGTTTTCGTCGGAGAATCGGGAACTTCTGTTGGAACTTCATGAGCATGCGTAGAACGAGAAGCGTGTAGAAGCCCGTATTGGTGTAAAAATTCATCCTTCAGCAGAAATTTTATGCTCCTTTCTTCCGCAGCCACGGCACTCAACCTCTCGAAAACTTGTTTATGAATCGGATCTCTAGAAGGGAGAGGAAGTGCTGAAAAGAGCAAAGAATGAAGTTAGCAACTGAAAGTTCGGATCTCGGAAAAAGTTTCAAAAACGAAAAAATGGAAACACTAGTCTTACTTCCTATTCTCCAGATGGCATAAAACCCTGGAGGGCAGCGAGCAAAGAAAAACTGGTTCAAAAATCCATGAACACTTTCAGTGAGATCGGAAAGGAGCTTGCGGTTTCTGGCACTTCTCACAATAATGAGTGAAGGATGATCTTTACTCTTTGTAAACGAGCACAGATAACGAATTTCTTCAAAACTCGGTAGGCGATCAAGAGTTCTTCTAAACAAAACACATAACCCCATCAAGATGGCATAACCATTAGGATGAAGTTGAAATGGAGAGATCGTCAACCGGAGAAGAAGAGTTCGAAGGAAGTCATTGAAAGGGGGAATTGCCCCACTTAAGCACATTTGGCGATTGGCTGCAACAAAACCGTAAGGAGGATTATCGGCAGTGTCGCTTGGCCCGGGCAATAAGACATCACTTTCAGCAAAGCCGAATTGAGTGCGTATCTGAATAAACATTCTTGGGGTTAGAATGGTTGAAGTTCTCTCCGGAGGATTCTCTATGGGAACAGCCACCGGGAAAGTCTCTTCCTCTTGAGCTACCATTTCTTCTTGTTGGAGGGAAGTCATTCTACATAAACAACTGGGTATTCAAACATGAAGGTGCACGTTTCCTAAAGTGTGTGAAGTGTCGTACAAGTATCAATCAAACAATAAGCAAAGGTAACTGGATTAAAAACTAGCAAGCATTTGTTAGTTATAAAATTCAGGGATTATTGTTTTAAGTCTAAATATTCAAGTAGGATGTTGATGCAGATAAATCAGTTCAAATCATTGATACTTTGCATTAATATTTTACTATAATCAATTAATTCACAACATTTCATGCAATATATTCATGTCTCTTATATTGTCTTGACTAATCTGTCATTTGATATGGGCAGTCAATGGCAGTATATGCGCCTTGGTTTTCTTTGTTTGTTTGTTATTCTCAACAGGTTTACAGCTTAAAAGTGAGAATAATCTGTAAAGTAACACAATGAAATTCAAGCAAACTTGAAGTTAGGCCAGTTCAAAATGTTCAAAATATAGGCAACTTAGTTCGGAAGTCCAAGTCAGAATACTTAAAGCAGGCCTATGCTCCTAAATGACAATACGCCCAGAGCCTAAGAACTAACTCGGCTACGGTTTAAAACTCTTTTGCAAGATGAAGCTAAGTAGGTAGCGGGTCAAGGTCTAGATGGTTTAACTTGGCAACTCGTTCACTAGGTCGCAAGCTCTGGTTCGAAAGGCAGGAATTTCTCAAGTGTTAGCTCGGTCACGACTCAAGCTTTAAGGTTTGAATCGGTAAACTTCTTTCTGGCATTATCTCGGCCACGGTTTAAAGCTTAGATCGGCAGAATGGTAGATCGGTGGGTTTCCCACATGCATTAACACGGCCACGATTTAAGGATTGAATCGGCCAAAAGCTAAGTCGCCTGAAATCAACGGGTCGCATCAAAATCAATACTTCGACCCACTCAAACCGTTAGCTACCCCCTCGAATCAAAAAACCCACACTTCATTCCTATTAGTTCATACTTTCAGATCATCCATTGCACCAATTCAAAACCTCTGCAAATTCGAAACCTTGCAATCCTAGCACACATCAAAATCCACTAGCCTGAATCAGTGAACCATCTTCATCGTTTCATCGGTCAGTTAAAATCGAACCTAGCAACCTAAACTCCATCAGCCGTGGATGTAATAGGATTCGCGATAAAGCGTCATGTCAGGAAGCGATTAGATGGCGAAATTCACGAACTGACAGTGATCTATAATCGAAGAAGAGGATTCACTTACGCAATGGATAGCAGAGGATGTCAGTGATTAATTGGAATCGAATCGCCTTTTGAAGCTTGAAAAAATCTCTAATGGCAGAAGCAAGGGAGTAAGTAAAGCTAAAAAGAGAAGAGAACGAATACTTTATACAGGAGGAAGAAACTGAAGCGCCGACTTGTTGATCTAACTGATTGGATCGTGTCCGACCTAACAAGTGTACCGACCTAATGGAGGACGAGATAAAGGATATCGAAGCATACGACCAAAGCATTAGGCGTATACTTCGAGGGGCAAATGTTAACCCTGTCGCGGTTCATAGACTACTGACCCAAGTGATGCCGACCTAAGGCGTGAAGGGATGTCGATCTAACAAGGCATAACAATCTAAAAGCTAACAGGGGGATACCGACCTAAGAGTTAAAGTAATGCCGACTTAAGGCTTAAAGAGGTTCCGACCTAGGACTTACGAAGGGGTACCGACCTAGTATCTTAATATGGGAGACCGACTTAACTGCATAAGGCAGAAAAAGGTTGCCGACCTAAAAGTCTAAATAGGTTGCCGACCTAAGGTTTAAGTAGGTCGCCGACCCAAGGTTCGAATCAGTTGCCGACCTAAAGCTTAAAGGAGGTTTGCCGACTTAATGATCAGTAGTGAGTTCTGACCCAGCATGTGTGTCGACCTACCTACCCAATTTGGTGGCCGACTTAAGTATCAAAAAGCATACCGGTTCATGCTTGAGTCGTTAACTCGGTAATGACCTAGGACTTGGGTCATAACAGTTAGCTCATAACACGTTAACATGTGTTTTCTGCTTAAGCCGTAGACTGGGCATAATAGATTGGCGCCGACCCATGACTTAGTCTAACCCGAAGCCGACTCATGATCTAACTTAACTCGGCAGCTACCTACAATTAAACACCGAAAGCCCCTATAAATACACGACCATCACCAACATTCAAAGGACTTTTGGTCAATCAATTTCAAGCACCATTTCTCTTCCGAATTCCAGACTACTTCAACACTTAAAGCTTTTTGAGATTCAAAGAACGTCTAAAAGAACTTCATGAAGAAATCATCTACATCCACCATGGATTTGAAGATTTTTGTCAACATCGAAGTTTGAGTTACTTGTTCTAAGTCTTTTGTAATTCAAAATGTGTTGTACTTGAGAAGATTTGTATCAACTTGTAACGTGATCATCAATAAAAGTACTTAAAGTGGACGTAGGCTATACCCATAAGCCGAACCACTATAAAATTGCTGTTGTTTACTGCTTTTCCGCTATTACTTGCTTATAATTCTTTCCCGATCTATCGGGTGGTGCTTTCACAACTATACTTCACACACTGGGGTGTTAGCGTTCAAATTTAAGCGTTAACACCAGCTTTGTGTTGCAGGGGGGTTAGGGTGGCTCCTCGGTACGTTGATCTAGGCTACGTACTGTGATGGGCGGTACCCCAAAAGTCCTGCCATCGATGGAAACCTATTTTCCCTATGAGACCCTACGGTTTTGTTTGTATTACCCATTTTTTTGGCTAGTAGTTGGAATTTAATAATGTAAGAATTTCGGCTATTTCTTATTTACTTGAAAACCCTAGATACTATTATAATATCACTGGATTTCCAATCATATGTTTTGGTTAGCGTAAGGTAAAAACTTTTCCATGTTTATGTGTGGGAAGTCTTACGTGATACCTTTTCTTTTCAAAGGTTTTTCTAAAGTTAAGCAATTTTAACCCATTTACTCACACCAGACCCCTGTCTGACCCAAGTATTTATTTTCTGTTTTATTAAACTCTTGGGTACTTATATTATATACGAGTAGTCATGTGATTCTGGTTAGCTTGACGAATTCTGGAGGAGTTTTGGAGTAGGAGGCTTCATCGTGTAGATATATTGTGGTTCCGCTGTGTTTGTGTGATATCTGTATCTTGTGTACTTGAGTTGTATGGATTAGACAAATGTTTATAACTTTCTAATATGTGTCGTTTAAGTTGTGTACTCTGATGTAATATGATACTATGTAATATTTTATATGATATATTATATTTCATTCGTTCCGCTGTGAGTTATCTGATGTTGTTGAGTTTCTTCTTTCTTATCTTTTCTTCTTCTATCCCTTTTTTTCTTAAATAGTGATGTGTCTTTCTGGTGATAGAAAGTCGAGTCGCTACAGTTATGTTTTGGAACCTCCTTAGAATGAGATGTATAACCCAGAGAGGAATAAGTTTTTAAACTTATAAGTGGGGAAGTGATATTGATAAGAAATTTAATTTTGGAATGAAAATTTAAATTGAGTAAGATTAAATGGATTGAATGAATGGGAAATTCAACTTAGGGGAAGTTAAATAAGTTTTGAACGTACAGCCTGAATTGGAAAATTTCAATGTGAAATTGAAAATTAAACTTAGGGAAGTTAAATGGAAAAGGGAAGTATGGATTTGATAAAAGGCTATGTATGGATAATTTAAAATAGCTTTTGAATTAAAAAATGGGTTTCAAATTTTGGAAATTGTGATGATTGCTATTGATTTTTGCTTTAGATAATTTGGATGTTTATTTGTTTTGACATATCCAGCTATCATCCTATTGTTATTGATAATTCATATAAAATTGTAAATTTGGATTATTTTGAGTAAATTAAGAAGTGGATTGAAATGATATACATCCATTCTTAAAATTAAAAATTTATTTTGAAACTATCTAAATGTTTTTGATTCATAGAAATAAAAATTGAATTTATGAAATGGAATCATTTTGAGCTTATGTTCGAAATGTTAAAAATGAATTTCTCAACTGGAATTATTTAAAGGATTGGGTTTTCAATTTTGAAGTTGTAATCGGGTAATCCGTTGAATTCCGAAATTTAATTGTTTAAAAAGATTTGGGCTCTTACTCGGACCATACATATGTTGAAGTAAAGGTAATTTAAATGAATAATTGAAATTTCGGCTCAGAATTTAAATTATTTTAAAGACTTGGGTTGTTAAATTAGATGTTAAAGGTTAATTTGATTCAAGTGATTAAATCAACATTTTGGGAACCGAACCCAAATTTATATAAATAAGATGGTGTGAAATTGAGAATAGAATTGGAATGAATTCAAACTGAAATTGAAAGGGATTAATTGGGATTGTAATCGGAGTTGAATATGTTTAAATTCAAAATGAGAATTGATTTGAATTGGAATGCAAAATGGAAGTTAATTCGAATTGGAATCTCGATTGAATCAATTTAAGCGCAAATTGAAATTGGTTTGAATGGGAGATTGGAAACTGAATCAGTTTGACTCTAAAACTAGTTTCAAATAAACTATTTTAATATATACTATCTTAAATCTATTTTCTTGAATAATCAAATTGTTTTCATTTTTCCAAACTATTTACTATACAAACTCATTCTTTTTAATAATCAAACTATCTTATGTTAACTATTTAACTATTTTACAACCATTTAACTATGTTAAACTTTTCAAGCTATTTTCTAAAGTTCAAACAGGTTAGAGTGGAAGCTATTGATATCTATATCATAGATTTAAATACGAATTGGAATAAATTGAAGTTATAACCCAGATGGAAATTGAAGAAAAATTTGAAATTGGAACCGAAATCGGGTAAGAAAAATTGATTTTGAAATGGAAGAGTATATTTTGAGAAACATATGATGATTAAAAATGAAAGTTGGATCACACTATAACTGAAAACATACTTTATAAAAAGTAAGAAATGTGGCAAATAAATTTGTAAAGGAAACCGAACTTGAATGTTTGAATTGGCATGAATAAAGTTATATATATATATATGTATATATGTGTATATATATATATATATTTGTTATATATTATAACTTCCCATATTGAAGTCATAACCAGAAGAAAAGATCTTTGAATGATATTTTAAGGATAAAGAAGAATTTAAATAAGTATGAAGTGATCCAAAATTATTCAAGTTGAAAGAATAATCTTATATATATATGAGAATAATTTTATGAGAATGGAACTGAAAAGATTTTTGGAACCCATTAATGTTGAAAGGCTTTTAGTTTTGGCAAAATGAAATTTTTGGGAACTTGGAAAGCCAAAATTGAGTGCTATTGATTTTGAGATATCAATTTTGATCCCAGTGGACCTCCGGAGAAAACTGTAGTTCCTGTGGATTGTGGTTGGGGTAGCGTAATTCGAGGGCGTTGATGCCTATAGAGATATTAGGGTTATGCTGTGATGGCAACATAACTCTATTGTAACTATGATATATTGTATTTCCATAGCATAAGTCCAGGGGCAAAGATTGCCTAAAATCTACATTTGATTTTGCTAGGAGAGCGACGTAACATCGGTAGATTGCGATCTATGTGGTCCATAGCGAAAGTCGTGTGGCAATGAGTGCCTACGTGGGACTCGACTGGTGTAGTCTTGATCTATGTGGTGAAGTTTCATTTGGATTTGTAATTCCAGGGCGCTAATGCCTATAGTTACATGGTTTTTTCTGTGATGGAAACGTAACCCTGGTTGTAGCTGCAATCTGTAGCAGTTTCATAGCGAAATTGAGGGGTGCGGATGCATACAGTTTTCTATGGTTTCGCCGGGATGGCGACGCAATCATCGTGCTAGCTGCGACCCATAGAGGGGGTAATCATTTCCTATTCTCACAAAAGTCTTTTTTTCGAAGTATTTTCACTGGGTGTCGAAAATGAGTTTACTAAGTACTTATAGATTTTTAATCCTATGCCTGATCAACGTATGATTGAATTTATGTGAGAACAAGGATGGACTTGTTGAGACACCGAGTTATAAAAAGTATTTTTATATAAAGTTGGTTTGGAAATATTATTTATTTTTCTAAAGTGTTTTAAATTTGTATACTAAAAGAGGAAGGAGTTTAAAGGTTTAAAAGAATGATTTAATACTAAACATCAAAATTAAAAATTTTGCTTCGTTTCTTTTCGCGGACGAAAAGTTTTAAGGGGGAGGAATGTGACTACCCAGATTTTTTGACGTTCGTAAATGGGGTGATTAAATGATTTAAATTATTGGAATATTAATTGTGATAGATCAAACAAATAAATTTCTGATAGCTAAAATATCTGAATACATATAAAATTGGTTTAATAAGTATATTCAGACGTTAGCTATAACATTCTAATCATGATAAATCCTACAGAAAGGAAAATAAATTTAATAGATAACTCCACCATTAAAAGTATATATGAATATATACTAACTTTATGATGATTGCAAATATATATAAGTAAATATGTGTGGTATGTATGTATGTATGTATACAAGGAGACCAGGTTGAGTATATGAATATATATATATATATAAGATAAAACAAGACAAGACTAGGTTTATAAGCATATGTATGTAGTACGTATACACTTAAGGATATAGATACGTATGTAAACATTCAAGGGGATATACCATTTAATGCACATACTCTTATGTAGTATGTATACACTTGAGGATATAGATACGTATGTAAACATTCAAGGCGATATACCATTTAATACATATACTCTCAAGCACACAATACATCAAATCCAGGCATACAAAACCTTAAATCAAAGTCACACAAAATCAAGTCAGGTCAAGCATGTTTCTAACCAAAGAAAATTAAATGAAAGAGGAATAAATCAAAAGAAAAAGGAGAACAGAAGCTTTATGTGTACAACAAAGAGCAGCAGTATACTGTCTCTTATATATACCTCTACATGTCTTCTTTTATTTCATTCATTCAAATAAGATAAGAAAATAAAATACAAACTACCAATAGAAACCTATAGAAGATAGTGTTCAAGACTGCAGCAAAGATAAACGAAAAAAAGCTAGCAATAAGTTTTTTTCTTTAAAAAAATAGTACTCTGTCTCAAAGGAAAATGTGAGTAAAAACTTATGCTTCCATACTTACCTATAACCTTGTATGCATAAGTATGTGTATGTAAGTTTAGATAAATTCTTGTAATTTTGTATGTGATCATGAGTTAAGAGATTCAAAGCTTATATAGATGGGATAAACAAGTTTTCATCACCTGTAACCGAAGGGAAAAAACCACTGTGTTTTCTTCTTCCCCTGTTTTCATGTTTATTTGAATAAACTGTTAAAGTCAACTTCAAAAATCAATACCGAGTCATCTAGTGTTAACGTAAAAATCTGACGCTAACACCCCGGTGCAAGTAAAGCTAGTGTGAAAGCACCACCCGATGATGCGGGAATCAGAAATAAGCAGGAAAATATCAGGAAGACAGTAAAAGACACAATTTTTATAGTGGTTCGTCTAATAGTCAAGCCTACGTCCACTTTATGTCTCTTTATTGCTGACTCAAGTACAACTTATACAACTTTCTTCAATTACAACACACTTTAGACTAGTAGTTCAAACTTTGATGGAGAATAATCTTTCGAATCCATGTTGAATGGTGTAGATTTTCTCTTGAAGTTTGTCGTAGTGTCCTTGGTGTTTGGAGTGCTTGAAGTGCTGTTCGAGTTGAGAAAATGGCAAAGTATCGGCGCTTCGAGAATGACTCAAAAGTTCCCCCGAATGTCGTAGCTCATGTTGTATTTATAGGGGTTTTCAGACAGGCCTTAAGTCGTGAGCAACTTAAGGTAAGTCGTAATTCAAAGGCCACGACTTAAGATGGGTCATGAGTCGTCAACTAGCTAAGGATATATGATTTTCGACCTAATTGGTTCGCACCTGGCCATCTGAGCTAGCTATTAGGTTCTAGCGACCTAACAGAGAGCGGCATGGTTCAACAAGTGCTAAGTCGTGAGCGACTTAAAGTAGGTTGTGAAAGCACTAGGTCGCTGCCGCTTTATCTCCTCAGGTCGTGAAGTATTTAGGTCGCTGGGTCGTGGCTTCCTGTAAGCAGTTAGGTCGTCCACCTCTTAGGCCGTTAGGTCGTCCATCTCTTAAGTCGTCAGGTCGTCCATCTCTTAAGTCGTTAGGTCGTGGACCTCTTTAGGTCACTAACTCGCTTCTTACTTTAGGTCGCTAAGCCGGCAGGTCTTTTAGGTCGCTGTGCTTACGTAAGCCGCTGGGTCGCCCCAACTTGTTAACCTCTTTAGGTCGCTTCGATTGTTGAGTCGCTAGGTCGCATAATGAAGGAGTTAACGTTTGCCCCTCGAAGTATACGCCTAGGTCGTGTGCTTCAACTTAGTTCCTTAGGTTGTGAGCGACTCAAATGGTTTGCTAGGTCGCGTGACGGTATGCCTTCCTTTCATATAATTTGTGTAACCCGCTCCTTCTTCACTTTACCTGCTTCATCACTCTAAGCTGCCATTAACAAATACTTGAGCTTCCACAGGCGAACTTGGGCTAGCCAGTTGTCGATTCATTTTCACCGTCGCATCGCGTAAGTAAACTCGACCTTTATCCTATCCACTATCACCATCAAATCATGAATTCCAATCTTCTGACTCCATACCAATTTCGTACATCGCGCTTCATTCTTGAGTTATGTTGATCGCCATTTGCCATGTTTCCATTGTGATCCATGAGAGCATAGCAAGGTACTGTATTTTTGATAGATCTGAGATGATTCAGATCAGTATTTGGGTGATTTGGTGGTATGGATAGATGATGGGTTTCGTTGAATAGATGGTGCCAACAGGAGATGGTCCAAGGCTGCCAAGTTTCATCAGAGGCGACCTAACAAATCCGAACGACTTAAGAGACTTTGCGACCTAATGCCTAAACGACCTTAGTGCCCGCGACTTAAATTGCGGACGAATTAACTCACTTGCGATTTATCATATCTACGGCTTAGGCTTTAGGTCGCGGCCAAGCTAGGACTTGGATGATTTTGCACTGCCGAGAAACTTCTTGGGCTTATACCTATCTCGCTCACTTGTTAGGTCGCGTACGATCTAAGACTCGAGCAAATCCTCACTGCCTCGACTTGAAGCCTTTTAATTTGAACTTTGAACTGTCGAGATAACTCGCATGACTTTGCTATGCTTGCTTAACAGATTATACCAAATTTGACGCTAATAACCTGTTAAATACAACATTTGCAAAAAACTAGGGTGAATATAGTGCCACTGATTGCCCATATCAAATGACAGATTAGTCGGTAAAGGATAATTAACTCAACTTAAAGAAATTGTATGAAATGCTGTGAGTCAACAAATTCAAGTGAAGTAGTAAAGCAATGTTAATCAACCAAAGCTGATTTGTTTGCATTAACACTACACTTGTTCTTGGACTTAGAGCGACAAGTCTTGAAATTTTTACAATTGACACATGTTCATTAGTTTAACTTCAGTCATATTTACTTGTCACTTTATTAGTTTTGCACAACACTTCACACATTTAGGAAACGTGCACCTTCATATTTGAATAACCAGTTCCTTGTGTAGAATGTCTTCTCAAGAAGAGATAATCGAGCATTCTGAAGAAGTCTTTCCGATAGCTGAGCCATTGGTTTATCCTCCGGAGAGAACTCCAACTACCTTTAGTCAACGGGCATTCACTCATCTACATATCCAATTTGGGATTGCCGATGAGGATGCCAGATTTCCTGGCCCAAATGATACTGCCGACAGGCCGCCTCTTGGTTTTGTTGCCGTCAACCGTCAGATGTGCCTTTGTAGTGCCATCCATCCTTTCAATGAGTTTCTTCATCGACTCCTTTTCCGACTAACCATCTCTCCCTTTCAACTACACCTCAATGGATACGCCATCCTGATGGGATTGTGTGTTTTATTCAGGAAGACACTTGACCGTCTCCTGAGTTTCGAAGAAATTTGCTACTTTTGCACAGTTGCAAAGAATAAAGACCACCCCTCCTTTATGTTCGTGAGAAGTGCCAGAAATCGCAAACTTATTACTGATCTCTCTGAAAGTGCTCACGGCTTTCTGAATCAATTCTTCTTTGTCCGCTGTCCTCTAGCTTTTTATGCCATCTGGAGAAAAGGAAGTGAGATTTCTCTTCCCTGTTTTTTTTTGTTTCAGCTTTTCAAGATTTGAATTGCTAAGTGCTAACTTCATTCTTTTCTTTTACAGCACTTCCTCCTCCCTCTAGAAATCCCGGTCACAAGACGACTTTCGATAGATTAAGTGCCGTGCCTGCTGAAGAAAGAAGTATTAAGTTTTTGCTGAGAGACGAACTTTTGCACCAATATGGGCTTTTGCACCCTTCTCGCTCTACTCAACCTCACGAAGTTCCCGATTTTCCGGCCAACTCGCTAGATGCCCCAGATTCTGCTGAGGAACCTATACTGAAGGAACCTACCTCTGAGGCTTCTCTGGCGAAGTGCTCTACTTCCACCGATGTTGCGGGGTCATCTGGCAAGCTTGCACTCGCCTCGGTCATTGAAGAAGAAGAGCCTCGAGAACCTCCCCAACATTCAGGGAAGTCCGGTGATGGAGGAGCTGGGAAAACAAGTCCTACCAAGCAGGGCGGGGATGACACTTTTGAAGGGTTGAGCGACCTGTTTATCACCTCACAGGAGCTCTTTAAAGATGATCCTGTTGCCACTAGGGTTTCCTCTTCAGTAGTTGAAGCAACTTCTATTTTGCAACAGATTCCGTCGACTCAAGAGTTGACGTTAGCTACTACACACATCATTTCCCTACAACCGAGGAGTGGTTCGTAGTTTGACGCGCGTAGTCTGCACAATACACACACTTAGGATTTTTCAGCACTTATATGTACTCTCATGCACTTTACTTCCAGGATTTTCAAGTTTTTCCTCTTTCTCATTTTCAGGTTCTCCAATGGGGCGTAGCGATTCCTATTATGACGACTTTCAAAAGTACGGAAGGCGTGGTCAGTATGATTATAGACGCTATCTTCCCGCCCACAAGGAAACAGATGAAGAGAGAGATGCTCGAAAAGCTCAAGAAAGAAGAGCGTATGAGGAAAGGTAGGAAAGAAGGGATGAGCAACATGACTCTTCTCGCAGAGGCGATGACTCTCATAAAAGAAAATCTTATGACGATAGAGGAAAGAGTCATGACATCGGAGACCCAAGCAAGCGGGCCAGGCTTGATGAAAAGACTGCATCTGCAACTTTAGAAAAGGCCGCTGCTTTCACTTCTCTTAAAATTCATTCAAAGTCTCCTGCCCTTGAAGGAGCCGACATTCAGAAACTTCTCGGCAGATCATCGTACCAAGTTGAGAGAGGTCAGCCAACCCTTCAAAGTCAGTTCCCGCATTGGTGCTTAAAGGGAGTCCGTTTCGACCTTGACTTGGTTCCTATCCACAAAGAGGCCATGCTACGAAATCTTGACACTGTTAAACTTGATATTGAGAGAATGTCAGGGTGGCACAAGCTCGTCGATGAGCTTCAGAGGGTGAACCGGGCCAACCTTGAAGTTATGCTGACGATGGAGAACGACAAGTCTGAATGGCAGAAAATTTTTGATCGGCACAACACCGAAATGAAAAACATCGCTGAATACAATGAAAAGCATAAGGCGGAGGTCGAGAAACTTAAGCACGAGCTTGCTACTTCTTTCACCTCTTATACTCAAGGGGAAGAAGTGCTTCAGAAGCAAGTTAGAGACGCTCATGCCTCTCAACGGTATGTCAAAACCCAACTTGAAGCTACACAGAAGACGGTGGAAAAATATCGTACTGACTTTGGAGAGCTATGGGAGAAACCTAACTCCCAAGACTTAGAAATCATGAGGCTGAAAGCTAAATTATTAAAGACTGAGAAAGAACGTGATGAGGCCATGGCTGGAAAGAGAGCCGTTGAACAATCTCATGAAGAGACAAAAGCCAGCATCAGCTCTACTCTGTTTGATTTTTACGTCCAAAGCGTCTTACGGCATGGCAGCCTTGCATTTTTGGGGCCTAAATATGAAATCACCTTGGCTGAAGTGTGGGAGGCGGTAATGGATATGCTCAGAGGTGCCGGTTATTCCGAAGATGAACTTGAAGCGCATTACTTTGATGACAAAACTCGTGCCGCTCTTGCCAGAGGAAAGGAGCAGCTCACTAAAGTACGAGCCGAAACGATGGGAGGGGAGCATCCAAAGAAAGAAGCACCTTTAACTGCCCCCTATCCCTCCTTCGACTTCGGCCGACATTGATATCACAGGCTCCGGTTCCCATTCTCCGCCCACGGCTAAAGTCATAACTGAAATTACAAGCGCACAGAGTGGAGATAAAGGCGAAGAAAGCACTAAAGCACAAGCTTATGAAATTGACGTTAGAAAGCCAACTTCTCCAGGTAACTTTAATGCTGATCTTGCTCAAGTAGACTGCTCATTTGCTTCTCATGAGTTTGATGAGCTTCTTGATTATTTCCTAAATCTCAACGAGCCTTTATCTCCTCTCTTTACTGATTTTAACTTCTTTTCTTCTGTAGAGAAAGTACTGAGCATTGTTTAGACTTCCCCTCCTCTAGTTATTCCTCCCCCGTCTCTTCAGGTGCCTCCTCCTTCTGCCTCTCAACCGGGGTCACAATAGGAGCAAATAGAAGCTCTCCAAGACTTGGACGATCCTATTGCTTCTCAAGAACATAGAGGAGAAGAAATTGAGGAAGGGGAAAAGACTCCGGAACTAACTGGCTCCGACGATACGCCGTTAGCCACACTTTTTACTCCAGAAAGCGGGCCTTCTTCTAAGAAAAGGGGAAAAAGTGGAGTCTCAAAGAAGAAGGAAGCTTCAGCCGGCGAGGAAAAAGCAAAAGCAAGTCCGATTGTTCCCCTTTCTCCTTCTTCCCCTACTCTTTCAAGCCGGCGCAAGAAGTTGGTCATCCGGCCAGGTGCAGGCTCAAAAGGTGGAGGGAAGAAGAAATGATGGCTTTGGTCCTGTGCTTTTTATCTCGCTCTTTACTTTTTGCTTGTATATAAGCTTGTGTTGATTGCAGATTGTGCGGGTACCAGTCCCCGCTTTCTTTTACTTTGAAACCTGCATATGTATAAAATTCTCATAGTATGGAATAAAATGGTTCTTTTACTTATACAAATTTCTGTCTACATTTGAGAACGATTTTATTTTCTGTTTTCATGCAAGTTTCTTTATCCTCTTTATGTGAAGTTGCAGTAAACCTATGGTATGTTTCTTGAGCGTTGTTTTCATTTTTGTGATACTATATTGTATTGCACCCATACCATGGTTTATTGCAATCTCTTTCACATTGGCAAAGTTTTGGAGAACATCTCTTCTGTTTCGAGAAGACTTGTACTCTTCCTTTAGAGAACAACTCTTCCATTTGAAGGAGGTTTGAATTGGTACTTTATAGGATAACATTTCCGTTCCAAAGAAATATTTTTCTAATTTAGTAGAATGCACTTCATATTGGAGGAGTCTTCTTTTCTTTCTTTTTTTCGGCGAAATTTTTACACTTCACTTTTGGAAAAAGTCACTTTTTCTTTGGCAAGTGAATTTTACTTCATAGTACAGTGGGCCTTCCGAAAAAGGGCTTCAACCTGTTCGTGCCTCCGAAGAGGGTTTTTTGTTTGATTGTGCCTCTGGGAAGAGGTCTTTTTGTTTGGTTGCACCTCTGGGAAGAGGTCTTTTTGTTTGGTTGCTCCTCTAGGAAGAGGTCTTTCTGTTTAATTGTGCCTCTGGGAAGAGGTCTTTTTTGTTTCTACCTCTTGGGAGAGGCTTTTATCTTTTCCCTGTTCGCTGGGAAGCAGGCCTCCGAAGAGGGCTTTTCACATTTCAACTCGTGTGAAGTTTTATTTCAGATCACGATGAAATGTGTGCCTCTAAGTAGGGCTTTTGCCTGGAAGTTTGGAGTTTCCTTCTCTTAGTTGGATGGATTTACGGGGCAGACACGAGTGTTCTGTGCCACCGATCAGTCCGCAACTTTCTGTCGAGAAAGAACTCTCTTTTTCTGGCGAGGCCCGCTAGAGGTCTTTTAGCGTTTCAACTATGGTGAAACGGTCCTCCAAATAGGGCTTTTCACATTCCAGCACTTGTGAAGTTTTATTTCAAATCTCAGTGGAATGCGTGCCTCTGAGTATGCCTGGAATTTTCTTCCTCATGGTTAGCTGGATTCACGGGGCGGAAGCAAGTTACTTGGACATTTATTTGCGCAGATTGTCTCAGCTAGTGAACGAGCGCCTTGCCTTCCACTTGGGAAGGTGTCTCCGATCATCGTATGGATTCACGGGGTGGACGCAAGTTACTTGGACGCTTGTCTGCGCAAACTGTCTCAGCTAGTGAACAAGCGCCTTGCCTTCCAGTTGGGAAGGTGCTCCCGGTCATTCCATACCAATCTTTTTTGTTGAGAAAGTTTTCTGGCATGCCCCGTTCGAGGTCTTTATCCTCCGAAGAGGGATTGTGCCTCCGAAGAGGTCTTTGGCTGTTTGATGCTTGCTCGCCCATGTCTCTTTGCCATCTATTCATATCGGCGATCCCCATCATCCTTTCCAAATACACTTCTCTTTTAATTGCCAACAATTTCCTTTATCCATAGAAGTATACTTCATAGTTAAGCGAGTCGGTGGGGGCAGACACAGGCTATTTAACTGGATGCTCGTTTGTACAAACATCCACAATTAGTTGGCAAGGGCCCACTTCCAGCAGAATCACTAACTTTTTGCTTGAAGCACTTCTTTCGTAGGATTTGAGTATGGAAATTTTGAACGGCTTAGCGTTTGCTTGTTGGGTGATGTCAGGGATTGCTTGGTCTTGTGATGGGTAGGCTTTGTTTTTATGGCCTGCATTATTAAATCGACATTTTATTAATACAATTGACGTATTTCATATATCGAAATAAAACAAAGCAGTTTATAATAGTAAAGAACACAAGATTTATAGTGGTTCGGCCAAGAACTGGGCCTACATCCACTTTATAGTTCTTATTATTCACTTGCACCGGCTTCACAACGGCTTTCAATACAAGAATCATACATTCATCATTCTTTTACAATATTTCAATAAAGCCTTTAAGTAAAATATGGGCGCAGATGATTGCTGTTCCAAGCTCTTGGAATTGGGTCTCCTTCGACAGTTATGAGTTCGAATGTGCCATCAAGGAGTTTTTAGCCTATGACATACGGACCTTCCCAGTTTGGCCCAAACACGCCTATGGGTGTCATAATTCTTTTTAAGATTAGGTCCCCAACTTCAAAGCTGCGTTGGCGAACTTTGAAAATGAAGTGCTTGGCTATTCTTTGCTGGTGAGCCGTAATTCTGAGCTCAGCTTCTTCTCTTTTTTCATCAAGGAAGTCAAGGGCTTCAAGTCGCAGCTTTTCATTTTCGGCACGATTGAAATGAATTCTTCTGTGTGAAGGGACCTCTATTTCTACCTGAATCATTGCTTCTGATCCATATGCCAATGAAAATGGAGTGTGCCCCGTCGCAGTTTTATGTGCATTTCTGTATGCCCATAGTGGTAGTGGAAGCTTATCGACCCAACCACCTTTCGCTTTCTCCAGCTGTTTTTTAAGGTCGATTTGATAATTTTGTTTACTGCTTCCACTTGCTCGTTTGCCTGTGGATGAGCTACTGTTGAGAAGCTTTTCTGGATCTTGAATTTCTTGCAAAAATCTTTGAACTCTTCACTTTCGAATTGGGTTCCATTATTTGTGATTATCTTTTGTGGCACACCATACCTGCAAATGATATTCTTAGTTACAAAGTTTATCATTTTCTTAGAGGTAATAGTAGCTAATGGTTCAGATTCAGCCCATTTAGCAAAATAATCAACAGCAACAATAGCATATCTGATTCTGGATTTTGCAGTTGGAAAAGGCCCGATGAGATCTATTCCCCAAATAGCAAATGGCCACGGACTGACCATCTATGTTATCGCAGTGGAAGGTGCTCTTGGGATTTTTGCAAATCTCTGGCATCGGTCACATTTTCGGGAGTAACTTGCGGCACCACGATTAATATCTGGCCAAAAATACATATAATAGAGAACTTTCATTGCTAAAGTTTGACCATCTGAATGATCTCCACACTCTCCTCCGTGTACCTCAGTTATAATTGTCTCAGCTTCTTCCTTGGTCATACATCGGAGTAGTGGCATTGAGAATCCCCTCCTATAAAATCGACCATCTTGAATTATATATCTGGATGCTTTTCTTAACAACTTCTGTCGTTCTTTTGAGTTTTCTGGTAGGGAACCGTCGCGTAGATATTCCAATATCGGAGTCATCCATGATTCTCGCTTCTGCGATATAGTCATGATCCAGTCAATATCCATTTCATCAATGCTTGGAGTTGACAGGACTTCCACAGGAACTAATCCCAATAATTGAGCTTCACCAGTGCTTGCATACTTTGCGAGGGAATCTGCCTTCATGTTTTCTTCCCGGGGTATATGGTTTATCGTATAATGGTCCAGGTCATCGAGAAGCTCCCAGGCTCTTGACAAGTAAGCGGGCAGATTTCTTCCTTCGGTTTAAACTCGTTCCTGACTTGACACGCAATAAGCTGTGAATCACTGAAGATTTGCAACATTTTGACATTCAACTCCTAAGCAATTCTCAAACCGGCAATAAGAGCTTCATACTCTGCTTCATTGTTTGTCGAAGGGAATTCCTATCTTAAAGCATAGCACAATGATCGCCCTTCAGGGGTTTCAAGCACAACCCCAGCCCCGGAACAGTAATCGTTTCTTGCGCCATCAACATACAATTTCCATCGAATTAGGGAATTACCGGTCACTATTTCCTCACTATCACTTTTGTTTGTACATTCTGCGATGAAATCTACCAAAGCTTGTCTATTGATTGCTCTCCGGGGATGATAAGTGATGTCATATTGACTGAGTTCAATATTCCACTTCAAAAGGCGATCCGAAGTCTCAGGGAGAAAGAGGACTTACTTCAGTGGTTGATCAATGAGGACTTTGATTGGATGAGCTTGAAAATATGGCCTCAATTTTCTTGATGCGATGAGTAGACAATAGGCAAGCTTCTCCAACTTTGAATAATTCATTTCTGCCCCAGTAAACCTTTTGCTAATATAGTAGATTGGGTGCTGAATTTTGGCGTCTTCTCGCACCAGTGCCGCACTAAGAGCATGAGCTGAGATCGCCAAGTATACAAAGAGATCTTCACCATCGTCGGGCTTAGAAAGTATCGGAGGAGATTCCAGATGACGAATTAACTCATCGAAATCTTTCTGGCATTCTGGAGTCCATTCAAAGTTTTTCCTTCCTTTCTTCAGAGCATCAAAGAATGGAATGCATTTATCAGTAGCTTTGGAAATGAATCGACTTAACGCAGCGACTTTTCCATTGAGACTTTGCAGTTCCTTCTTTGTTCTAGGAGCTTTGACTTCTCTTAAGGCAGTGATTTGAGCAGGATTAGCCTCAATGCCCCTAGCGCTCACAATGAAACCCAAGAACTTTCCAGACTCCACCCCAAATGAACACTTCAAAGGATTAAGCTTCATCCATACTTTCGTAGGCGGCGAACATTTCCGCTAAGTGGTCCATACGATCTACTGCTTTCTTTGATTTAACCAACATATCGTCAACATAAACTTCCATGGTCTTTTCAATCTGTGGCTTGAACATCGCATTAACAAGCCTTTGGTAAGCTGCCTCTGCATTCTTCAGTCCGAAGGGCATGACTCTGTAGCAGTAGAGACCGACATCGGTAATAAATCTCGTATCCTCTTGATCTGGCTCATGCATCATGATCTGGTTATATCCGGAGTAAGCTTCCATAAAAATTAACAATTCATGTCCCGCTGTTCCGTCAACCAACTGGTCAATTCGAGATAGCGGAAAGCTGTCTTTGGGACAGGCTTTGTTTAAATCTGAAAAGTCGATGCATACCCTCCACTTTCCGTTAGCTTTCTTAACCAGTACCGGATTTGAAACCCAATTCGGATAAGTCGATTCTCTGATAAAGTCATTCTCCATGAGCCGATCCACCTCTTCTCTCAATGCTGCTGACCTTTCGAGACACTGGGTTCTTCTTTTCTGCTTCACAAGTGTAAACTTCGGATCAATATTCAAAGTATGTACTCCAACTTCAGGTGATATCCCACACATATCAGCATGGGTCCAAGCGAATACATCCAGATTAGTTTTCAGGAATGATATTAAAATATTCTGAACTGCCGCACTAAGTTGTGAAACCACATTCAGCACCTTGTTTGGGTCTTTTGGGTCAATAGGTACTGGTACCGTTACATCCACTAGCACCACTCGATTCTCCCCTGCACTGGCTTCTCTGGGATCCATTTTTCTTCGTGCTTCGCTACATTCGCCAGTACTGGGTCCGCCCTGTAATTGCTACAAGGTTGATTCTTTGATGCGGACTGGGGCCGCCGCATCCTTTCCCATCTCTCTCTTTCTTGCTTCACGTAGTTCTATCAGATAACAATCCCGCCCCGCATTCTGATCCCCTTTTACAACACCAACTCCATTATCTGTGGGAAATTTCATTGTAAGGCACCACGGGGCGAGGATTACTTTAAAGGCTGCAAGAGTTGGACGGCCTAGGAAGGCGTTGTAAGCAGAAAATTCATCAATAATTACAAAAGTCTGCCTTCGAACGACCTTCTTCTGCCCCTCGCCAAGTTCCACGAACAGGTCAATAGTCCCAACCGGTTGCCTGGGTTCCCCAGTAAACCCAACGACCTTTTGCGATGAGGCTTGAACATCAGCCATTGGGATCTTCATCTGATCAAAAGTCTTCTTTAAAAGAATATTGCAAGAAGCACCACAATCAACAAGTACTCTTCTTACAATAGCTGGCCCAATGCCAACAGAAATAACCAAGGGATCTATGGTAGGGCCTTCAACACCAATAGAATCCCTGACTCTGAAGGTAATGTCATCATTAAAAGTTTTCTGCTGCTTCAGAGGTGCAGCATCTTCCAACAAGAAAACACTTTCCACTGCTGGTGCATACTTCAATGCACGAGCGTACCGTTCCATCTCACCCCAGCTTCTGTCGGCTGGGTGAGGTCCTCCTGTAATTACATTAATAACGGGCCTCTCTGATTCATGATCTGCTGCCTTTTCACTTGAGCTAGGACGATGAACAGGAGCCTGTTGTCCTTGAGTTGGCGAAGTTGGACCATTCTTGTTCCTCCTTACATATTGTTGGAGCTTGTTTTCTTTCAATACTTCCTCAATCAACTCCTTCAAGTGACGGCACTCATTGGTATCATGCCCGGGTTGGTTGTGGAACCGGCAAAACCTTCCATTCTTCTCGGCTTTCTTATTAACCCTTTGCTTAGCTGGTGCGGGGAATTCGACTGTGTCTTTGTTTGCAAAGTAGATGTTTTCCGGGGTATCTGTCAGAGGGGTGAAGTTGAAGGGTCGACTTTTCTTTGCATCTCCTTGCTTCCTCTGACCATCATTTCCCCTCTTCTGATTGCCAGATTCCTTCCTATTTGAAACAACATTACTATTTCCAGCCCCTATCAATACCACCTTAGCCGGTGCTTGGAGGCTTTCCAGGCACATGAATTCATAGGCTTTCTTATAAAACTTGTCAAGCGAATTCGGTTCTTTCATTTTCAACCACCTCCCGAACTCACTTGTCTTATCAATAGCCTTCATCAGGTACGTCAAAATCATTCTCGGCTCTGCGTTGTCAACTTCAGCCAGAGCTATATTGAAGCGATTCAAGAAAGCTCTAATGGATTCTCTAGGATTCTGCTCCAAGATGGATAATGACATTATATCTTTCGCCTTTGAAGCGTACAATCTGAACTGTTCCTTAAACTTTCGAGTCAAATCAGAAAATTGGTCTATCGACCGGACCGGCAGTTTTGTGAACCAGAGTAGCGCAACTCCTTCTAGTTATACCGGAAAATATCGGCATTTGATATCATCCGAAGCTCTGGCACCAGTCATGTGCCAATCATACTTGTACAGAAATTCATTAGGGTCACTTGTCCCCTTATAAGCCGGTATGGTAGGAGGAACAAACTTCCTAGGAAATTATGCTTTCAAAATCCTTTCACTGAATGGAGTCTTGCTCGGAGCGAACCCCCATTCTTTTTCATCTTCCTCCCTTTGCACACTTTCCTTCATGATTTGTCGGACCATCCCTGAGAAATATTCCTCATCATTAAGGGTCTCAGCTGGACAGGCATCGGCCATCTTCTCAAAAGTTTGCCTTGACAGGAGTCATGGATAATTGGTTGTTGTCCCGATCCTCCAACTTGGGGAGGTGTGTCTTTGACCGGGCCAGCTGCCCTTTGAGGAACATCTCTTTCTTCCACATCATGAACGTTATCAGCAAAGTTTGGTTCGTTATTCACCGGTTGACGGTTAGCCCCAAGCAACGTGTTCAACCTTTCCAACATCAGATTGTTTTGGGCTTCCATCTGCTGATATAGCCCAGAAACCGCAGCATCCAATTCTGCTCGCGTTACTCCAACAGTTGCAGTTGTTGACTTAAAGGAGGAGAAGTGGCAACAGTCTCGCGAACATCGTCGGATCTAAAAGACTTGCGCTTTCTTTCGGGGGCCATTATTTCTGACAAACTTCTGGTTTTTAGAGAGATCTTCTCCACAAATTTCTGCGAAGCTATGATGACAATATCCTGAGTTCAATTCTCAGTGAAAGCACCAAAAATGTTAACGTAAAAATCTGACGCTAACACCCCGGTGCAAGTAAAGCTTGTGTGAAAGCACCACCCGATGATGCGGGAATCAGAAATAAGCAGAAAAATATCAGAAAGACAGTAAAAGACACAGTTTTTATAGTGGTTCGGCTAATAGGTAAGCCTACGTCCACTTTATATCTCTTTATTGCTGACTCAAGTGCAACTTATACAACTTTCTTCAATCACAACACACTTTAGACTAGTAGTTCAAACTTTGATGGAGAATAATCTTTCGAATCCATGTTGAATGATGTAGATTTTCTCTTGAAGTTTGTCGTAGTGTCCTTGGTGTTTGGAGTGCTTGAAGTGCTGTTCGAGTTGAGAAAATGGAAGAGTATCGACGCTTCGAGAATGATCCAAAAGATCCCCCGAATGTCGTGGCTCATGCTGTATTTATAGGGGTTTTCGGACAGGCCTTAAGTCGTGAGCGACTTAAGGTAAGTCGTAAGTCGAAGGCTACGACTTAAGATGGGTCATGAGTCGTCAGCGAGCTAAGGGGATATGAGTTTCGACCTAACTGGTTCGCACCTGGCCATCTGAGCTAGCTATTAGGTTCTAGCGACCTAACGGAGAGCGGCATGGTTCAACAAGTGCTAAGTCGTGAGCGACTTAAAGTAGGTTGTGAGAGCACTAGGTCGCTGCCGCTTTATCTCCTCAGGTCGTGAAGTATTTAGGTCGCTGGGTCGTGGCTTCCTGTAAGCAGTTAGGTCGTCCACCTCTTAAGCCGTTAGGTCGTCCATCTCTTAAGTCATTAGGTCGTCCATCTCTTAAGTCGTCAGGTCGTCCATCTCTTAAGTCTTTAGGTCGTGGACCTCTTTAGGTCGCTAACTCGCTTCTTACTTTAGGTCGCTAAGCCGCCAGGTCTTTTAGGACGCTGTGCTTACGTAAGTCGCTGGGCCGCCCAACTTGTTAACCTCTTTAGGTCGCTTCGATTGTTGAGTCGCTAGGTCGCATAATGAAGGAGTTAACATCTAGTTAGCTTTAAAACTTGGAATCAAAAGAAAGGTTGTTCCTTTACGAGTATAGATTGTTTTAAATTTTATTTTGTTGGATAATATGAAGTATAAAAGAGGAAAAACTTATATAATAGTGAATAACTCAAGTTTCGTTGAAATTCGAATATCACAATTTTCTGATTTGAATATATAACCTGGTTAGTTAGTTAAAAGTGTGAATTTTGGATTTGGTTTGGTAATTTCTAACATTGTGTAAGGGAAGAAAAGTAGGGTTGAACAGAGTTGAACTTTGGGGTAAATTCTGGCAACTCGGTTGGTTCATGACTAATGTTTGGTTGTGGAGGAGCGTAGGAAGAAGGCGTACAATGGAAAAATTGGTGAGGAATTTTTCCTAGGGTGCAATGAAGTGCGACGAGTTGTTTTAGGGTTTAAGACAGGCTTTTTGTTGGGTTCGGTCGAACGGGAATGGTGATGACGAGGATGGGAAAGGAACATGCAGTCCAGGGGGAAATTAAAGTGGTGGTGATGGCGAGCCTCTGGGCAGATTCTGGGGACGGATGGGGGTCGGTGATACCTAGGCGAGGCGTTTTGGTGGCGGCTGGTGTTTCCCGTATTTTCAGTTGAGGATCAAAATTTTGAACGTGGATTCGAGCCATGGTTTCGAGTAGATGGCAGTGGCGACATGGTCGGAGGTGACGTGGTAGGCTGGTCAACGGCGAGGTGGGGTTGTTGGTGACCGTGTGCATGTACACACAATGGATGCACAATGATAGGCTCGTTTATAAAGGGGTTAAAAGCGGAAGGAACGAGAAAAGAAAAGAAGAGGAGTGGAAGAAAGTAACGGGCCAGAAAAAAAGTAATGGGCCAGAGAAAATAAGAAGGAAAGGATAAGGGAAATGGGAATAAAGGAAGCAAGGACGAAATAAAAAGTAAAAGAAAACGATAAGGACAAGAAAAATAATAGGAAAGGAACAACAGAAGGAATGAGGTTTTTACATATATATTTTTAAGAAAATTTATATTTTCTCCTTAACTAAAAGGCTATTTCCATTTTAAAATCCGTAATTTAAAATTAAATGATGCTTTATAATGGTAATTAATTATATTATTATTTTTTATTTGACTTAAAACTTATGGGTAATTAGTGGAATTAAATAATTTACTATTAGTTAATAAATTATTAAATTTGTAATTAATTTGGATAAAAACATAAATGAATACGGTCAATCAAAGTTGATTAGGAACTTACGTGTGAATCTTTTTTACATTTGTTATTGACCATTAAATTGATTAACAATCTATATCTTGACTATATATTATTGGATATTTATTCCAAAATGCAGCAATAAGACTAAAATGATGACACGTTTTAATTGAAATAAACGTTTGCAATAAACTCCTATGTTTGGAAAGGTTGTCACCCTAAATAATAAATTGTTATTTAAAAATTTACCCTTTTATAGTTGTTACTTGGACTCGAAAAGGACGGGGTTGGATATCATTTATATCAAGAACCACCTCAATTTAACAAGCACTACAAACCCTTATGGGGTTAACTATAGAGTCTTATTGGATGAAATTGAATAAAATAAATAAAATCTGATTATTTTAAATAAGTAACTACACTTAGACATTAATGTAATATCAATTGATATATTGGAAAGTGTTTGCTTATATCACATAAGACTCGTCCGAGTTTCCTTGGTTTTTTCAAAGGAGTTTTGTAACTTAAGTATTTCATATTAAATGGGTTTACTCACGCTGGTTTCTAGACTGACTCGGGTGTTACTTTATTGTAATGCTCCGCTCAGACTAAGTATTACAGATTTTCAAGTTAGGACGTTTGGAGCTTAGGAGACGAGCTGGATGGTAGAAATGGATCGATTAGATTCCGCTGTGTATTATGGGCTGTATAGACAGTAGTTAAGGACAAGTTATTATAACTGTCTAGATTTATTATACTCTGATATCTTGTATTTATTTTGATAGTTACAGATTTTCTTGTATAAATTGATGTTATTTCATATTATATTTTTTTCCGCAGCGATTGTGAGATTCTATACTGTTGTCTCTGTTTCTGTTTCTTATTCTTTCTCTTTTCTTCTAAACCCTGACAGCCTAGTATTTCCGGCACTCGATTGCTCGGCACTCTATATAGCGAACTTATTAGTGACGATTTTCGGGGTCGAAAAGCATTGGGCCCATTACACACCTCCATTATCGTCGCCAACCGCCCTGCTCTTGCTACCTCCGCGCACAAGCACTCGCGCGCGCGATCGTGAAATCGCCATGAACCCCTAAAACTAAATGTAGTTTGCACCGCACCCTTCACCATGTTTCGCGTGCACCTCAATTCCCTCTCCCAGTGCGCAGCCTCCTTCGTGTGCGTCGAGCCATCTCTCACCATTGCTTGTTTTTTTTCTTTTGTTTAGTGCTCGAATGGCCGTTTGATTTTGAGAAGAGGGAAAAAGAGAAAAGTGGGAGGGGGTTACGGCTAGGCATATAGGTCGGCATGGAGTACGAAATGTTTACTTTGAATTGATATATATTGCTATAATAATTAGAAAATATCTCGCTTCTAAACACCCGAAATTCTAAGCTCCAAACGAAGAATGCCGCCTGGCGTTCATAATGTTTTAACCCCATTCCGAACACAATGGAACTAGTCTCGAGGCTTAATTCGATCATATTCAGAAGTTGGCTTTTCAAAATCAATTTACTTTAATTAAATTTTTTTAATTGATTTCTACGCGTTTCAAGCTCGCACGGCCAAACGGTAAGTCCGATCGTAATGAAATTTGAAATCGTATAATAAATCACTATTACAGATCCTATAAAACTAGTTTTTTTGCAGAATCCAAGATAGTGGCCCAAATAGCTATTTTCACCCATCAAATAAAACAAGTAATTTCCAAAATTAAATTTAATCGAATTAAATTCAATTATTTGAAGTTAACAATCTTTATTCATATTTAAACAAAACTTAAATCAGCTTCCAACATCATTTTCATTCACATTAAATGAAGAATTCAATTATCTAAATAATTCCCAATCTTAAATTTAAACAATATAGTTATCCAATAATTTACATGATTTCAAAAATAAGTTATTTAACTTATAAAGTTTACTTTTAAACATGAATTCAAATAATAAAAACTACTTTCATTTTACGGTCATTCAATATCCATTATTCAATTCATGCTATTGATTATAACCACATTAATACATAGGATTACATATCAATACTCGTTATGGCCAAAATCTTTGAAATTAGTTATTACAAAAAATTTATTCGACTTCATATTTAATTACTACACTAATGAATCATTAAAAACTTATTTCCAGCGATTTTTGTTCAATGATCATTTTAAATTTAATAATTTAAAATAGTTAAAAATATGGGTCGATACAAATGGAATAGTAGCACATAATTCGCACTCAGGAAAATTTAAAAAAATATTCACTAACCTATAAATCAGGAAAAAATAAGGAAAAATTTGATAAATATTCCGAATAGTTGTATAAACCATAACGATTTTTGCAAATTACTGTTCTCTAAAACATTTTATTTTTGATACTTAGGTTTTTCATCAAAAATTAATTTAATGTACGTTCCTGTAAAGACCCGTAAATTTTCGATAATTAAAATAGCTAATTTAATAAGATTTCGTGATTTAGTGTTAGAAAAAAACTGTAAGTCGTTTGGAAAAATAATAACTAGAATGAAATGCAACAAGATTTTATCTAAGTTAATTATTTATGAATTGAATAAAATCCCAAAATCAATCGAAATGATATGTAGTCAAAGGTAATTGAATGAATTTGTATTGTATAGGTAATTGTGACGCTTGTTTGTAAATAATAAACTTATAAGTAATTAACAGTTAACGGCGATAATTATTTAAGTTACCTATTCATTTAGTTAGTTGAATTGAATTTGTGAACCAATTGAAATTGAAATGAAAGTTCATATATTAGTTGAGTGCATTATCTCTAACTGTTGCTTAATAATAATGTAAAGTTCATTTGATGTAATATAGTAAATCGACTGATAATGAAATTCTATTTAAAAATCCAATATTGAAATCCGTCAAATATTGAACAATTAAATGGTTTAAATTTAATATTTGGAATCTATTGAATTAATCGAATAACGGGAATTGAATAACTGTTTTAATGAAAATGGTTGTTCTATAATTTGAGTTTGTTAAATTTTATAAGTTCGTTTGAATATTTCAAAAGATAGTGATTTAAGAATAATCAAATTGTTTAAATTTAATATTATAAATGTTTGAATAATTAAATTCTGAATTTGATATGATTAATTTGATATTGAAATTTAATATATGAAAATAGAGTGAATAATTGAAATTTGATTTAATATGATTCAAATTGGTTTCAAAGTGAATGTAAGTTATATCTGGATTATAATGGAGTTAATAAGATTTTAAAATTGGAATTTATTGGATAATTGAATAACGGGTTTAATATGATTAAAAATGATTTGTAAAATTTTATTTTATCATATTGGAGTTATAGTGATGTTATAAAAACTGAATTTAAAATTTATTTGTGAAAATTGAATATTTTAATATTTAATTATCGATTGAAAAATAGCCAATTTTTGAACAGTCTCAGAATTGGATGAAACTAGTTCCATTGGATCAGTAATAGTTAGTTATTATCGGATTTCAATTTTCGTAGCAATCGGAGTTGTCATTTGACCGTGGCAGCTCGAAACGCGTTGAAATTGTTTTAATATTAATTTGGCGAGTTAAAATAGTCATTTTTCAAACGGTCTCGGATTTCGACGAAACCAGTTTCATCGGATCCGTAATGTGATATTATTGTAAGATTTCAAATCTCGTGTCAATCGGATTTACCATTTGTCCGGGGCAAGCCAAAACGCCTAGAAAATCGTTTAATCGGTTTAATTTAAATTTGATCGTTTATTGCCGTAACTCACACATATGATCGAATTAGCCTCCGAAACCTATTCCATTGTGTCCGGAACGTGGGGTTAACCTTAGAAATGCCTGCCGGCACGCTTCGTTTGGAGTTCGAAATTTTTTCGGTGAATAGTGTTTTTGCAATTTTCTATAAAAGGACCCATCCTCTTCCATTTGCTCCAGACCCTAACTCTTTTTGACCAGCCGCCACTTTCATTTTCAAAGGCCAGAAATTGTCGAACTTCCTCCTCAATTTTCTCCAAATCCGTGAAGAATTAGCAAAAACTCTCAACTACAAAGTTGTAGATCTCGACGAGATCTACAAATCCAACGGTCATGATCGTGATTGGGTCAACGGATCGTCGGGAAATTGACCACAAAGTCAACACGTTTTTCACGTTTTTCGAGGCCAAAGAGGAGGCCGAGCTTGACATGGTGGCGGCCGAAGGTAGCTCTTGTCACGAGCTTCGATATGGCACTTGCTGATCGAGTTGAAGTCACTTGTGGTGGTCGCAAAATGGAACCCTAATTTGAAGCTTGATGGGTTCTCATGTGTGCTATTTCCTGTACGCAAACGTGAGATGGAAGAGAAGGGCCGAATGGCCTTGATGGTGGGGCAGAAGGGCCGAATGGCCTTGATGGTGGGGCAGAAGGGCCGAATGGCCTTGATGGTGGGGCAGAGGAAATTAACGGCTGTGATTAGGTTGAGGGTTAAAAATAAAAATAAATGTTGTAAATTTAGTTTATAAAATTCGTGTAACTTCTAAAATTCATATCTTTTTCATACGAGGTCGAAAACGCGCGAAACCAGTTGCGTTGGAATCATATGGACGAGCACTACGTTATGGAGCTAGATTGGAATCGTTTGGAGCTAGTGAAAATTTCGGTTAAAATTAAACGCTCGTTTAATTTTATTCGAAATAAAACGCTGGAACTACATTGAAATCAAGGTGAGTGTTTTATAATGCTCACAACGTACTAAATATCTTTATGCTAGTTAAATTGGATATTATGAAGTGTTATGATTTTATTGTCGTTGATGATAGAATTTAATTGTCATATAGATTGTCATTTGAATTAACCGTTAAAAATTAAATTGACAGTTAAATTGGAATTGAAATTGATTTGCGATTAAATTACCTGACATTGATAACTATGAAATTGCCATGAATTGTATTGTCTATTGGATGATGTATTTTGATGGATGTTATTGGTTGATATTTAAATGTTTGGATGTTTATTTGCTTATATATACTGTTATGCATACATATGACACTGTGATTGGTTTAAGTGATATATATTCATCCCTGACATTTAATTGAAATAAATAACTACTTGGCCATAGGATAGAAAATTATATACGGACACCGAATTGGCTAAATTAATAAATTTTGAAACCGTCGATTTGAAATTTATCTAAATGTTTGATTTAAAAGTTATAAATAGAAATCAATTTATAGAAATCGAATTTATCGAAAAATTGAGTTTGGAATGTTGAAATAAATTTTGGTAAAAGGAATTAGGTTAAATAATTTAAGTTGAGACTTTGAGATTTAAAATTTGGATATGATTGAATTTCGAAAATTTATTTGTTTAAAGATTGAACATTACTTCGAGCTTTGAGCATTACTAAGTAAAAGCGATATAAAAAGATATTTTGAAATTGAGCTTGAAATTGAATCATGTTTGTAATTGGGTTTTACAACTTGAATATTGAAAGATAATTGTGTTAAGTGTTATAAATGGATATTTTGAAAAATCAAGTTCCAAATCGATATAAATTGAAATTGAATTAATTGAAGGTGAAAGTAAAATTGAATAAATTTGAAGTCAAAGTTGACGTTGATTTAATCGAAATCGAAATTGAATCGGTAGAAGGGAAATTGAAATTGTTTTGAATTGAGAAGTTATAATTGAAATGGTTTGGTTTTGAAGCTGTTTTATTTTGTTTCCAAATTACTCGGTTATATAAACCATTTCTGAATACTTAAACTATTTTAATCTATTTTAAATCTACTTAACACAATTTAAATTATCTTAAACTAATTTATCTATTTCAAATCCATTTTAAGATTTAAGTATTTTAACTATTTTAATTATTTAAAACCACTTTTAAAACTACTTAAAACTATTTTCTAAAATTCCAAACTGGTTAATAAGGTGAAATGTTTAAGTTTAAATCTTGAATTTGAATACGAATTGGATTAAATGAAGTTGCAACCTAAATTGAAATCCGAATTGATTTTGAAATCGGAATGAGATATTAATGCGGAAAAAGATTTTGAAACGGAGTCTTACATTTGAATAGATACGATGATATTTGAAATGGATTTGATTTTTGAAGCGAATATGATATTTTGATATCAATTATGAATCGATTTGAAATGTAAAAGAGCCAACGGTGTAATAATACGTAGTTATTAAAGAGACCGGGATCGGATATGGACATACTCTCTGTCGATACCGAAAACCACTTTAATAACTATTATACTCGGAATGTTGATCCAGAATGAAGTGGATGGTTTGGTGAACGCGTTGACTGAAGAAAGTGAACGATATTGGATGACCCCTGACATGACTAAAACAGGAGCCGCGCCGGGCCATTGATGTTCGCCACCTCTAGCGGACACACTTCTTCGATACCATATCTATTACATTTGTGATTCGATTTGGGTGCACCCCTTGATTTGGGAGTGTTGTTTCGCGGTGTTGGGGTAGCTGCTGGCTATGCTCAACATCAGTCCGGATCACGCAACTACTAGTATCCTAGTTGGTATCGCCTCATGTACCTTGTCATACAGATTATCCTATTCACGACCACTACGATTTGTTTTGTGTTATACCTATGGGGTACCCTATGATAACCACCAGTTTACGGTGAGGCTTATGGTTCTGTATAGACTATGGCATTATAAAAATGTGTTAAGGGGGATTATGATAAAGCCTTAACGCTATTTTGATACTTTATATTACTGATAGGCATTATCTACTTAGCGTACATTACTACATAGTAGATAGTTTAACAGATCCTTAAGAGATGGAAAATCCCGTAACATCTCTTGAGTTATTGCATGCACGTTGACACTGGATATGAGATGTCAAACCCCGTAAACATCTCTGACGCCGTTACACTCATATTTGTTACGATTGATTTAACTTTCATAAGGATATTTTAGTCCTGACTCGAGTGTTTTGTCTTTTCATTACGCTCGGGTCAGTCCTGAGTTTTTTAGATTTTTGAAGATCTATTCTGTAGGATGAAGACGAAGATTTGGTATACTATTACTATTATTACCCTTGCATCGTGCTATCTGCTGCATTATTTTAATTGTTCTGTTGTATATGTATAACTCTGATAAATGTTGTATAAATAATTGTCAAAGTATAGTAAACAACTTCATGAACTGTTTATTTGACTATTATATTTTATCGTTCCGCTGCGAGATTCTGTGTTGTTTCATTTCCTTTATTTCTCTTCCTTTTCTTTTCTTATTTACCCCAATAACTATATGCCCTTTTGAATTGTTTGGAATCGACATGTGTATTTGATCGTCGATTTAGATTGTCCAAAAAGGCGGGTCGTTACAGTTCCACCGTTTCAACCAAAATTAAATTTTAAATTAAAAACTATCGTAAAGAAATATCAAATAGTATTACAATAAATTCAACCTTGAAATTATTTAGATTATAACCAAAATACCCTACGTAGTACGAATAGTAATAAAAAATATTAACTCATGTAACGATTTGTTAAAAAAAATTAAAATAGGCCTTACTTATGTTATTAATTTGAATATGCTTTAACTTCAGTAGGTGATATGAGAAGTTGTTTTTATGTTTGATAACTAGGGTTTAGTTTGTTTTACATGCATCGCTTGGTGTCGCAAAATCAGATGTTTATATCTCCACTCGGTTTTGCCTAACCGATCGAAGTGGGTTTTTAAATTACTATTTGTGAATAAATTTTAAAACATATTTAAGTAGCATTTGTGATAATTTAGGTGTGTGTAGAAAGTACCACATTTTATTTTTTTGATTTGGTTGTTAATATGGCTATTATGCTATATTAAGGAAGCTATAAAAATTCAATTTTATATAACGATTATGTTATAATATAACCATTAGGAAGAGAGATTGTTTTTTCTTCTCGGATACATTCTCTAATTTCCATGTGTTTTAAGATTCATCCTTTTGTAACTTAATGATCTGATGTAATCTCAAGGTGTAGCTATATTTCAATAGAACATAGCAATCTACTATGATTTCTATAGGATGTTATATTTTTTTAAGGCAATTTTGTGAGCCTACTTTAGGCTCTATAGGCCTATTATTTGGGCTTCTTTCGTTGTACATGTTTTATAAAGTTATACTAGAGTAATAAATGAAACTCATCCACTTGATGTATATGTTTCGAAAAGGTAAAAATAGAAAATAAGGCGATTAACATAGAATTACGGAAGAAAGTGTCTAAGAGTGATATAGACTAACATGTTACAGATTTGCATACAAACTAGACTTTAGTTATATGTCCTAACATTAGATGAATGTAAGAGAATCATTAAAAACCTTTTTATAATGTTAAAGTAAGGGAAAATGATGGAATATTCAAATGGAAACCATGCAACCAATATGGCGTAGTATTACTACATTAGGAAGTCTATGCATATAATGATTAGGTGTCGGGATTAAAAGAGAAGCATGCATGTAAATAGGTCCTTGAATTGACTACGGAAAAGATCGTGGAGTGTTCATGTTTCTCAATTAAAATACCAACTCCTAGTCACTACCACCACCGCATCTATCAATATTAATATCTCGTTGTGATCCTAACATATGGTATGTAACCATATACTTTTGATGATTAGATCCTAACATATGGTATGTAACCATATACTTTTGATGATTAGATCCTAACATATGGTATGTAACCATATACTTTTGATGATTAATTGGTATATATACACTTAGTACAATGTGAGAATTTTGTGTGTTTTCTTTGGGATAAGATTATCCTAGTGCAATGTACTAAATACAAACTAAATAAAGCACAATGGTCTAAAAGGTAATAATACGATTACTTATGGTGATTATTAGGGAATATAAAAATTTCCACGTATGTTTCTTATCGAAGTTTTGATATAGAAATATCAATATATGACATATGTACTACAATTCAAATTTGGTATGTATTGTTTCTATGGTGGGTGTAAACATTTACTTTACACATGTGAAATATTTGAGAATGTTACATCATAATCATCCAACTATATTAATGTTCTACTCAAGCCTAAAAAGTTGAATTCATCATAGTTCTAACGATAATCAACTATCTTTGTATATGTCATTTGAAAAAATGAACATAGTCGTTTTTTTATATATATCTTGAGGAATATTTTACAATGATAAAACATTTAAACCTCTAAATGATCAACCTGAATTATTTACATGTGTATCAACATATTTTAGTTCAGTAATATATTTGAACTCAACAAATATAATGCAATGTGAGAGAGATAAAGTCATCATAAAAAAAGAAACGAGTGATTAAGACTTCTTAGTCATGACAAGTAGAAAGAGACGAGTCTTCTCCTAATAATTGTCTTTTATGGATGCGTGATCTTTAACAAAAGTTTGTTAGTACCATGGAAAAAGTTGAAGGCAATAGACGTATAAATTACAAATTCTCCTAAAGGAAAGGAGTGTGTATATATATTTACATAAGTTTAATGCCTTGGACATTTTCCATGGCACTAAAAATCTTGTGTCGAAGATAGTGCGTTCATAAAAAACAATAAGCATGTGAAGATGCACTCTTTATCCTTCTTTTCTTTCTACTTTTCATGCCAATAAAGTGTTGATCACTTACTTTAATTTTCATGGCCACTTTATCTCTTTCTTGGTGCATTTTATTTATAGCATTCAAATATATTAGTTAACTAAAACATAATGATAGGGATATGCTTACAATCCAAGTAACTTTTTTGTAGAACTTGTCATACCTGCAAGTGGTTATTAACATTTTCATGATCAAGTTTGGAATCACACATCTCCATAAATGTTTTAGTAGATGTGCACTGTGCATTAGAAATATACATAAATCTATATGTCATTCATTGGAAGAAGAAAATTAAAAAAAAAGAGTTGTATAAAAGAATAACCAGTAAGTACTCGTAATCTTTCCACAACATCCAAAATCTGATTTTTTTAATCTCCAACCCATAAACGTCGAGTAGATTTTATTTTTTTCCTATTTTGAATACGTTCTCATTTGAATGGGTTTATAAAAAAGTGTAAAGTCTTAATTTTTGTGCAAATAATTAAAGTGAAAACCCATGCCATGCACATGGCATGTTATTTTAATGCAAATTAAAAGGATTAAAGCAACATTATGATAGATAAAGTGGTGAATATACAAAATGTAAAAATGTTAAATAAGTGTATTATACAGTTAGTTTGTCGCATTAAGTATGTATAAATAAAGTTGATTTCGAGTTCTAGTATGTTGAGATACGATAAAAAATTTAGTGACATACTTTTGTTGCAACGACCCGTAATTTAATCACTTTGAATCTAAATATTTAAAATAATTTTAATTAAGTAAATAATGGATTTTATAAGTTAAATAAACCTATTTAAGTAATACTAATGATGATGATGTTGTTTAAAAATTTAGTATAAAAAATAATTAATTCGAAGAAAATTAAAACATGTTACCGGAAATTATTTTTTGGATGTTCGACTTTTCATAGTTTAAAAGTTGTCGAAAAACATTTTTGTTTTGGAGGGATTAGTTTCTCATCCAAATCTATACTACTATAAACAATATTTCTTTTACATTGACTGAAAAATCAATCTATTCCTTAATTTTATTCTTCTCTACACATTTCTTCTCATAAAAATTGAATTCAAACATCAATTTTTCACAACAAAAATTTAGTGACAATTTAGAGGAAACTCTTCAATCATTCAACAATGCTCTTTGCTTCATTCTTCACAATCAAAGACACTTAGAGTTAAGTCACATGCAAATGATCACAAAACAAGAATTTCGATTCTCTTCGATGTTTGACTTCTTGTTTTGCTAAAGAAGTTCAAAACGATGCCTTAGAATGTTGTTACTGTATAAAGAAAGTGGAATATGAAGATTGGAAATTTATCTATGACAATCTAAACATTCAATCTAAGGATGATTGAAGTTCCAAAGAAAATCTAGTTTTAATGTGTATGTAAAATATGCATTATTTATTTGTACATTTTAGCTTGTATAAACAGAAACCACTTTTTCTATAATTAACTTTCTATTAAGCATGTATAATTATAAAAATTATGATGTATGGTTTAAACAAATGTGTATATATAAATTTATGTCTCGATAATACTTCATAGTTAATATCTATTTTGATTCCGAATACAACATTATAACATTTAATAGTATGTCATTGTTATCCCGCCTTTTGGCAAGGCCGAGATATATAGAAATTGGCTGAAGATTAAAGACCACTCATCCTGAATGTCGAGTAAGCATAGGCTCCCTATGGATATCGATAAATTTTGTCTGAGTCCGGATCAAGCGACAATTGATATGACAAGACAAACAAAGCTGTGAAAGCCGACGTTCCATGTTTTAAGTCAATCGGAGTATGTATGCCCGAGATATGATCGACACAATTCAAAGAGGCAAACTGTTCAAATCGATCAGAGCGCACCATTTCGTATCCATTGCCTGAAGAGCCTTTTAGGAATCCATCGAGTAACAGTGGTTCACATCCATCAGTTTTCTAGTTCGTATCCATCCTAGAAGAGCCTTATTCAAATCCATCAAGCTTCGTTAATTCGTACCCATCATGAAACCACTGTTCGCATCCATCACGTTTCCACTATTCGAATCTATCAAGCTATCGCTTGTTCGTATCCATCCTGCCACTTCAACTTCGTATCGATCAACTAGGGTCGATTCCGATCGATATGAAAAAGGCTAAGTCAATCGATGCGAACAAGACCATACGACCGATACGTTACATGCATTTTGGATCGATACGAATAGAGTCATTTCCATCGATGCGAACAATGCAATGGTCTTCAATATGAACGAGGCGAAAGCTTGGGAACGACTCGGTCAACTCGGCATAAAAAGTGGATCGATCCGAAGAGCCAGCGCCATATCAACTGACATCATGTGTGTGGCTATCGATACGAAGTGATCGATTTGAAGAACATCGATGCGAATAGAATGACGGCCGAAAAGCCTAAACTTTCATCGATCATAACTCGCAATTCACAAGTCCAAATGCTATGAAATTTTCACAGGAGCTTATGTACAACCTAAAGAATATTCTTGCCAAATTTCGACTCGATTGGATCAAATCTTGATCGATATGAAATTCGTTCGTATCGATCACGAATCGAGTCAAAATCGCCTGGGATCGATCGCATGCGCCCACCCATGTGCCAGAAGAATTTTCTCGAGATCCGAGCGAGATATATGCCTCCTACGCCTATAAATAGAGCCCTAGGGCCAATAGAAGAAGGATCTTTTGGATCTTTTACGTCCAGACTCTGTCTGATTCAACTTTGCACTCCATAGTTGCTGTTGTACTCGAATTTTAGAACTATAATTCGCTGTAATCATTTGTAATCATTGTAATCGGCAAGTGAATATCAGTAAAGTCATCAACTTTATAGTGGACGTAGGCCATACGTCGAACCACTCTAAATTGTTGTGTTTCCATGTATTTTCATATCTGTTTTTGATGTGTTTGTTAGATAATCCTCGTTTACATTTCTATTCTTCATTTTTATCTCCTTAAATACTTCCAAAGTGTGTTGTGCCCAATTTTGGTACAAACACTTTGGTGCTTTCACTGAGAATACACAGTTTTTCTCCTGCTCTTTAGATCTACTATCGATACCGGATTGCACAAATCCAAGAGGAAGATCCAGATCTCAAGTTCAGAATCCTTCCAACCTATTCAGATTTGCATCAGATCAAGGAAAAGATTTCATTATTCGTCATGGTTATCACAAGGACCGCCTCTATAGTTGTAGATCAAGAAGCATGAGATAGGCAGACTCCCGTATAGCTATCTCCATCCAACCGGAATGATGTCGGACCGTCAGATCCGTCTGGCCCTATTACCAGACAAGTGTTTCAGATGCTACATCAAGAGTTGACCCATATTTGGCAACAACTAACTGAACAGCTGCACGCCAACGCAAAGTTGACAAACCAGCTAAACCGCCAAAGGTGTAGGAGATTCAGGAGGGATCACTCCTCTTACTCGTCCACCGAATGTTCAGCCCCATCTGACTACCATCACAGATCTACATGCCCACGACTGGACGTAAGCAATGCCCAAGCCACCGAACATCAACCTACTCTGAACGTTGGACAATTAAGAGTTGGCCCAACGACCATCTTCCAAACTAGACCCTCCTCCCGAGGAGGTACAATTCCTTACTACACCACAGACAACCCGCTACCACCGCCGCTGTTGAACCAGGAGTTGATGCCCAGAATCAACCAGATCTAAACCATCATCAGCGTGGACATACTCCTGTGCCATACGTCCCTAAAGACTTGGAACCAAGGAGGCAAGAAATGGACCGTCGACAGCATTCGATCCAGCCTCGCATTGTGGAACCCAACCATACCTTGGCTCAACGTGCACAGATTGTATAGATGCCATACATCCCTACTATGATTCGTCAGATGATTCAAGAGAGTCAAGGCCCAACAAATGGCGACTGGGGAATCTCCCGAAGTCGTACTCCCTTTACAGATGAGATACTATATGCTGAACCCCCTCGTCAATTTATAATGCCAACTTTGCCAGTCTATGAGGGAAGTGCTGACCCAAATCCACATATCCTGAAATACGAATGGCTGATGAATGCTGCGAAAGCTAATGACGCAGTTAAATGCCGTAGTTTTCCTATCTCTTTGGGGGGCATAGCCACCATATGGTTCACCCGTTTACCTCCCCGATCTATTTCTTGCTTTGACCAAATAGCAACCAACTTTGTTGAGCAGTTTCGAATGCATATTGTAAGGCCAAAGGTCATTAACACTCTATCTAGTGTCACTCAATCTCCTGGAGAGACACTCAGACGCTACTTTGATAGATTGCATGCTTCGTGAGCAGAGATAAGCAATCCCAATGATAACTCTATCTTGATGGCATTAACTAAGGGGATTTATTGTGATTCTCAGTTCGGAAATTGGTTGTCTGGGACGCCTCTCGCGCCATTAGACCGTTTCTATTCCAAAGCAGCCCAATTCTTGAGAAGGGAGGATGTGAAACGGTCTAGGAAGAAGGATGATGCAGGGCCTAGTGGTGAAGGAATTCAGAGTAATTTTGCAGTCAAGCAGTCCTGGGAGAGTTTCGGAAAGGTTCAGTTGAACATTCAAAACAAGCAAAATCAGCAAAGGGATAATGGAAATTAAAACAAAAAACGAGATCAGAACTGTGGTCCGCGATGTAGAGCTCTAATGTTTGAAAATTACACTCCACTGAATATCTCGCTAAAGAATGTATATCTACAAACCTGCACTACTATGCAGTATAAGAAGCCTGCTCCGAAGCCATCCCTGGAGAGACAAATCCAAACGGGGAAATTTAGCAGATTTGATGAAAGCAAGGGCCATAATACAAATGAGTGTCGCCATTTACAAGATCTTATTGAAAAGATGATATGTGAATGGAAGTTGGATCAGTTTGTACGGGCGCCACAATGAGGAGGTGCAGGCCCATCTAATCAGAATCTCGTACCAAACCAGGATAGACAGTAGGAACCCGCTCGTACCAGCAGGAGGTTTGTGATAAATACAATAATTGGTGGTCCTCATCCAGCAGACCGAAGCTAGAGGTAAATGGAGTCGTATGCCATCTCTATCAGGCATGCGGACTTCGAGTGTTGTAGTAGTTGTGATGATGGAGCTCCGGCCAAGCAATAGAAGACGATGACCGATGACATCGTGCTCCGAAATAGAGTCGTTGACAAGGTCGAAGCCCCCACTATTGATTCACTGGTCATATATTCCCAAGTGGGTCCTGCTTGGATGAAGAGGATCTTGGTTGACGGTGGAAGCTCTTTGAATATTTTGTTTAAGTGAGCTTACGATCAAATGAAAATGGAAGCTAATGACTTGAAGTCTTGCCAATCACGAAACCATGGCTTCAATGGGAGTGTTACTATACCCACCAGAGTGGTGGAACTACCAGTGGAGTTGGGAGTTGGAGAACGCCGGGGAGTTCGGATACTGCAATTCGTTGTTTTGGACATAGACTCCCCTTACAATGCTTTCTTGGGCCGATCGGCCCTTGCTGAATTTAGGGCAGCCATTGCCCCATGGTGCTTGACTCTGAAATTCACCACCGATCGTAGGGTCGGAGTCGTTCAACGAGATCAGGCTGCTGGACGAGCCTGTTATGTTGCTAAGCTGCGCGGGGCATAGTGAAAGGAGAAAGGGAAGGGCGTAGAGGAATCTCTCTACGTCCGTTTTGCTGATAATTGACAATTGGTGCTTTGGCCTAGGCCCGGGCACCCTAACCAATTCCAGAGGGACCTTGACCTGAGAGACACTGAAAGTGAAGATGAAACCAAAGACAATCAAGCCTCCCCGGCTGAAATGACAATCAATGTCCCGATTGACGATGATGATGATCAAAGATGATAAAGATTGGATCTCAGTTAAGTTGGCAGACACAGAAGGAATTGTTTGAATTTCTCTAGGCGAACTTCGACGTATTCGCCTGGACGCATTTTGACATGTATGAGATCTCTCCGGACATCGCGAGCCACACTTTGAATATTGACCCGCGATATATCCCGGTCAAACAGAAAAGGTGTGGTATGGATGTAGAGAGATATTCCGCCCTTAAAGAGGTCGATAAGTTGAAGTCGAATGGGTTTCTTTGAGATGCCTTATACCCAGAGTGGATATCCAATCCTGTACGTGTCCAAAAGCCAAATGATAAATGGAGGACATATGTTGATTACTCTGACTTAAATAAAGCTTTCCCAAAAGACAGTTTTCCACTTCCCCGAATTGATCAGCTTGTAGATTCAACGGTTGGGCGTGAGTTATTATCTTTTATGGATGCTTATTCCGGCTACAATCAAATACCTATGCACTTACCCGACCAAGAACACACCAGCTTCGTGACCTGTAATGACCCACAATATTTACACAACTATGATATTGTGATTTAAACAAGTATAAAATATTGAAATATATTTGTGCACACATTTGGTATGACTTAGGGGTAAATTTGTGATTTCCCAACTGTTAAAACCCTAGCCGTGAGTGAATTATAAAAAGAAAGATGTGGCCACTGTTTCATTCGACTCTCTCGTTTCAAAACAAAAACTAAAATGGCCGAAGCCCTAGAAATCAGATTGGGGGAAAAGTCATCTTGCTGTATCGGATGGCGTTGGATTCATGAGAAAAAGGGGGAAAGCTATGGCAATATCTAGGGGATTGACATCTCATATAGCTACGTGAGTGTTCTTAATCTTGATTTGGCAATAAGTCCTATCTCAGGCAGCCGTAGTTATGTTTCTGCAAATAAATTTGTGTGTATGGATGCTTTGCGTGTATTGAAGCTTGTTAATGATTGTTTGATCCTTGGTTGCTTGCATATCCATATATTGATGAAGATCAAGTCTGATTAAGTTCATATCTGAACCTGAGATGATATCTACTCACTATTACGTCACGATACACTGATTTAACACTATGTATTACTGCCGAATGAATTGTTTAAGTGCACTCATACCAGACGTATCATGTCTGACCCTGTTGATTGTCTCGACAATCTCCTAGGGTGTCTCATTCAACAAGGCAGTTCGGGATGATGTTTTTACCGGTTGCTATGCACATTTTGATGAGATGATGACTTAAGAGATGGAGTTATAATGATTTATCACTGCATGTAGATGATATGAAGAAAGTATTTAAGTATTTCATTATCGTTTTATATGTATTGCTGAACTGAAATATGTATATTTTACTATGAACAGTGAACCATCATGTGTTAGATTGATATGTATATAAATCTGGAAAACTGTTTTGTCTTATAAGCAATTGCAAGTTTGAAACTGAAACACTGGGATCGTTCAGTTTTTATATATTTTCTGAAATCTGTATTTGGAGAATAACTTGTGTCAAGGCAGTATACACAAGTGTTTACACTTGCGTATATGTGCAGACCTATAGATCTGCTGAGTTTTGTGATTTAAAGGATTTTTATGGATTTTGTTCGAGTTTCCTTTCAGAAGTTTTGGGGAAAATCTTTATAAATTTATTTTGATGGATTATTTCTATATTTATGCATAAGCGTATATGGATCTGGAGTTTGATTTTAGTATGTAATTATCATATCTGAGAATATATATATATTTATCCGTTTTTGGCAAGTTTAATGCCTTGAGTATGAAAAGCAAAGATGAGATTTATATATTTCTCTATGTTATGGTTTTCTGAGATCAAGTTACTTATGGTTTTAAATGGGAGATTATATCGATCTGAATCCACACTTTTGAGATATGATCTTTAATATGAGCATCTGAGTTTTGGTAGGTATGTTTTCTTTGATATAAGATGTTTATTCTGGAAAAAATGAAGTTTATGGGAGATTTGGATTTATATAAGAATTTGAAATAATTTCTGAAATGAGTTTGAGAACTTACAGCCTCATGTGCTTTATATATGTGAAATGTGTTTAGTTGTTTTAACAGCATGACTTATAAGTCTGAACTATATTTATATGTTTTGGCATAGCTGATGCCGTAGATCTTTGAAGGAAAAAAATGGATTTTAATGCTTTCAAATGCATTATGATTTTTGAAATGAAATTTCTATGTTAAGTGGCTGTTGCTATTTGAATCTGAATATAACATATAGCTAATACATGTTCATGTAATAGATTCTTGAACCGTATTGTGGACTTGCCATATAAATTAATATACGTGCATGCCCTTACTTTATATTTCCGAAATGAATGAGCTCAGTTTTGAATAGTTTTGCAAAAGAAAGTTAATTAGCAAACTGTTTTGATTCTCTTATGCTATATTCATAAGATTTCTGGAAATGGATTACAAGTCCATGTATTATCTTGAGACTTTTATAAAAGGAACTTGTAAGCTTCCAATTATTTATGTTAAAAATATTTGTATGATCCAGAATGGCTTTTGTCCTTGCATCAGTGATATGTTTTCAGTTTTAAAGAAAGATAGTTGATGTAAATTCATCTTTTATGTCTGAATATAACTTGCATGAATGAGAAAGAGGAAAACTCGATGACCTCATTTTTGTATAGTTGGATTGGTAATCCTTTGTTTATACGTATATTTATTGGTACTTTGTTGGTGCCAAGACTTCATTGACTCTCGGATGTTGCCAACATTGTTACTGTGTGATTTTAGGGCTCAATTTTTAATTGCCTATTCATTAATACCATTTCTTGAGCTTGTGTGTTGGCGAGGCAAGTGCACACCTGTATTTATATGTGTGTGTACGTGCAGCCACACCTAAAATTGTGCTATAGCAAGAGTTGAATTAAATAAAGAATATCTATGACTTTTATGATATAATCCGGAATTCTGATATTTCCAGTCTGCTTGTGTATCTTTTGTGTCATATTGCAAATAATTTTCATAAAGAGGGAAATGGATTTATCTTTATATTAAAATGCTATGTGTGAATGCTTTAGCTAATTTTCTTAAACTCTGATTTAATAGCTAAAGAGATTGGTATATCTTCATATATACTAATCTATGTTTTAAGAATACACCAATATTTCTATATTGGTAATAGTGGATCCTGGTTTTGTTTTGAAGATAGATGACCCTGTGTTTTCATTTAACATATTTCTTTATGCCAAAAAAAAACAAATTAGTCCATGATTTGGCCACTAGAAAAGTAGGGTCATCACATTTTGGTATCAGAGCTATATAGGTAGATAACATAGCAGAAATTTAATTTGTGTGAACTTGTTTGTATTGACTGCTTTGGTTGCATTGTTTGAATTGATTGCTTTGGATGATCTATTTGGATTACATCAATGTTAATGATGTTTATTAAAAATTTAAGTGAGCATTAAATCCATTTTATGCAATGGCATTAAGTCCTCTGGTAGGCAGCCTAAAGTATTATAAGAATTATTTAAATCTTTGAAATGGTGTGATATGGATGAAATGGATGTTTGTTGTGCATTTCTGTTTGGAGTTTTGTATGACAGTTTTTCCAAGTTAAAATGGTTTGAGCATTTTTTATTCTATTCTTATTATTGTCAAGTATGGATTTAAATTATTTAGGACATAGGCAGCAAGATAGAAATCTGGCTCATGTTTATTTTCTAAATAATAAGGCAGGAGGATTTCTGAGTTTTTGATGAATTTTCTTAACAAACACCTCTGTCCATATTTTTACAATAATATAGTAGAATCATGATGCTTAAATTATTTTGGAAAGCCCACAAACCTGTTGTAAATCTCTGTAGTAAGAAAATTAAATGGATAACAAAGGATTGTACTATGAAGTATTTATGTTTTTCTGAAACATGAATGGGTTGGAGATTTTATGAGTAAACTCATAAATAGGTGCTTAATGAATTAAGCAGAAACTGGAGGGGGAACTTATTAAATTAATAGACCCTATGAATAAATGAAAGAAAATTAAATTGGTCATTTGGGGTTAGTCAATGATCTGCTTGCTTCAGGTGGGAGGAAGTATATGCATGGTGCAAGTGCACCCTGAGGCATTTGTGTGTTGGGATAAATAAAACAATCTGGGTGATTCCTTCACAATGCATGCTTGTGTTCATTTGACAGGGGGATTTAGACCATAAAATAAAATGGGGTATGAGATTTAAATCTATGGGTTATAAATATCTGGACAGGGATATAAATTAAATAGGTTTAATATGATGACCTGATTGAAATACTGGGAGAAATTGGGACAACAAAACCTGGGTTTATTTATGTAAAAATGAAGTTATGAATGATGCATGGCTTACTGAACATTTGTTGAATTGATGCATTGCTTATTGATTACTTGTTGAATGATTTCTGATGGCAAGTAATTAGTTGATGTTCTTATAGATGTCTGGTTTTCTTTTTGGAACTGAGGAAAAAAAAATGGATACCATTATTAAGTGGTTGTTTGCTGTTTGTATTGATTGAGTATTGTTTGTATAAACTTAATTCATACGTAAGTTTATGATATTTTTCTTTGATTGCCAAGAATGGGGTCTGTTTTGAATTAAAAATTCATTTAAATAAAGACAGATTATATAAGGGTATTGATCCCTATTTTGATTTGCATATAGATGATATGTTTTGCATGAAGATGGTGTGTATGGCCATGGATGAATGAGCATTACATTTAAAATGACTTCAATATGAATCATGAGTAGGAATGTATTTGTAAGCAACATATAACCTGATGACAAAACATATGAACTGTTACTGAATTAATATTTGTTTGGTTCTGGTTGAGTAAGCTTGGTGTATAAATATGATTGAGACATTAGAATTGCTTTGAAAAGCAGAAAGTAAAATCTGTATTGATTCTAGAATTTACTAAACCAATTTGCCAATAGGGTTTAGTTTAAAACTGAATGTGATCAATATTATGATGAATGCAATGGCACTGTTTCATGCTCTCACTTGTACACTGCCATATTTGTGCATATTCACTTCATCCTGTGTGCACCCATGAGTTGCATTGTATGCATGGACTTGGTCCAAACACTGTTGCATCTGAAATCTGCTGTTGCACTTGAGACTTTAGACTTGATTTTGCTGTTTGCATGCAGTGGCAGTTCCACATATATATGTCCATGTACTTGAAACTACTTGATGCTGCATACTTGTGCTTTGTCTTGATCACTTCTGTTGTTGTCATTTTGTGTTGTTGTCTTGCATTTACCAAGTCCATGTGTAAGTTCCCGTACATCCATCTGAGTTTGCTGTTTCCAGATGCACTGAGTTGCTTGAATATGTCGCTTTCCTATTTATGTTCTGTTTGTATGACAGTTGCAATTACCCTTGTGCTTGTTCATTTGATGATGAAAAATGTTGATTGAAATTTGCTTGTGCACTCGAGTTGGCAAGGCAGTGCACGCGTGTATATTTATACACGTGTGTATTGCAGCCACTCCGCAAAATTTAATGAATATTTGGGATGCTAAAACGAGTAAGAGCGAATTGTGAGGACACAATTCCAAAAAGGTGGGGTATTTGTAATGACCCACAATATTTACACAACTATGATATTGTGACTTAAACAAGTATAAAATATTGAAATATATTTGTGCACACATTTGGTATGACTTAGGGGTAAATTTGTGATTTCCCAACTGTTAAAACCCTAGCCGTGAGTGAATTATAAAAAGAATGATGTGGCCACTGTTTCATTCGACTCTCTCGTTTCAAAAAAAAAACTAAAATGGCCGAAGCCCTAGAAATCAGATTGGGGGAAAAATCATCATGCTGTATCGAATGGCATTGGATTCGTGAGAAAAAGGGGGAAAGCTATGGCAATATCTAGGGGATTGACATCTCATATAGCTACGTGATTGTTCTTAATCTTGATTTGGCAATAAGTCCTATCTCAGGCAGCCGTAGTTATATTTCTGCAAATAAATCTGTGTGTATGGATGCTTTGCGTGTATTGAAGCTTGTTAATGATTGTTTGATCCTTGGTTGCTTGCATATCCATATATTGATGAAGATCAAGTCTGATTAAGTTCATATCTGAACCTGAGATGATATCTATTCACTATTATGTCATGATACACTGATTTAACACTATGTATTACTGCCAAATGGATTGTTTAAGTGCACTCATACCAGACATATCATGTCTGACCCTGTTGATTGTCTCGACAATCTCCTGGGGTGTCTCATTCAACGAGGCAGTTTGGGATGATGTTTTTACAGGTTGCTATGCACATTTTGATGAGATGATGACTTAAGAGATGGAGTTAAAATGATTTATCACTGCATGTAGATGATATGAAGAAAGTATTTAGGTATTTCATTGTCATTTTATACGTATTGCTGAACTGAAATATGTATCTTTTACTATGAACAGTGAACCATCATGTGTTAGATTGCTATGTATATAAATCTAGAAAACTGTTTTGTCTTATAAGCAATTGCAAGTTTGAAACTGAAACACTGGGATCGTTCAGTTTTTATATATTTTCTGAAATCTGTATTTGGAGAATAACTTGTGTCAAGGCAGTATACACAAGTGTTGTTTACACTTGTGTATATGTGCAGACCTATAGATTTGCTGAGTTTTGTGATTTAAAGGATTTTTATGGATTTTGTTCGAGTTTCCTTTCAGAAGTTTTGGGGAAAATCTTTATAAACTTATTTTGATGGATTATTTCTATATCTATGCATAAGCATATATGGATCTGGAGTTTGATTTTGTATGTAATTATCATATCTAAGAATATATATATATTTATCCGTTTTTGGCAAGTTGAATGTCTTGAGTATGAAAAGCAAAGATGAGATTTATATATTTCTCTATGTTATGGTTTTCTGAGATCAAGTTACTTATGGTTTTAAATGGGAGATTATATGGATCTGAATCCACACTTTTGAGATATGATCTTTAATCTGAGCATCTGAGTTTTGATAGATATGTTTTCTTTGATATAAGATGTTTATTCTGGAAAAAATGAAGTTTATGGGAGATTTGGATTTATATAAGAATTTGAAATAATTTCTGAAATGAGTTTGAGAACTTACAGCCTCATGTGCTTTATATATCTGAAATGTGTTTAGTTGGTTTAACAGCATGACTTACAAGTCTGAACTATATTTATATGTTTTGGCATATCTGATGCTGTAGATCTTTGAAGGAAAAAAAAATGGATTTTAATGCTTTCAAATGCATTATGAATTTTGAAATGAAATTTCTATGTTAAGTGGCTGTTGCTATTTGAATCTGAATATAGCATATAGCTAATACATGTTCATGTAATAGATTCTTGAATCGTATTGTGGACTTGCCATATAAATTAATACACGTGCATGCCCTTACTTTATATTTCCGAAATGAATGAGCTTAGTTTTGAATAGTTTTGCAAAAGAAAGTTAATTAGCTAACTGTTTTGATTCTCTTATGCTATATTCATAAGATTTCTGGAAATGGATTACAAGTCCATGTATTATCTTGAGACTTTTATAAAAGGAACTTGTAAGCTTCCAATTGTTTATGTTAAAAATATTTGTATGATGCAGAATGGCTTTTGTCCTTGCATCAGCGATATTTTTTCAGTTTTAAAGAAAGATAGTTTATGTAAATTCATCTTTTATGTCTGAATATAACTTGCATGAATGAGAAAGAGGAAAACTCGATGACCTCGTTTTTGTATAGTTGGATTGGTAATCCTTTGTTGATACGTATATTTATTGGTACTTTGTTGGTGCCAAGGCTTCATTGACTCTCGGATGTTGCCAGCATTGTTACTGTGTGATTTTAGGGCTCAATTTTAAATTGCCTATTCATTAATACCATTTCTTGAGCTTGTGTGTTGGCGAGGCCGTGCACACCTGTATTTATATGTGTGTGTACATGCAGCCACACCTAAAATTGTGCTATAGCAAGAGTTGAATTAAATAAAGAATATCTATGACTTTTATGATATAATCCGAAATTCTGATATTTCCAGTCTGCTTGTGTATCTTTTGTGTCATATTGCAAACAATTTTCATAAAGAGGGAAATGGATTTATCTTTATATTAAAATGCTATGTGTGAATGCTTTAGCTAATTTTCTTAAACTCCGATTTAATAGCTAAAGAGATTGGTTTATCTTCATATATACTAATCTATGTTTTAAGAATACACCAATATTTCTATATTGGTAATAGTGGATCTTGGTTTTGGTTTTGAAGATAGATGACCCTGTGTTTTCATTTAGCATATTTCTTTATGCCAAAAAAAAAAACAAATTAGTCCATGATTTGGCCACTAGAAAAGTAGGGTCATCACATGACCGATCTGGGACTCTACTATTACAAAGTCATACCTTTTGGACTCAAGAACGTCGGGGCGACATACCAATGACTAGTCAATCGAATGATCGCTAACCAAATTGGGAAGACCATGGAATTATATGTGGACGACATGCTGGTAAAATCACAATTCTCCACTGATCATATTAAAGACTTGGAATTAATGTTTAGAATCCTTCGAGAATACATGATGAAGCTCAATCCGCTTAAATGTCACTTTGGAGTCGCATCCGAAAAATTCCTCGGGTTCATTGTCAACGCTTGAGGAATCGAAGCGAATCCCGAAATGATCTTGGCAATCAAAAATCTTATAACTCCAAGGGCCATAAAGCAAGTCCAAAACCTTAACAGGAAGGTAGCAGCGTTGAGCAGGTTCATTTCAAAGTCCACCGACAAGTTCATTCCCTTCTTTAATTTTATATGAAAAGGGAGACAGAAGTTTGAATGTACCACAGAGTCTGAAGGTGCATTTCGAGCACTGATTCAACATCTCTCCACACCGTCAATTTTTTCAAAGCCTATTGATCACGAGCAATTATACGTTTACTTCGTGGTATCAGAAAACGCAATCAGTGCTGCCTTAGTTCGAGAGGAAGACCGAGTGCAGAAACCGATCTACTATGTTAGTAAACGATTAACTGGAGCTGAGAGAAATTTTATGAAGCTAGAGAAGTTGGCTTATTGTCTCATTATTGCCTCAAGTAAGCTCCGTCCATATTTCGAAGCTTATCCTATCACGGTTCACACCGATCGGCCGTTATGACATGTCCTTACGCGGCCTAAGACATCTGGTAGGTTACTCAAATGGAACATTGAATTGAGCTAGTTTGACATTACTTACACTATGAGGCGAGCTATTCAAGGACAAGTCCTAGCAGATTTCATAGCCAAATTTACCGTCCCAGAGGACTAACCCGAGACCAGTAAATGTCCCGAATATATCCGGAAGCTGCATACTGATGGTGCATCAAATGACCGGTGCTTGGGCGCTGGAGTAATACTTGAAACCCCTGAAGCTCGGTCCATATGTTATGCCCTAAAGTTTGATTTTTGTGCGACCAATAATGATGCTGAATATGAAGCCTTACTTGATGGATTGAAACTCGCTCGAGATTTGAGAATTATTGCTGTGGGAAATTATTGTGATTCGCAACCAGTCGTATGCCAAGTTCGGGGTGAATATCAGGCCAAAGATCGAAGACCGGCTGCTTATCTAGCTCGAGTCCAGGAGATACTTGATCAGTTTGATTATTATGTCATCTTCTACATACCCTGTGAGCGCAATCAACAGGTTGATTCGTTGGCAAAGTTAGCAAGCACGGGCGAAGCACAGCAAATAGGACTCGTTCCTACAGAGACATTATCTTCCCCAAGCATTGATCAGATGGAGGCTGACTGTGTATTTGAAATCCTTCCCAGTAAGCAGTCGTGGACGACTCTGTATCAAAATTACATTGAGCATGGAATGCTGCCTGAGCGCAGGAGTGAGAAGAGACAGATTCTTCGGAAAGCTTCATGGTTCACCTTTCAAAATAGAGTCATTTATAGAAGAGGATATCCGTTCCTCTCCATCGATGTATCACCCACGATGAAATTAACGAGTGTTATGTGATGTACATGAAGGAGAAAGTGGCGATCACGTCGAGGGGAAAGCTCTTGCTAAGAAGGTACTACGATACGGATATTATTGGCCAACTATATATCGTGATGAAAAAGACTACGCTAGCAAGTGTGATAAATGTCAGAAGCATGCTCGGATCCCTAGAGCCCCATCTACCGAGATTACCCATATGGCCAGTCCACAACCACATCCATAGGAAATTCGAGGATTTCTGCCAACGTTTCCACATCCACAGGAAATTCTCTACAGTCGGACATCCTCAAGCGAATGGCCTGGTTGAAGCTGTTAATAAGGTTATCAAGTCTATTCTAAAGAAGCGACTAGAAAAGGCCAGGGGCAAGTGTGTTGATGAACTTCTTATGGATTTATGTGCTTACCGAACGACCCATAAGTCCGCGATCGGACAAACTCCATTTTCTCTGTCCTACGGTTCAGAAGCTGTTATCCCAGTCGAGATGGAAGTAGCTTCTCATCATGTGGCTTATTATGATCCAAAGATGAATGCTATACTACTTGTTAAATCTATGGATTTTTTGCATGAGAAGCGCGAAGAGGTTGATTTGAGGGCAGCCGCATACCGAAGTTGAATCGCTAGATTATACAGTGCCAAGGTCTGACCCCGAACCTTTGAAAGTGATCTCATCCTGAAAAGAATCTATCTGGTTCCTTCGCACATGAAACCAACGTGGGAAGGACCATATGTGATTGAAAGAAACTTCGAAGTTGGCAGATTCAAGCCATCGACCATTGACGGTCTTACTTTGCCCAAAGCTTGGAACAGCGAGAGCCACCGTCGCAACTACACTTTGACGGGCTTTATTTATTTTAGTCTATTTTTCATTTGCAATTTTTTTCTGCATTTAGAAATTTGAATTTTAACAAGGCAAATGGCTTTGCCGTATTTTCTCAATTCAACAATAAAATGATATCTCTTCGAGCCAGAGCTATGATTTATTGAATGTGACATACAATAATCACAACGCACGAAGAGCTAAGTTCCATCATACGATGGAATTTATTCAAATAGGGAGTGACTGTGATACGACCTGCCATTCACTAAGTGAAACCCGAGCTCGGTGGAAAGTCACCACACTAAAGCCAAAAAAATGGATTGATACACGACAATCCTTTGACTAACTCCAATCTCTCGAAGTGCGAGTTGGAGTATAAACTTATAAATGCGGTTTCGAAGAGGGTCGACCCGTCCACCGAACGACTTCGACCGCACCTTTACCAAGTTCGTGGAGGATGGATCCATCCATCTAACGACCTCACCTGTTAACTCGGGATGGATGTGAATCGACCATCCACGATCCCGATAAGTCCGTCGTTCCCAAAGTGTGAACGAAATCCTAAAGGCCTAAACAGATGTGACTGAACATTTGTCCGCCAACTCCAAGTTCCTAGAGTGTGAACTGGAGTATAAACATCAACTCCCAATTCCCTAAGTGCGAATTAGAGTATAAATATCAACTATAAGTTCCCAGAGCATGAATTGACATAAAACGTCGACTATCTTTAGAATTCCAAAGTGCGAACCAGAGTATCGACCGCAAATAACTCTGAGTCCCTAGAGTGTGGTCAGAGTATAAACACAGCTCGAGTGCGAATGACCGCTCATAAACTAACTTAAGTCCCCAGAGCATGGACACATACTTAAAACTTAAACATGCGTGATCGACCACCGAAGTTCAAATATAAATCCTCGGAGAGCGGATGTGATGGTTATTAAGTGAGTGAGTGCGATTCGACCACTCAACTCTCACCTGTGTTAGCATCGATTCGACGATGTTAAGCTTGACGAAATGAAGATGAAATGCAATTGCTGGCCAATCTTTACAACTCGTCCCCGAAACTGGGTCCAGAGCTTAAGTGTTGACCATCGAATAAAGCTATGTAACATTGAGGTTCAACTTTATCCTCGATCATGACTCGTGTTTGTGATTTCTGGACTTAACAAATATAAACAAACTCGACTCAATGGTTGGAACTCCGCAAGTGCACTGGAATGAAATTCAAATGCTGGAACACTTAAGCATAAAAGGAAGTAATAGAATTTAAGCCAAAAAGAAAAATTTCGTTTCAACTAACTTTGAAAGATGTTTATGTGCATGTTTTTTCAAAATTCCTACTAGCAAGGGCCGAACCCGCATCTATACACGGCCTACAAAAGGAAACAAAAATAGACTTCTATCTATCTACCAAAAAGTGCACCGAAGAGGCCTATCTACTCCTTTTTCTTTTTCGGCTTCCTCTTCGATGTGGACCCGCTGGAGCCGCTAATGATATTTTGCTTTGAGCTCTTGCCTTTTAGCGGACGGTCTCCAGGTGGGAGCATGATCTCAACATCCTCCTCCGAACTTGAATGTATGGGAATACTTCCTGCAGGTGGAGTCGGAAGGGTCGGATTTACTACAAGGGCGGAATAGACATTCTGGTGTCAGTAACTATACCGTTGGGCGATATCATTCTCAACGGAGCCAGACCAAGCGTCGCCATTCCACCTCCAGAACTGCCACCGTGATTTTCCGCCTCCATTTTAGCATTGATTTCGGCCAATATTTCTTCTTCGCGAATCGATTCAGCCCTGATGAGGCATCGGTGGTCTGCATTGAAGAGCCAGTAGCAGGCGTGAGTCCACTTACGACAAACGGTAGGTCCGCAAAGGGGACACTGTGGCGAATGAGGAGTTCATCCATCATCTGCTCGTTAAAAGAAAGTGCGCCCTTGCGTCCCATCAATCAGTGCAGTCGTCGTTGTGGTAATTGCCTCGGTAATGATTGCCTCCTGCGTTTGATGTGATTCTTGGGTTGTAGGAGCCGCTATTAGTGTAACTCCAGCCACTGGACAGAGAAAAAGAAAGACTGTTAGTAAACGCTTCAAGTCAAGTTCCCTATTTTTAATGCACATGAGAAATTTTCAGAGTATCTTCCTCAGTTAGACTAGTAGACGGTTGAGCGGCTTTAGAAGTATGCTCTTTAGCAAGAGATAGCTGCGGTTGTTCAGGATTATAAGCAGGGACCAATTGTGGTTCAACCGCTGGTGCAGGATCAGATTGCGTTGGCGCAGAAATATCCAAACTTGTATCGTGATGCTCAACACCTGAACCTTACCCAGTTTTGAGCGTTGGGCACTCACTTCTTCTTTTCGTGCAAGATCATCGACTCATGGAGAATTTTTCTCTCATCTTTCGTCATCATGTGATTCTCGAGCTCGAACTCGTCAATTGATTCACCCAGATGCACTGCCTTCTCCTCCTCCTCAACCAATCGACTCCAAGTGTTATGCAGATGCATCGAGTAGTTTTCGAGCCATGCTAAGTTTCTGTGCCTCAGCACATTGGCATTATAAGTGATGAGGAGATCTTCGATGTCATACTCTTTCTTAGACTCCATCGTTCGAATCCTCTCCTCAACCTCAGTCTCCGCCGCATGGACTTTCTCCACTGCCGCATTCGATTCTTCCAGGAGTACTACCACTTGATCACATGCCTCCTGCGTTGCGGTATTGGAGTCATCACTCTCTTTAATGATTTCAGAAAGTTTGGAGTTAAGCTTGTTAAGCTCTTTGAGGGCTGCATCCTGCTCGGCAGTAACGGTGGTGTTACGATGGCCCATCTGCTCCACTATAGCGTAGTGTGATTGCCTCATCCTCTCCATGGATGAGTTGGCCTCATCGGCCTTATGAATGGCCTCCATATCTAACTTTCTGGAGGACTCGGCTTCATTATTAAGCACCTGGATAATACAATCCTTCTGAGCGAGCTCATTCTGTAACGTCTCAATGGTCGCTGCTCGCTCGAATGCCAGCTTCAATGCTTTTTCGCGGCTTTCCCCCACTCCTTGTGTTGAGTGTAAATGTCATGGATGTAATCGTGCATTCTGTTCTCGGCTTCCGCCAGAATTCTCTTTAAGTGTCGGGGAAAATATAACCATCGAAACATATATCTGGAAAATCTTTCTTCAATTGAGCGAGTTTAATCGCTCCTTCCCCTGTACGCTCGGTAAGGACTTGCTCTGCAATTATGGGAGCCATTGTTTTCAGTTCTATGATGGTGAGTTTCAGGCCTTGAGACGTTAGAAGACGGCCTGTGCAATGAAGTTTCTGTATGGCATGAGACATAAACAGGAGGCTGTGTAGGGTTTCTACAAGGGGGAGCGCGATCGGGATCGGTGTCTATAGTCCCTATCCCTATCTCTGACATATCGTTCCTGACTAGAATAACCACGGCCACGGTTTCTATCATCTTCCCTTCTATGGGGCTCATAATATGAACTCGAAGACTGACGCGCTAAACGGAGGTTACCAATCATAGAATCTTACTTAGTCATCGTAACTGCGAAGTAAAAAAAGAATAGAGTTAGTAATCTCCCAGAGTAAACAGCTTGTGATCAGAAATCGTGTAATGCCGTGAAGTATGTATGTATGTGCAACCCCCTGACTGTTAACGATAAGGATGGTCTTAACGCTGACACCCGGTGTATCCCGTGATGAAGTGAAAGCACCACCCGTTTATACGGGAAACAAAGTAAAAAGAAAAGTCGCAGAAAAGTAAAAGAGACAGAGATTTTTATAGTGGTTCGGCTTCTAGTAAGCCTACATCCACTTTACATTCTTCATTATCTTCTTTGTACATACTTTTAAAAGATTACAACACTTTTACAGCATGATCTCTCGATTACAACACGATCTTACAATTACAACATGAACGGAGAAAGAAGTTAGAACGTTGATGGTCAATTGCTCTTCAAATCTCTCTTAGATGAAGTAGATCTCTTGATGAAGAATCTTTGATGGTTGAGGTGCTCGGAGAGTCCAGAAATCAGCAGAGTGTCGGCGCCTTCAAATCCAGAAAAGTCCCCCCCTTAGTTGGAGTAAGCTGAGTATTTATAGGAGAGCTCGGAGTTAGGTCGGCTGGATTTAGGTCGTGAGCGACCTAAGGTAGGTCGTAGGTCGTGTAGGAGATTTGGAGTTAGGTCGGCTGGGTTTAGGTCGTGAGCGACCTAAGGTAGGTCATAGGTCGTGTAGGAGATTTGGAGTTAGGTCGGCTGGGTTTAGGTCGTGAGCGACCTAAGGTAGGTCGTAGGTCGTGTGTGAGATTTGAAGTTAGGTCGGCTGGGTTTAGGTCGTGAGCGACCTAAGGTAGGTCGTAGGTCGTGTGTTGCCGAGTTACGACCTAAGAGGATGGGTTGGCAAGTGGCTTATCATGCTGAGGTACCGGAGCGACTTACGGTTTAGGTCGTGAGCGACCTATGGGTTAAGGAAGGAAGGTAATGATTTATGGAGTTGGCAGTAGGTCGTTATCGACCTAATCATTAAGAGGGGCACGAGCTAAAGGAGTGGCGACCTAACTGAATAGTCGCTAGGTCGTTATGAGCTGCCTTAAGTCGTAGACTCTTTAAGTCGTCCCACTTTTAGGTCGTCCCACTTTTAGGTCGCGATATCTTTTAAGTCGCTGCACTCTTAGGTCGTGACTTCCTATAAGTTGTTAAGTCGTTTAGTTTTAGGTCGCTGGACCACTTTATACCTTAAGTCGTGGAGCTGCTTGAGTCGGTCATGCTTTAGGTCGCGAGGTGTTCGTGGTGGCTTAGGTCGCGAACTCCATCAAGCAGTTAGGTCGCTGGAAGCTCTATCCCGTTAACTCGCTGGAAGCTTTAGCTCGTTGGAGACTCCATGCTCCAAGTCGCATACCGTTTTGGACGGGGCGTTGCCCCGCACCCCGCCGGGGGCGCTGCCCCCTGGACCCCTACGACCTGACCGGTCAGGTCGAACACCGTAGCGGTGGCGTTGCCCCCGCACCCCCACCTTGGGGGGTTGGCACCCCCCCGGACCCCCCCCTCCGTAGGGGATCTTAGATGAAAAATCATTCAACGGAACTTGCTTTGTTGAGATGTTGAGTTGACCGATCTTTGAGACGAGCTATCTTGCTTTTCCCGGTCGATATTTTGATATCACGGCCTTGCTGAAAAAGGCAGGATAACACTTGCCCCCCAAAACATGTCTTGCGGTAGGAAGGTGTGTTTTGTAATGTCACAATCCAGACGTTCATATCCTGTGGGTAACCTGTAAAAGAACTGACAGTTTTATATGGCCCCAAATGACGACCGTTCGGGATCGATTTATTTGGAACGAAGCGCGGCCGTTCATGGTCAAGCACTTTACTTCGAATGATGACCATTTGTGATCGAATCATTTGAGGTGGAGTGCGGCCCTGCGCGGTCAAGCGTCTAAAATCCATGTGATGATCGTCCAGGATCAGGTCACTTGCGATGAAATGTGATCATTCATGGTCAAGCGCTTTACATCGAATGACGACCATTTGGGGTCAAACCATTCGTGGTAAAGTGCGGCCCTGTGCGATCAAAATGATGACCGTTCATGGTCAAGCGCTCTACTTCAAATGACGACCATCTGGGGTCGAGCCACTTGTGGTAAAGTGCGGCCCTGCGCGGCCTTGTGGTAGAGCTCAACCGTTCATGGTCAAGCGCCTTACTTCAAATGACGACCATTCGGTGTCGAGCCACTTGTAGTAAAGTGCGGCCCTGAGCGATCAAGTGGTAAAGCGTGGCCGCTCGCGGTCAAGCGCTTAACTTCAAATGACGATCGTCCGGGATCGAGCCATTTGAGGTGAAGCACGGCCGTCCGTGGTCAAGCACTCAACTTTACATGATGGTCGGGATCAAGCCAAGTGAGATGAAATGCAAGCGTTCACAGTTAAGCGCTTTACTTAAAATGACGACCATTTGGGGTCGAGCCATTTGAGGTGAAAGTGCGACTGTTGGCGATAGGAAGCGCGGCCGTTCATGGTCAAGCGCTTAACTTCAAATGACGACCATTCGTGATCAAGTCATTTGAGGTCAAGTGCGGCCCTGAGCGATCAAGCACTTAAATCTATGCGACGATCGCTTAGGATTGAGTTATGAATTGAAGCGCGGCCGACCACAGTCAAGCGACTGTTGGCGGTCAAGCATTTTAATCCATGAGTTTTTGACTGTTCAAAGTCTGGTGCCTGTTCATAGGACTTAATCATTAAGACTGTTCGAAGTCGGGTGCCTGTTCCTAGGGCTTGATGATGCCTGTTTGTAGGGCTTACACATTTCGAAATCATGAAAAATCAAATATTCAACTGAAAAGTTGTCAAGTAGAAATGCCTGGAAAAGTCAAATCCAAACATTCAAAGCAAATCGTGAAAGCAATGTGGAACCAAATCCAAATATCGGAAGCAAATCATGAAAGTACAGTGGAATTAAATCCAAACATCAGAGGCAAAACATGAAAGCAAATTAGAGTCAAACTCAAACATCAGAAGCAAAACATGAAGGCCATGTAGAGTAAAACTCAATCATCAGAAACAAATCATGAAAGCAACGTCAAGCCTAGTCCAAAAATAGAAGGCAAAGTAATCAATCATTAGAAGTAAAGTACAAAAGTAAAGGAGTCAACCATTAGCAGTAAAATTCAAAAGTAAAGGATTGACGTCCGGGTGCAAACATCTACATCAGTATGATTCATAGTTGTATCAGAGCATGCCTGGGGATCGATCATGGTCCCATACATGTGTGAACAACTTAATTGTGTTGATGTAGATTTTTCCACTCATTCGTCAAACCTCAATTATTCGATGATAGGTCGACGGTTTGATCCTGAGGCGTCCTTAGTTGGTGCAGGCGGTCGTTCTTGTTCCACTGTTGCAGTCTTCTTTTTCACATATTGTGAGAGCAAACCATCCCGATGTGTCCCTCAATTTCATCTTTCAAGTGCCTGCAGTCATTCGTGCTATGACCATTTAGCTCATGGAACAAACAGTACTTGTCTGACTTTTTCTCGCTATTGGTCGGATCTCTCTTAATTAGCTTTCGATAAGGAAACTGTCCCTTGGTCTCCTGGTAAATCCGTTCCAGAGTCTCATTTAACTCCGTGTATGAGGTGAATCTTGATCCCTTTTGCTGCCGTGCTGATTTATCGTTATTATCTTCAGCTTTTCGTTTACCTTTGTTAGTTTCTACACCTTTTTCAGAAGGATTCCCACCTCTGACTGCAAAAACATCGATTCCTTCTCCTTCCTCTGTTTCACCCTTTGTGTCCTCTAATCGCAAGAACCCTTCGGCCTCATGGAAAAATTCTCCTAAATCCATAGGAGGATCTTTGGTCAATGAATTCTTGAACTCTGTGCCGTTAGCTATGCCTGACACGGCTGCCATTAGGACCATGGATGGATCTGGCCGGTCCACCGATGCCGCAGCTGCATTGAATCGCGTTAAAAAGCTTCTCAAAGATTCTCCAGTTCTTTGTTTTAGTGTTGTCAAACTCATGACATTTTTAGGCCTCGAGATGTGGACCCTGAATTGTCTCATAAATTTTTCGATCAAATCATTCCAAGTCTTGATCGATCCATTCTCCAGTTGTCTGAACCATAATGATGCAATATCCGTCAAATATAATGGAAAACACCGGGCCATCACTTCCTCTGGTGCCCCCAGCACTTCCATATGCCTCATATATTTTGTTAAATGAACTGTAGGGTCAGTCCTTCCATTATTCATATCCAATGATGGTAGGTTAAAGTCTGGTGGGTTCTTAGCTCGCCTGATTGATGTGGTAAAAGGACTCCTATTCATATCCTCCAAGTCCTTGTTTACCAAACTACCTCTCGTGGCCCTTTTGACCATTTCCACCAATCTATCATTGTCGCCAAGCGATTGTCCTCGTCCAATACTCTCGCCTTGCCCCCCGAGTTCATGAGGGGATGGTGGAATCTGTTCCTCCGTTTCTGCTTCTGCTCCTCTTTGACTTTGTGCTCCAAGTTGCCCAATTTGATGGAACAAATTCTGGATCAAGTCCTCTTGCCTTTTCATCATTGCCTCCATCTCCTCTCTCGTAACGAAGGCTGAAGTGTGGCTTGCCCTTGAAGAGGCCTCTTGACTTCCTTCGTGATGACTATCCTCCGGTCTTTTCAATCTACTAGATCGCCTCACCATAATTCTTCAAATTTCTCAATCTCTCGGATTCAAGTCTTGAATAGCTGAATTCCTGAGTTAAGTTCTCAGTGAAAGCACCAAAATGTTAACGATAAGAATGGTCTTAACGCTAACACCCGGTGTATCCCGTGATGAAGTGAAAGCACCACCCGTTTATACGGGAAACAAAGTAAAAAGAAAAGTCGCAGAAAAGTAAAAGAGAGAGAGATTTTTATAGTGGTTCGGCTTCTAGTAAGCCTACATCCACTTTACATTCTTCATTATCTTCTTTGTACATACTTTTACAAGATTACAACACTTTTACAGCATGATCTCTCGATTACAACACGATCTTACAATTACAACATGAACGGAGAAAGAAGTTAGAACGTTGATGGTCAATTGCTCTTCAAATCTCTCTTAGATGAAGTAGATCTCTTGATGAAGAATCTTTGATGGTTGAGGTGCTCGGAGAGTCCAGAAATCAGCAGAGTGTCGGCGCCTTCAAATCCAAAAAAGTCCCTCCCCCTAGTTGGAGTAAGCTGAGTATTTATAGGAGAGCTCGGAGTTAGGTCGGCTGGATTTAGGTCGTGAGCGACCTAAGGTAGGTCGTAGGTCGTGTAGGAGATTTGGAGTTAGGTCGGCTGGGTTTAGGTCGTGAGCGACCTAAGGTAGGTCGTAGGTCCTGTAGGAGATTTGGAGTTAGGTCGGCTGGGTTTAGGTCGTGAGCGACCTAAGGTAGGTCGTAGGTCGTGTGTGAGATTTGGAGTTAGGTCGGCTGGGTTTAGGTCGTGAGCGACCTAAGGTAGGTCGTAGGTCGTGTGTTGCCGAGTTACGACCTAAGAGGATGGGTTGGCAAGTGGCTTATCATGCTGAGGTACCAGGAGCGACTTACGGTTTAGGTCGTGAGCGACCTATGGGTTAAGGAAGGAAGGTAATGATTTATGGAGTTGGCAGTATGTCGTTTGCGACCTAATCATTAAGAGGGGCACGAGCTAAAGGAGTGGCGACCTAACTGAATAGTCGCTAGGTCGTTATGAGCTGCCTTAATTCGTAGACTCTTTAAGTCGTCCCACTTTTAGGTCGTCCCACTTTTAGGTCGCGATATCTTTTAAGTCGCTGCACTCTTAGGTCGTGACTTCCTATAAGTTGTTAAGTCGTTTAGTTTTAGGTCGCTGGACCACTTTATACCTTAAGTCGTGGAGCTGCTTGAGTCGGTCATGCTTTAGGTCGCGAGGTGTTCGTGGTGGCTTAGGTCGCGAACTCCATCAAGCAGTTAGGTCGCTGGAAGCTCTATCCCGTTAACTCGCTGGAAGCTTTAGCTCGTTGGAGACTCCATGCTCCAAGTCGCATACCGTTTTGGACGGGGCGCTGCCCCGCACCCCGCCGGGGGCGCTGCCCCCTGGACCCCTACGACCTGACCGGTCAGGTCGAACACCGTAGCGGTGGCGTTGCCCCCGCACCCCCACCTTGGGGGGTTGGCACCCCCCGGACCCCCCCCTCCGTAGGGGATCTTGGATGAAAAATCATTCAACGGAACTTGCTTTGTTGAGATGTTGAGTTGACCGATCTTTGAGACGAGCTATCTTGCTTTTCCCGGTCGATCGTTTGATATCACGGCCTTGCTGAAAAAGGCGGGATAACACTGACCAACCGAAAATGTCGGCCATGCTTGTGGGTAGGCATTTGCTTAATTAAAGCATATTGAAGCTCTTCCAATCCGGCGTCATCCTGGAGTGACACATAATCCGGGATTGGGATATCGACGAGCCCTTCGAAAAGGTTTTCCACCTACGAAGAAGGAGCCTCAGAAATTTTAATCCCAGGAACAGGCGAAGATATGACCATAGATTTCCATATCATGGATTTAGGATATTTGATAGCAGCTGCCTTGCCTTTTCTCTTCCCTTTGGAACCCTGAAAGGCATCAGAAGGCCCAGCTACAGGTTCATCATCGGTGGGTGTTCTCTCTGGATCAACCTCTTCAGTTATAACAACTCCGGGCGTCTTACACTTAACTCGTCTCTTCGAGACAGCCCTTGGCTTTCCCTCAAGCCTTATACTTTGGTTACACATGATCAATCCAATGACTCTCAAGTTCATATTGTCAAAACTGAGTCAATGTCCCTCTCCTCACATGGGACTTCTTGGAGAAATCGAACTATCACTTTGAAATGCGCACCTTTAGGTCATGGAATTTCAGCTGTAAAGAGAAGGAGATGATAGTTTGGCGTCAGTTATGATCATCTTATTAACTACTTGAGAAGACTACGGTTCTTACGTCTGAATAGCCATCGGCTGGCAAACCGTAGGGGCCAGCGAACATAAAACCACTCCGATTTAAAGTAACTCAGCCTGGTCCAGGACCCTGTTACCATTTTACAGTTCCTTACTGCTACTAGAAATGTGAAAGAAGGGCGATCTTCCCGGCTCTTGATGTTGAATAAATATCTAATCTCGATCGGTGTCGGGGGTCGAAAGAGATGCTCCATAAATACGATGAATAAGCTGTTCAGCAAGGCATAGCCCTTGGGGTGTAGTTGAGATGGAGCAATTCAAAAGAAAGATAACACTTCCCTAATGTATTAGTTGAATGGAGGAATTGTACCAGCTGCGCATGCATGATGGTGAAAAGCGGTAAACCCATCTGTTGGATAGTGCGGTCTACCGTTTGGTCCAGGTAATAGCACGTCATCTAATGAAAAAGGTGCCTTAAACGTATCTGTCCCAACATGTCTTCATAAACATTGGAAGGTTTGGAATCTGGCTGATTATTGATGAAAGAGGCGCCTGGTAGCTCATCCGGAGCCGAATCGATAACTTCGACCGCAATGGTCGGTATCTCGATTGTTGATGGAAAAGAAATCTAAACTTCCTGCTGTTATGAGCTTGAAGGTTCCATAACTAACTAACTTATGAAAAATCATCGTTAAACGATAATAAACCCGTGTGTTCACCAGTGTGAAGTGTGTGAATAAGTTGTGAAGTGCAGTGCTACAAAATTACTTGAGAAATTCTACAAAGCATGAGGAAATATGCGAACGACGAGACTTCAAAATTCAACAGAAGTGACCGTCATCGCTGATCGTCACAACCATGCCATCCAGACAATAGAGACCGATTCTAGTTAAAGTTCGTTAAATTTAGGTTAAATTATAGTTCCATCGACGAGCTTTGAAGGGCAGTAAAGTATGCAATACATCGGTCAAGTCCAATTATGAAAGGTTAAAGCTTGTTAGAGTTAAGTGTTCAATTATTCAAGGTTTTCGTATCCATCATGGTCAAGATGTGGATCGGTCACCAGAGGTTCTATTCGTATCGGTCATGAAAGTTACAACTCGTACCGATCCAGAAAACAGCAATTCGTATCGATCATTGTACATCAACTTCGTATCAATCACCAAAAGAGTATGTCGTGTCGATGCAGTATCCTCCTTTTCGTACCGATCAACACATAGAAATTCGTATCGATTGAATTATTGATCTCCAGTTCCAGAATTCTTATCGATCAAGGCGTATCGATACGAATGCCATTGGATGTCCATCCGTATGAACACCACCGTTAGTTCATCGATATGAAGACTTTGCCACCGGTCGATACGAAGTGTGTCCGTTGTTCGATAAGAAGCCTCGTCATGCCCAGATCGATACGATTCTTCCCTTTGTCACAGATCGATAGGAATGTTCCTCTTCATATCCCTCCTTACTCCTTATTCCCTAAGAAGTTAATACGTCATTGCTCCTTCTCGACTCTATTCCGACTAAATTCCGGCATCGACAATGATGGAATCGGCGACGGCTTTGGACGAGCCAGCATTAAAATTCGAATATTGTCATTTTCAACATGAATTTGTTGACTATTTACATAAGTTTAGATATAATTTCATGAGATTAAAGGATTAGTTGATTTGGGGATGAAGGTAGTCCTTCTTTCTCGGTTCCTTATCGATACAAAGGTAAGAGTAAAATGTAGAAAGCAAGTGAAAAAGTTTCTAAGTCCAAAACGCTTTTATATGGGCTCAAAACTGAAGAAAAGAAATGATTTGACTCCCGGTCATTTTAGCCAGTTCCAACAGGTCTTTCATCGTAACGATATGAATTTTTTATTTGTATCCAATAGCTCATGCTTTATCGATACGAAGTTTGTAACACAAATTTTTTTGAACTCTCGGATTCCATCGTTGCGAATTACCCTGTTCGTATCCATCGAGCCACAACTCCTAAAGATTTGTATCCATCGATACGAATTAGCTATTCACATCCCTTATTAGCCTATCAATACGAAATTGCAACTTCATAACCGTCAATTTGAGAACTGTAAGGATTCACAGTCGCCGATACGAGCAATGCATGAAGAGACAACTGCTCTATTCGTATCCCTCATAAGCCCACCGAAAGTCATATCTATCGATGCGAATGTTTATTTTATATCCATTGATATGATATGCCAAATCGTATCCATCAGTGCAGATTACATCGATACGAGAATAAATTTTCAACCTTTTACATCGGTCTAGGAGAGGATCGATATGAAGGTACATTTCAAAAGAAACCATCAAGCATTGATGCAACTCAAATTTCACGTCAATTCAGGAGAGGATCGATATGGAGTTCGATACAAAGAAAACTGACAACGACTTGTAAACGTGCGAACGTTAACAAGAGTCAGGTTAACATATATGCATGTATGTCAAGACTAATTTTCAATTTTAAAAATACACATTTCAAATGCCTACCCGATTACAATTACAACAACAAACAGCTAATCGCTATCATACAATAGTCGGTTGCAATGGTACACGGTACAACAGTTGGCAGTCAATAGTTCATATTACTGAACAGTCAAGAATTACAACTTTCAATGAAAAATGACAATCATTCAACAAGTCGGATAGAACTATACAGGATGAAAGATGCGACTATTCAAAGCACGTCATGTTGTCACAAGACGTACTTTGGGGGGCAAATGTTATCCTGCCTTTTGGCAAGGCTAAGATATCTAGAAATTGGCCAAAGATCAAAGACCACACATCCCGAACGTAGAGTAAGAACATGCTTACTATGGATATTGATGAATTTTTCCCGAGTCCGGATAAAGATACAATTGATATGACATGACTTGCAAAGCTGTGAAAGCCGATGTTCCAAGTTTCAAGTCAATCGGAGTACATATGGTCGAGATATGATGGACACAATTTAAAGAGGCAAACTGTTCGAATCGATCAGAGCGCACCATTTCTTATCCATCTCCTGAAGAGCCTTGTTCGAATCAATTGAGCAATAGTGGTTTACATCCATCAGTTGTCCAGTTCGTATCCATCCTAGAAGAGCCTTATTCGAATCCATCAAGCTCCGTTACTTCGTATCCATCGTGAAACCACTATTCGTATCCATCACGTTGCCACTATTCGAATCCATCAAGCTATCGCTTGTTCGTATCCATCCCGCCACTTCAACTTCATATCGATCCACTTGGGTCGATTCCAATCGATACGAACAAGGCTAAGTCTATCGATGCGAATAAGACCATATGACCGACACATCCATCGATGCGAACAATGCAACGGTCACGAGGCGAAAGCTTGGGAATGACTCGGTCAACTCGACGTAAAAGTTGGATCGATCCGAAGAGCACGCGCCACATCAACTGACATCACGTGCGTGGCTATCGATACGAAGTGATCGATTTGAAGAACATCGATGTGAGTAGAATGACAACCGAAAAGCCCAAACTTGTATCGATCATAACACGCAATCCACAAGTCCAAATGCTATGATATTTTCACAGGAGCTTATGTACAACCTAAAGAATGTTCCTACCAAATTTTGACTCGATTGGATCAAATCTTGATTGATACCAAATTCGTTCGTATTAATCACGGATCGAGTCAAAATCATCTAAGATCGATCGCGTGGGCCCACCCACAAGCCAAAAGAAGTATCCGAATATCTGAGCTAGATATTTGCCTCCTACGCTTGTAAATAGAGCCCCATGGCATACAGAAGAAGGATCTTTTGGCTTTTTGACATCCAGAATCTGTCTGATTCAACTTTGCACTCCATAGCGACTGTTCTTCTCGAATTTTAGAACTCTAATTCGCTGTAATCCTTTGTAATCAGTGGTAATCCATTAGTGAATATTAATAAAGTCATCAACTTCATAGTGGACATAGGCCATACGCCGAACCACTATAAATTGTTGTGTTTCTACATGTTTTCATATCTGTTTTTGAAGTGTTTGTTAGATAATCCTTATTTTACATTTCTATTCTTCATTTTTATCTCTTCAAATACTTCCGAAGAGTGTTGTGCCCAATTTTGGTACAAACAGTCATGTTATGGGGAGTTTATTTTTCTTTACCCATTTTTGTTGATGACAAAGGGAAAGAAAAATAAAAATATAATACATGCATATACTAATGGTGAATTATTCAAAATAGATGAGTTAGCCATGTCATCATTAAAAATAGAGATAGTTAATATCGCATATATTGATTTTGATGGTAATAACCATATAAATATTGGTACTAAGGTTTTCCTAAGTTGTGTAGAACATTATGCCTGATATTGCATATTTTGTACAAGAACATGATAATCGAGTTTGAAGACTGATAAGTAAAAATAATAGCAATCGAGATTCAGAGATAATCAAGAGAATTAAAGACTCATGAGTTTAAAGACAGAGACATTGAGTGTTTAGGACCATAGACAATAGTTAATATGGATAAATTTTTAAAGCCATTGAATAGTAACTTTATGTTCTTTAATTACTCTCTTAACAATTTTTTTATTTTCAAAATATATTTATACAAATATTTTAATTTTTTTTTTATATTTTGAAGTATGTGAAAACTATTTTTAAAATGATTTTATAGAATATCATAATTTCATAACACTTTAAAAGTGTTGTTGTTTTTCTCAAAATATATGGGTCTATCGACATAACCTTCCTAATTATGTTAACATATTTACTGTTCAAATGTTTTTCTTAATTTTGAAATGTTATGATTTTCGGCTCCATCTCTTTGCGAATAGACATGTCCCTTTAAATACTATATGTTAACCCCGTTCCAGCATACGAGCTAAAAGGCCTACGAGTTAGAGGCGTCAACGGGTTAAGACTTGAAACGACCTACGACTTAAGGTGCCTAACGACTTAGGAGACCTCACGACTTAAGGAAAGGACCGACTCAAAGAATCCCCGACTCAACTAGTAGCGACTCAATGATACAGGCCGACTCATTAAGCTGCCGACTCAAGAAACCTCACGATTCATTCTATCACCAACTCATCTGACCTGGCTCCGACTCATCAAAGACCGACTCATTTGGTCGCGACTCATCCATTCGAGGCCCTTAAGTATTCCATTGGGTTTACGACTCAGGAGATGAACGGTTCATAAAACCTTACGACTCAAGTTCATTAACGACTCAACGACCCAAGGAGAGATCCGAGTCATAAAACCTTATGGCTCAAAAGACTTACGACTTAAGGAGTCTATGACCTAAGGCAGCTACGACTCAAAAGATAGGTCAATTCACGACACACGACTCAGAGACAAGCTCAGAATCATGCTGCAAGGGGATGACTCGTTGATGACTTACGACTTAAGATGAGTCGTACATGATGACTCGTTGATGACTCAACCTGAAGCTGCTGTGTAGAAGACCAGGGTCGCCTCATCTTAGACGGCAACTTTTAACTCGCAGACGACTCACGATGAGTCGGCCACGACTCACGACTCGTGATGAGTCGGTCACGACTCATGACTTGAAAGTTCCAGCCTAAAAATTTGCCTATAAATACATGGCCACATTCAATGTGGAGGGGACCTTTTTTGGGCTAATTCTCGAAGCACCGTTACTCTGCCATTTTCTCAACTCAAGCAGCACTCCAAGCACTCCAAACTCCAAGGACGCTATTACACACTTCAAAGAAGAATCACAATCATTCAAGATGAATTCGAAAGATTATTCTTCATGGGAGTTTGAACTATTTGTCTGAAGTTAATTGTAATTGAAGAAAGTGATATAAATTGTACTCATATCAGCAATAAAGAGAATCTAAGTGGACGTAGGCCTGATTTTGGGCCGAACCACTATAAAACTTGTGTTTTACTGCTTTTCTGCAATCTCCTTACTTATAATTCTTTCCCGATCTATCGGGTGGTGCTTTCACAAATACACTTCACACACCGGGGTGTTAGCGTTCAAATTTAAGCGTTAACATTTTTGGTGCTTTCACTGAGAATCGAACTCAGGACAGCTGTCATCATTGCTTCGCAGAGATTTGAAGAAAGAATTTCCTTAAAAACCAGAAGTATATCTGAGATTATGGCTCCTGGAAGGAAAAGCAGATCTATCAGATCTGGGAACATTCAAGTGGGAACCTCCGCTTCCCCTGTGCCTAATCTACCCACTCCGTCTGTTGGAGTTACAAAAGCGGAATTGGATGCTGTGATTCTAGGGCTAAACCAGCAGATAAACGCCCAAAATGCACAACTAGAGGCTCAAAGTGCCCAGAATGCTCTGATTCTGAATAAGTTGAACGACTTACTTGGGGCAAACAATGAACCGGCTGGTAATGAAAGGAACTATGCTGGCAACATTCATGATGTTAATGAAAGGAATGCTCCTGAAAGGCCTACTAGTCCCTTTGAGCAGGCAGTACCTGACGCCGGTGGATCTAGAACTCGACATGATGAGGAATATCTTTCTGGAATGGTCCGGCAGATCATGAAAGAAAGTATGCAAAGGGTTGAAGATGAGAAGGAATGGGGTTTCGCTCCAAGTAAAACTCCGTTTACTGAAAAAATCTTGAAGGCGGAATTTCCAAGGAAGTTTGTCCCTCCGACTATTCCAGCTTACAAAGGGACGAGCGATCCGAATGAGTTCCTGTATAAATATGACTGGCACATGACAGGTGCCAGGGCCTCCGATGAAATAAAGTGCCGATATTTCCCCGTATACCTGGAAGGCGTGGCTTTATTGTGGTTCACCAAGTTACCAGTCCGATCTATCGATCAGTTTTCAGACTTGACCAGAAAATTCAAGGAGCAGTTTAGACTATATGCTTCGAAGGCCAAGGATATTATGTCACTATCGAGTTTAGAGCAGAATCCTGGTGAATCTATCAGATCCTTCTTGAACCGCTTCAATATAGCACTGGCTGAGGTGGACAATGCTGAACCACGAATGATATTGACTTATATGATGAGGGCTATCGATAAGTCAAGCGAATTTGGGAAATGGTTAAATATGAAGGAGCCAACCTCTCTCGAAAAGTTCTACAAAAAAGCAGACGAGTTCATTCGCTTGGAAAGCCGTCCTTTACCAGTAAAGACAGTGTTAGAAAAAGCAGAAGACAACACTGTCGCTCCACGCAAGAATGAATCGGTGGGGTAAAAAAGGGAGAATAGTAATGGGAAGAAACAGGGTAATCTGAAGAAGCCCCGATCCTTCAAGCCATCAGAATATACTCCATTATCACATACACCGGAGCACATCTACCTCGCCACTAAAGATTCCGTCGATTTCCCTAAACCTATCCCGTTGAGAACTGGGAGAAAAGCCATACAAAGTGGGAAATTCTGCCGCTTCCACAATCAACCAGGTCATGAAACTGATGAATGCCGCCAGCTGAAAAATCTGATTGAAGAGTTGCTAAGAGAAAACAAGTTGCAGCAATTCGTAAAAAAGAATAGCAACAATCCTGCATCGTCGAGTCAGGGGCAGCGGGCCCCTGTTCATCAGCCTGGGGCAGGAGAGAAAGCTACGGGGCACGAATCTGGAAGGCCCGTTATCAATGTCATTTCAGGAGGACCTCACCCAGCTGGTAAAAGTTGGGGTGAGATGGAGAGATATTCCAGGGCTTTGAAATATGCTCCAGCCGAAGAAAACGTCTTTGTTCTAGAAGACACTACGCCCCTTAAACAACAGAAAACTTTCAGTGACGATATTATTTTCAGAGCCAGAGATTCTACAGGTATTGAAGCTCCTACTTTAGATCCCTTGGTCATCTCGGCTGGTATTGGACCAGCCATTGTCAGAAGAGTCCTCATTGACTACGGAGCATCATGCAATATTCTCTTCAAGAAGACATTTGACCAGATGAAAATCCCTATGATCGATGTGCAAGCCTCATCACAGAAAATCGTGGGCTTCACAGGGGAGCCAAAGCAACCAGTAGGAACCATCGATTTGTTTGTAGAACTTGGGGAAGGAGAAAGGAAAGTGGCCCGAAAGCAAACATTTGTGATTGTCGATGAGTTTTCTGCCTATAATGCTTTTCTTGGCCGTCCAACACTCGCAGCATTCAAAGCTATCCTAGCCCCGTGGTGCCTCACTATTAAATTCCCTACTGACAATGGAGTAGGAGTTATAAAAGGGGATCAAAATGCTGCGCGAGAATGTTATTGGACAGAGCTGCGAGAGTCAAGAAAAAGAGAAATGGGAAAGGATGCGGCAACTCCAGTCCGCATCAAGGAACCAGCTTTGTAGCAATTACAGAGCGGACCCTGCACTGGCGAGCACAGCGGGGCACGGAAAGAAATGGATCCCAGAAAAGCCAGTACAGGGGAGAATAGAGTAGTACCGGTGGAAACGACAATTCCGGTACCTGTTGACCCGAAGGACCCAAATAAGGTGTTGAATGTGGGTTCGCAGCTTAATGTGTCAATTCAGAATGTCTTGATATCTTTCCTGAAAGCAAATCTGGATGTCTTTGCTTGGACTCATGCCGATATGTGTGGGATATCCCCAGAAGTTGCAGTACACGCTCTGAATATTGACCCAAAGTTTACGCCAGTTAAACAGAAAAGAAGAACCCAAGGTCCAGAAAGGTCAGCAGCATTAAAAGAAGAAGTTGATCGACTCATGGAAAATAACTTCATCAAAGAATCTACGTATCCGAATTGGGTTTCAAATCCTGTGCTGGTCAAGAAAGCTAATGGAAAATGGAGAGTATGCATCGACTTTTCTGATTTAAACAAGGCTTGCCCCAAAGATTGCTTCCCATTACCCAGGATCGATCAACTGGTAGACGGAACTGCGGGACATGAATTGTTATCCTTCATGGATGCCTACTCCGGTTATAACCAAATCATGATGCATGAGCCGGATCAAGAGGATACAAGCTTTATCACAGATGTTGGACTTTATTGCTACAGAGTTATGCCCTTCGGATTGAAAAACGCAGGGGCAACCTACCAAAGACTTGTTAATGCTATGTTCAAACCGCAATTGGGCAAAACTATGGAAGTCTACGTCGACGACATGTTAGTGAAGTCCAGGAAAGCAGTGGATCACATTGAACACTTAGCAGAAATGTTCGCAGTCCTCCGGAAATACAGAATGAAACTTAACCCTCTGAAATGTACATTTGGGGTCGAATCCGGAAAGTTCTTAGGTTTTATTGTCAGTGCTAGGGGCATAGAGGCTAGCCCAGCTCAAATTACTGCCTTAAAAGAAGTTAAAGCTCCTAGAACGAAGAAGGAATTGCAAAGTCTCAACGGAAAGGTCGCCGCTTTGAATCGGTTCATTTCCAAAGCTACTGATAAATGCATCCCGTTCTTCGATGCCCTGAAAAAAGGAAAGAAGAACTTTGAATGGACTCCCGAATGCCAAAAAGCTTTTGAAGAGTTGATCCGTCATATGGAAACGCCTCCGATACTTTCTAGGCCAGGCAATGGTGAGGATCTTCTTATATACTTGGCAGTATCATCTCATGCTCTAAGTGCAGCGCTGATACGGGAAGACAAAAGGATTCAACATCCAGTTTACTATATCAGCAAAAGACTCACTGGGGCAGAGCTGAATTACTCCAAGTTGGAAAAACTCGCCTATTGCCTACTAGTTGCATCGAGGAAACTGAGGCAATATTTCCAAGCTCATCCTATCAAAGTACTCACTGATCAGCCTCTAAAGCAAGTCCTATTTCGCCCTGAAACTTCGGGTCGTCTTCTAAAATGGAACATTGAACTTAGTCAATATGACATCACCTATCACCCCCGAAAAGCAATCAACGGACAAGCTTTAGCTGATTTCATTGCAGAATTCACAGAGAAAGATAATGGTGAGGAAAAAGCGGTCAATGATTCTCCAATCCAGTGGAAGATGTATGTTGATGGCGCAAGAAATGACAACTGTTCTGGAGCCGGAGTGGTACTTGAAACTCCTGAAGGTCGATCATTATTTTATGCACTAAGACTGGAATTTCCTTCAACAAACAATGAAGCAGAATATGAAGCTCTTATTGCAGGTCTGAGAATCGCTAAAGAGCTGAACATTCAAGCATTACAAATTTTCAGTGATTCTCAGCTCATTGTATGCCAAGTCAAGAAAGAATTTCAAGCAAAAGGTGGAAATTTGCCTTCCTACTTGTCAAAGGCTTGGGAACTCCTATGTGAACTCGGTCACTATTCAATAAGCCACATTCCTCGGGAAGAGAATGTGAAGGCAGATTCCCTCGCAAAGTATTCAAGTTCTGGTGAAGCTCAACTATTGGGATTGGTCCCTGTAGAAGTCCTTTCAGCGCCAAGTATAGACGAGATGGATATAGACTGGATTGTGAATGTATCTCAAGAACAAGAGTCATGGATGACTCCAATACTGGATTACCTACTCAGGGGTTCTCTGCCAGAAAACTCGATAGAAAGACGAAAGCTTCTAAGAAAGGCCTCTCGCTATGTAATTCAGGATGGCCGATTATACAGACGGGGATTCTCAATGCCATTGCTTCGATGTGTATCCCGGGAAGAATCCAAAACAATCCTAGCTGAAGTGCATGGAGGAGAATGCGGTGATCATTCAGGTGGTCAAACACTAGCAAAGAAAATTCTCCGATACGGATATTTTTGGCCAGAAATTAATCGGGATGCCACAGATTACTCCCAAAAATGTGACAAGTGCCAAAGATATGCCAAAATTCCTAGAGCACCTTCTACCGAACTCACACAGATGGTCAGTCCATGGCCATTTGCAATTTGGGGAATGGATCTCATCGGGCCGCTACCAACTGCTAAATCAGGAATTAAATATGCTATTGTTGCAGTTGATTATTTTACTAAGTGGGCTGAAGCTGAACCATTGGCTACTATCACTTCTAAGAAAATGATAAGCTTTGTGACCAAGAATATCATTTGCAGATACGGTGTGCCTCAGAAAATAATCACAGACAATGGTACTCAGTTTGAAAGCGAGGAATTCCAGGATTTTTGTAAACGATTCAAAATCCAGAAAAGCTTTTCGGCAGTAGCTCATCCGCAGGCAAACGGGCAAGTGGAAGCAGTGAACAAGATCATCAAATCAACCATCAAAAAGCAACTCGAAAAAGCAAAAGGTGGTTGGGTCGATAAACTACCACTTGCACTATGGGCATACAGAACTACTCACAAAACTGCAACTGGGCATACTCCTTTTTCGTTAGCATACGGATCGGAAGCAATGATCCCGGTTGAAACAGAGGTCCCTTCACACAGAAGAATCCATTTCAATCAAGCGGAAAATGAAAAGCTGCAACTTGAAGCGCTGGATCTCCTTGATGAAAAAAGAGATGAAGCTAACCTCAGAGTTGCAGCTCATCAGCAAAGGATAGCCAGACATTTCAATTCCAAAGTTCGTCAACGCAGCTTTGAAATTGGAGATCTAGTCCTGAAAAGAATTATGACCGCGACAGGTGTGTTTGGGCCAAATTGGGAAGGACCATATGTAGTAGGTCAGAAGCTTCTTGACGGCACATTCAAGCTCACCACTGTTGATGGAGAGCAAATTCCAAGGGCATGGAACAGCAACCACTTGCGTCCATACTTTACTTGAAAATTTTGTTGAAAAATTGTAAAAAGAATTATGGATGTATGATTCTTGTAGTTGAAAGCAATTGTGAAACTGATGCAAGTAAATAATGAAAAAAAAAATATAAAGTGGATGTAGGCCCAATTTCATGGCCGAACCACTATAAATCTTGTGTTCCTTATTATCATTATATGTTTGCTTTGTTTTCGATATAAAAATACATAAGATGTATTGCTAAAATGTCAATTTAAATTTTTGCAGACCATGGAAATAAAACTTGCGCATAATAAGACTGAGCGATTCTCACCATCATTCAACAAACAAATTCCAAGTCACAAAGACCCCGAATTCAAATCCTAGATAGGAAATACTTCAATTGAACGGCTAATGATTTCGATAGAAACGAGCCCTTGCTGATAAATTGAGATCGTTTGAACAAACAAACATCCAATTAGGAAGCTAGTGCCCGTTCTCACGAACTTGCCTGGCAATGAAGTACACTTCCTTGGATTAAACAAGCCACTTGTGAGAGAAAGGGGAATGAAAACTTGAAAAGAAAAAAAAAAGAGGATCGCTGAAAAGGCATAAGCAAGTGAACAGAGGAACAACCAAAGCTACCATCAGCGGCACAAGTCCTCTTCGGAGGCGCAACTCTTCGAAGGATAAAAGACCTCTAATGGGTCATACGCCACAAAAAAGAAAGTTCTCTACTCAACAAAAAAGATTGGAGGAGTCATGACCCTCCAACCATGAGAGAGTAACTTCCAGGCGATGAAAACCCTCTCTGAGGCACATTTCACCAGGAGTTGAAGTGTTATAACCGCTCTTCGGGATTTCACTTCACCAGAGTTGAAATGTAAACAAAATAAAAGCCCTCTTCGGAGGCCCATTTCACCAGGAGTTGAAGTGTTATAACCGCTCTTCGGGATTTCACTTCACCAGAGTTGAAATGTAAACAAAATAAAAGCCCTCTTCGGAGGCCCATTTCACCAGGAGTTGAAGTGTTATAACCGCTCTTCGGGATTTCACTTCACCAGAGTTGAAATGTAAACAAAATAAAAGCCCTCTTCGGAGGCCCATTTCACCAGGAGTTGAAGTGTTATAACCGCTCTTCGGGATTTCACTTCACCAGAGTTGAAATGTAAACAAAATAAAAGCCCTCTTCGGAGGCACATTTCGCCAGGAGTTGAAGTGTAGCAACCGCTCTTCGGAATTTCACTTCACCAAAGTTGAAATGCAAAAAAACAAAGACCTTCTTGAAAGCACGCGTTTCACCGAGATTGAAATAAAACTTCCAAGTGTTGAAACGTGAAAAGGCTTTCTTCAAAGGCACAACTCTTTGGGGGTACACGTTTCACCAAGATTGAAATAAAACTTCCAAGTGTTGAAACGTGAAAAATCCCTCCTCAGAGGTACAACTTTCTATATATATAAAAAAAATCCTCATCAAAAGCGTACTTTAACTTTCAAAGGAAAAAGTAATTTGCCTACTATGGAAAATGATCGTAAAAAAAAAAAAAAAAAAAAAAAAAAGGAAGTTAAAGTACCCTTCAGAGGTCCGCTTTACCACATAGAGGAATTCGCTTGGTAAAATATGCACATAAGCAAAAGGAAAAAGTGATTTCTTCGTACGACAAAGCGTAAAAACTTATACGAAGGGAGTTGTACTCTATAAAAAATTTCTTTAAAGAATAAAATAATTATTCTTTAACAAATAAGAGTGCAAGTCCCCTCGAAGTATAAAATATTGTAGCAAGCTTAAGGTATGGGGGCAACATGGTATAGTAGCATAGCTGCATCAGTAAAGTAATACTCAAACAACATACCATAAGCCCGCTGCAATATCGTGTAAATAAACTTGTGCAAGAAATAAAATAAATAGTAAATGCATTCTCAAATTCAAACAGAAGTTTGTACAAACGAAGAATCATTTTATTCAATTGTAATGCAGATACAGGTTTTCAAAATAAAAGCGGGGGCCGGTACCCGCACAACTCTCGGCCAGTTCATACAAAAGGCAAAAAGCTAAAATCTTCACTTCTTCTTCCCTCCTTTGGACCCTTTACTCGGTCGAATAACCAGCTTTTCAGGACGGCCAGTGGGTATAAGGGAAGTGGGAGAGGCAGGTGTAACCGGTCCAACTTCCGGCTCCTCTTCAGTGGCAGTGATTTTCTTCCCCCTCCTCTTTGATGTCCCACGCTTCTCCCTCCTCTGTGAGGAAGACTCACTCCCCGGAGTGACAAGTTTTGATAGAACAATGTCGTCAGAAGGAGTCCGTTCCGGGGAAATGTCACCTCCCTCAGGTCTCTCATCTTTCTGCTCTTGCGAAGCGACGGGATCATCCAAGCCGTGAAGAGCCTCTATTTGTTCCTCCTGTGATCCAGGTTGCGAGGCAGAAGGAGGCACCGCCGGAAGAGACGAAGGAAGGATGACCGGAGGAGTAGAAGTTTGAGCAGCGCTTGGTACTCTCTCTACAGAAGAAAAAAGGTTAAAGTCAGTAAAAAGAGGAGATGAGGGTTCACCAATGAAGTCAGTAAAGAGAGGAGATGAAGGCTCGTCAAGGTTGAGAAAATAGCCAAGGAGCTCGTGAAACTCGTGTGAAATAAGCGAGTAACCAGCTTGAGCAGAATTGACAGTAGCGAGATTAACAGTGAAGTTACCTGAAGAAGCTGGTTTCCTGATATCGACTTCATAAGCTTGCGTATCAGCGCTCTCTTCACCCTCGCCTCCACCTTGTGTGCTTGTAATATCAGCGGTAACTTTGGTAGGAGAAGCAAGATGGGAACTGGAACCAATAATGTCGACTTCAGACGAAGAAGGTGGCTGGACTAGAGTAGTTGAAGTGGTTTTCCCCAGCTGATCCCCTTCCGTCACTTCGGTTCTTAGTTTGGCAAGTTGTTCCTTTCCCCTGGCGAGAGCAGCGCGAGCGTCTTCATCAAAATAATGCCTTTCCAGGGCTGACTCCTCATAACCAGCACCTTCAGCACCAAGCATATCGAGGGCGGCCTCCCACACTTCAGCTAAAGTGATCTCGTACTTGGGACCAAGAAAGGCGAGGCTTCCACGCCCCAAGACGCTATGCAAGTAGAAGTCGAATAATGTTGAGCCGAAGCTGTTTTTGGTCGCCTCATGAGATTCTTCGGCTGTGATTTTGCCGGCGACAGCCTCATCGCGCTCCCTTCCAGTTCTGGCAAGCTGAAGCTTGAGCATTTGTATCTCCGCCTCCTGGGAGTTGTTTTTCTTTCGAAGCTCGGCAATATCAGAGACATAGCCGTCACTGATTCTTTTTTGTACTTCAAGCCTGTCCTCAGCGTCTCTCTGACTGGCATGAGCATCTCTAACTTGTCTGAGAAGCACTTCTTCTTTTTGAGAGTATGAAGTAGAGGAAGCAGCAAGCTCATCTTTCAACTTCTCAACCTTTGCTTCGAGCTCCTCGTTGTAGGAAGTAATACTTCTCATCTCGGTATCATGCTGCTCAAGGACCTTTTGCCACTCAGCCTTATCGTTTTCCATGGTGAGCATAGCCTCTAAGTTGGCACGGTTAACTCGTTGAAGCTCATCAACAAGCTTCTGCCAGTTTGACATCCTCTCGATATCAAGTTTAACGGCGTCAAGATTTCGTAGCATAGCAGGCTTGTCAATAGGGAATAGGTCGAGATCGAACCTCACACCCTTTAAACACCACTGCGGAAAACGACTTTGTAAAGTGGCTGGGCCCGGTCCCACTTGAAATTTAGGCCTACTTATTATTGTCTGGATGTCCTCCTTCCCAAGAGCAGGAGAGTCAGAAGTAATGTCAAGAGGGGCAGGGGCAGTAGGCTTTTCGGGAATAGCGGAAGCATGTCTCTCACCATGACGGGCTCGTTTGCCTGAATCTTCAGCTACGTGACTTTTTCCTCGGTCGTCGTGAGATTTCCTCTTGTGCGAGTCATCACTCCTCTGCAGAGAATCATGGTGCTCATCCCTATCCCTTCTGTCATGACGCTCTTCTGCATCCCTCCTTTCACGAGCCTTTCGAGCAGCCCTCTCTTCATCAGACTCTCTATAGGAGGGAAAGTAACGCCGATAATCATATTGACCACGCCCCCCATAGCGTTGGAAATCTTGGTAATATGATCTGCCGCGTGTCATTGAAGAATCTGAAATAAGAAAAGATAAGCTTTAGAAGTCTTTAAAGTACAAGAAGATAAGTGCATAAATGTGCTGGAAAATCCTTAGTTGTGTGTGAAGTGCAAGCTACTCGCGTTGGACTAACGAACCACTCCTCTGTTGGGGGGAAGTGATAGATTTCACTGTTGATGACAATTCTTGAGATGAAGGAGTTAGAATCTGTTGGAGGGCAGATGTTGCTTCAATCGTCGGAGGTATAGCTTTACCATGAGCAGGGTCTTCTCTAAAAAGCTCCTGCGAAGTCACTATTATGTCGCTCAACCCCTCGTAAACATCGTCACCATCATGCTTGGTGGGACTTGTTTTCTCAATTCCTACATCAGCTAACCCCCCGAGAGGCCGTGAAGGTTCTTCCTCTTCCTCAATCGGGGCAAGCACCGTCTTACTGGATGACCCCATAATGTCGGTAGAAGTGGAACACTTCACCAATGAAGCTTCAATATTAGACTCTTTTGATGCGAGTTGTTCGACAGTAACCGGGGCGTCAGGAGTTTTCGTCGGAGAATCGGGAACTTCTGTTGGAACTTCATGAGCATGCGTAGAACGAGAAGCGTGTAGAAGCCCGTATTGGTGTAAAAATTCGTCCTTCAGCAGAAAGTTTATGCTCCTTTCTTCCGCAGCCACGGCACTCAACCTCTCGAAAACTTGTTTATGAATCGGATCTCTAGAAGGGAGAGGAAGTGCTAAAAACAGGAAAAGAATGAAATTAGCAGCTGAGAGTTCAGATCTCGAGAAAGTTTCAAAACGGAAAAAGTAGAGACAGGAAATCTTACTTCCCACTCTCCAGATGGCATAAAACCCTGGAGGGCAGCGAACGAAGAAAAACTGATTCAAAAATCCGTGAGCGCTTTCGGAGAGATCAGTAATAAGTTTGCGATTTCGAGCGCTTCTTACAACCACGATGGAGGGATGGTCTTTACTTTTCGTGAATGAGCAAAAATAGCAGATCTCCTCGAAGCTTGGTAACCGATCCAAAACTCTCCTGGATAGAACACATAACCCCATCAGAATGGCGTAGCCATTGGGGTGTAATTGGAATGGAGAGATAGACAACCGAAGCAGGAACTGTTGGAGAAAGTCGTTAAAAGGAGGAATCGCCCCACTTAAGCACATTTGGCGATTGACTGCAACAAAGCCGTAGGGAGGATTGTCAGCAGTGTCATTTGGCCCCGGAAATAAGATGTCGGCATCATCAATGCCAAACTGGACGCGCAGTTGGTTAAATGCCCGCTGATTCAAAGTTGTGGATGTCCTCTCCGGAGGGTTGTCTATAGGGATGGCTACTGGAAAGACATCTTCAGCCTGGTCCATCGGCTCTTCTTGATGAGAGGTCATTCTACACAAGCAACTGGATGTTCAAATGCGAAGGTACACGTTTCCTAAAAGTGTGAAATGTTGTGCAGAACTAATGAAAATAAACAAGTAAATATAACTGAAGTTAAGCTAGTTGGCAGTTGGTTAACTACCAAATTTCAGGACTTATTAACTTAAAAGTTCAGGTGTGGTGTTAGTGCAAACCGGTTAATTTCAGTTGACTGTTTCAATATTGCTTTAGCATTCTACTTGGATTTGTTGATTTAGAGCACTTCTTTCACATAATTTGTTTAAATTGATTATCTGCTATAAGCTAATCTGTCATTTGATGTGGGCAGTCAATGGCAGTATATTCGTCCCAATTTTCTGTAAATATTGTGTTGGACAGATTGTTAGCCTGCAAGTCAAGGTAACCCGTCAATGAACGCAATAGGGTTCAACGGTTCAAAGACCATGTAATGGTTCAAAGTTCGAACAAAATCCATACAAGTCCTAACTCATCAACGACTCAAGAATCTTTCCTACGAGTTAAGAGCTTTGAGTCATAAGTCATAAAAACAGTGGGAAAATCTCCAAGTCCTATCTCGGGCACGACTTACGGCTTTAGTCATGGTGTACGTTAGGTCGGTTCATGGTTAAGTCGCAAGAAGCAGCTCAGAATGGAAAATAGCCAAGTGCTGAGTCGTTCACGACTCAAGGCTTAAGTCGTGCATGGCTTAAAGAATAGGTCGTGTAACAAATTCAAAGGACTGGGTCGCTCGTACAACCGAAGCGGTAAGTCGTCAGACAACCAATACAACCTAAAATCTAAGCCGTGTGCAATTGAGATTGCGGAAAATCCTTAAGTCGGAAGATCCAAAAGACGATAAAGTCGTGAAGTAGGTCTGGAATGCAAACTCCTCAACTAAGCCTATTACTCATTTATCCCACCAGTTTATCAAACGCCGATCCAAAACTGTTATGAAGCTGCCACGAATCAAGGGCGATGCTATAATCTAGAGGATCACAACAACAACGTAGCCAACAATGATCAGAATCGTTCACAACTCAAATCAAAGCCCAAGTGAGACATGCGGCGGTGATTTGGGAACAGGAAGCGAAAATTTGTGCCTTAGCAATGGACGTTGTTGGATTGAAGTTCGAAATCACTTACGCAATGTAGTGGAAAGGATGGATTGATGATCAGCTAACTTGGATTCGCCTTCGAAAGGTTGAAAGGTCTCTAATGGCAGATGCGGCTCTGGGATAAGTAATAAGAAGTGAGAAAGAGGAGAAGCGACTCAAGCATTTTTATACCTGGAAATGTTGGGACTCGACTCGGCACGGGTCATGATGAGTCAAAGCACACGACTTACGACTTAAGCGTGTGCTTCGAGGGGCAAATGTTAACCCCGTTCCAGCATACGAGCTAAAAGGCCTACGAGTTAGAGGCGTCAACGGGTTAAGACTTGAAACGACCTACGACTTAAGGTGCCTAACGACTTAGGAGACCTCACGACTTAAGGAAAGGACCGACTCAAAGAATCCCCGACTCAACTAGTAGCGACTCAATGATACAGGCCGACTCATTAAGCTGCCGACTCAAGAAACCTCACGATTCATTCTATCACCAACTCATCTGACCTGGCTCCGACTCATCAAAGACCGACTCATTTGGTCGCGACTCATCCATTCGAGGCCCTTAAGTATTCCATTGGGTTTACGACTCAGGAGATGAACGGTTCATAAAACCTTACGACTCAAGTTCATTAACGACTCAACGACCCAAGGAGAGATCCGAGTCATAAAACCTTATGGCTCAAAAGACTTACGACTTAAGGAGTCTATGACCTAAGGCAGCTACGACTCAAAAGATAGGTCAATTCACGACACACGACTCAGAGACAAGCTCAGAATCATGCTGCAAGGGGATGACTCGTTGATGACTTACGACTTAAGATGAGTCGTACATGATGACTCGTTGATGACTCAACCTGAAGCTGCTGTGTAGAAGACCAGGGTCGCCTCATCTTAGACGGCAACTTTTAACTCGCAGACGACTCACGATGAGTCGGCCACGACTCACGACTCATGATGAGTCGGTCACGACTCATGACTTGAAAGTTCCAGCCTAAAAATTTGCCTATAAATACATGGCCACATTCAATGTGGAGGGGACCTTTTTTGGGCTAATTCTCGAAGCACCGTTACTCTGCCATTTTCTCAACTCAAGCAGCACTCCAAGCACTCCAAACTCCAAGGACGCTATTACACACTTCAAAGAAGAATCACAATCATTCAAGATGAATTCGAAAGATTATTCTTCATGGGAGTTTGAACTATTTGTCTGAAGTTAATTGTAATTGAAGAAAGTGATATAAATTGTACTCATATCAGCAATAAAGAGAATCTAAGTGGACGTAGGCCTGATTTTGGGCCGAACCACTATAAAACTTGTGTTTTACTGCTTTTCTGCAATCTCCTTACTTATAATTCTTTCCCGATCTATCGGGTGGTGCTTTCACAAATACACTTCACACACCGGGGTGTTAGCGTTCAAATTTAAGCGTTAACACTATATAAAGGGGACCGAAAAATAAATAGTAAGCACTAGCTTCTCTCCATTCTTCTCACTTTAAATTGCCATTATATATTTCTCTACCTTTTGAATTCACTCAAATTAAATCTCTATTTCACTACATTTATTTTCTATAATCTACCCACTGTTTTGCAAGTATTCTCTCACTAAATCAAAGATCAAAGCGAAATAAAAGGGCTATAGGATATCTTGTATTCAAGTTACAACTATTTGTATTTGGAATCAAAAACTCTCTATCATTATTTCTATGGTGTGCTCGTTGCCCATCTAGATGAAGTGGGTGATCCTGTTGCCCAGTTAAATCCAGAAAGTTTACCCCAAGCTCGAAAAGTCATAAGGGTGTATCTTATTGCCTTGAACTCAATTTTTTTCTCTTGTTTGCTTGCTACCTGATTAAAATAGGCATTTGAAAGGAAATCTATACATGACTGAATGTAGGATTGACCAATCCAAACTAGTATAAACTCTTGATGTCATATCTCTTACTTTTACTTTAGTTTTACTACATTTATTTCAACCCACGTCTACCTAGTAAAATATATCTATATTAATTATCTATGTTTTGATTTAAATCTCGAAACAATTTAGATAAGTTCTAGATAAGTTATAATAAACTATTCACCTTCCAATTTTGTTAAAGTTACCTTAAGATCCAGTCACACTAGTATGATTTATACTACAACACTTCCTACAGTTACTTTTTGAGTGATGATCACGTTCTTCTTCGATAATTATGATCCTCTCCCCTTCGCTGTTGTTAGTGATGATCATGTTCTTCTTCAGCATTTACGACCCACTCCTTATTACTTTATAAGTATTCATATATTATAATGACCTCTCCTTTTCACTATCTATGTGATAAGCACGTTCGTGTTCATGAACAGTCTCTTGTTATGGTTGTAGGTCAATTAACAAATTGTGATAATCAACTACTAGCTAAGTTATTTGAAGTCCTACACCATCGGTTTCATTAATTAATTGAAGATTGGATATTCACCAATCTTAATCATCAGTAAAATTATTCATATCAGTTGTTGTTTCCTTTGTATCATTTGTAGTTTCTTCTTTCGTTGATGCTCGAATTGGTGTATTTTATTCACTAACTTTAATTTTTTCTTATGATTATACATGAACAAAATCGTATATATCTATGTACTACTTATATTTTCCAATAAGAGAAAATATTTTTGAAACCATTATTTAGTTTCCCTATAATGCCTTCAAATGGAATTAACCAAGTTCATTAATATGAGTATGAAATTTGACTTCATGCTTACCCTCTTATGCATCAATCAAAGACACAAATTCTGTAAGCTTGTTATCCGGACTGCGTCTTTATCATTTCCTAATGAGCCACCTTTAGAACCATCAACCTGTTGCAACAGGGCCAGTCGAAAGTGGATTAAATAGGCATTTTTTTTAAAAAATTCCATTCAATCTTTGTTGAATTTATGTAATCTAAATGTATTATAAAGCCAAATTAAATATTTTAAATAGAAACTTTATTTTAATTAATATGTCTAAAAATGGTTTACCTATTTAAATTCAATTATATGTGTGTAGCGAATACACCAATGCGTGTAATATTCATTGGTTAAATTTAATTTATAGAATAAAACCTTAATCGAGGGAAGATTTTTCTTTAAATGAAGAAAGAAAATTTTCATTTCTCTTTCTATTTAAATTAACCGATATACTAAATGTATAAATGAGCAGTTTATACAAAAAGTAATTTGTAAGTTTATTTTTATATTCATTATTATATATTTCATAAGTACAAAAGATTAAGAAGTGTGCATCGTATATGTGAGGGTATGTGGGTGTTGGATTTACACCGCAATAGACTCATTTCCATATTATATATGCCCTTATTTTATAAGGTTTTGAATTGAATAATATAAATAATAAAAGATTTAAAATAGTTTGCAAATATATATATATACACACACACACATATATTACACTTGGTAAACTTACATAATTTGAAATCTAAAATTAACATTAATGAATTTACCTTCAGTTAGAGAAAGATTTAAAATCATGAATTTCATTAATGTGTAAGATCCATCTTACTAATTTGAATGTGTTAATTCAAATATATTTCCATATATATGAAATAGCCTGAGATATTTTAGACATTTAATTGAAATATTAGCGTAAGCATGTAACTATAATATATGCATACAGATTTAGTTGAATTTAAAACAAAAATTTTGAAACCAACATTTAATTCTAAAAAGGAAATAATAAATATGGAATATTGAAGAGTAAATCAAATTTAGAATCGAAATAAATTGGTGTCTTTCACACAAAACTCCATACATCGGTTCAAAATGGACTTAGATAACTTGGACATATATAAGTTCGTGATAAGAATATTCACATCAAAATAACACAGAGAACAATTATAAAATATTATAGGAGTCCGGGGATCTAAAATAATTGGATCGTGATGGACAAATAATAAATAGAGATGAAAAAAGAGGTCGATCTTAATAAAAAATAATAGTAAACATACTTATAATATAGATGGTCTAAAGAGAATTTGAGATGTTATAAGATAAATAATAAAGTTCAAGATATATAGTATAGAATTTAAACATATAAACATGAGAATTATATAGATAAACAAAATATAAATATATTAGGATGTTTCCAAAGTGTCACACCTTGAATAATGAATCGATGATCTTGGACTCATGAATCAACTTCCAAATGTTACTAAGATTAAGCGGGAAAAAACCACCATTAATAAATTAATGGAATTTATATTTGATTTTTGGAAGTTTTTAATCCTAGACCACCATGGAATTTTGTCCATGACTTGATAGGGGGTAGATGCAAAAAATTTGTTAGGAAAGAATGAGAAATGCATGAATAAAAGAGAATATGGTTTAAAGGAAAATACAAACCTTTAAAACATTCCATATTTAATGCTAAATTAAATCCCATCATACTTCTTTTAAGATTTTTAAGTGTTATTGTATAGTTGATATAACTCACAAGAGTTATTAGAAGGAAAAATTCTTTTAGATAACTGAATATCTCAATTTCAAGTATTAAATATCTATTCATCATAAAACCAAAAGAAATAAAACTAAAATTTGTACATCTATCCTCATGGCAAAGCATAGTTTTCATAATATTATACAACAAACTATGTTATTCGCAATTTTGATCAAATTTTAAGGCATAATAAAGGTAACAGTTGTAATATCCCGGAATTTTTAACAATATCAATTTAATAATCTGTATTAAAAATTAAATTGATATTGATATTTTGTTAATAATAATTCAAATTGGTTTAATAATCTTCCTTAATAAATATTTAAATTTGTTATTTTATCTTTTGAAAATAATAAAATTGGTTTCTATTTACAATACAAATATATGATTTATATTTTAAATAAATTAGCATTTGTTTTAATTTTAATGAATAAAACATATTTTTCTAACTTTAATATTTGTAGTAATTTGAAAATTTGTTTTAATTTAATATTAGTTTTTCAAAGTTATTGAATAAATGATTTTGGTTTAAAATTCTAATATATACATTATAATTGGAAATTTTGATTTTAATTAGTATTGAGTTTTTAAAACCCTTTAATAAATAAATATATAATTTTAAAATTGATAAGAAAATATTAAGTGTTTAAATTAAATTGGCTTGAGTTTTAAATTTAGAATGAACAAACAAAAAGGTTTTATGGCTAAATAAAATAGATATTTTATTGATAAAAATATTATTTCTTTTAGAATGATCTTATTTTAATAATAAGATATTTATAAAAACAATATTAATAGTGTATTGTCTTTATAAACAAGATTTGAATAAAATTTGCAATTGTTATTTCAAATTAAATCTATATGTATAACTTGATTTGAAAATATTTGATTTGGAATTTAATTACAATTTAAATTCCAAAGTATAAATATTAATTGTTTTAAAATTCTATATGTATAAGTTTATTTATAAACATGGTTTGTTTTTATTTCATTTATAAATTTATACACATATTCAAATATAAAATAATAACTTAAAATTAGGCTAACATACACATTAGTTTGTAAATCAAGTATTAAATATTCTAAAGAAAACAAGTGTTTCATTCTTTAACATTCATTTAACATGTGTTTAAAAATTAACATAACAATTTGACAAGTGTATAAAATTTGGACAAATGCAAATCATTGTTTTAATTTTTCTATTATTTGATAAATCTGAAAATACATTTCTATAAACTTGCATTTTCTTTCATATATGTTTTTCCATTTCTTTGATCAAAAAGAGAAAACTTCAAAGACTCTTCAAAAATCAAAATCATCTACATATTAACAATCAAAGCCTGCATATTCAAAACCATGCTCAAATCTGCATACACAAATTCATCAAAATCAAATCTGCATTTCCTCAAAATCCAGAAATCTGCATATTCAACCATAACTCAAAATCAAAACCTCTTTTATCATGAAGGTCCGCACTTCCTCAAATTCAAACATCAATCTGCCATCAAATTCCTCTTTAAAAAAAAGACATGCATTCTGTTTTTAAACCTGGAAATCAAATTAACTCTGCATGCATTTGGAAAATTAGCAACTGCATCTACTCTCTGCATAACTTCAGATGTGAAGCTTGTCAAAAGCATCTTCATGCAAAAATTTGTAGTCAGGAATCATGAGCATTTCAACATAATTGCAACTCAGATTTTAAACACAAAGATCCTACCTGCATATTTTTATTTCTGCAAATTTCAAAAAGGGAAACCGAGCTCTGCATTTAAAGGTGAGTAACTTTAAATCTAAAAAAAATTAAAATAGGTTGCATGTTAAATATTGGAAATAATTTAGTAATGTTTGTGTGATTATAAAAGTCGGTTGTAATTATGTTGTGTATGCATGTTGTTTGAGCATCTGCTGTGTTCCCAGATCAATATCTAACCTCTGCAATTTTAACATCAAAGCTCTGCATTTAAAAAAATGTGAGTAACTTTTAACTTTAAAATCTTAAAATAGGTTGCATTCTAGTTTATTAAAAATGGAATAGCTATTTTATTATGTTATAGATAACTGTTGATATGAATAAAAATGATGTGCATGTTGTTTCTTTTCCAATTGCCTGTTCTTCTTCTTTTTGATATTCTAGGCACCCACAATTTTATTTGAATACTTACCACTTAATTTATTTCCAGATATATGAAAATTATAAAGCAAAGTTGTTATTTTCTTAAGCTAATATTAAAAAAAATCAAGAAAGAAAATATGGGTATTGACCATAGAACATAAGGAAACATCATGCATGTTTATTTTTATCAAAACCCAATCATATTAATATTGAAATCCAGTTTCATAAACTAAAAACATTTACTGGAACTTGAGTTTTAAATCAAGTATTAGGATTTTTAGAGTTTAGTTTAAGTAGAAGTTAGTACTTGAACTGAAAATGGAATTTGTGCAATTTCTTGTGATCTAGGACTTGAGTAAGTCTAGGGATTCTTCTGAGTGGTGAAGTAGGTATAGGAGATTCTGAAAAAAATCAGCGAAGAGACTGAATTTTGTTAAATTGGGTGCAATTTTGAAATTTAGTATTAAACCCTAGTGTTTGATGAGTTTCATGAATTGGATCAGATCGGGATGAAGGTTGGATCAAGTGTTTTGATATTTGGGGATTGTGTAGTTGAAGTGTGAAGGAGTTCGAGGCCGGAGTGGGTGGACCTCAGATGGTCGAAATGACGAATATTCGCCGTTGAGAGGTTTTGAGCAGAAACATGTAACATTTTCCAGGTTTTGAATTGGGGGAATGGAATTTGATTTGTTGAATAATTGTTCGATCTGACGTTCGCATATGGTTGTAGGAGTGTTGCGGGGAGTATTACAATCATCTCTGATGATTAGGGTAGGTGGTGCTCGCCGTGCATATGCACGACGATGAGTTTTCTGGTGAACTGTTTTGGGTTGGGTTGTTACAGGGGAGATGTGGGGAAGGTTTGAGTTTGGCTCGAAGTAAGTAGGAAGAGGACCCGAAGTAGTCAGGCTTGGAACTTGAAGTAATATTAGGGGATTCTCGGGTTTTACTCTGTGTTTTACAGGTTGCAGAAACCTGTAGTTAAGGTTTTAATATTTTTTTAAAATCTGGAATGTATGGTTAAAGAAAGTTTAAATTCATGTTCTAAATCCAAAATTTGAATTTTTGAATTTAAGTCAAATTTAAAATCTCAAATTTTTAAATAAAAATAAAATTTTAAATTTAAACTTAAGTACTACTTTATTATGGTTTGGACTTTTAAAAATGAAGCTTTTAAAATATGAGTAAGATTTGAAGTTTATTTAAATCTGGAAATCTTGAATTTAAAAATGAACTTCAGTTTTTTAAATTTTAAAGAAGGTTTAAATTTGAAGTTTTAAAACTAAATGTAAATTGGAGTTATTAAAATTTTGAAATGAATTTAACTTTAAAATTTTATAGCACTTGTTTGTTTGTCTTGCAATTTAAAAAGTTTTAAATTATTTAACTTTAATAAGTTTAAATTTGTTCTTATTTTAAACTTGTATTTAAAATGGAATATAAAGGTAATTTTAAAAAATACTTTATTTTAAATAAAATTTGTTTTAAAAACAAAATTTAGAAATGTTTTATCTTAAATTAATTAAGATAGATGTTTTGAAAATTTATTTAATTGATAAGGTAATTAAGGAATAGTTAGTTAGTTTAATTAATTATTGATTAAGGTTAAATAAATATTGATTAATGATAAATCAATTTAAAATTAAGATCATTAATTAGATTTTTAAATTAATGATTAAGGAATTATTAATTATGTAATCAAGTTTTAAATCAAGGTTAATTTATTAAATAATTAACTTTGATTAATGGATAATAAAAAATTATTTAATTTGTGATTAATCTTAGTTAATTACTTAAAGAATAATTAAAGAATGGTTAATGAAGGTCATTAACAGGATTATTCAACAATTAATTAATGTGGTTAATATTTTATAATTAATTAGATTAATTTATTTAATAATAATCATTCGTGAATAGTGTGAGTATAATTACTGTATGAAGTAATTAATAAATTAATTACTTAATGTAATTAATTTAGTTAAATATGATTGTTTAATTTAATTAATTAAATTTAATTAATTTTAAACACTTGAGTTTTAAAGATAATTACTGTATGTAATTAATGGATTGAAAATTTCTTAGTTAAGTAATTGATTAATAATTACATGTTGTAATTAAGTGGAGATGTTTAAGAATGAGGTAGTTTGGGTTAATTATTTAGTAATTAATCGGGGAATTAAAAAAGAAATTAATTAAAGGGTAATTAATTTGTTTTAATATAGTAATTAAGTTAGTTAATTACTGAAAGTAATTAATATGGGATTATTAATAATTATAAGTAAATTACTTAAGGTAATTAATTTAGGAAGATAATTAATTAAGTAAAATTAAGGCCATTAATTATTATAATTAATGATGTAATTAAAATTATTAATTATGATTAATTAATAAATGTTAAATAATTAAAGGAAATTAATTAATGTAATTAATTAAGGATTAGGGTAATTAATTAGAGTTAATTAATTAATGAAGTAATTAAAGGTTAATTACTGTTTGGTTAAGAATAATTAATTTGAGAAATTAATTAAGGATAATTACATAAATGTAATTAAGGATAATTAATCAAGAGTGATTAATTAAGGTGATAAATAATGAAGGATTAATTAATTAATTGTAATTAGTTAAATGATTGGGTAAGCAAGATTTATATAAATGAAGTAATTAATTTAATTTATTTTAAATTAATTAAAGATGAAGTAATTAATTTAATTCACTTTAAATTGATTAGAGATAGAGATGGTTAATTTAATTCATTTTAAATTAATTATATTGCGATGAAATAAATTATTGCATATGTATGTATGGATGATATTGATTGTCTTGGATGTTTTGAGATCTTAGTAATGAGATAAGTAATGTTGTGTGGTATGAGTGCTTGGATTGCATTGTGATGATAACATAGATTATCTTTTGTAATGGTAATATATGGATTATCTATTTTGATATTGATAATGTGGATTACCTGTTATTTGATAATGTTGATTATCAATTGTGATTTGTGAGTTATCTATCTATGTGAGTATAGATACCGTATTGAATTGTTTTAAACCTTAAACAACTTAGACCTAAAAGATACGCTTTGGATTTCGATGAGACCGGGATCGGGTTTTCATATTTGGATATCCAAAAACCACATCGATCCAAATTAACATTAGGGTGTGAATCAAAGTGGAGCTTTGTGAAGACTCGAGGTGTAAGGACTATAAGTCAATATAACTCTGTGGGTGATTCCGTAATGAGTTTGACGGAATAGTACTTACAGATTCGAGATGGTGGTTCAGAGTGCAAGGTTTATCGTCGTTAACTCTGAGGGTGATTCCAAAATGAGTGTAACGAGATAATGCCTTCGGTTTCGTTCGAACCCGGAACAAACTTGTATGGATTGAATGCTTTCAGCACATCGTCAGGTGGACGATGAGCATTCAAAGATGATATATCCTATAAAGGTAATCGTAACCTCAAGCCTCATCAACCAGGAATGGCTAAAACAGCGGAGGTGCAGCAAGGCTTCGTGGGTAGCCCCCACTTGAGAGCAAGATTTACCCCTCTCTAGAGGTCCCTTTATATTCGGCTGTGTGGGTGGTTGCTCGCTACAACCACGGGGTTGTCCTGTTCGGAACTGTTCAGCAGGGAATGGGTCCGACTTTGTGTTGCAGTGGAGCGGGCGTACTCCTCGGTTCGTTGATCTAGGACACGTACTGTGACGGGCGATACCCCAGTTGCCCTGCCATTGTATGGAATCCAAAATCCAATAAGTGCCAACAATTTTGATTGTTTTACCCACTTTTGTGGCTAGTAGCTGGAATTTAATGATTGTAACAATTTCGGCTATTTCATATTTATTTGAAAACCCTAGACCTATTATAATATCATCGGATTTCCTATCAAATGTTTTGTTTAGCGTAAGGTAGAAACTTTTCCATGTTTATGTGTGGGAAGTCTTACGTGATACCTTTCTTTTCAAAGGGTTTTTAAAAGTTAAGCAACTATAACATGTTACTCACACCAGACCCATGTCTGACCCAGAGTCTATTTTCTGTTTTTCTTAAACTCTTGGGTACTCAAATTTTTACGAGTAGCCAAGGGATTCAGGTTAGGATTCAGGTTAGCTTTGATGAATTATGGAGGAGCAATGGACCAGGAGGCTTCTGCATATATATATATATATATATATATATATATATATATATATATATATATATATATATATATAGTTTCCGCTGTGTAGATTTCTCTGAGTTTTTCTTATGTGTTATATTGAGTTGTATAACTAGACATGTGTTTATAACTGTCAGTATGTGATGTATATCTGTGTAACTCTGGTAATGGTTGTAAACTGTGTAATGTTTATGTTATTAATATAATTTTTTCATTCCGTTGTTTAGATTCTGATGTTGTTTCTTCTTCTCTTTTTTCTTTTCTCTTTTCTATCCCTTTCTTTCTTAAAAATGATGCGATTTTCTGTGGTAAGAAAGTCGGATCGTTTCAGTTGGTATCAGAGCATTAGGTTGAGTGAATACCTAGGCTCTGTAGTAGTGTCTTTCTTGAGAGAGCGTATTTGTAATTTTAAATATATATTTATTTATTTCTACCTATCTGTTGGGTTACCTATTCAGGTTTTCCAATATAAGTTATAAAGGTAGATGGGGTAGTAGTGTGTGTGACACGACTACCATTGATCGGTGTTTGAATGTTTGAGGTTGGAAGTGTATCTGTCGAGACTGTAGATCTAATACTGTCTCGAGTGAGTTCTATAGTGATGAAGGATTTCATTGATCTCTGAAGGAAACCTGTTAAGGTTCAGAGTCTATGTTGAAGTTGAATGAGTAGAGTTTGAATCCGTTGGTTGAGCAGAAGTGAGTAATGTATTTTGATACCTCAGGAAGTAGTAGCTGCGTGATGAGATGCAGTGACCATGGATGTCCCCGAAGATGTTTTCTTAGGAACAAGTTAAGGAGGTGAGTCTGCTTCAGTGTTGTGGCTGTGTTCAGCCGGTGTTTCTGTTGCTTTGGAGTCCGAGTTTCTCGAAGAGCTTTGATTCAGAAATCTTTGGCATCTGTGGCAGCAGTGCAGCTTGGAATGTTCTAGGTATTGGAAAGAGATCTTTTGGCTTAGCAGTTTTTCTGGAAGTGGAGTTCAGAAGCAGTTAAGTGGACCCGTTTCTTCGATGGGTTGACTAGTTAAGTGTAAGCTGTTCTGTTTGGTAAAGGGAGAACAGTTTTCCTTGGATTTGGTTTGGGTGAATCGCAAAAGTGACTGGCGATTGTTTGAGAGTTTTCTTGGGTTATCTGAGTTTTTCTAAATGTTTTCAGAGAAGTCAGAGTTTTGTTCGCATCTAGAGATTGAGCATTCTTATCGTCTGAAATTCTAGGAGTGGTACCGGTGGTTCATCTTAATAGTAGAAGGATGGTTCCAGGGAGATTGTGTTGGTGTAGCAGCGCAGAGTTTTGGAGGAACTTCTGAATTTTTCTTATGGATTTGTTGAACCATATCTCTGAGGTTTGTTGTTGGGTTGTGCTCGTGTTCTTCTTCGGCATTTTCTTCTACTTCAGATCAGAGGTATGCAACGGAAACAATTTTGAAGTGTATATGCTTTTCTTTTCCGGACAAAAGAGTTGTTGTCTTCTGATGTTTCAAGAGTTGGATTTGATTCTGGTTGATCTTGAGGAGATCATTTTGTTGAGTTGATTGGTCTAGTTGGTTTTTAGAAGCATCAGCAAGGGATGAGCTAATCAGTAAGGTTGTGGGCTGCCCAGGATCGTTTGAAGAGTTTTTTGGATAAGAGACGAAGGAATTTGGCTTCTGAAGTCGGAGATTTGATTTTGGATAAGTTTTCTCCAATAAAAAGTGGGTTATAAGATTGGATAAGGCTGAGAAGGTAGTTCTGAAGTGTTTTGGATCTTTTCTGTGATCTTGGAGAATAAGTGTTTGATCTACAGGATTGGATTGCCAGTTTGGATAACTGGGATTCGATGAGTTTCACATATCTCTGAGGGAATACGTGTATGATCTATCCCTGGTTTTGGAACCAGCAGTTCTGGAATTTTGGTTGTTGAGTCAGACTCGTCTGTAGTCTAATCTCTTGTCAAGTGTATAGGTATAGATGAATATGAGTTTTTATAGCTTCATAGTATTTGTAGTTTGGATTCTCTAGAGCGAGTATCCCGATATATATATATATATATATATATATATATATATATATATATATATATATATATAGACACACACACACTTAGGGAAACACGAAGAAATTTTATCCAGAATTTGTCCGGATAATTAGATTTGTTTGACTGGTTGAATTGGTTGTTTTGATTGTTAGCATATGTTTGATATATGTTTGTGTTTAAAAATAAATCTTTGATAAGATTATTAAATTACCTTTGTTTTAAATTTCAGGGACGAAATTCTTTTAAGGGGAAGGATTGTAATATGCCAGAATTTTAACAATATCAATTTAATGATCTGTATTAAAAATTAAATTGATATTGATATTTTATTAATAATAATTCAAATTGGTTTAATAATCTTCTTTAATAAATATTTAAATTGGTTATTTTATGTGTTGAAAATAATAAAACTGGTTTCTATTTACAATACAAATATATGAATTATATTTTAAATAGATTAGAATTTGTTTTAATTTTAATAAATAAAGCATATTTTTCTAACTCTAATATTTGTAGTAATTTGAAATTTTGTTTTTATTTAATATTAGTTTTTTAAAGTTATTAAATAAATGATTTTGGTTTAAAATTCTAATATATACATTATAATTTGGAAATTTTGATTTTAATTAGTATTGAGTTTTTAAAACCCTTTAATAAATAAGTATATGATTTTAAAATTGATAAGAAAAATATTAAGTGTTTAAATTAAATTGGCTTGAGTTTTAAATTTAGAATGAACTAACAAAAAGGTTTTATGGCTAAATAAAATAGATATTTTATTGATAAAAATATTATTTCTTTTAGAATGATCTTATTTTAATAATAAGATATTTATAAAAACAATATTAATAGCGTATTGTCTTTATAAACAGGATTTGAATAAAATTTGCAATTGTTATTTCAAATTTAATCTATATAACTTGATTTGAAAATATTTGATTTTGAATTTAATTTCAATTTAAATTCCAAAGTATAAATATTAATTGCTTTAAACTTCTATATGTATAAGTTTATTTATAAACATGGTTTGTTTTTATTTCATTTATAAATTTATACACATATTCAAATATAAACTAACAACTTAAAATTAGGCTAACATACACATTAGTTTGTAAATCAAGTATTAATTATTTTAAAGAAAACAAGTGTTTCATTCTTTAACATTCATTTAAAATGTGTTTAAAAATTAACATAACAATTTGACAAGTGTATAAAATTTGGACAAGTGTAAATCATTGTTTTAATTTTTCTTTTATTTGATAAATCTGAAAATACATTTCTATAAACTTGCATTTTCTTTCATATATGTATTTCCATTTCTTTGATCAAAAAGAGAAAACTTCAAAAAATCTTTACAAATCAAAATCATCTTCATATTAACAACAAAGCCTGCATATTCAAAACCATGCTCAAATCTGCATACACAAATTCATCAAAATCAAATCTACATTTCCTCAAAATCCAGAAATCTGCATATTAAACCATAACTCAAAATCAAAACCTCTTTTATCATGAAGGTCTGCACTTCCTCAATTCAAACATCAATCAGCCATCAAATTCCTCTTTAAAAAAAAGAAAAAGACATGCATTCTGTTTTTAAACCTGGAAATCAAATTAACTCTGCATGCATTTGGAAAATTAGCAATTGCATCTACTCTCTAGGCAACTTTAGATGTGAAGCTTCTCAAAAGCATCTTCATGCAAGAATTTGTAGTCAGGGATCATGAGCATTTCAACATAATTGCAACTCAGATTTTAAACGCAAAGATCCTGCTTGCATATTTTTATTTCTGCAAATTTCAAAAAGGGAAACAGAGCTCTGCATTTAAAGGTGAGTAACTTTAAATCTAAAAAATATAAAATAGGTTGCATGTTAAATGTTGGACATAATTTAGTAATGTTTGTGTGATTATAAAAGTCAGTTGTAATTATGTTGTGTATGGATGTTGTTTAAGCATCTGCTGTGTTCCCAAATCAATATCTAACCTCTGCATTTTTAACATCAAAGCTCTGCATTTAAACAAATTTGAGTAACTTTTAACTTTAAAATCTTAAAATAGGTTGCATGCTAGTTTATTAAAAATGGAATAGCTATTTTCTTATGTTATAGATAACTTTTGATATGAATAAAAATGATGTGCATGCTGTTTCTTTTCCAATTGCCTGTTCTGCTTCTTTTTGATATTCCAGGCACCCACAATTTTATATTAATACTTACCACTTAATTTATTTCCAGATATATGAAAATTATAAAGCAAAGTTGTTATTTTCTTAAGCTAATATAAAAAAAAATTCAAGAAAGAAAATATGGGTATTGACCATGGAACAGAAGGAAACATCATGCATGTTTATTTTTATCAAAACCCAATCATATTAATATTGAAATCCAGTTTCATAAACTAAAAACATTTACTGGAACTTGATTTTTAAATGAAGTATCAGGATTTTTAGAGTTCAGTTTAAGTAGCAGTTAGTATTTGAACTGAAAATGGAATTTGTGCAATTTCTTGTGATCTATGACTTGAGTAAGTCTAGGGATTCTTCTGAGTGGCGAAGTAGGTATAGGTGATTTTGAAAAAAATCAGAGAAGTGATTGAATTTTGTTAAATTGGATGCAATTTTGAAATTTAGTATTAAACCCTAGTTTTTGATGAGTTTCATGAATTGGGTCAGTTCGAGATGAAGGTTGGATCGAGTGTTTTGATATTTAGGGTGTGTACTTGAAGTGTGAAGGAGTTCGAGGCCGGAGTGGGTGGACCTCAGATGGTCGGAGTGGCGAACATTCGCCGTTGACAGGTTTTGAACAGAAACTTGTAACATTTTCCAGGTTTTGAATTGGGGGAATGGAATTTGATTTGTTGAACAATTGTTCGATCCGACGTTCGCATATGGTTGTAGGAGTGTTGCGGGGAGTATTACAATTATCTTTGATGATTAGGGTAGGCGGTGCTCGCCGTTTATATGCACGGCGATGAGTTTTCTGGTGAACTGTTTTGGGTTGGGTTGTTACAGGGGATATGTGGGGAAGGTTTGAGTTTGGCTTGAAGTAAGTAGGAAGAGGACTCGAAGTAGTCAGGCTTGGAACTCGAAGTAATATTAGGGGATTCTCGGGTTTTACTCTGTGTTTTACAGGTTGCAAAAACCTGTAGTTAAGGTTTTAATTTTTTTTAAAAAAAATCTAGAATGTATGGTTGAGGAAGGTTTAAATTCAAGTGTTAAGTCCTAAGTTTGAATTTTTGAAATTAAGTCAAATTTAAAATCTCAGATTTTTAAAAAGAAATAACATTTTAAATTTAAACTTAAGTACTACTTTATTATGGTTTGGTCTTTTAAAAATGAAGCTTTTAAAATATGAGTAAGATTTAAAGTTTATTTAAATCTGGAAATCTTGAATTTAAAAATGAACTTCAGTTTTTAAATTTTAAAGAAGGTTTAAATCTGAAGTTTTAAGTTATTAAAATTTTGAAATGAATTTAACTTTAAAATTTTATAGCACTTGTTTGTTTGTCTTGCAATTTAAAAAGTTTTAAATTATTTAATTTTAATAAGTTTAAATTTGTTCTTATTTTAAACTTGTATTTAAAATGGAATTTAAAGGTAATTTTCAAAAATACTTTATTTTAAATAAAATTTGTTTTTAAAAAAAAATTTAGAAATGTTTTATCTTAAATTAAGTAAGATAAATGTTTTGAAAATTTATTTAATTAATAAGGTAATTAAGGAATAGTTAGTTAATTTAATTAATTATTGATTAAGGTTAAATAAATATTGATTAATGATAAATCAATTTAAAATTAAGATCTTTAATTAGATTTTTAAATTAATGATTAAGGAATTATTAATTATTTAATCAAGTTTTAAATCAAGGTTAGTTTATTAAATAATTAACTTTGATTAATGGATAATTAAAAATAATTTAATTTTGTGATTAATCTAAGTTAATTACTTAATGAATAATTAAAGAATGGTAAATAAAGGTCATTAACAGGATTATTCAACAATTAATTAATGTGGTTACTATTTTATAATTAATTATATTGATTTATTTAATAATAATCATTCGTGAATAGTGTGAGTATAATTAGTTTATGAAGTAATTAAAAAATTAATTACTTAATATAATTAATTTAGTTAAATATGATTGTTTACTTTAATTAATTAAATTAAATTAATTTTAAACACTTGAGTTTTAAAGATAATTACTGTATGTAATTAATGGATTGAAAATTTCTTAGTTAAGTAAATGATTAATAATTAGAGATTGTAATTAAGTGGAGATGTTTAAGAATGAGGTAATTTGGGTTAATTATTTAGTAATTAATCAGGGAATTAAATAAGAAATTAATTAAAGGATAATTAATTTGTTTTAATATAGTAATTAAGTTAGTTGATTAATGAAAGTAATTAATCTGGGATGATTAATAATTATAAGTTAATTACATAAGGTAATTAATTTAGGAAGATAATTAATTAAGTAAAATTAAAGGCCATTAATTATTATAATTAATGATGTAATTAAAAATGATTAATTATGATTAATTAATCAATGATAAATAATTAAAGGAAATCAATTAATGTAATTAATTAAGGATTAGGGTAATTAATTATAGTTAATTAATTAATTGAAGTAATTAAAGGTTAATTACTATTTGGTTGAGAATAATTAATTTTAGAAATTAATTGAGGATAATTACATAAATGTAATTAAGGATAATTAATCAAGAGCGATTAATTAAGGTGATAAATAATGAAGGATTAATTAATTAATTGTAATTAATTAAATGATTGGGTAAGCAAGATTTATATATATAAAGTAATTAATTTAATTTAATTTAAATTAATTAAAGATGAAGTAATTAATTTAATTCACTTTAAATTGATTAGAGATAGAGATGGTTAATTTAATTCATTTTAAATTAATTATATTGTGATGAAATAAATCATTGCTTATGTATGTATGGATGACATTGATTGTCTTGGATGTTTTGAGATCTCGATAATGAGATAAGTAATGTTGTGTGGTATGAATGCTTGGATTGCATTATGATGATAACGTAGGTTATCTTTTGTGACGGTAATATATGGATTATTTATTTTGATATTGATAATGTGGGTTACCTATTATTTGATAATGTTGATTATCAATTGTGATTTGTGAGTTATCTATCTATGTGAGTATAGATACCGTATTGAATTGTTTTAAACCGTAAACAACTTGGACCTAAAAGACACGTTTTGGATTTCGATGAGACCGAGATTGGGTTTCCATATTTGGATATCCGAAAACCACATCGATCCAAATTAACATTAGGTCGTGAATCAAAGTGGAGCTTTGTGAAGACTCGAGGTGTAAGGACTATAAGTCAGTTGTGGGTGATTCCGTAATGAGTTTGATGGAATAGTACTTATAGATTTGAGATGGTGGTTCAGAGTGCAAGGTTTATCGTCATTAACTTTGAGGGTGATTCCAAAATGAGTGTAACGAGATAATGCCTTCGGTTTCGTTCGAACCTGGAACAAACTTGTATGGATTGAATGCTTTCAGAACATCGTCAGGTGGACGATGAGCATTCCAAGATGATATCTCCTATAAAGGTAATCGTAACCTCCAGCCTCATCAACCGGGAATGGCTAAAACAGGGGAGGTGCAGCAAGGCTTCGTGGGTAGCCCCCACTTGAGAGCAAGATTTACCCCTGTCTAGAGGTCCCTTTATATTCGGCTGTGTGAGCGGTTTCTAGCTAAAACCACGGGGTTGTCTTGTTCAGAACTGTTTAGTAAGGAATGGGTCCGGGTCTGGCTTTGTGTTGCAAGGGAGTGGGCGTACTCCTCGCTACGTTGATCTAGGCCACGTACTGTGACGGGCGGTACCCCAGTAGCCCTGCTATTGTATGGAATCCAAAATCCAATAATTGCCAACAGTTTTGGTTTTATTACCCACTTTTGTGGCTAGTAGCTGAAATTTAATGAATGTAACAATTTTGGCTATTTCATATTTATTTGAAAACCCTAGACCTATTATAATATCATCGGATTTCCTATCAAATGTTTTGGTTAGCGTAAGGTAAAAACTTTTCGATGTTTATGTGTGGGAAGTCTTACGTGATAACTCTCTTTTCAAAGGGTTTTTAAAAGTTAAGCAACTTTAACCTATTACTCACACCAGACCCATGTCTGACCTGGAGTCTATTTTCTGTTTTTATTAAACTCTTGGTTACTCAAATTTTTACGAGTAGCCAAGGGATTCAGGTTAGCTTTGACAAATTGTGGAGGAGCAATGGAGGAGGAGGCTTCTGCGTGTAGATATATATATATATTTCCCGCTGTGTAGATTTCTCTGAGTTGTTCTTATGTATTATATTGAGTTGTATAACTAGTCAGGTCTTTATAACTATCTAGTATGTGATGTATATCTGTGTAACTCTGATAATGGTTGTAAACTATGTAATGTTTATGTTATTAATATAATTTATTTGTTCCGCTGTTTAGATTCTGATGTTGTTTCTTCTTCTCTTCTTTCTTTTCTCTTTTCTATCCCTTTCTTTCTTAAAAATGATGTGATTTTCTGTGGTAAGAAAGTCGGGTCGTTTCAGCAGTAGATATTAAAGTAAAACCATTTTTTCGGTTACATAATAGGTTAATCTTACAATTTAAAAATGAAAAAACGTTCGCATTAGCAATAGTATTAATGTTAAAGTAGTACGATTTTTTCATTGAATATACAACAGTGAAGCACTAATAAATCATTATTGTGCTTAAACAAAATTGTAGTAGTGTTACTAATAGCATAATATAATATAATTTAAACCAAATAAACTGTTAATTATAATTAACAAAGTTTTCCTAATCTTTTGGTAATTTCCAGCATTACTTGTATTAGTCAAAATATAACAAGCTACTAAAATTCTGTAATGACCCGCATTTTCGACCGTCCAAAACCGACACCAAAAACATCAATTTAATTAAAATACTGAGCTTCTAATTGTCGAAAATGCAGATTTTTAGGGTAAAAAAGAAAGGAATAAGGAACAACGAAACAAAATCTCACAGCGGAAATGACAATATATAATGTAAAAAAGACAATGTAAATTGTCATTCCAAAATACAAAGTACATCAACGTTAAAAATAAACCTTATCAGTTGAACAGTTATAAAATCTTGATTTTATAATTGCTGATAGGTATACAATATAATATAGTGGAATTAAAGTAGTACAATAGGTGAATATCCAGCTCTTCTCTAAAAACTCCATATCACCAAAGCCAATCTGGAAAAATACTCAGTTTAGCCCGAGCATTATAATCAAATAACACCTGGGTCAATTTGAAAAACTAGCATAAGAAAACTAAAATAATATGATCGACATAAAACAATTGGCACGACTATGTCGTAAATGCGGAACAGGGTTTCACTAGATAATAAAAACATCCTGCATTAAAGGATGGTAAGAAACAATAGAAACAAACGTAAATATAAAGGATGTTTATAGGTAATAATAAATCCTATAATTAATGAATTGGCATAACTAATATCAAAATATAGACTTAGAAGAATGGACATAATCTTAAAAAAATCCAAACTGGAAAGAATGGACAAACAAGGTAAAAGTCCAAAACTGGAAAGAACAGATATAAATAATTAAACATTCATAAGAACACAAGGTAGTCCTCAATCCACTTAAGGAAATAATTTAAAGATTTGAATTAATAACGAGGAAGAAGAGAAATTTTTCTAACAATAACCAGGAGGGTGCACCTCCCTTACCGAAAGTATACCTCTAGAAATATACTTGTGAACTCCGATAGCTCTCGGATACATCTAAACCGGACCATGCTAATGGGTATGGAGAATCCAAGTATCTCACATCTCAATGCGCAAAACCAAATTCAACCTAGAGTAGATGTAAAAATACGCCAATGGAAGAAAAGTCATATAATTTGGCTTCCACTCGCTCTTGGCGTTTAGTCATTTCTGACAAAGGATAACAAAGCTCACAAGATCAAAAAATCATCTTGAATAGACGAAACAAAAAGAAGAAAGCATAATCAATGTCGATAGTCAATAAATAAACTATCAGTTAATTTGATTGTTCACACCTACGTTTGATTTTCACATCACAATACTTTTAACGACTTTAAAAACACCTTTTAAAATATTCATTAAAAAGAGGAAATTATTTTTTCTAAGTGTATTTAAACTAAGGTGTAAATAAATGTCAAAACATTATTTTTTATAAATCCAAAACAATTTACACTTGGCCTTATTTTGAAACAATTCATTTTAAAAGATCTTTTGATTTGAAACTATTATTAATTAAATTTCTACCACAAAATTATCTCTAATGATAATTATAATATTGTTTTGTTACTACAAAACCGCATAATTTTTCCCAAAGAAAACAAATCAAATTTAGAATCCTTTTTACAAATTTAAACCAACATCAGTTATCTCAAAAGATAATTAATCACATTTATAATCACTTTCAATGAATAAATAAATTATCCTTAATACATCTTTGTCAAATTCTATAATGACCTGGGTTTTTCGACGATTAATTTTAAATATTTAAATGGTTTAAATGTTGGGTTTGAAATTTATATTTGAGTTAACGAGTTTTTAAAATTGAAGATTTCAACGGATTTTGTCAATTTTGCAAAATCCATCGATTATATCCATGCGTTAAAATAGCGATTCGGGGCACAGACTCGAAATTCGTCGAAACCAGTTCAATTTGATCCGTAATAGTGTATTATTATCGGATTTCAAATGTCGTAGCATTTGGAGTAATTATTTGGTTGTATGGGATAGAGTCGCATTGAATTTAATATCGAAAATTCAATATAATAATTGAGTTCAAAAAGCTATCTTCTCCATAAGATCGAATTAGGCCTCCAGACTTGTTCCATTGGGCTCATAATTGAGGCATAACATTAAGAACATCAGGCGGCACGCCTCTATATTTGTTCGAAATTTCATAATGTGTAATTAGAGATATTTTAGGAAATATATATATATATAAATCAAATCAATTTTACTCAGTAGACCTCATAGCCACCCTAACCCTGCAAACGCCACCCTACCATCTGATGTCGCCGTTTCTTTTCAAATTAAAAACCATGAGCCTCTCTTCACTTCTCTTTCGGTTCAAACGAAACAAGATAATGGAAAAAAAAGAATCAAAAGCAAAATCGCAAGTGTTTCTTTTTCCCTTCTCTTCAGTTCGAGAACGAAGGAACATTGAAGTCGAATTTGAAAAAAGAGAGAAGGGGTTCGCGTTTGTTCATCGTGATGGTGGAGTTGGTCACTAGCGTACGGAGAAGGGGATTCGTTTAGGCAGAATTTTTTTAGGGTTTTGGCAGCGTCGCGGGGAGATGGCCGAAGTCGAGGCTAGGGCATGGGTCGTAGTGCTCTGTTGGAGGTGCGGCACGTTGCAAGGAGGTTGGTGAATTGGTTATGTGTGCGCTTCGTTTTGAATGGTGCAACCTGTTACTATGTCATTCGTTCGAAGGTAGGTCATGTTCTTTAGGGTTAGGGCGAGCTTGTCATAGTGGGGTTCATAAGGTAGTAACTGTGGAGGGGAGTACTTAGGAGTCGATGTCAGGTTAATTCTTCAACTGGAGGGGGAGCATGTGAGGGGGAAATTTATGGCCATGTCAAGCTGGAAGTAGGTGAATGGGCGGGGTCTGTTCTGAGGAAGAAGAGTTTAAATTAAGGGTAATTAAATTTTTATTGTAATTTAAACATTTAGTTAATTTAATGATCTCGATGTTAATAAAATTCATAATTTATTCATACGAGGTCTGGATCATGGAATAAGTCGCGTGGGATTCGTACCTGCAGAACTATGCAACAGTATTTAAATTGGAACATATTACAAATAAAGTCAAGGCGAGTAAATCTCACTCATTTGGATTACTTTATTTAATTTCAAATAATTAAATTTATTGGATGTTTGGATGAATTGATATTTTATTATCAGTTGAATGCTATAATATATGTAGTAGTAATATATATTAGTTGTTGGATTTTCCCGCATTTGGAGCGGATGAGACCCTATGCGCCCCGCATAATAGCGGATAGCCCTATATTACCACGATATCCCCCTCGAAGTAGGATTGATATTTTATGTTATCTAACATTTGTGGTTGTAGGGAAATAGGTTGGAGGGATCTAACCGGATTCCTCAAATATGTATTGATTGTTTTCCATATATAGTAATATATGATGTGTTAGAATATTCTATTATAGAATATTGTTGTAATTTGAATTATTGGATGTTATAGTAGCACTGGCTTGAATTTTGGTATTCTAAGTACCGTAAATTTTATATTTGAATTTGAAGGAATGAAAAAAATGTTTTGAATATAAAATATGTATATCGAAGTTCGATTATTTTAGAAAGAAATTGATTTGGATAAAGTAATAAACTGATTTTTAGGTCGTACTTAACTATTCGAAAAATTATATTTTAAATAGATATTTAAAAATAATTTATATAGAGGATTTTTAAAACGATGAACTTTAAAATGATATCTTAAAAATATGGAAAGGAGTTGAAATTGATATTATAGATAGATCTGCAAAATAAATGAAATTTATATGAAAATGGATTTATAAAATGGAATTTCATAAATAAGACTATTTTTTATAAACAAGTAAAACCAAGGGAGATTGTAAATTTTTAAATGATGTTTATAAATAAAGGAAATGAAATCAGTGATAAATTGGGAATATAGATTTCATAGTGTGAATTTATATCAAAATATAAAAATAGTTTTCTGGAAAAATAGTGGACACTATTTTTGAAAAGTGGAAATGGTTAAGGAGATCGAAATGAAAGCGGTGTGTAGGGAATCGAGAGGAATTTATAAATTTAATTGGTTATTGAGATTTTAAATATATATTTTAATTTTAAGAGGTTATGTTTTTTTTTAAATGGAAGATTTATTTGTCCATTTATGAATATTTAAGCTATTAGTAGTGAAATATATTTCGAAGTAGATTATTCTAATATTTACTATTTATTGAAGTGAATTCACAAATTTATAATAAGCTTTATAAGTCAGTTACTTATTTGAAAACAAAATAGGGAATAAACTATCAATGTTTATTATAGTATTTTAATTTTTTTAATTATTACTTAAACATTTTTTAAAAATAAATTATCATTTTATAAAAATCTAATTATATATATATAGAGTTTTGGAAATGATTTTAAATTATTTATAAACTCTCTCGAGATGTGGAAATAGATATAATTTTTAGAAGTTGTAAATGAATAGACGAGATTATAAGTGAGTATAATCGATTTGTGAAGATGTAAAAGAATTTAATATAAATTCCAAAAAATGTAAGAGATATGATAAGAAATTTCCTAAGTATTGATTTTTGAAATAATGTTGGGAAAAGTGGACTTGAAATATTTTCCTAAGGTAGAAGTGAAATGTTTTTTGAAATATTAGCGATGAAGGATTTATATCGAGATATTTTTCTAAGCAAGGGATTATAAATCAAAGTTGGAAATATTTCACTATGTCTAGAAGTGAGACACGGATTGAATGTTATAGATAAGTGTCGAATTTGTTTTTAAATATTGAGATACTGGAAGGGATTTAAATATATAAATCAATAAGATATTTTGAAGGCAAATATTTTGGAGAATTTATATAGGGCCTAGTGACTGTTATGGGTGTTATTTGATATTTCAATAACCGACTATCACATCTAGCCAAATTCTTGATCGTTTCAAAGAGGCCAGGATTGGATTTAATGATCTGAAACCACTTCGATCCGTTTTGAACGTTACGAATGGTGATTTCATGAAGATGGTTAAGATTGCGACTCGATTTATCACAACCCAGGATACCTTATATGGACGAATGCTATCAGTACGTCGTCATTGGAGGACGATGAGCATTCTATGTGGAATTGTTCTTGATAGGTAAACGTTGCCTCAAGCCTCATCAACCTGGAATGACTAAAACATGATAGATGCAGCAAGGCTATGCGGCTCGCAACTAATTAGGTATGTTATCATTTTATAGATACCTGCAGATATATTATAAAATCATGGATATGGTTATGCATGGAAAAGAGAGCGCTCGATTAGGGTAGGAACACCTAAGGTGATAACATATTAGGTACTATCCAACAGGAGATACGACGTTCCTTTTTCGGCAGGGGTCGTTAGTTACAATTTCGGTACATTTTTCTAGAGATATACTATGGCAGGTGGTACCCCAGTAGCCAGTTATTGTATGGAATTCAATATCAACTACGAGCCTATACGGTTTTGATTGTGCCTAACTATGCTGAAATGTGAGATGCACACATTTCAGCTATTTTTTAATTTATTTTATATAGTCATTGTTATAATATTAGATGATTTTGATATAAAATGTTTTGCTTATTGTAAGGGAAAAACCCGTCATGTTTATGTGTGACGTGATCTTACGAGATACCTTTGTTTTTCAAGGGATTTTGAAAATATAATAATTCAAGTTGAGTATGTTTACTGTAACGACCCAGAATTTTTAATAATTAAAATTTGAATATTTAATTTATTTTAAATATTAATAAATGAATTAATAAGTCGAATAAATTTTAATTTGAATTATTGGATTTAATTGAATAATTAAATCGATAATTTAATATGTTAAATTATGGAAATAATTGAAAATTGAGTTAAATATGATTGAAAATGATTTGTAAAATTTTATTTTATCATATGGGAGTTAGAACGATATTTTAGAACTTTTAAAATCGAATTAAAAGTTAATTTGTGAAAATTGAATATTTTAATATTTAAATCGACTAGTAAAAATAGTCAATTTTTGAACAGTCTCAGAATTTAACGAAACCAGTTCCATTGGATCCATAATAGTTAGTTATTACCGGATTTTAATTTTCGTGTCAATCGGAGTTATCGTTTGATCGTGGCAGCTCGAAACGCATCGATTTATTTTTAATATTAATTTGGCGAGCTAAAATAGCCATTTTTCAAAAAGTCTCGGATTTCGACGAAACCAGTTTCATCGGATCCGTAATGTGATATTATTGTAAGGTTTCAAATTTCGTGTCAATTGGATTTACGGTTTGTCCGGTACAAATTAAAACGCTTAGAAATCGACTTAAATCGGTTTAATTCAAATTGAGCGTTTACAGCCATAACTCGCACATACTTCCGAATTAGCTTCCGAAACCTGTTCCATTGTGTCCGGAACGCGGGGTAAACCCTAGAAACGCTGGTTACAGCGCGTAAATCGGAGTTCGGAATTTCCGGATGAATAGTGTCGAACGAAACTCTATAAATAGCACCACTCTCTTCATAATTTGATAAAAAATCATTCCAAACCCTAATTTCATAAGCACAGCCGCCACCCCCCCTGAACGGCCAGAATTTGCCAAACTTCTTTCCTCTAGATCTTCCAATCCATCAGCAATTAGATGAAGCTTCCAACTAGAAAGTTGTAGAGCACAACACGAACTAGAGATCCAACGGTTATGATCGAATTTGGAGCGACGATGGAGGAGAAAAGGGGGCCGTTCTCTTCAGGCCTGCGCACGAAATTCGAGGCTCATCATGAGGCCGAGCTTAGGGGGATTGAGGCCGAGCATAGCTTTGGTCAAGGGCTTCGCGATGGCGGTGACGTGATCGAGTATAGTCGAGTGATGTGGATGCAAGATTCAACCCTAGTTTTGGGTGATGGGTTCAAGGGTGCGGCCTAGTTACTGTAAAGAGACGTGAGGGAGGGAAGAAGAGAGGAACGGCCTGATGTTGAGCAGTGAGATCCAAGGGTCCAGGTTGATTAGGGTGTTTAAATTATTAAAGTTAGTTATAAATCTATGTATATAAACACGTGTAACTTCATAAATTGATAACTTTTTCATACGAGGTCGAAAAAATGCAAACTCAGTTGCGTTGGAATCGTATGGACGAGCACTACGCGATGGAGTTGGTTTGGAGTCGTTTGGAGTTAGTGAGAATTTTGGGTAAAATTAAACGTCCGTTTAATTTTATTCGAAATAAATCGCTAAAACGGAAATAAAATCAAGGTGAGAACTTCTCACTCAATCGAATCAGTTTCGATTTTATTTTAAATAGTTAGATTTAAAATATTTGAATGCATGTTTGAATGTTGATTGATATCTATTGATTGTTAAAATAGACATTATACGCCGTTAGTAAGCGGATGTTATTTATTAAAAACATATACCGCGAATATTTCATAAACAGTGAAATTGGTATTATATATAATATCAATATATATATATTGGCATATGTATATATCGCAGTTGTTGATTTCCCGCATTATTTGTTTAGCGGATGAGACCCTATTGCGCCGTCTATTAAGCGGATAATATTTAATAAGAACATATACCGCGATAATTTCGTACTGGAGCGAAATTGGTATTGTGCTAATGTTTTTGGATGTAGGAAAACAGGTTGGAGGGATCCAACTGGATTCCTCAACAGTAGTTATTTGATTTCAGATATTTTGATATTTGATGGATTATCATATCGATATATGATATCGTTGTTGTCGTGATTGACTATTTGGTATGTAGCATCATTGGACCCAGATTTTGGGATTTTAAAATGATTTTTAAAGTGATTTTTGAAAATATAAAATATTTTTGGAATTGATCCATTTTATATAAATAAACGTTATAATTTTTAAAGTTATAAAAATTATGATTTTTGGGAAATATAGTTAAAAACTGATTTTTGAGAATATAATGCCAATGATTTTATAAAATAGTTTAATCGGGATTTTAGAATTTATTGTGAAAAGTCTAAATATAGGATTTATAAAATTTAATTATTTTATGAATCAAAATGGTGAAATTATAAAGGAAATTAAAGACGTTTTAAAATATTAATATAAATTGATTTATATTAAGAGATTTATAAATGGATATTTATAAATTGAGATATTGAAATTATAAAACGAGTTTTTATAAGTGTTTGAATGAAGTGAAAATGAATTTCATAATTGAATGAAATTTATAGAATTATAAACGGTGAAGTTATTTGAAGAATAGATTTGGTTAAATAAATGAATCTTATAAGTTATAAGATTTATGGTTTGGAAAGTCTTTAGAGGAACGATTTTGTAAAATAATCGTTTTATAAGCATTTAACTTATAATATGAACTTTTAGTTTATAATTGAGTTATAAACTGGAATAGGTTAATAAAAGAATTTATAAAAAGGAAGTTTTTATAAATAAATAGAAATGGAATTTATAAACGTTGTTTATAAATTCGCAAATGACTTATTTTGATAAGTAAATTGTTGAAACCTATAAATGGAGTTATATTCACATTTTTGAATAGTGAATAATCCTTTGAATTAAAATGTATAAAAGGATGAAATGTGTTAACGTAGTATATTCACGTTTTGAACTGTGAATAATATGTTAAAGGAAATGTTTTGAATGAGATGTTTAAATTGAATTAAAACGATCTAACGAAGTTTTAATTGTGTTGAGATTCGAAACCATAGATTTCAACATTCATTGTTGAAATAGATGTTTCGAGAAATAAAAGGAAATGGTGGACTATAACACTGTTGTTATAGTAAATAATTTCCGAAAGGAAATGTTTTGTATAGTATTGGGATTTATATATCTATTTTAATTTCGAATCCCGATACTAGTGATTTTGGGTTGTCGTAACGATGTTTTACGCAACATTCGTTTTGGCCCAAATAAATATGTTAAGAGAATGATTTCCTTAATAGAATGAAATATATACTTAATCTCGATTTAAGTATATTGAATATTTTCTAAGTGTTGAAAATAAAAAGATTTGTGAATTACTTATTGAATAAGTATGGAATTGTTTTCCAATATGAAGTGATATTTAGAATTTATCTTTTTGAAGATAAATTGAAAATGAATAATTGAAATCGAATATTCATTGATATTTTGGAATTATAAATTCACTAAGGAATTTATAAAGGAAGTGGAATTTGTCTAAAAATAAATATTGATTTATTTTTGAAGTATTGAAATTATATATCTTGTAAAGATATTTTGTGAAATAAATAATTGGAAAATTATTTGGAAACTGGTGATATGTGCATATCCAGTGATAGTTCAATACCGACTATCAATATTTCCCTTTAAATGGGTAATTAATGTGATTTGTTTGAATGTGAATGCTGCACTTATTTTTGAATAAGCGCTCACTATTTGGGTTAACCGGGAAAAGACCATGGGGTCGTATAACCCATTCTGAATATGTGATACGTCGTTGTGAATTGTATTTGAAGATCGGTGTTGAAGACCCGGTATTTGCGAGAGCGATAGGATGACCTGTCGATTTACTCTGCACCGAGTTGCTCCGGTATAGAGTTCTCCATATGTGATGGTGAATCCGATCAGGATTGTGAATATCCGGATTGCAAGGACTTCTTTGTAAGTGCCTTCGGTTTTGTTCGAGCCCGGAACAGACTTGTATGGATTGTATGTCTGTCATTACAAGTTGAGATATAAAGCCGATTCCTTTCAAATATATTTCTTTTGGTGGCGAAGAATTTATTCTTTTAGCTTAACACCCTTCTCTGAGACGTACGAGCTCAGAGGTTATATAGTTGATGTTATCAGCGATATATTCCCAATTTGGTAATGTGACATGCTGAGTGATGCTGAAATGATCATTGTGTTGATTATTGTGATAGGATCATTTATTTGATCGTCTATCTTTGTGATCATTGTGTTGATCATTTGTTGATCCAAAGCATGGCTTTTATATAAAGTATGTTTTTGTGGACGTGACTTCGTCGAGCCTCACACCCCGGAAATGGTCAAAACAGGAAAGACGCGGCAAGGTTATGAGGGGTAGCACCCTTTAGGGTATGTACATTTCCTTCTGGATAGAGGTGGTATCATGGTATGGAGCCCAGATATTTAACCTATGTGGTTACTACGAATTTATTACTTTGTGGTTGTTGGCCATCGGGATCCCGTGAGAAAGGTCGTTTACGATCGGGGAATGGCGTGCTCCTGTCAGTAGTTACCCAGTTAGGGGTAACCCGGCCTTGTGTTGGCAGAGTTCCGGTTTGGTTCTCGGGGATGTCTTTCCAGAGGCATTCTCATGTGGCAATGGGAAGTTCCTTGGCCTGACCATTTGTTGGAAATCCAAAGAAACAATACGTGACTTGTACGGTTTTAGTTGTATAACCTGCTATGGAATGTGGCGGTAACCTGCTATTGAACATAGTTAGTTATAGTAGGAATAGTTCGAAATGTCTATGTTGGCTAAGATTTATATTCTACTTTCGAAATGAATTTTTCCTACACTATACACTGATAATAATATGAAATGTTCCTTTAAATGCGTACCAAGCATCTTTGACTATCATAAGGAGAAATCTCCTCCGATTCTGCGTTTGCATTGTGTGTGTGTGCGGAAGGCCTTATGGTAGTCTCATTTTTAAAAGCATTGCGAATTGACTTTAAAAATATTCCTCTATTTTGATTTTAAAGATAAATAAACTGTTTTGAGTTCTCACACCAGTCACATGACTGACTCGGAGTTTATTGTTTTCCTTCCTAAACTCTGGGTGCCCACCAATTTCCACACGGGCAGTCAAGAGTAAGGTTTATCAGGATATTCTGGATATTCTGGAGTTGCTGGAGGCAAGCTGGATGGCATGGCGTATTACTAGTTTATATAGTATTTCTTTTCCGCTGCACTGTTTGTTGTTGTACACTCTGATGATATGATGTAATGAAATGTGATGTAATGTAATAATTGATATAGTTCTTTGTTAAAGATTATTCATTTATTTATTATATGTTGTTCCGCTGCGAATTGTGAGATTCTGATGTTGTTCTGTTTTCTTTCTGTTCCGTTCTATTTTAAAATTATATTCTATTTTTCTTTCCCCTCCATTTTCCATTCTCTCTAATTTCTATTTTAAAATTTTCTATTTTCTTTTCCCTCTATTTTCTACCTTCTTCTCTTTTTTCTTTTCTTAAATTCTTTTTAAAACCCATAACTATTCGGTTTTTCGGCAACGAAAAATCGAAACGTTACATTTGGTATCAGAGCTTATGGTTAAGCGACAACCATGGTTCTGTTGGGTATTGTTCATTAGAGATAGAGTCAGTAGTACTCTAGAATGAATTTGAGTGTAATAATAGCTATGAGAGCGTATTTGTTAGTGAATATGAAATTGTTTTATATTGTGATGATTGGTTTGTTGAGTGGTATATGAACCTTCGTCGGCGCAGCTTCGAAACTGAATCGAAGGGGTTTCTAAACACTTGAATATAACAATTCGGCACAATATTATTTTAAAATTTGGTAAATGAAATAATTTTACCTTGATTATATATTTTATATATGAAGGAATAATTTTTCAAAATTATTAAAGTAGATAGTTGATTGTTTAGTTGTTTGAATAATCTAAATAAAGGAATTGTATAAGCAAAAAGAATTATAAGAGTTAAATTATAATTAAAGTGATTTACAATTCTGAAATAAACTTATATGTATAAGAAGTGAAACTATATGAATATATTTATGAATATGAGTTGTAATTAAAAATGAATTTAAAGTTAAATGGAATATAACCTAAGTGTTGTTGAATGGAATTGATTTCGGTATCAAAGTAAATAATCAAATGGATTAAATGAATATGAACTTGAGTTATATAAATAAAATTCAACTGTTGAAATTAAATTGAATTAATGGATTAAATGTTAATCAATTGAATGTGAATTAAGTTGATATGAAATAATGAATATAAGTGAAATTCATTAAAATCTAATGTTATTAGAAAGTTGAATAAGAATCAATCAATTAAACCAATTGAAAGCAAAGGAAATTTGGTTGAAATTAATAAACATTGATTGTTATATGATTGTTAGTTGATTGATTGTAAATAATTCATTGAGTGTTAATGAAATTGGAAGCTAAAGTAATTGAATTCAAATTAGAAGTGAATAAATTTGAATAGAATTGAATTTAAATTGGAAGTGAACCAACTTGAATATGAATTAGTGAATATAAACTAATTGAGAATGAATGTTAGTAAACCCAAGGTAAATGAATCAAATGTGATTAAATTGAAAAACCATTTCATTAAATATTAATGAGAATATGAATGAATATTTATTATTTGGATGTTAGTTGGTTGATGGTTGAATATATATTGCATTTGTTGTTTAGTTGCATTTGCTATGTTGCTATATGTTGTATATTGAGATTATTATCTATATGCATGATTCTCATGTTGTTTGTTGAGTGATTAGTAGGTACGGATCGCGTTTGCTTCGCATTTGGAGCTCGCTTTTGCGCTATATTAGCCGTATATGCTTGCTAGTAAAATATAAGGTACATATCTCGGATTACATACCGTACTTTTACACTTTTTTCCCTTCGGGATGCCTCATTACTTGATGAGATGTATATTTGTGATATATATACTGTTATTTTTTTTTCGGATCGAGCCGCGCAAAGGAGACTATGGCGAATTTTTCCGAAAATTTAAGGCGTTAGAAATTTTTTGAGAAAATTGGAAAATTTTGAAAACTTTAACTTTGATTTTGGAATTTAAAGTTAAACAATAGTAGTTGTTTTGAAAAGATAACTAAGTATGATTTGAAAACTTAGTAAAGATTGTAAGAAGTTTAAAAATTTGTTTTGGGAAAATTAATAAATTCTATAACTTTCTTACTTAATAATTTCGAGGACGAAATTCTTTTAAGGGGGGAAGATTGTAACGACCCAGAATTTTTAATAATTAAAATTTGAATATTTAATTTATTTTAAATATTAATAAATGAATTAATAAGTCGAATAAATTTTAATTTGAATTATTGGATTTAATTGAATAATTAAATCGATAATTTAATATGTTAAATTATGGAAATAATTGAAAATTGAGTTAAATATGATTGAAAATGATTTGTAAAATTTTATTTTATCATATGGGAGTTAGAACGATATTTTAGAACTTTTAAAATCGAATTAAAAGTTAATTTGTGAAAATTGAATATTTTAATATTTAAATCGACTAGTAAAAAAAGTCAATTTTTGAACAGTCTCAGAATTTAACGAAACCAGTTCCATTGGATCCGTAATAGTTAGTTATTACCGTATTTTAATTTTCGTGTCAATCGGAGTTATCGTTTGATCGTGGCAGCTCGAAACGCATCGATTTATTTTTAATATTAATTTGGCGAGCTAAAATAGCCATTTTTCAAAAAGTCTCGGATTTTGACGAAACGAGTTTCATCGGATCCGTAATGTGATATTATTGTAAGGTTTCAAATTTCGTGTCAATTGGATTTACGGTTTGTCCGGTACAAATTAAAACGCCTAGAAATCGACTTAAATCGGTTTAATTCAAATTGAGCGTTTGCAGCCATAACTCGCACATACTTCCGAATTAGCTTCCGAAACCTATTCCATTGTGTCCGGAACGCGGGGTAAACCCTAGAAATGCTGGTTACGGCGCGTAAATCGGAGTTCGGAATTTCCGGATGAATAGTGTCGAACGAAACTCTATAAATAGCACCACTCTCTTCATAATTTGATAAAAAATCATTCCAAACCCTAATTTCATAAGCACAGCTGCCGCCACCCCCCCCCTGAACGGCTAGAATTTGCCAAACTTCTTTCCTCTGGATCTTCCAATCCATCAGCAATTAGATGAAGCTTCCAACTAGAAAGTTGTAGAGCACAACACGAACTAGAGATCCAACGGTTATGATCGAATTTGGAGCGACGATGGAGGAGAAAAGGGGGCCGTTCTATTCAGGCCTGCGCACAAAATTCGAGGCTCATCATGAGGCCGAGCTTAGGGGGATTGAGGCTGAGCATAGCTTTGGTCAAGGGCTTCGCGATGGCGGTGACGTGATCGAGTATAGTCGAGTGATGTGGATGCAAGATTCAACCCTAGTTTTGGGTGATGGGTTCAAGGGTGCGGCCTAGTTACTGTAAAGAGACGTGAGGGAGGGAAGAAGAGAGGAACGGCCTGATGTTGAGCAGTGAGATCCAAGGGTCCAGGTTGATTAGGGTGTTTAAATTATTAAAGTTAGTTATAAATCTATGTATATAAACACGTGTAACTTCATAAATTGATAACTTTTTCATACGAGGTCGAAAAAATGCAAACTCAGTTGCGTTGGAATCGTATGGACGAGCACTACGCGATGGAGTTGGTTTGGAGTCGTTTGGAGTTAGTGAGAATTTTGGATAAAATTAAACGTCCGTTTAATTTTATTCGAAATAAATCGCTAAAACGGAAATAAAATCAAGGTGAGAACTTCTCACTCAATCGAATCAGTTTCGATTTTATTTTAAATAGTTAGATTTAAAATATTTGAATGCATGTTTGAATGTTGATTGATATCTATTGATTGTTAAAATAGACGTTATACGCCGTTAGTAAGCGGATGTTATTTATTAAAAACATATACCGCGAATATTTCATAAACAGTGAAATTGGTATTATATATAATAACAATATATATATATTGGCATATGTATATATTGCAGTTGTTGATTTCCCGCATTATTTGTTTAGCGGATGAGACCCTATTGCGCCGTCTATTAAGTGGATAATATTTAATAAGAACATATACCGCGATAATTTCGTACTGGAGCGAAATTGGTATTGTGCTAATGTTTTTGGATGCAGGAAAACAGGTTGGAGGGATCCAACTGGATTCCTCAACAGTATTAATTTGATTTCAGATATTTTGATATTTGATGGATTATCATATCGATATATGATATCGTTGTTGTCGTGATTGACTATTTGGTATGTAGCATCATTGGACCCAGATTCTGGGATTTTAAAATGATTTTTAAAGTGATTTTTGAAAATATAAAATATTTTTGGAATTGATCCATTTTATATAAATAAACGTTATAATTTTTAAAGTTATAAAAATTATGATTTTTGGGAAATATAGTTAAAAACTGATTTTTGAGAATATAATGCCAATGATTTTATAAAATAGTTTAATCGCGATTTTAGAATTTATTGTGAAAAGTCTAAATATAGGATTTATAAAATTTAATTATTTTATGAATCAAAATGGTGAAATTATAAAGGAAATTAAAGACGTTTTAAAATATTAATATAAATTGATTTATATTAAGAGATTTATAAATGGATATTTATAAATTGAGATATTGAAATTATAAAATGAGTTTTTATAAGTGTTTGAATGAAGTGAAAATGAATTTCATAATTGAATGAAATTTATAGAATTATAAACGGTGAAGTTATTTGAAGAATAGATTTGGTTAAATAAATGAATCTTATAAGTTATAAGATTTATGGTTTGGAAAGTCTTTAGAGGAACGATTTTGTAAAATAATCGTTTTATAAGCATTTAACTTATAATATGAACTTTTGGTTTATAATTGAGTTATAAACTGGAATAGGTTAATAAAAGAATTTATAAAAAGGAAGTTTTTATAAATAAATAGAAATGGAATTTATAAACGTTGTTTATAAATTCGCAAATGACTTATTTTGATAAGTAAATTGTTGAAACCTATAAATGGAGTTATATTCACATTTTTGAATAGTGAATAATCCTTTGAATTAAAATGTATAAAAGGATGAAATGTGTTAACGTAGTATATTCACGTTTTGAACTGTGAATAATATGTTAAAGGAAATGTTTTGAATGAGATGTTTAAATTGAATTAAAACGATCTAACGAAGTTTTAATTGTGTTGAGATTCGAAACCATAGATTTCAACATTCATTGTTGAAATAGATGTTTCGAGAAATAAAAGGAAATGGTGGACTATAACACTGTTGTTATAGTAAATAATTTCCGAAAGGAAATGTTTTGTATAGTATTGGGATTTATATATCTATTTTAATTTCGAATCCCGATACTAGTGATTTTGGGTTGTCGTAACGATGTTTTACGCAACATTCGTTTTGGCCCAAATAAATATGTTAAGAGAATGATTTCCTTAATAGAATGAAATATATACTTAATCTCGATTTAAGTATATTGAATATTTTCTAAGTGTTGAAAATAAAAAGATTTGTGAATTACTTATTGAATAAGTATGGAATTGTTTTCCAATATGAAGTGATATTTAGAATTTATCTTTTTGAAGATAAATTGAAAATGAATAATTGAAATCGAATATTCATTGATATTTTGGAATTATAAATTCACTAAGGAATTTATAAAGGAAGTGGAATTTGTCTAAAAATAAATATTGATTTATTTTTGAAGTATTGAAATTATATATCTTGTAAAGATATTTTGTGAAATAAATAATTGGAAAATTATTTGGAAACTGGTGATGTGTGCATATCCAGTGATAGTTCAATAACCTACTATCAATATTTCCCTTTAAATGGGTAATTGATGTGATTTGTTTGAATGTGAATGCTGCACTTATTTTTGAATAAGCGCTCACTATTCGGGTTAACCGGGAAAAGACCATGGGGTCGTATAACCCATTCTGAATATGTGATACGTCGTTGTGAATTGCATTTGAAGATCGGTGTTGAAGACCCGGTATTTGCGAGAGCGATAGGATGACCTGTCGATTTACTCTGCACCGAGTTGCTCCGGTATAGAGTTCTCTATATGTGATGGTGAATCCGATCAGGATTGTGAATATCCGGATTGCAAGGACTTCTTTGTAAGTGCCTTCGGTTTTGTTCGAGCCCGGAACAGACTTGTATGGATTGTATGTCTGACATTACAAGTTGAGATATAAAGCCGATTCCTTTCAAGTATATTTCTGTTGGTGGCGAAGAATTTATTCTTTTAGCTTAACACCCTTCTCTGAGACGTACGAGCTCAGAGGTTATATAGTTGATGTTATCAGCGATATATTCCCAATTTGGTAATGTGACATGCTGAGTGATGCTGAAATGATCATTGTGTTGATTATTGTGATAGGATCATTTATTTGATCGTCTATCTTTGTGATCATTGTGTTGATCATTTGTTGACCCAAAGCATGGCTTTTGTATAAAGTATGTTTTTGTGGACGTGACTTCGTCGAGCCTCACACCCCGGAAATGGTCAAAACAGGAAAGATGCGGCAAGGTTATGAGGGGTAGCACCCTTTAGGGTATGTACATTTCCTTCTGGATAGAGGTGGTATCATGGTATGGAGCCCAGATATTTAACCTATGTGGTTACTACGAATTTATTACTTTGTGGTTGTTGGCTATCGGGATCCCGTGAGAAAGGTCGTTTACGATCGGAGAATGGCGTGCTCGTGTCAGTAGTTACCCAGTTAGGGGTAACCCGGCCTTGTGTTGGCAGAGTTCCGGTTTGGTTCTCGGGGATGTCTTTCCAGAGGCATTCTCATGTGGCAATGGGAAGTTCCTTGGCCTGACCATTTGTTGGAAATCCAAAGAAACAATACGTGACTTGTACGGTTTTAGTTGTATAACCTGCTATGGAATGTGGCGGTAACCTGCTATTGAACATAGTTAGTTATAGTAGGCATAGTTCGAAATGTCTATGTTGGCTAAGATTTATATTCTACTTTCGAAATGAATTTTTCCTACACTATACACTAATAATAATATGAAATGTTCCTTTAAATGCGTATCAAGCATCTTTGACTATCATAAGGAGAAATCTCCTCCGATTCTACGTTTGCATTGTGTGTGTGTGCGGGAGGCCTTATGGTAGTCTCATTTTTAAAAGCATTGCGAATTGACTTTAAAAATATTCCTCTATTTTGATTTTAAAGATAAATAAACTGTTTTGAGTTCTCACACCAGTCACATGACTGACTCGGAGTTTATTGTTTTCCTTCCTAAACTCTGGGTGCCCACCAATTTCCACACGGGCAGTCAAGAGTAAGGTTTATCAGGATATTCTGGATACTCTGGAGTTGCTGGAGGCAAGCTGGATGGCATGGCATATTATTAGTTTATATAGTATTTCTTTTCCGCTGCACTGTTTGTTGTTGTACACTCTGATGATATGATGTAATGAAATGTGATGTAATGTAATAATTGATATAGTTCTTTGTTAAAGATTATTCATTTATTTATTATATGTTGTTCCGCTGCGAATTGTGAGATTCTGATGTTGTTCTGTTTTCTTTCTGTTCCGTTCTATTTTAAAATTATGTTCTATTTTTCTTTCCCCTCCATTTTCTATTTTCTCTAATTTCTATTTTAAAATTTTCTATTTTCTTTTCCCTCTATTTTCTACCTTCTTCTCTTTTTTCTTTTCTTAAATTCTTTTTAAAACCCATAACTATTCGGTTTTTCGGCAACGAAAAATCGAAACGTTACATTTACTCATGCTAGTTTTCCAGACTGACTTGGGTGTTATTTTATTATATTGCTTAGATCAGACCGAGTTTTACAGATTTAGGATAGGATGCTATGGAGCTCAGGGGAAAAGCTGGATGACAAAGATATATTCCCGTACTTGATTTATATTTCGTTGTGTGTTTTTACAGAATTGTTCACTATTTGTGAGGACAAGTTATTATAACCATCTAGATTGATTGGTTGATTATTGTACTCTAATAATTGTATATATATTAACAGTTATAGTTATTTTGTATAAAGATATGTTATATATTGTTCTGTCGAGTTTGTGAGATTCTGTTTTGTTGTTTCTTTTTTCTTCTACCTTTCCTTCTTCACCCTAGCAATTGATATTTTCGACACTTGAATATTCACCATGTCACATAGTGAATGTATTTATGTCAATTTTCAAAATTTCTGGCTCGCAACGTTTGGTATTAGAGCTGAAGGTTAAGCGAGACCTTGGCTTTAGTGGGGATTACTCATTAGAGATTAGGTCAGTGGTACCATAAAATGAGTTTTAGTGTGTTTATAGTTGTTAGCATGAATTTGTTACTGAATAAAAATTGTTTTATGTTGTGTTGGTTGATCTATTGAGTGGCTTATGAATTTTGGTCTGCGCAGTCTGTACAACTATATGGATAGGGGTTTCTAAACACTTGAATAGAGTAATTCGACATAGTATTGTTTTTAAGTGGGTAAATGAAAAAAATTTACCCAAATTATATTTTTATATGAAGGAAAAATTTTCCAAAATATTATTGTATATTGGTGTGTTTGATTGATATTATTATGATCGAGACAAGTTTGAAAAAAAAATTAAATGGTTATATATAACCAAATGAAAATTGTATTAGTTTGAATTATACAAATAAATTATAATTAAAATGGATTCAAACTAGAATTCCGAAATTAAAATTTCGGGAGGTTTTGAAAATATTTTCAGAAGTGTTATAGAAATGAAATTAGTGTTATTTTCGAAATATTTTTGAAATGAATAATAGTAGAGTTATTAGAATATTTCATAAAAAAAATTTAAATGGATTTTGAAGTAATAAAGGCACTTAACTCACTTCATTTGCTGGAAAATAATTCTAGTGATGACAGCCGCATCATCAGTATACATTTTTGAGTTTCTAAGTGACGGATTACTACCGTGGTAATTTTGCATGGAGATTTTTGTTAAAAAACCAATGTTGTTTTAGAAATTCCAAGATAATCTATTTGGATAAAAACAAATTTGAGTTTAAAAATTCCGAGGAAAAGGTTCGTTAGAAACAGAGTTATATATGCGTATACGTAATTTCAAAATAAGTTGAAATAAATAAAGACCAGTGTTTGAATTCCGAAATTTCCAATTAAATGAGAAGTGAAATTAGAAGAGAATAAGTTTTTTTAATAAAACTTGGAAAACGGGAACTTCAAGATGAAATTAAAATTTAACCATCGTGAGTAAATAAATTGAATTGGTAAAAGAAAATTTTACAAATTTAAATTTAAGTTACGCTAAGTTAAATAAAAAATTGAATTGGATTTGAAACCATATTGAATTGAATTAATTATATAAATGCGAATTGTAAGTGATTATATAACTATAATTTATAAAATTTAAATAGAGTAAAATTTAAGGGAAAATTTACGGAACTGTGAATAAATAAATTGAATAGCTTACAACATTGGAATTAATGGAATAAATATATATTAAGCTATAAAGTATGCATAAACTTGAGTTAAAAATAAAACGGTTATAAACTCAAGTATATAGTTGATGAAAACGAGTGAAAAAAATAAGCTATAAAATTTATAAATTGGAAAAAATGGAACGGTAAAACCAAAATGAAAATAATTTGATATTTCGGTGGAGGAATTGAAGTCCAAACTTGAATTATAAAATGGAAGCGAACTAATTATACAAATTAATTAGTTAATTGAATATAGAAATAAGATTTCTGAACGGAAGTATACAAAAATTGTGAGCCAATGGAAAGTGACAAAACTGATTTATTATCAATTTGAAATGGATATGAATGTACAACGCGTAGATTGAATGGAGTGCAAGTAATATTGGTTGTGAATCATTTAAATTGAATGAAATGATATATAAATTGACTGAAATAAATAATAGAATGTTGGAATCTTAAGATTATTGATAAATTTATGTTATAACTTGTTTGGTTATGAAATCTATGTGTTTGCGCTAGTTAAATAATTGAAATGTTATTAAATTTCATGTTTTTGGTACTTACACGTTTAGATTAAGTAAGTACAGGCACAAGAAGGCTAATCGGCTAGATTTGGGTTGTGAAATTGCATATAAACTAAGTTGCTCGCTTAGAAACACTAAATAAGGTACGTTTCTGGATTAATTACTGTAATAATATAAATATTGATATGTGTGTGTGTGTGTGTGTTTGTGTATATTGTGTTTTCCAACTATGTCAGTCGATGTATGTATATTGAATCAGAAATGTAAACTAAATGTTTGTGTGGAACTAAAAGATTAGAAAAATTATATCTAATTTTCACCATGTTGATATTTGAATATGTTGATGGGTTTGAGCTTTTTTGCTGCCGTAGCAATTTCGGGGACAAAATTCTTTTAAGGGAGGAATGTCATGACCCGAATTTTTTGATAATTAATTATGAATATATAAATGGTTTAAATATTGGATTTGGAATTTATAATTTAGTTAACGAGTTTTTAAACCTGAAAATTTCAACCGATTTTGTCAATTTTAGAAATCAATGATTTATTCGACGTGTTAAAATTGTTAACCGGGGGGTAGAATCGTAATTCGACGAAACTAGTTCAATTGGATCCGTAATAGTGTATTATTATCGGATTTCAAATGTCGTAGCATTTGGAGTTACTATTTGGTTGTACGGGACAGAGACGCATTGAATTTAATATTGAAAATTAAATATAATAATTAGGTTCAAAAAGCCAACTTCTCGATACGATCGAATTAGGCCTCGAGACTTATTCCATTAGGTTCGTAATAGTGGTATAACGTTGGCAAAGCTAGGCGGCTGTAACAACCTGCATATTTGTCGATTTTATATTTAAATATTTTATTTAAATATTTTATCGATACTCGAAATTTAGTCCGAAAAGCTACTTTTTGCATACGGTCGGATTAGGACTCGGATCCATTCAAAACACCATTTGCGATCTTTTTGAGTATAAACTTTGATATGTTTGGAGTTAGAGGAATTTTGCCACTTTTTACTTAGGGCTTTGGTTTGGGCTGAGCCCAATAACTCCACTTATGTATTCAGTCCCAACCCTCTCCTCTTCATTTACTTCCTTTCTATTTTCCTAATACTCAAACTTTTATAACAATGGAGAGTGGAATGGGAAATTGAAACCCAAGCCCCAGTATTCTTTTGCAAATCAAGTTCTAGCTCCAAACTAATAGGAGAACCCATTTGTAAGCCTTCTCTTCATCTTCTCCAACTCCTTCTCTCTTGAATTTCAGAAATTCCTAAACCTAACTTTGGGAATGTTCTTCTTTTTGAGCGTAGATTCAAGCTCGTTTGAGTTGTGTTGAAGAGTGGTTGATTCTCCCTTTGCTTTCAAGCTTCTTCTTCATTTGTTTGGGTTCAAAGGTGAGATTTTATCTCACATCTTTGTCTATAATTATCTTCGATTGTTAGGTATGAATTCCTAACACTTATTCTTGTGCGATTGATTTTGGTTTGGATTGATTTGGTGTATATTCCAATTTTTGATGTTTTGAAATCAAAATCTATGAAAATCCTTTTATGGATATTTGGACATTGACATTTGAGGCGTATTGAAGAGCCGTTAAGGCTGGGTTGTCGCTAGACGTAAATCCTTAGTCGTCGTTGCTCGTACGATCGCTTTCGGTATTTATTTCGGCCATTTTTGGTCTAGGTTCCAGGAATGCCCTGAACCCCAGTTTCAGATGTCTGAATATTATACTGGGAAGATTTGTATTCCCAGATTCAGATGTCTGAATCTATATTTCAGACGTCTGAATTAGTTTGCTTTGTACCAGAAAGGAAATAGGCTAAAAATTGCCTATTTCATTCGTCTGAAATATAGGGTTCAGACGTCTGAAATATACTCTGGAAAACTTTTGGTTTTCCAGATTCAGACGTCTGAATCCTTGATTTCAGACGTCTGAATCTGCAGTCTTTTGCCTATTTTCCTATTTAGCTTGAATTTCCAACTTTAATCGATTCGTGTTGATTCCCTTTTTGTTGTTATCATTTATTATTGACTTTGATGACATTTTCTTCGTCATTTTTGGGAATATCCACTTCGATGGATTCCGTAATCGATTTCTTTGGATTTTATTCACATCTTTGAATGTGAATTTTGATGATTGATTGTTTCTACAATCATTTCTATGATTTGTCACTTTAAAAATATAAAGGTTTCAATACTAGTAGTAAATATCAAAACTCTTTCATCGAAATGATTTCAACACTATTTTATTACAAAGCTCGTTTCTTAAACCGTTTTCCAATCTACTAGTATATACAAACCTTTACCTCACTCGGATGAGAAATCTAATTAAACGACTTAGTAAAACAAGTAGTATGAAACGCTTGAGTTTGCTTCGTCGCTTGATTCTTGGACTTTTTCGATTGAATCTTTTGTGGCAATTTCCTAGTGAAGATTTACAGTTTTTTCGTAAATATTTAAGTTAAGCAAGTGGTTATGGGACATGAAGCTAAACTCTTATATTTACTAACTTAGTGTAATTGGCACTCCTCGGTGATCATGACGATCATTTTTATGATTTAGACTAGCAATTGTGCGATGTCTTTTTGACTGCAAGGTTAAACTAGGCCTCATCTGTGTGATTTTGACTCACACCTATTTATCTGCGAGGTTAGTCTAGACACAATTTGTGTGATTTCGACTCACACAAATCTTTTCTGTCTGCGAGGTTAGACTAGACACCATTTGTGTGATTTCGACTCACACATATCTCTTTGTCTGCAAGGTTAGTCTAGACCTCATCTGTGTGATTTCGACTCACACACATGGGGTAGCTCCCCATGGTCTTCGGACCGTCATGTGATAGGCCTCTTTCTCTTTTTATGATTTCTGGATTTCGTGTACTGAATTCTTGAATTTATGCTTCACCAATTTTAGTGATTTTCATTGATATGATTTATCAATTTTTGTGCATTGGTGAATTCGTGTGTCATTGACTTGTTGTGAATACAATTTTTGGGTATGAAACCCTTTTTGGATCCTTGTGAAGATTGTTGTGGTATTGAACGATCTTTTGTTGATCATCATTTGCATGCTTATAGTAGTATGCCATTATGGATATTATATGTTTATGCCATATCTTTTACTTTATATCATGTCATCTGATATTTATAGATAGACTGATCTGTTTATTATTTTCTTATAAATAATACTCGGGTCAGACCGAGATGTTACGGGTGCTTCTGTTTGACTTCTCTTCTGGGACTTGCTACTCTGATTTTTGGCTAACTATTTAGATTAGCAGTTTTTGTTGCATACACTTGAGATATAGACTCACGGTTGTATTCTTTTGTAAAGCATGTGTTGCTATTCTTTTGTATTATTGTGGATCTTTTTGACCACTACTCTGATATACACTTTCATGTGTTAGTTATATATATTCATATCTTCTTCCGCCTTTGTGATATGAATTATCCGTGACTGATTTATATTATGTTTATTTCTATATTTGTTTCCGAAGATTATTATTGCCACTGTGAAGTATCTTTGAGTTTGTATCGGTGTGTAGGATTTCCTCCCGAAATCAAATGCGTTATACTATCTGACATAGCGGTGCTCGCACAAAGCAATTGCACGGATGGTCGCTCCTCAACAGCCTTATTCTCCACGCTAATTGACGGCATTGCTCCGTAGTGTCTTTGGCTAGCATGGGTATAGAGGTGGGGCGTCACAGCTTGGTATCAGAGCCAAACTTCGGAACAATGTAGAATAATTTAACAAGGATCACCGTCCTAAGTCCACCTTAGGAGTTATGTCTTAGGATTAATTCGAGTCGTCGTACCAATTCATCCTATATCCTTTATGATTCCTTGTTTTATCTAGCAAGATTGCTTGATACTCATTAGTGAATAATCTTCTTCTTTCTCTTCTTTCTTTCTTAAGGAAGAGAAATGGTTAGACCTGGTCGTCCCAGAGCTGGACCATCTAGTGCTCCACCCCAAGATGAAGTTTTTATGACTATCCAGCAACTTCTTGACCTTGTCACAAATGCTCAAGCAGCAGGTTCTAATCCGGAACATACGCACCCTAAATCTTGGTTTGCACGTTTATGCAATGATTACACGAACCTGGGTGGGAAGCCATTTAAAGGTTCTGAAACTATCATCGAGGTCCAAGCTTGGTTGAGGACCTGCGATCGAATCTTCATTCGTATGAATCTCGTCGATCTTCACCGTGTTCAGGTGGCTTCCAGTATGATCCAAGAGAGAGCATTGGACTGGTACGAACTTCTTAGTTCTGAGATTAATGAAGCGGATCTCGCCTGGGAGCAATTCTGGGAACGCTTCGAATTAAAATTTGTACCAGAAGCAGAGAAGGTAACTCTGGCTCGACGCTTTATAGACCTTGTTTAAGGTGAGTCCTCTGTGACTGATTATGTTGCATCATTCGAGTCACTTTCCAAATATGGGGTTGAATACATCAACACCCCATTGAAGAAGAACCAAAGATTTATCTATGTCTTAAACAAAAATCTCAAGAAGCCATTACTTCTAAAATTAGAAGTTCCCTTCGACCAACTCATTGATATCGCTCTTCGTCTTGAAGAGGCGGATAGGGAAAGTGATGTTAAAGTGGTGGGTTCCAAACAAAACTTCAACAAAAAAAAGATGCCTAGTAAATTCAAAGGCCCTTATCCCAACAAAAAGGTAAGCAAGCAACCCCTGCTGCAAAGGCTCCTTCTCCTAGTAGTGGGAAATGCTTCAACTGTGGGTCTAGGGACCATTTTGCGAACAAGTGTTCAAAACACCGTTGTTGTCGATATTGAAAGAGCCCGGATCATTATATACATCAATGCCTCAAACTTGAAGGCAAGATAGAGGGAAAGTTAAATATTGCTCAAGCCCCTGGCAACATATCTCGTGGTCAAGGTATATCTCATTCTATCCCTGATGGTATTATTATATTTCGTGATCAACCTATTCGAGTTCTCTTTGATACGGGTGCATCCCACTCTTTTATATCAAAGGAACTAGTAGATACCTTTTCTTTAAGTGTTGTTGCTTTAATGACTTCCTTAAGAATTGTGAATCCGGTTGGTGGATCCGCAACTCTTAGTTTTCTTTGTAAAGACGTGGAGACTATTTTATGCGATTTTTCCTTCCTAGCCGATTTGCATGTCATGCGTTATTTAGGCTTTGGAATGGTTTTGGGAATGGATTGGCTTAACCATTATGAAGCTCACATCCTATGTCCCGAGCGGACTATTTACCTCCGACACCCGCAATCTGTAAAGCAGATTTCTATTATTCTTAAAGATTCGGATTCTTCTTTGACTGCATCTTTATATTCTTTAAATCCTCGTGATGAAGATAATGATGATGAGGAAGATGTCATTGCTCTTATTCACGTTGTTCGTGTATTTTCCGACATATTTGAGCCCGTTTTAGGATTGCCACATAAGCGAGCAATTGAGTTCAAAATTAATCTTATCCCTGGAGCTCAACCTATTACTCGTCCTCCTTATCGCGTGTCTATTAAGGCAAATGAGGAGATGCGCAAACAATTATCCGAATTGGTGACGAAGCAATATATTCGCTCTAGTTCCTCGCCTTGGGGAGCTTCGGCTATTTTCGTGAAGAAATCCGATGGTACACTTAGACTTTGCATTGACTACAGCAAGCTTAATGATCTTACTATCAAAAATAAATATCCTTTACCTCGTATTGATGATCTATTTGACCAACTTAGCGGTGCTAGAGTCTTTTCACAATTGGACTTGGCTACTAGTTTTCATCGGCTTCATATCGCTGAGGATAGCATTCGTTTGACATTGTTCTGTACCCGTTATGGATCTTATGAATGGCTTGTTATGCCATTTGGTTTAACGAATGCTTCGGCTTATTTCGTTGACCTTATGAATCGAGTTTTCAAAGATTTTCTCGATCGATTTGTTCTCATCTTCATTGATGATATTCTTGTCTATTCAAAAACCGAGGAGGAACATGAAAGGCATCTTCGGATTGTGTTGGAAACTCTTAGGAGTAATCATTTAAAAGAAATTTTTTCTAAAAGTCATTTTTGGCAATCTCGTGTGAAGTTTCTCGGTCATATTATTTTCGAATCTGGAATTTCAGTGGATCCTTCAAAGATTGAAGCGATTCAAGATTGGAAAAGACCTGAGAGTGTGACTGAAATCCGTAGCTTTCTCGAATTGGCGGGCTATTACCGTCGTTTTATTAAAGAATTTTCTAAAATTGCCATACCTCTCACTAGCTTAACAAAGAAAGGTGTTAAATACGTTTGGTCGGACAAATGTGAAGCTTCTTTCCAGAAATTAAAGGAACTCCTTTCCGATGCTCCTATTCTTGTGATTCCCGATGGAAACCAAGATTTTATTGTTTATACTGATGCTAGTCGCATTGGTTTGGGTGCCGTTCTTATGCAAAAAGAACGTGTTATTGCTTATGCTTCTAGGCAATTGAAGCCGGCCGAGACTAGATATGCCACACATGATTAAAACTCGCGGCTATTGTTTTCGCTCTTCGGATTTGGCGTCATTATTTTTTAGGAGACAAATTTGTTCTTTGTACCGATCATAAGTCATTGAGGTATTTATTTTCTCAAAAGGAACTTAATTTGCGTCAACAACGTTGGCTCGAGTTCCTTACTCCTTATGATCTTGAAATTCTTTATACCCCCGGTAAGGGTAATCGTGTCGTCGATGCTCTTAGCCGTAAGCAACAAGCAGTTGTTTCTATGATGATATCAGAATGGAACGATCTCGAGATCTTACCCACTTGTGAGATTCGAGACAGCATATCCGAATATGCTCATTATTTGTTTTATGTAGCCTTGAGGCTCATCCTTCTCTTTTAGACCGCATTCTTGAAGCTCAAAGGCTAGATCCCGACTTGGCTCTTCTTGGCCAAAATTTTAAGGATAGAATTGATATTGAAGGTTTGAAAGACTTTGATATTGATTCTCGTGGCGGCCTTTAGAAATTTGGTAGACTTATCGTGCCAAATATTAGTGATCTTCGAAAAGACATTTTAGAAGATTCCCATCGTTCTAAATTTACCATTCATCCCGGTAGTAGTAAAATGTACGCGGATATGAAGCGACTTTATTATTGGGAGGGAATGAAACTTGACATCGCTAACTTCGTTAAGTGTTGCAGGACTTGCCAACTCGTTAAGGCCGAACATCAAAGGCCCGGTGGGTTATTGCAACCTTTAGAAATTCCAATTTGGAAGTGGGACCAAATTTCCATGGATTTTATTGATGGCTTTCCCCGTTCTCGTTCGGGTCATGATAGCTTATGGGTGATTGTTGATAGACTTACTAAATCTGCCCATTTTATTCCCGTTCGGTGTAACCGAACCGTTCTTCTTTTGGCCAAACTTTTTGTCAAAGAAATTGTTAAATTGCATGGAGTTCCTACTTCTGTTGTCAGCGATCGTGATCCATTGTTTACTAGAGGATTCTGGAAGAGTCTTCAAAAAGCTTTCGGAACGAAGCTTAATTTTAGCACCGCTTATCACCCCTAGTCCGATGGACAAACCGAGCGTGTGAATCAAACTCTTGAAGATCTTCTTCGTACTTGTATGCTTGATTTCGGTGGAAGCTGGGAAGATCATGTTCCTCTTATTGAATTTTCCTATAATAATAGCTTCCAATCTAGTATTGGTATGACACCTTTCGAGGCACTCTACGAAAGGCCATGCCAATCTCCTTCTTGTTGGCTTGAGGACGGTGAGAGGCTGGTTTTAGGTCCATACTTTATTCGTGATTCAACAAAAAAGATTGAACTTATTCGACATAGGATGAAAGATGCCCAGAGTAGACAAAAATCCTATGCCGATAATTGGGGAAGGAGATTAGAATTTTCTGTTGGAGATCTTGTTTTTATTCGTGCTTCACCTATGAAAGGTGTTGTACGTTTCACTCGGTCGGGAAAGTTAGCACCTTGATATATTGGCCATTTCCTATCACTTAACGTATTGGTTCCATGGCTTATCGCCTATCATTATTGGCTCAATTTTCTGCCATGCATGACGTGTTTCACGTTTCTCAATTACGGAAATGTCTTCGAGATTCCGATTCTATTCTTAAGCCCGGTGTTGTGGAAGAGATTGAAGTTTCGCCTAATTTAACTTATGAGCAGCATCCTATTCGAATTATTGCTTCGAAGGTCAAACGCCTTCGAAATAAAGATGTCCCGCTGATGAAAGTTCAATGGTCTTCAAATCCTAAGGATTGTTCCTAGGAATCTAGAGAGTTCATCGAGCGAACACATCCAGACTTACTTTCCCGCGCTCTTTAAGGTGAACCTTTTATTTCAGATTTCTTTTGTGTTGAATACGCTCTCGTGGTTATTACTATATATCTTCTCCTCAAATATTGCGAGGACGCAATTTCTTTAAGGAGGGGTGTAACAACCCAGTATTTTATGATTATTTCTAATTATTTATTTTAATTATTTAAATTGAATCGTTGATTTAAAAAGTTTATTTTATTTATTAAAATGAATAATTTTGTTATTTTAAAAGTATATTCTGATTTTGTGTGAATTATAATTTCAAACCTGAATAAATAGGATATTTCCAGAAAAGTGGATTTTTGGTCAAACTGGTCAAACTTTGACTTTTAAATTTAAAACTTAAATATTTGAATTTTTGAATTTTATCTTTTATTATTAAATTAATTTTAAGAATACTGCTTTTCGTTTCGTTGAAATCGGAGTTATATTGTGAAAGTTACGCTTTTTACAATATTGGATGTAAATTGTTTTATTTAACAATATTGTTTATTTTAATCTATATAAAATATATTTTTATTTGTCATATCTTATTATAGTTTGTATTATATGTTATGTTACATATATTTTTGTCGTTTAAATATTTTTAAAGTGATGATACAATTTTTCTAAAGCTTATTGAATTTATTTTCAATATTAAAGCCTAGTTTCTATTTTCTTTGCTATTTTCTTAATTTAATTATATTTAATTAAAATTTATTTATTTATTTTTGTGAATGCATTTTTATTTCATGTTCTTATCTTTATTTATAATTATTTTTCAAGTACATAAAATTTTTCCAAAACTTGTTGCATTTATTTTCAAATTTTCAAGCCTAGTTTGCAATTTTTGCTGTTTTTCTTAATTTAATTATATATAATTAATATTTATTTATTTTTTTTGTTTATTTACTAAATTTTCGTGTTTTTATCTGAATTTATATTTATTTTTCAGATATTTAAATTTGCAAAAGAAAATATGGTAATTTGAAGAGTTTGTGACCTTTGATTTGCTTAAGGCTTTTTGTCTTCTTGTCTTTTCACATTTCAACCAACATCCTTTCAACTTTTGCTGCCATAACCTCCCTCTTCAGCGACCACTTCCTCATTTTCACGTGGATTTCTTTTCTTCTCATCGCACAAGAAAATGTCGGCCACCACCATTTCAAAAAGATTGGTAAAAATCTTCTTTTCTTTTTCATTTTTATGCTTGTTTTCATGCGAATTTGCACTTGCTCGTTCACCTCTTTGGTTTGGCCTGCCAACTCCAGCCATGTTGCTGCCTCCACCACCACCTGAACCAGCCACCACCACCTCCTCTCCAACCCCATAGCCAAGCCGAGCCATCCCATGAGGTAGATCCACACACAAATGCACCAAACTCCTCTTGTATATGCATAGCCGAGCACCATACATCACCACCACCTCCAAACTCCTCCTTGGCCGCCACCACCAACACCACCACCAGCTTTTCCTGACCTAAGACCCTTTGCCACATCACCTCCTAACCCCACCAGGCCTGGCCATGACCATGCTAGCCTTGGCTGTGACCTTTAGTTGCCTTGAATCATTGTTTTATGCCTTGTAGTTGTAGTTTCATGTGCATATATCTCTTGCTCCATCACCATCCATGCTAGGCCGACCTCTACATGACCATAACCTGATCCAAAACCATCTCTTTGTTGTTCCTTTCCAGTCCATAGATGAAGCACAAGTGGTTGAAAGCAAGTGCAAACACTTTGGCATTGTGTTATGCATTCATTTATAACATTGTTTTATTGTATTTGGGTTGAAAACTTATGTTTTTTATATTGTTTTGTTTGAATGTTTGCAAGGCTATTAGCTTTGTCTCTCCCACACTCAAATCTTATTCGTGCTTTCGTGCCTTCGAAGATCTTTGTTGTGTGCTTTGGTTGTTGTCTTCAGCTTATGCCAGTGAGTTATTCTCACCAGAGAGTTTTATACTTATATAACTAGTAAATCGATCACATTTGAATCAGTAAAATGCATCACCATGTTATATCTGCTATGTTATGATCATATGATGTTCACCCATGCTTATTTACCTGTTATGTCATATATTACTATTATTTTATGATGTTCTGTTATTTATATCAGTTTATCACATTGCAAGTTCCCTTTAGATTAGAATCACTATGGGTTGAAATGATACATACCCGAACGGACTTTAGAATAGGAGAAAATTGTTATGGGCTAAAATGATATGCCAAAATAATTTTCAATTATTTTCATTTACTTAGGATTGCGGGTTTGAAATGATCAAACCCGGGTTTTCTATGTAAATTACGGGTTGAAATGATATATTACCCGTATCACTTTACCTAGGGTAGAAATGAAATACAGACCCGTTGTTAAAATATGTTTTTCTAAAAAATTTGAAACATTTTAGAAATGTAAATATTATAATATTTTGATTTAAACTTAATTAAAAATGATTTTTGTAAAGTATTATTGATTTTCTGAAATTTTTTAAGTGAAATACTTTATGGAAAGGTTAGAAAATTTGAATGTAAGTTATTTTGGAAATTTTGATTTGATTTTAAATGGAATTTAAATTAAATATGAAAATATGATAAATTTATGATAATTTGGATGAAAATGAATTTAAAATGATTTTATAATATATTTATGATTTTTGAATAAAGTTAAAAGTGAAATGAATGGATATTTAAGTTGAAATTTTGAAATATAACTAAAATTGGAAATTTGTAAATTTGGCTTAAAAGTGAATTTTAAGTTATGTAAATAAAAATGAAATTAAGTTATATTTGAAAATTTAAACTTAAGTGTTAAGTTTAAATTTAATTATATGAATTGAAATTAAATGGTGGAATTTAATAAGTGAATTATTATTAAATATTGATTTTTGAATGGAAATTTAACTTTATAAAATCATGAATATAAGGGTATTTGAATGATGGTTATAAAAGTGAAAATATGTGATTTTATAAGTTAAAAATGATTTAAATAAAAATATAATTGTTTGTGAAATTATATTGAATATTTGAAGTTAATTAACTGCATTTTTGAAATGCTATTATTTCTAATATAAATGATATTACGACATTTTGTAATGCTGTAGTTGATATAAATGAACCAAATCGCTAAATTTTAATAAAGGGATATAATAACACTTTGTAAGTGCTATAATTGTTGAATTTAACTAAGGTTTTATTTGAACTAATGTATACAGCATTTTAAATGCTGTCTTTTGTTAAATTGAATCGTTTTGAATGTAACTTTCTGTAGCATTTTTCAAATGCTGCGAAAGGTGAATTTTCATTGTTTTGATAAATTTAAGTGAATAAATGAACTTTGAAAGATTAAAATTTTTGGAAATTTAATCATTAAATAAAATAACTTCATTTTATGATTTAAATGAAGTAATTTGTTTTGAAATATAAACTATTTGAAATGTGTGTTGAAATGGTATTTTAAATAAATGATCGTGGTTTGGAAGATAAGATATTTTGATATTTTGAAATGGATTTTTGAATGATAATGAATTTTGAAATGATATTTGATTTCGAAGTATAAAATATAGTTTTGAAATTTTAACTACGGGATGTATTTAATTTATATTTTAACTGATCCTTAAAGGATGGGCGATCCCAAGCATTCTTTAAGTTATTGTACATTACTACTACAGTTCACTTGAGTTGGTTTACATTATATAAGTATATATGTCATGACTCGAGTGTTTTGTGTTTTACTTTATGCTCGGGTCAGCCTGAGTATTTACAACTTAGCTTTGGATTTCTTTCACGGAGCTAGAAATCGCAGGAGATTCTGCTTGTCTTGTATTTGTTCCCTTTCAGTTCAGTTTTTCTATTTTAGTTCTGGTATTTATAAACTGATGTGTATTTGAGATTTCTATTGTATATGTTTTTTAGACTGATATTATGTATTATGTTTTGAGAGTTTGTTATAGTAGCTTCATAAACTACTATGGTATTTTAATTTCCGCTGCGAGTTATTCCGATATTTCTGTGTCTATGATTCTGTGATTGTATTTCATTTGCTCCAAATTTATTTACAATGCGGTATTTTGAGCAATTCAAGTCCGACATGGTGGATGCGAATGGCTGAAAATATCGGGTTGTTATAGTTGGTATCAGAGCTTTGGTTTTAGGCAAACAATAGCCTGCGGAGCAAAAAAAAAAACTCATTAGAGATAGGGTAGAAATACCCTAGAATGAGTGAAATCAATCTCAGAATCCTTTCTTTGTGAGAGAATGTATTTTCGAAATATAAAATGATTTCCAAATGATTGTTAAAGTATTTTCAAAGATTATTTTGGTATAAAAATTTTCTTACTTTGAAATCAAGATTTTCTAAACTTCATCCCTTCGGTATCCACCTTGATAGAAATCACTTGGTTAGGATTCTTATCGATTAGGATTCCTTGAACTTTGGAACGCTTCCATTTATTCTGAAATCCAGTCTTGTCTCCCATATTGGTATTCCTTTGATTTGGAGCATTCCATAACCCCACTTTGGAATGACCTCTATAAGATCGGTGATTCCACTAATCTTTGAATGATCTGTAAAGGGGTGAAACTCCTTTACAATTGGCACTGATTCACCGGAGATTTCTATATCCACGGTTTACGATGTTAGCTACCTTCTGCTTTATCTGGATTCTTTCTCTGGCAATCAAATACCTATTTTCCTTTGATTTTCGAATTGATTATATTCCTGAAGTCACGGTTGACCCGGTTTAGGTCGCCCGTGATTTATATATGCTTATAACCTCCTATTTGTAATTTAATTATCTTATCTTCGTTCGAGCTTATCTTCGAACCAGAATTCTATTTGATTAGAGTTCCTCTAGATTTGAATCACTGTTTTTTTGAAATCCATCCTTAAATAATCCTTTTAAAATTTGTGTTTGATTGTATTTTGAAATTGTGCAAATATCGAAATTATTATTTTGATAAGGATGACCCTATTTTGTATATAAAAGTGAAATGTTTTCGATAAGGATTTTTTTTAGTCTTTTGAAAATGAAAATTTGAAGCTTTGAAAGGATTTGAAACTTTGAAATTTTATAAGAAAATGTGATTTATATAAAAATGATTTATAAATGAAGCGTTTTGAATTTAAATTTCGAGGAATCAAACTCCGGTGTTTTGAAATGGGTTTTAAGATTTTGGAAAATATATAATAATAATATGATTTAAAGATATTTTTTCAAATATGAAATGTTTCAAATGTATTCGAATGAATTCCAATGATTTCAAAGAGATTACAAAGAAGTTTCAAGAAAATAAAAGTCCAGAACCCACTTATGTCGCTGAAAAATAATTTCGGTGATGAATACATGCATCATCGATATTGATTTTTGAGTTTCTGAGTGGGGGAGAGGCCACTCTAGTAGCTTTGCTATGCGAGTGATATTATGAAACCAAATTTTGATTTCAGATTTCGAAGTATGGTTTGATATTTGAAAGATATATGTATGTAAATATATTTGAAATGATTTAAAGTAAGCCGGTGTTCAATCCTCGAGATTCAGATTTGTTTTGTTATAACCTTATCTATTGGAATGGATTTATTGATGTGTTACTGATTTTCCAACTCTTGGATTTGAAAATATGATTTCTTCGCACTTCCAAATCACGATTAACTTTTCAAAGCTAAGAAATTTTGAAAGGTATAAGGTATTTGATAAAGTATATAAGTTTATTTTTGTATGATTAAAGTATAAAGTAATATGATTTATATAAGTTTGAAACTGTTTGTTCAGTGAAATAAATAAGACTATTTTGAATTATACTGGTATGAAATATAGATTTTAAATGTTTTGAATAAAGTATATATATAGAATAAAAAAATCTTTCCAATGGTAAATTGGTTTTTTTCCACATAGAAATAAATAGTTTGAAGGTTTTAAAAAGAGATGGTTTTATACTTAGATATTTTTGATGATTGAAATGGTTTGAAAATGATATAATCTTTATTTTGATAAAGAATTTGAATTTGAAATGATAATTGATTTTGATAAATGAATATTTGAAGTTCATATTTTTATAAAAGGATATTGGGTTTACTTGTAATTTGAGTTTATTTAAAAATGATGGATTATGAAATGAATATTTCAAAACTAAGTAATAATGAAACTAGATTTGAGATATATGAAATTATAAATTTAGTTTTGGAATATGGTATATTTAAGCTTTGAAATATATTAAAGATTGAATAGTTTATTTTGTGGATCAAATCTTTATTTGAAATTTGATAATGCTTGGAATGGTTTTGTTGGAAAACTAAATTGAATTGAAACTGATGGTTTGAATTGAATTAAAATTGGAAATTTTAGATTTGGGTTTAATTGAATATTTGTGAAATGTAAAGAATTAAAGGAATGTTTTATGATTTCAAATGTATGATTTCGAAATGTTATGATTTTCAAAGTGTAATGATTTCAAGTATTTTGGTCTTGAAAAATTTATAACTTTGAAAGTATTATGATTTTGAAGTGAATATATGTTTGAAATGGAAATGAATTTGTTTGACCTAAATTTTGTTGATTTGGAAATTTGGATTATTTTCTAAATCTATTGTTTTAAGAAACTTTGAAACTGAATATATGTAATTAGGAAAAAATGATTGGCGAAATCATATATGATTTTGAAACTGAATTGATATTGAAATGGAAATGAAATTGAGAACCTTGTTTTAATAAATACTTGAATTGGGAGTTATCGAACTTATATAAAATTAATTTGTATAAGTATGAAGTTGATTTGAAAACTGTTGAATTGAAAAGGCACTCAATTTGGAAAGTGAAATCTTATATAATCAAAGTCTATATAAGTGTGATTTGATATACTATTGATTTTGGAAAGTATTCGATTTGGAAATGAAATCTTATATATAATGGAATTTATAAGAGTGCGATATTTGAAGCTACGATTTTGAAGGGCTACTATAGATGGTATATTATATTTTGATGTAGAGGTATGGGAAGTACCCTCCGGAAGAAGTATAGTGATATGCTTCGACCTAGATGGACTTGGGGAATCCAGGAATGGATTCGACCGATAAACCCTAATGGACTTGGGTGAATTCGGAAATGGATTCGAACTGATATGGTTGTCTAGACTGAAACTCATGAGTTCCTCGATTTTTTTTCAGGGTAGATGGTTCTTTAGTTTACCTAATGGAGGCGCTTTCGATCCTGGGATCTGTTGTTTATGGATTTTCCGGGAAGGAAGTGCATCCATTACGTAAATCATTGAATCAGTAGCGTACCACTACAGCAGGGGTCGATGGTCCCTTGTTTACGAACTGGCTACGATATTTTTCTGGAATCCGGATGGTAGAAGGATCTTCTGGAAAGTTTTGTGTCCATTGCGTAAATACTGGATCAGCAGCGGGCCACTGCTAGCGTATTATCATCATTTGACATTGGATTTTGAGCGGTACTTCTCATACATATTTTTAAGTATTTTCACTGGGTGTTGAAACGGGTCTACTAAGTACTTGGAGAATTCTAGCCTTGCGCCTGATCAACGCATGGCCGGAGTCTATAAGAACGACGGTAAACCTGTTAAGACATCGAGTTATAAAAGTATTTTGGTAAAGAATAACAGAAAGGATATTTTGATCATTTTTTCTTCTTTTCTAAATAATTTAAAATGTTTTAAATATTGTTTACTTCGAACTAACAAATTTGAATCAAATGACTATTCATCATATTATAAAATGTTGTAAACATAAAATTATAAATTTTTGAAATGTATATGGTTTTAAAATATGGTTCATCCTTTACTTTCAACCTATTCTCCCTTCCAGCTATTTCTACCTTCTTCTTTGAGGCCATTTCTACATTGTGGAAAGAGTGCCCGAGAAACTTTCTGGAGTGCATGATGTATTCCATGTCTTGCACCTTCGCCGTCATCTTTATGATCCATATCTTATTGCCCAACCTTCTGATCTTGATAGTTTGGATATTGAGCCTAATCTGACTGTCGAGAGGAAGCCACTTCGTATTGTCGACAGAGGTACGAAGAAGCTCAGAAGGAAATTTGTTAATGTCGATCGAGATCGTACGTGGGACACGAAGGAGAGCATTCGTGCTTCGAATCCGGAATTGTTCTTTTCAGGTAGTATTTTGTTTTCAATCTTGTTTCCCTTTATTTTCCTTGCCCGTTCTTTTCGAGGACGAAAAGATTTGAGTGGGGGAGAGTGTAACAACCTAGTATTTTATGATTATTTCTAATTATTTATTTTAATTATTTAAATTGAATTGTTGATTTAAAAAGTTTATTTTATTTATTAAAATGAATAATTTTGTTATTTTAAAAGTATATTCTGATTTTGTGTGAATTATAATTTCAAACCTGAATAAATAGGATATTTCCAGAAAAGTGGATTTTTGGTCAAACTGGTCAAACTTTGACTTTTAAATTTAAAACTTAAATATTTGAATTTTTGAATTTTATCTTTTATTATTAAATTAATTTTAAGAATACTGCTTTTCGTTTCGTTGAAATCGGAGTTATATTGTGAAAGTTATGTTTTTAACAATATTGGATGTAAATTGTTTTATTTAACAATATTGTTTATTTTAATCTATATAAAATATATTTTTATTTGTCATATTTTATTATAGTTTGTATTATGTGTTATGATACATATATTTTTGTCCTTTAAATATTTTTAAAGTGATGATACAATTTTTCTAAAGCTTATTGAATTTATTTTCAATTTTAAAGCCTAGTTTCTATTTTCTTTGCTATTTTCTTAATTTAATTATATTTAATTAAAATTTATTTATTTATTTTTGTGAATGCATTTTTATTTCATGTTCTTATCTTTATTTATAATTATTTTTCAAGTACATAAAATTTTTCCAAAACTTGTTGCATTTATTTTCAAATTTTCAAGCCTAGTTTGCAATTTTTGCTGTTTTTCTTAATTTAATTATATATAATTAATATTTATTTGTTTGTTTTTGTTTATTTACTAAATTTTCGTGTTTTTATCTGAATTTACATTTATTTTTCAGATATTTAAATTTGCAAAAGAAAATATGGTAATTTGAAGAGTTTGTGACCTTTGATTTGCTTAAGGCTTTTTGTCTTCTTGTCTTTTCACATTTCAACCAACATCCTTTCAACTTTTGCTGCCATAACCTCCCTCTTCAGCGACCACTTCCTCATTTTCACATGGATTTCTTTTCTTCTCATCGCACAAAAAAATGTCGGCCACCATCATTTCAAAAAGCTTGGTAAAAATCTTCTTTTCTTTTTCATTTTTATGCTTGTTTTCATGCGAATTTGCACTTGCTCCTTCACCTCTTTGGTTTGGCCTGCCAACTCCAGCCATGTTGCTGCCTCCACCACCACCTGAACCAGCCACCACCACCTGCTCTCCAACCCCATAGCCAAGCCGAGCCATCCCATGAGGTAGATCCACACACAAATGCACCAAACTCCTCTTGTATATGCATAGCCGAGCACCATACATCACCACCACCTCCAAACTCCTCCTTGGCCGCCACCATCAACACCACCACCAGCTTTTCCTGACCTAACACCCTTTGCCACATCACCACCTAACCCCACCAGGCCTGGCCATGACCATGCTAGCCTTGGCTGTGACCTTTAGTTGCCTTGAATCATTGTTTTATGCCTTGTAGTTGTAGTTTCATGTGCATATATCTCTTGCTCCATCACCATCCATGCTAGGCCGACCTCTACATGACCATAACCTGATACAAAACCATCTCTTTGTTGTTCCTTTCGAGTCCATAGATGGAGCACAAGTGGTTGAAAGCAAGTGCAAACACTTTGGCATTGTGTTATGCATTCATTTATAACATTGTTTTATTGTATTTGGGTTGAAAACTTATGTTTTTTATATTGTTTTGTTTGAATGTTTGCAAGGCTATTAGCTTTGTCTCTCCCACACTCAAATCTTATTCGTGCTTTCGTGCCTTCGAAGATCTTTGTTGTGTGCTTTGGTTGTTGTCTTCAGCTTATGCCAGTGAGTTATTCTCACCAGACAGTTTTATACTTATATAACTAGTAAATCGATCACATTTGAATCTGTGACAGCCCGCAAATCCGTACCCCTTGAACCAACACTATTCTACCTCTATTGACTCAAGTGGCACAGAATTACGAACCGTTATGGTTAAAGAAGAAGAGATAGAAGAAGAAGAAAACTAAACAATATCAGAATCTCACCGTCGCAGCGGAATAAAATATAGTAGTAGATATGGAACTTTACACAAATTGACATCTATAACTGTTTATACATCACAAAATCAGAGTATCTCATACATCATCAAATACCAATCAGACATACCATACAATCATAGCAGCGGACTATACGTATATATATATATAGATAGTATAAAATACGTCTCGGACTCCAGCTCCTCTCCTGCTCCAAAGCATCCTGTCCTGTACAAATAATACTCGGTCTGACCTGAGCATTATAATGAAATAACACCCGAGTCATATGGAATACCAGCTGATACTAAATATGCATCCAAATTGATTATTAAAGTTTCAAAAATCCTTTGAAAAAAAAACAAAAGCATCTCGTAAGACCACGCCACAAATACACATGTCGGGTTTTTACTTTACGATAGCTAAAACACTTTTTATAGAAAATCCTCTGATATTATAATAGGGTCTATTTACAAATACTTATAAAATAGCCGAAATTGTTACATCTATTAAATTCCAGCTACTAGCCACCGAAGTGGGTAATACAAACAAAACTCGTACAAGGCTCGTAGGGAGAATGGATTTCCAACAATGACTAGGCACTGGGGTACCACCTGTCACAGTACGGGGCCTAGATCACCGTACCGAGGACTACTCCCTTCATCCCCTGCAACACAAGGCCGGAACCATTCCTTACCGAACAGTCCCGAACAAGATAAACCCCGTGGTTGGCGCGACCAACCACCCACTAAGCCGAAAGATATAAGGGACATCTAGACAGGGGAAATATCTTGTCCTGCTTGGGCATGACCCACCTAACCTTGCTGCATATCCCTTGATTTTCAGTCATTCCCGGTTGATGAGGCTTGAGGCTTAGCGTTACCTTTAGAACGTTTTCACTTAGAATGCCCATCGTCCAGCTGACGATGTTTCGCAAGCATTCGTCCATACAAGTCCGTCCCGGGTTCGAACGGAACCGAAGGCACTACTCCTACTACATCCATTTTGGAAATATCCTCAGGATTAGTAGCGACTAGCCCTTGCACTTCACTGCTCCATCTTCGAATCCGAACACGTTTTCGCACGAAACGTACAAACCGGATCGAAGTGGTTTTCGAGAAATAAATCTCGATCCCGGTCTCTTCGAAACGATCAACGCATTGTCCAATATTGATAGTCGGTGATTTAACTATCAATTAATATTCATAAGCATCCATATGCATTCATCAAATAAATAATTCCCAATTTATATATTTGCCTCAAATATCTTTAAAAGATATGTTACCCAATTTCAAATCTCATTTGAAAACATTTCCCAAAAATTTCTCCTTTACAAGGTAAATCATTTACCATATATTCTCATTGGAAATATCCAAGTCCAAAACAGTTTAGATTTAAAAACAATTTAAAACATTTTAGTTTAAAATATATACTTTAAAATAGGTAAACTTACTACTAATTATTTACTCAAAATATAATTTCAAAATATTTTAAACAAAACTATTATATAAAATATACTTGGTTTGAAATAAGGTTTTAGTTATACTAAAATTAAAAAGTAGAGTTTTTAAAGAAATTAATAAATTTCAACAACTTTATTCAAAAAAAACTAGCTTTAAGCGAAAATCCATTTGTAAAGATAATTTTAAAGGTATTTATAAAATTTACTATTGCTAATATACATATAATTACTTTAAAATAATAATTTTCAAACCACTCTTTTTAAACAAGCTTAACTTTAGAACTTTCTTCTTATAAAAACAGTTTAAACTCGAACTTGGGTTTTCCCAGGAAATCTCATTTCCACTTAAACATCACAGAAATCCTTTTCTCGATTCCTGTCCAATTATTTCAATTTAGATTTATATTTTGAATAACATAAATTTATTTTCCCAAATTTTCAACTAATAACATTTATCTTGATTACCATTCCAGATTTCACAAATTTTCAATTTCCATTCTAAATAGATTTCAAATTTTAACCCTTTAAAATTCTTTATTAACCATATCTTTTATTTCTCTAAAATTCAATTTATCCATTTATAATTAATTATGGATTTATAATTTACTCAACATTATTCCAATTAAATTTTAGTTCAGTTTTCCATCCAAAAGATTCTAATTTTATTTATTCTTTTAATTTCTTATTTATTAATTTTTTTAGCTTCTTGAAAACCCAATTAAATTCCTTTATAATTAAAACTCCAAATTTATCCATCACAATATAAAAACAGGCATCATCATCAATTATAAAAAATAATACTACATTGTGAGGAATCCAGTTGGATCCCTCCAACCTGTTTGCCCTGCATCCACAAATATTAGCACATCACATATATAAATATCAATCCAGACTGATAATAACAATAATATTCAACCAACCACACAGATATTTAAATATTTATTATTTAAATCAGCCAATATCCAGATGTGAGTGAGAATAACTCCCCTTGAGTTCTGCGAGCGTTCGAAATTTAAATTAAACCGAACGACGTTCGATTTAACTCAAATTTCTACTTGCCCGGAATGGATCCGGATCAGCGCCATCACGTAGTATTCTTTCCTGCGATTCCAACGCTTCCAGTTTCGTCCGAAACTGATAACATATGCAATAGTTATGTATTTTATAAATTTCAATTTGAATTTAAAACAAATCCCTCTTTTTTTTTTATATATTCATTTACCAAAACGCGGCCGCTCCTGCATCTTCACCTTCTTCCAACATACGCGACATTCCCAGGTTCGAACAACCCAAAAACACGCGGCCAAGGGTTTCGAAACACACCCACCACGATCGACGTGAGATCAATCAGGCACTGTCGTTGAGTTCGCCTACCCCAACTCCACCTTCGGCCCAAACGCCAGCACACTCGGCTCTCCCTCTAGTGTGAAAAACGCACACGAACGGCAACTCTCTACGGTCGAAAATTCGGCAATTCACTCCACTAAACACGATCGCCACCGTCCATCTTAAAGCTCTTGCCATCCCCTTCATTTCTCTAGTTGGAGATTTCGTGTATAAGTGCATGGATTGAGAGATTTATGGAGTGGAAATAAGATGATTATCGGCCATTAAAGGAAAAGAGAATGGCGGCTCCTGATAATAGATTAGGGTTTAGATTAATATAATTATATATAATGGATTTTAATATTATTTAATTAATAAAATTTCTCAATTTAACCGTTTACGCAAACGACCTCCAAACTTCGCGATCCGACAGGTGATTCTAGGGTTTTTCCGCGTTCCGAACACAATGGAACAGGTTTCGTAAGCAAATTCGATCGTATGCGCGAGTTACAGAATTAAACGATTAGTTTTAAATTAAATCGATTAAAACGATTTTCGATGCGTTTCGAGCTGCTGGGGTCAAACGACAACTCCGATTGCTACGAAAATTGAAATCCGATAATCACTAACTATTACGGATCCAATGGAACTAGTTTCGTCGAATTCCGAGACTGTGCCCCGGAAGGCTATTTTAACTCGTCTATTAAATAAGCAATTTTCGAAATTAACGAAATCACTCAAAATTTCCACTTTTAAAATTTTATTAACTTAACAATAATTCATATAACATTTATAAACACATTAAAAATCATTTCGGCTCATTCTGGACTTAAATCGAATTAATTGCAATATTTAATAATATTAAATTCATTTTAAATTAATATAAAATTCCAAATATTAATTTATTGACCTCAAAATTCATCTAAAATTTCCACCATGCTATTTACACTCAGATAGCCCAAGATAAATTTTTAAAACCATTTTATCACTATTTACATCCAGAATTTCTTTTATTTCAATTCTGAATATTATATTATTATTGTTCAATTTTCATATTAAATCCACACCTTAGAAATTTTAACTTGTTAATATAATTTAAACCAATTCCTTTAGTTTAAAATAAATCTTAAACCCATAGTAAACATTTAAAATGAATTAAATGTTCACAAATCCCATACTCAAAATTCTGGGATGTTACATTCCTCCCCCCTTATAAAAATTTCGTCCCCGAAATTTGTATAAGGTAGAACATACTCTCAAACCCATTTACTTATCCCATTTGCTTAGTTAAAAGCTTATATACACTTCACAAAATCCTTTTTGCTCAATTCCCAAACCTATTTGCTTTACTTATCCCTAAAGCTTTAATTTTAACTTATAACTTCATAAGTTACTTAATTTTTCCAAAACACCAAAAAAAATTCTAACTCCCAAAGTTTACGGAAAATTTTGGCAGAGTCTCCCCTGTACGGAGGAGCTTCTGCGACATCGCAGGATACACAAATATATATATACATCGGCGCACACGGCCGGAAACCAAAATATAACACAATATATATCATTTCCCAATTTTATTTGCGTAGGCGTACCTTTTTAGCAAATTTTTAATAGCAAGCAGCTAATATAATGCATATACGCACTCCAACTCTCTCAAACGCCTCCCGCACCTGTGCTTACTCAAACAAATTCATCAGTTATCAAAATATGAGCAATTTAACATCATTTCCAATATAAATGTAAGCCAAACATAACTATTTACAATCCAAACAACACTTTGCATAGTTTCCTAAGTAAATCCATATTTTATAACATGCACAAGGTTCATTTTCCCATGCTAACTCCAAGTTATCTCATACAAAGGATTTACATACACGGTTTGCTATGTTCCGTTCATATTTATTTCAACCAATTCACATTATTTCAATATGATTAACATATGCTTCACTAACAGAAATCTATTCTAATTCAATTCTAAATAGATTTAACTTCATTTCCAATTTTGAAGCATTTATATTTCTCTAATAATTCATTTATATGCAACATTATTTGATTTGATTTACAATCAAATCCTTATTTCCAATTTGAAGCACTCACATTTCTTTTATGCCTATGTCCATTCAAATGCAAAATTACTTAATTAGGTTGTATTTATCTAATTAATTTAAAACCATCTTTATTTTCAGTTTGGAACAATTGCATTTCTTTTATGATTCACTGGTATTAATATACAAAATTATTTAATACAATTTTAATCTATTTCCATTTATTCAACACCAACTTAGTTGTTATTTAAACAACTCAATGTTTATATCTACAATTTCTCATTTCATTCAAGCAAAATCATCACTTCAGCCTATACCCATTTAAAATTAATTTCAGTTTAGATTTATATCAATTTTATGCAATCTTGTATGGTGCTCAATCCAAGCATTTTTATTCCATTTCAATATTTAATTCAATTCTTATTCACACTTCAAAACCATCATTTAAGTTCAAATTAATAACATCCCATTCCATTTTATTTACAGCCCAAACATTTTTGGTTTATCACACTTATTGAATTATATTTCAAATCTTATATTTCCAATTCATTATCTAATAGATTTATATGAATATCATTCCACTTACAATTCAATTTTTAAATAAACATTGGAGAAGTTATTAATTTAAAATCCATTATTTAACCATACCCCTTTTTATCTTCTTATATCAATTTTTATTTCCATTTGATTCTCAATCAATCAATTCCAATATATTTATAAATTTGAATGCTCTTTGTTTATTTATTCAATCCATTTACAAATTTATTTTATTAACAAAGAGTCCATTTAAATTATTTCACTCATTTGAATTTTACTTACAATTCAAAACCTTCATCATTATAGCTAATTCCATTATACATTCATACTTCCAATATTTATTACCACAATTTAAATCCCAATCCAAAATTAGGATTTTTATTTACCTTCAAATTTTGACTGACTATCAAATTCTATCCATTACAATACAAATTCCATTAATTTGTAACTTAATTCAGTCAATAACCTAATCCATATTAGTTTTCAATCCACTTTCCTAATTCACTCTGAATTCATTTATAATATCACCATTTTCCAATCATTTCATTTAGCAAATTTAGATCTCTACCTTTCCTTTTTACTCCTTTTAAATAGAATCTAAATTTCTTTCAATATTATTTATTACTCAACTGAAATTCAATTACAAATTTCATTATCATAGCAAATTTCATCTTCCCAATACATAAGTCTACTTATTTGCCAACATAATAATATCCACATTTATGTTCTCACTTTACATTTCATTTATGGACAAAATTTAAATTTGCCACACCATTCAACTCTTTTCATTAATGAATTTCAATTTTTACTTACATTCAAAAATTTAGATTGCCTACTCAAATCTGTTTTCCAATTTATAATCTCAAATTAAATTATATCACTTAACAACTTGAGGATATGATCTTCATTATGCAATTATAAACAATTTTACATTTCACCTTTATATCCAATTTACTTTAATTCCAATTCATCTAGATTTAATTAAATTTCAAATTCTCAATTTTAAATTTTCCATTTCATTTAGATTCACTTCCATCTCAATTTCACAATTTTAATTCTCTAAATACAAGTTCAAAACTTGTTTACCTAGTGAAATTCATTCACTTCATTATATCTCACTTTACCTTATCTCAATCCACATTCATTTGAGATTAAATTTGGATCTTCCATACCATTCCTCTATTTCCATCTGTGATTATAATTTCATTTTATTTATATAAGTTTACCAACTTATTTACTTTAAAAGCCTATATAGCTCATTTTACTCATCTACATTTTGTAATCACAAATTCCAAATTCCATTTGCATATGTATATACATTTGAATTCTTAAGGATACAAATTTCCTTAATTTAATTCTTTGTAAAATTTTTTTAAATCCACACTTCCAGATTATAAGTATAACACTTAATAGCTCATGGGTATAACTCATTTCTCAATGACTCACAATTCAAGTCATCTTACATTTCAATGTAACCCAAGTCAATTTAATTCTAAGTCCAATTTATTTAACTTATCCAAGCTATATTCAAATTTTCTACTTACTTCAATATATTTTATTTACTTCCATTTACTTAAGTTGAATTTTAATTTCAAGATTAAAATTTTCATTTCTTCCTTCTTATTAATATCAACTTCACTTAATAAGTTCAATAGTTAATTTATTTTAATTTTACACATTTTTTTTTTAAATATAATTTTCCAGAATTTAAATTTACCTGGTTTTATTTTAAAACCAAATTTGAAACAAAAATCAACACATTCCCAAAACACTTGTTATATCCAACAAGCCTCAAACAATACAATAACCAAATATTAGGGAAGCAATCCATCACTTTAGAAACTCGAAAATGAATTCTAATGATGTGGCCAGCATCATCAGGATTATTTTCCAGCGACTGAAGTGAGTTCAATGCTTCTTACTTTCCCAAACTCATTTCAAAACAGTTTCCCATTCAAACATATTACTCAAAATAATATTTCATCATTACCTTCAATACATTGGAAAACATTTCAAACCCTCCCAGGATTTTAAATTTCCAAACTTTTATTTTTATTTAAAATCCTTTCCTAAACTCCGGGATTCGAATTCTGGTTTAACTCAAATTTAGTTATTCTTTCTTTTATATAATTTATATTCATGGAAGTTATTTAGTTATAACCATTTCAAAATTTAGATTAGATTTTAGATTCCTATTTAATTATAGATATCCACATCTAAACAATCAAATATATATAGTAATATCAGAAAATTATTCTTTTTATATCAAAATATAATTTTGGGTAAAATTATTTCATTTACCCACTTTAAAATCAATACTATGTCGGTTTATCTTGTTTAAGAGTTTAGAAACACCTATCGATACGGTTGTACTTCCCGTACCGACCAGAATTCATAAACACTCAATCGATAAGTCAACACAGTATAAAAACAATTTTTATATGCACTAACAAGTACGCTCGCATATCTATTATTACTCTCAACTCATTATAGAGTACTATTGACTCTGTTTAATGAGTAATTACCCCACCAAAGCCTAGTGTGACGCCCCACCTCTATACCCACGCTAGCCAAGAACACTCCGGAGTAGTGCTGTCAACTAGCACGGAGAATAAGGCTGTTGAGGAGCGACCATCCATGTAATTGCTTATCACACGGTGGCTATAAATAATCTTCGGAAACAAACATAGAAATAATCATATCACAAATCAGTCACAGATATCCATATCACAAAGGCGGAAGAAGATATGAATATATAACTAACACATGAAAGTGTACATCAGAGTAGTGGTCAGTAAGATCCACGATAATACAAAAGAATAGCAACACGTGCTATACAAAAGAATACAACTATGAGTCTATATCTCAAGTGTATACAACAAAAACTGCTAATCTAAACAGTTAGCCAAAAGTCAGAGTGATGAATCCCTGGGAAGAAGTCAAGCAGAAGCACCTGTAACATCTCGGTCTAACCCGAGTATTATTTAAGGAAATAATAAACGGATCAGTCTAGCTATAAATATCAGATGACATGATATAACATAAAAGATATGGCATAAACATAAACATCCATAACGACATACCACTATAAGTATGTAAATAATGATCAACAGAAGATCAATCAATAAGAGATAATCAATATCACAAGAATCTTCTCAAAGATTCGAAGAGGGCATCATACCCTAAACTTGTACTCATAACAAGTCAATGACATAAATTCCAGAAATCAACACGAGAAATCCAGAAATCATAAAAAGGGAAAGAGGCCTATCACATGACGGTCCGAAGACCAAGGGGAGCTACCCCGCATGTGTGAATGGAATCACACAGATTGAGGTCAAGACTAACCAAAAAGCAGAAAGGTATGTGTGAATGGAATCACACAAGTGGTGTCTAGTCTAACCTTGCAATGAAAGAGACATCGCGCAATTGCTAGTCTAATTCATAAAGCGATCATCAAGATCAACGAGAAGTGTCAATTACACTAAGCTAGTAAATATAGAAGTTTAGCTTCATGTCCCATAACCACTTGCTTAACTTAAATATTTACGAACAAACTGTAAATCTTCACTAATAAAATTGTCACAAGAGGTTCAATCGAACAAGTCCAAGAATTAACCGACGAAGTGAACGCAAGCGTTTCATACCACTTGTTTTACTAAGTCGTTTAATTAGATTTCTCATCCGAGTGAGGTAAAGGCTTGTATATACTAATAGATTGGAAAACGGTTTAAGAAAAGAGCTTTGTTATTAAAAATAGAGTTGAAATTGTTTGTTAAAAGAGTTTTGATATTTACTACTAGTATTGAAACCTTTATATTATAAAGTGACAAAACACAGAAGCAATTGTAGAAACAATCAGTCACAAAAATCGCATACGGAGATGTGAATAAAATCCAGGGAAATCAGCTCAATGTTTTTCAGATAAGATCCCCTACGGAGGGGGGGTCCAGGGGGGTGGCAACCCCCCAAGGTGGGGGTGCGGGGGCAACGCCACCGCTTACGGGGTTCGACCTGCCCGGTCAGGTCGCGGGGGTCCAGGGGGCAGCGCCCCGTCCAAAACGGTACGACCTAAGTGAAGACAAGCGGCCTATGACCTAAAGCAAAATGAGGTCTAACGACCTAAGGGTTCACGCGGCCTAACACAATGGCCGAGCGACCTAACTGGAGTTAAGGGAGGCAAGCGACTTAAGGTCCAACGACCTACGACTCAAGCAAGCCGAGCGACCTAGTGTGGAGGGGTCGAGCGACTTAAGGAAGGCGAACGACCTAAGGTCTAACGACCTACGACTTAACAGAGTCGGGCGACCTAAGGTCTAACGACCTACGACTTAACAGAGTCGAGCGACCTAAGGTAAATGGTCCAACGACCTAACTCGAACGACTTATCTGGAGCTTAGGTCGGAGACGACCTACGAGATAAAGCAGGCCGACTTAGTGGACGAGCGACCTAAGGTAAATGGCCCAACGACCTAACTCGAACGACTTATCAGGAGCTTAGGTCGGAGACGACCTACGAGATAAACCAGGCCGACTTAGTGGACGAGCGACCTAAGGTAAATGGCCCAACGACCTAACTCGAACGACTTATCAGGAGCTTAGGTCGGAGACGACCTACGAGATAAACCAGGCCGACTTAGTGGACGAGCGACCTAAGGTTTGCCTAGAGATTATAGGTCGCAAACGACCTAAGACTTAAAGCTTAACTCGCGAGCGACCTACGGCTTAAGGCCTAACTCGTGAGCGACCTACGACTTAAGGCTTAACTCGTGATCGACCTAATTCCGAAGTGCCAATTCTTCCAGAACGACCTAAAGTTAACTCGTGAACGACTCACGACCCATGGACGAACGACTTAACTCCGAACGACCTAAAGTTAACTCGTGAACGACTCACGACCCATGGACGAACGACTTAACTCCGAACGACCTAAAAATGGCCAGAACGACCTAAGTGTAGAAAATTCACCAAAACGCTAAAAATTGGAGTTTTTCGCCGATCCAATCCAAACCAAATGCTAACATGCATGCAAAAATGATAGGGAATCATTCCCAACAGTCCAATATAGTTATAGGCTAGAATTGTGAGATAAAAATCTCACCTTTGCACTAAAGTTTATGAAGATGAAGCTTGAAAGCAAGGAGAAGCAATCCAAAGCTTGAATCCAATATCTTCTACTTGAATTTGGAGTTGAATGTTGGATTTGCAATTGAATTTGTGCTTGGAGTTTTAATTTCCCATTCCCTCCACCATTAATGCCAAAGCTTGATTAGTTAGGAAATTTATGAAGAGTGAGGAGAAGAGGGTTGGAACTTGGGCTTAATAGGCTAAACTAACCCAAAGTCCAAAGCGGGAAAAGTTAGTGAAATTTCACTAACTCCAAACCTATCGATGTTTATACTTAAAAAGTTGTAAACGACATTTCGAACTCAATGGAAGTGATCTCGAGTCCTAATTTGACCGTTTGCAAAAAGTAGCTTTTCGGACCAAAATCCGATTAACGAGTTAATATTTAAATAAAATATTTAAATACAAACTCGATAAATATGCGGGTTGTTACACCTAGGTTGTCACCAACCTAAGCTCTGATACCAAGTGTGACAGCCCGCAAATCCGTACCCCTTGAACCAATACTATTCTACCTCTATTAACTCAAGTGGCACAGAATTACGAACCATTATGCTTAAAGAAGAAGAGATAGAAGAAGAAGAAAACTAAACAATATCAGAATCTCACAGTCGCAGCGGAATAAAATATAATAGTAGATATAGAACTTTACACAAATTGACATCTATAACTGTTTATACATCACAAAATCAGAGTATCTCATACATCATCAAATACCAATCAGACATACCATACAATCATAGCAGCGGACTATACGTATATATATAGATAATATATAATACGTCTCGGACTCCAGCTCCTCTCCTGCTCCAAAGCATCCTGTCCTGTACAAATAATACTCGGTCTGACCCGAGCATTATAATGAAATAACACCCGAGTCAGTCTGGAATACCAGCTGATACTAAATATGCATCCAAATTGATTATTAAAGTTTCAAAAATCCTTTGAAAAAAAAACAAAAGCATCTCGTAAGACCACGCCACAAATAAACATGTCGGGTTTTTACCTTACGATAGCTAAAACACTTTTTATAGAAAATCCTCTGATATTATAATAGGGTCTATTTACAAATACTTATAAAATAGCCGAAATTGTTACATCTATTAAATTCCAGCTACTAGCCACCGAAGTGGGTAATACAAACAAAACTCGTACAAGGCTCGTAGGGAGAATGGATTTCCAACAATGACTAGGCACTGGGGTACCACCTGTCACAGTACGGGGCCTAGATCACCGTACCGAGGACTACTCCCTTCATCCCCTGCAACACAAGGCCGGAACCATTCCTTACCGAACAGTCCCGAACAAGATAAACCCCGTGGTTGGCGCGACCAACCACCCACTAAGCCGAAAGATATAAGGGACATCTAGACAGGGGAAATATCTTGTCCTGCTTGGGCATGACCCACCTAACCTTGCTGCATATCCCTTGATTTTCAGTCATTCCCGGTTGATGAGGCTTGAGGCTTAGCGTTACCTTTAGAACGTTTTCACTTAGAATGCCCATCGTCCAGCTGACGATGTTTCGCAAGCATTCGTCCATACAAGTCCGTCCCGGGTTCGAACGGAACCGAAGGCACTACTCCTACTACATCCATTTTGGAAATATCCTCAGGATTAGTAGCGACTAGCCCTTGCACTTCACTGCTCCATCTTCGAATCCGAACACGTTTTCGCACGAAACGTACAAAGCGGATCGAAGTGATTTTCGAGAAATAAATCTCGAGCCCGGTCTCTTCGAAACGATCAACGCATTGTCCAATATTGATAGTCGGTGATTTAACTATCAATTAATATTCATAAGCATCCATATGCATTCATCAAATAAATAATTCCCAATTTATATATTTGCCTCAAATATCTTTAAAACATATGTAACCCAATTTCAAATCTCATTTGAAAACATTTCCCAAAAATTTCTCCTTTACAAGGTAAATCATTTACCATATATTCCCATTGGAAATATCCAAGTCCAAAACAGTTTAGATTTAAAAACAATTTAAAACATTTTAGTTTAAAATATATACTTTAAAATAGGTAAACTTACTACTAATTATTTACTCAAAATATAATTTCAAAATATTTTAAACAAAACTATTATATAAAATATACTTGGTTTGAAATAAGGTTTTAGTTATACTAAAATTAAAAAGTAGAGTTTTTAAAGAAATTAATAAATTTCAACAACTTTATTCAAAAAAAACTAGCTTTAAGCGAAAATCCATTTGTAAAGATAATTATTAAGGTATTTACAAAATTTACTATTGCTAATATACATATAATTACTTTAAAATAATAATTTTCAAACCACTCTTTTTAAACAAGCTTAACTTTAGAACTTTCTTCTTATAAAAACAGTTTAAATTCGAACTTGGGTTTTCCCAGGAAATCTCATTTCCACTTAAACATCACAGAAATCCTTTTCTCGATTCCTGTCCAATTATTTCAATTTAGATTTATATTTTGAATAACATAAATTTATTTTCCCAAATTTTCAACTAATAACATTTATCTTGATTACCATTCCAGATTTCACAAATTTTCAATTTCCATTCTAAATAGATTTCAAATTTTAACCCTTTAAAATTCTTTATTAACCATATCTTTTATTTCTCTAAAATTCAATTTATCCATTTATAATTAATTATGGATTTATAATTTACTCAACATTATTCCAATTAAATTTTAGTTCAGTTTTCCATCCAAAAGATTCTAATTTTATTTATTCTTTTAATTTCTTATTTATTAATTTTTTTAGCTTCTTGAAAACCCAATTAAATTCCTTTATAATTAAAACTCCAAATTTATCCATCACAATATAAAAACAGGCATCATCATCAATTATAAAAAATAATACTACATTTTGAGGAATCCAGTTGGATCCCTCCAACCTGTTTGCCCTGCATCCACAAATATTAGCACATCACATATATAAATATCAATCCAGACTGATAATAACAATAATATTCAACCAATCACACAGATATTTAAATATTTATTATTTAAATCAGCCAATATCCAGATGTGAGTGAGAATAACTCACCTTGAGTTCGGCGATAGTTCGAAATTTAAATTAAACCGAACGACGTTCGATTTAACTCAAATTTCTACTTGCCCAGAATGGATCCGGATCAGCGCCATCACGTAGTATTCTTTCCTGCGATTCCAACGCTTCCAGTTTCGTCCGAAACTGATAACATATGCAATAGTTATGTATTTTATAAATTTCAATTTGAATTTAAAACAAATCCCTCTTTTTTTTTCTTTTTCTTTTTTTTATATTCATTTACCAAAACGCGGCTGCTCCTGCATCTTCACCTTCTTCCAACATACGCGACATTCCCAGGTTCGAACAACCCAAAAACACGTGGCCAAGGGTTTCGAAACACCCCCACCACGATCGACGTGAGATCAATCAGGCACTGTCGTTGAGTTCGCCTACCCCAACTCCACCTTCGGCCCAAACGCCAGCACACTCGGCTCTCCCTCTAGTGTGAAAAACGCACACGAACGGCAACTCTCTACGGTCCAAAATTCGGCAATTCACTCCACTAAACACGATCGCCACCGTCCATCTTAAAGCTCTTGCCATCCCCTTCATTTCTCTAGTTGGAGATTTCGTGTATAAGTGCATGGATTGAGAGATTTATGGAGTGGAAATGAGATGATTATCGGCCATTAAAGGAAAAGAGAACGGCGGCTCCTGATAATAGATTAGGGTTTAGATTAATATAATTATATATAATGGATTTTAATATTATTTAATTAATAAAATTTCTCAATTTAACCGTTTACGCAAACGACCTCCAAACTTCGCGATCCGACAGGCGATTCTAGGGTTTTTCCGCGTTTTGAACACAATGAAACAGGTTTCGTAAGCAAATTCGATCGTATGCGCGAGTTACAGAATTAAACGATCAGTTTTAAATTAAATCGATTAAAACGATTTTCGATGCGTTTCGAGCTGCTGGGGTCAAACGACAACTCCGATTGCTACGAAAATTGAAATCCGATAATAACTAACTATTACGGATCCAATGGAACTAGTTTCGTCGAATTCCGAGACTGTGCCCCGGAAGGCTATTTTAACTCGTCTATTAAATAAGCAATTTTCGAAATTATCGAAATCACTCAAAATTTCCACTTTTAAAATTTTATTAACTTAACAATAATTCATATAACATTTATAAACACATTAAAAATCATTTCGGCTCATTCTGGACTTAAATCGAATTAATTGCAATATTTAATAATATTAAATTCATTTTAAATTAATATAAAATTCCAAATATTAATTTATTGACCTCAAAATTCATCTAAAATTTCCACCATGCTATTTACACTCAGATAGCCCAAGATAAATTTTTAAAACCATTTTATCACTATTTACATCCAGAATTTCTTTTATTTCAATTCTGAATATTATATTATTATTGTTCAATTTTCAAATTAAATCCACACCTTAGAAATTTTAACTTGTTAATATAATTTAAACCAATTCCTTTAGTTTAAAATAAATCTTAAACCCATAGTAAACATTTAAAATGAATTAAATGTTCACAAATCCCATACTCAAAATTCTGGGATGTTACAGAATCTGTAAAATGCATCACCATGTTATATCTGCTATGTTATGATCATATGATGTTCACCCATGCTTATTTACCTATTATGTCATATATTACTATTATTTTATGTTGTGCTGTTATTTATATCAGTTTATCACATTGCAAGTTCCCTTTAGATTAGAATCACTATGGGTTGAAATGATACATACCCGAACGGACTTTAGAATAGGAGAAAATTGTTATGGGCTAAAATGATAGGCCAAAATAATTTTCAATTATTTTAATTTATTTAGGATTGCGGGTTTGAAATGATCAAACCCGGGTTTTCTATGTAAATTACGGGTTGAAATGATATATTACCCGTATCACTTTACCTAGGGTAGAAATGAAATACAGACCCGTTGTTAAAATATGTTTTTCTAAAAAATTTGAAATATTTTAGAAATGTAAATATTATAATATTTTGATTTAAACTTAATTAAAAATGATTTTTGTAAAGTATTATTGATTTTTCTGAAAATTTTTAAGTGAAATACTTTATGGAAAGGTTAGAAAATTTGAATGTAAGTTGTTTTGGAAATTTTGATTTGATTTTAAATGGAATTTAAATTAAATATGAAAATATGATAAACTTATGATAATTTGGATGAAAATGAATTTAAAATGATTTTATAATATATTTATGATTTTTGAATAAAGTTAAAAGTGAAATGAATGGATATTTAAGTTGAAATTTTGAAATATAACTAAAATTGGAAATTTGTAAATTTGGCTTAAAAGTGAATTTTAAGTTATGTAAATAAAAATGAAATTAAGTTATATTTGAAAATTTAAACTTAAGTGTTAAGTTTAAATTTAATTATATGAATTGAAATTAAATGGTGGAATTTAATAAGTGAATTATTATTAAATATTGATTTTTGAATGGAAATTTAACTTTATAAAATCATGAATATAAGGGTATTTGAATGATGGTTATAAAAGTGAAAATATGTGATTTTATAAGTTAAAAATGATTTAAATAAAAATATAATTGTTTGTGAAATTATATTGAATATTTGAAGTTAATTAACTGCATTTTTGAAATGCTATTATTTCTAATATAAATGATATTACGACATTTTGTAATGCTGTAGTTGATATAAATGAACCAAATCGCTAAATTTTAATAAAGGGATATAATAACACTTTGTAAGTGCTATAATTGTTGAATTTCACTAAGGTTTTATTTGAACTAATGTATACAGCATTTTAAATGCTGTCTTTTGTTAAATTGAACCGTTTTGAATGTAACTTTCTATAGCATTTTCCAAATGCTGCGAAAGGTGAATTTTCATTGTTTTGATAAATTTAAGCGAATAAATGAACTTTGAAAGATTAAAATTTTGGAAATTTAATAATTTAATCATTAAATAAAATAACTTCATTTTATGATTTAAATGAAGTAATTTGTTTTGAAATATAAACTATTTGAAATGTGTGTTGAAATGGTATTTTAAATAAATGATCGTGGTTTGGAAGATAAGATATTTTGATATTTTGAAATGGATTTTTGAATGATAATGAATTTTGAAATGATAATTGATTTCGAAGTATAAAATACAGTTTTGAAATTTTAACTATGGGATGTATTTAATTTATAGTTTAACTGATCCTTAAAGGATGGGCGATCCCAAGCATTCTTTAAGTTATTGTACATTACTACTACAGTTCACTTGAGTTGGTTTACATTACATAAGTATATATGTCCTGACTCGAGTGTTTTGTGTTTTACTTTATGCTCGGGTCAGCCTGAGTATTTACAGCTTAGCTTTGGATTTCTTTCATGGAGCTAGGAATCGCAGGAGATTCTGCTTGTCTTGTATCTGTTCCCTTTCAGTTCAGTTTTTCTATTTTAGTTCTGGTATTTATAAACTGCTGTGTATTTGAGATTTCTATTGTATATGTTTTTCAGACTGATATTATGTATTATGTTTTGAGAGTTTGTTATAGTAGCTTCATGAACTACTATGGTATTTTAATTTCCGCTGCGAGTTATTCTGATATTTCTGTGTCTACGATTCTGTGATTGTATTTCATTTGCTCCAAATTTATTTACAATGCGGTATTTTGAGCAATTCAAGTCCGACATGGTGGATGCGAATGGCTGAAAATATCGGGTTGTTACAAGGGGAGTCTGTAACAACCCGCATATTTGTCAATTTTATATTAAATATTTTATCGATACTCAGAATTTAGTCCAAAAAGCTACTTTTTGCATACGGTCGAATTAGGACTCGGGTCCACTTCCATTGAGTTCAAAACGCCACTTGCGATCTTTTTGAGTATAAACTTTGATATGTTTGGAGTTAGAGGAATTTTGCCACTTTTTACTTAGGGTTTTGTTTGGGCTGAGCCCAATAACTCCACCTATGTATTCAGTCCCAACCCCCTCCTCTTCATTTACTTCCTTTCTATTTTCCTAATACTCAAACTTCTATAACAATGGAGAGTGGAATGGGAAATTGAAACTCAAGCCCTAGTATTCTTTTGCAAATCAAGCTCTAGCTCCAAACTAATAGGAGAACCCATTTGTAAGACTTCTCTTCATCTTCAAGCTCGTTTGAGTTGTGTTGAAGAGTGGTTGATTCTCCCTTTGCTTTCAAGCTTCTTCTTCATTTGTTTGGGTTCAAAGGTGAGATTTTATCTCACATCTTTGTCTATAATTATCTGCGATCGTTAGGTATGAATTCCTAACACTTATTCTTGTGCGATTGATTTTGGTTTGGATTGATTTGGTGTATATTCCAATTTTTGATGTTTTGAAATCAAAATCTATGAAAATCCTTTTATGGATATTTGGACATTGATATTTGAGGCGTATCGAAGAGCCGTTAAGGCTGGGTTGTCGCTAGACGTAAATCCTTAGTCGTCGTTGCTCGTCCGATCGCTTTCGGTATTTATTTCGGCCATTTTTGGTCTAGGTTCAGGGAATGCTCTGAACCCCAGTTTCAGACGTCTGAAACGTTAGATTCAGACGTCTGAATAATATACCGGGAAGAATTGTATTCCCGGATTAAGACGTCTGAATCTATATTTCAGACGTCTGAATTAGTTTGCTTTGGACCAGAAAGGAAATAGGCTAAAAATTGCCTATTTTAGACGTCTGAAATATAGGGTTCAAACGTCTGAAATATACTCTGGAAAACTTTTGGTTTTGCAGATTCAGACGTTTGAATCCTTGATTTCAGACGTTTGAATCTGCAGTCTTTTGCCTATTTGCCTATTTAGCTTGAATTTCCAACTTTAATCGATTCGTATTGATTCCCTTTTTGTTGTTATCATTTATTATTGACTTTGATGACATTTTCTTCGTCATTTTTGGGAATATCCACTTCGATGGATTCCGTAATCGATTTCTTTGGATTTTATTCACATCTTGGAATGTGAATTTTTATGATTCATTGTTTCTACAATCATTCCTATGATTTGTCACTTTAAAAATATAAAGGTTTCAATACTAGTAGTAAATATCAAAACTCTTTCATCAAAATGATTTCAACACTATTTTATTACAAAGCTCGTTTCTTAAACCGTTTTCCAATCTACTAGTATATACAAACCTTTACCTCACTCGGATGAGAAATCTAATTAAACGAATTAGTAAAAAAAGTGGTATGAAACGCTTGCGTTTGCTTCGTCGCTTAATTCTTGGACTTGTTCGATTGAATCTTTTGTGACAATTTCATAGTGAAGATTTATAGTTTGTTCGTAAATATTTAAGTTAAGAAAGTGGTTATGGGACATGAAGCTAAACTCTTATATTTACTAACTTAGCGTGATTGACACTCCTCGGTGATCATGACGATCATTTTTATGATTTAGACTAGCAATTGTATGATGTCTCTTTGACTGCAAGGTTAGACTAGTCCTCATTTGTGTGATTTCGACTCACACCTACTTATCTGCGAGGTTAGTCTGGGCACCATTTGTGTGATTTCGACTCACACATATATTTTCTGTCTGCGAGGTTAGACTAGACGCCATTTGTGTGATTTCGACTCACACATATCTCTTTGTCTGCAAGGTTAGTCTAGACCACAACTGTGTGATTTCGAATCACACATATGGGGTAGCTCCCCATGGTCTTCGGACCGTCATGTGATACGCCTCTTTCTCTTTTTATGATTTCTGGATTTCGTGTGTGAATTCTGGAATTTATGCCTCACCAATTTTAGTGATTTTCATTGATATGATTTATCAATTTTTGTGCATTGGTGAATTCGTGTGTCATTGACTTGTTATGAATACAAGTTTTGGGTAAGAAACCCTTTTTGGATCCTTGTGAAATTTCTTGTGTTATTGAACGATCTTTTGTTGATCATCATTTGCATGCTTATAGTAGTATGCCATTATGGATATTATATGTTTATGCCATATATTTTACTGTAACGATCTCAGTTTTAAAGACGAATTTCAGTTTATAATTTAATTTAATTTTTGGAAGAAATTATGGATTTGTTTGAATTTTTCAATTTTGATAAGATATGTATACTTAAATATTTTATAAATTGGATTTGAAACTTATTATAAATGTAATTGAATTGGATTAGAAATAAAATGTTTGAAGAAACTACTTATTAATATAGAATATAAGTGTATAGAATAAAATATGTGTTATAAATTTAATACTTAAGTTAGAAATATAATCATAAGATAAATTACAAAATTTCAAGTAAAAAAAAAAATATAAAGTAAAACTATAAAAAAATATAATATCTATAACATAAAAATACATACATAATAAAAACAAACAAAACTAGAATAAAATATACACATTAAATACATATAGTTAAAATTCAAAACAGCACATTAACTAAAATCCTAACATCATGTTGAAAAAAAGTAAGTACAAAGTAATAAGAAAACAAAACTGCATATACAATTACAATAGGCAAGCAAGAAAATAAAAAAAACAAAGCAAATACATTCAAGTAAGAAACAAAGTTAAATGTTTCCATCTTTTCCAGACAAATAAAACATGTAGCTGTGAAGTAGAATATGGGTAAGCATAAACAAGTACACATGAGCATACTTGTACAAAGCAAAACTGTACATACATATTAACAAAATAGCATAGGTTGTAGTCAAAATGGAAACATGCATTTATTATCCCATCTCCTCGGTACAAATATTTACATCTCAGCCGAAGTAGGCTACTTCTTTTCAGCCTCCAAACAAGGAAAATAACTTAAGTCAAAGCAACAAGAAACTGACTAAAAGAAGTAAGCCTATACCTTGTACAACACTGTCTCTTTTAATATACATCTACTTCATTTCCTTTTTATTTAAACCAAACAAAAGCAACCTGTAAAAGCAAATAGCAAGAAGAAAATATAGAGACATCCTTCAATTTAAAGCAAAACAGATTCAATCAATATCAACTGCAGATTCAAAACACAGAGCTGCCCTCTGTTCTTCAAGTTAATGTGAGCAAACTTTCTTTAAAACTCAATCTCCTATTTTAATTGTGTTTAAGTGATGATTAATGAGATGGAAAGAAAAAATTGTAGCTTGTTTGTGTAACGATCCAGAATTTTTGAACAATTTAATTTGTAAATATTTAATTTATTTTAAATATTTAAATGATGATTTGACTTGAATTTCAAATTATCAGAATAAATTGGCGATTAAATATTAGAATTTAATCTGTTTAAAGTTGAATAAAATTTAAATTTAACTTTGGAGTTTGAAATTGAATATTGAATTGGTATTTAAAATTTGAACGAATGACTAGGAATCATAATTTGGATTTGAGAATTATTATTTATGTAAATTTATAAATTGATATTGATAGTTGAACTGCAAAACGTTTATATATTTACTAAAGAAAATTTATACAAAACAATTGAATTTAAAATAAGAAAAAAATATATAATAATATATATAATAAAAAAATAATAAAAATAAAATAAATAAGTATACACGGCCTTACTTTCATCAGCTAAATCCACGCCGTTACATACGCCTTTGTTTACGCCCTAAACCATGCTCCATCGCCTTCTTAAAACATGAACTCCTTTCCTCCTTTACACAAAAAAATCAAACACACGAAGAAAGAAAAATTAATGGCGTCTCTCTCATTTCTTCGTCCCTCCTCGTCGTTCAACAATTAGGGCTTTCGAATTGTAAGGCGCCGGCTTCAATTTCTGCTTCGACAACTTCGAGTTCAATCTTGCTTTCGGTTCGTTCTCCTAGATTTTCGTCCGTCTCTGCTCGCGGCCTCTTCAAAAACAAAGGTGAGTAATTAACGTTACTCACATCTAATTCGATGTGGTTTCAATTTTTTTTTCTGTTTATTTGTCTTGATGTTTCTGCTCGATTTGATTTTTTTGTTCGATTTTTATATTTTATGTTGATGATGATAGGGTTAAATATGTTCGATTCCCTTTATTTTCGTTCGAATATAATATTTAAATTCATCATGATTATTTTGTTGACCATTCGATTATGCTTGAATGCTGGTGATATTTTCTGACCATTTCAATTCATATGATTTCTTGCTTGATTATCACAGCTTTGAATTGCTTTGACGATGTTTTCCTCACCCACCACGGTTTTTGATATTTGGCTTAACATTAACCTGGTTATTTTGAAACTACTACTACCTTGATTTGAAACTGCTACTAGTTTTTTTTTTGTAAAATCTGGTTCGAGAAAAAAAAAACAAGTTATGATACTCTAGTTGCTTCGCTTTGATATTTTCTTTAAAACCACTGTCTTGCATTGGCCTGCTACTTTACTTCTTTGATATTGTGCATGTCACTGCATACATGTTTATGTATACATGTTTATGCATTGTCTACTTGTAGTTAGATTTTTTTATAGCTTCGACTTGCATTTTGAGTTGCGGGTTCAGGTTGCATTGTTTGGGTGTTTGTTGTACATATGAAATTGATTCATATGTATGTTAGACATTGTTTACACTGCATTTTGCTTGTCACTGAGTTCTTTTGGTTTGAGTACATATGCCTAGTTCGCTTTTGGTTGCTGTAGTGATGCATGTGCTTTATGTATCAATGCATATGCTATTTTCCATGTTATCGAGTGGCTTGGCAGTTGTGTTGAATCATGATAGTTGTGATTTGACCTCTGCATTTAGTAATTGCTGATAGCATGTTTATGTATACATGTTTATGCAGCTTGCAATTGAGTTATAAGTTTGAGTTTACTTGCCTGTTTCATCTGCAGTGTCTTCATTGTGCACAGCTATGTATTGGTTCTGATGTATTGATTTTTAGCTTGCTTCTGATTTTACTGGATTTTGATAGTCTCGACTAATTTGCTTCGAGACAGTTTGTTGCATTGTGATCTTGTGGTGGCATCATTATTGTTGCAGTTGCCCTTGCGTCCAAGAAAAGACTGCAGTTTCATTTTTATGAAAATTTTGCACTTGTTGAAAAATGCACTAATAAGTTGTTTGGAAACTTTTTTTACTTCACAAGTTGTTGTGGCGAGGCAGCGCACGCGTGCGTGCACTGCAGCCACGTAGTATCGACATTTTGAATCGATATTTGAACCTTCATTGATTTTGGTTCATTTATCTTTTGAGTATATCATCACGATAGTGGCAAGGCAGTGCATGCAAGCGTGAACTGCAGCCACACGGTGATAATTTTAGCGATATACTATTTTGGTTTGATTTATGATCTTTTGCATATCTCATTACGGTAGTGGCGAGGCAGTGCACGCAAGCGTGAACTGCAGCCACACGGAGTTGACATTTTAAAAATGTGGCGAGGCCGTATACGTGTATGTGTACTGCAGCCCTACCAAATTTAATGTTTTAAATTGATGTTTTCATTTTGATGAAAATTGTTTTATATTGACAATTCAATATATTTTGAATCACATTTTGATGATTTTGTTGTTAATTGCCGTTTAGGCAGATTTTTATTATTTTCTAAATTATCTTCATCAATAATCCCTTCATCTATCCTCATTGATAATTTGAATCTACTGATTGGTTGTTTAACACTGATAAGTGTTGTATTTACCGTTACCCGATTTCTTGTTAAAGGATCGGATAGGTAAATTTATATTTGACTGTCATCTAATTGCTATTCAATTATTATTGCCTCTATGCACTAATAACTGAGTTTGAATTAGACTGACCTATGTATTATTTACTTTTGAATGTAATACTCGGGTCAGACCGAGTATTTCTGCAGCTTGAAGATTTTCAGGCCGCGAAGTTAGAGAGAGAGGGGGATTACCGCATCACTAAAGTTTTTCTAGAAAAAATTTTCTTGTACTTAAGAATAAAAGATTATTCCGCTGTATAAAAATTTTAATGCATTGTACAAACTCTGATATATGTATGTAGGAAAAATTCATTTATGAATAATATTATGATTATTCTGTAATTCTGTGGCTGATTCTGTTTAAACTCTATAAATTGACTAACAATCCATCATTTTGAACGTTTCAAGTTGGTTTAGTTAATGACTAGAGGCGATCAGAGCGGCGGGTCGTTACAAAAGTGGTATCAGAGCTTTGGTTTACACAAAGCTCAGTTTATGATGTTTAATATGAATAGTTACTAGGATCACTTTATAGAAAAATGTTTTTCAAATTTAAGATAAGTATGAAATTGTTTTCTTTGAAAAATAAAAGGTATCTTGAAAATTCAAATTTTTTCGAAAATTCCCCTCTCTAAATTTAGGATTGCGATAGTTTCTCATTCGAAATCCATTATCGAATTATTGAGATTTATGAAAAATAAAATATAAGTGAAGTGAATTAATGAATTGGTTTGAATCAAATATTTTGAATATCTACAAAATAATAATTGTGAAATAAAATGATATTTCAATTTAGTTATAGCCAAGAGGATAATTAAACTATAACTTGAGAATTTGATTCTGAATTCTTTTGAAAAATTTATTTCAAATGTTTTGACGAACGATTTAGTGAATAAATGGATTATAAGTATTTAAACTTATAATATGAACTTTTGGTATATAACCGAGTTATATAAATTGAATTGAATTAATAAAGAAGATTTATAAATCGAAGTTTATAAATAGAAATGGAATTTTTAAAAGTTGTTTATAAATTCGAAACCAATTGAATTTGATAAATGAAACATAGAAATTATTTATTAAAGGAGATATATTCGTGATTTTGGACAGCGAATTATCCTTTAAGTTAAATATTTGTGATAGTAAATGTTGGTTGGGAATTTTATTCACGATTTTGGACGGTGGATAATCTTTTAAATAAAAAGTGTAGAAACACTAAATTGAATAGATAAGTATATTCACGATTTTGGACAGTGAATATATTATTAACTAAAACAGATATGTTTTAGAGAAGTGACATTATGAAATGAGGTTAATGTGGAAATATAAATTTAATGGAACCAAGTTGATGAATAATTTACTAAAGAACTAGTTGATTATTTTTGAAATAGAAAGTAAATGTAAAGTTCAAATAGAATTTAAATTTCAAATTTGAAGTTGTCAACATGATAATCCATAATAGGTTTAATAGATTCAGTGATGAATTTGAATCTAAACGTGCGGAAAATTAAATTAAGTGAAAAACCTAATATTGAAAAGTTTGAAGTTGGTTTAAAACCAATATTGTGAAATGTATGAGGAATTCAAACTATGAATGAAGTTGAAGTTGAAAAAGTTAATGGTTTTAAAGATGTTTTAAAATGCATTAAGTATCGAATACATAGATTTCAACATTCATTGTTGAAATAGACGTTTTCGATAGAAAAATAAGGAAATAGTGGACTATAACACTGTTGTTATAGTAAATGGTTTCCGAAAGGAAATGTTGTTTATAGTATTGGGATTTATATATCTATCTTAAATTCGAATCCCTATACTAGTGATTTTGAGTTGTCGTAACGATGTTTTACGCAACATTCGTTTTGACTCAAATAAATGTGTTTAAAAGAATGATTTCCTTAAAGAATGGAATATATACTTAATTTTGATTCAAGTATATTGAATATTTTCCGTGTTGAAAATAAATGAACTTGTGAATTACTTATTATTAAATAAGTATGGAAATGTTTTCCAATATGAAATGAAAGGTTTGAAATTTTATCTTTTAAAGATAAATTGAAAAATGAATATTTGAAATTGGTTTCAAATGGCTAAGTGTGAAAATTATATATCTTGTAAAGATATTTTTGAGAAATTTGAACAATTAGTTCAACTTGAATTTTTCAAAAAAAGATTGAATCTTGAGTTAAATTGAGTTTAACTTTGACATCAAAAACAATATAAGTTGAACTTTGAATTTTGGATAGTCGATTGGGATTGTATGTCTAGCATTGTGAATTGATGACATAGCAATTGATCTCTATTAAATATATATCTGTGGTGGCGGAGAATTTATTCTTTTAGCTTAACACCCTTCTCTGAGATGTACGAGCTTAGAGGTTATATATCGATAGACATCAATTATGTGTTGAGAATTGACGATGTAACGTGAAATCCAAATCGAATGTGAAGTCGATAATGAATTGGATTATGAATGTGAATTAGGTTTGAGATAACGTTAAATTTTCAAATCGATTTAGAGGAAAAATTTAAGTGAAATGGAAAAATTTGGAATCCTCTATTTGTGATGAATGTGAATCGAGTTTTCGTAACTTATATATGTGAATATAATAATTCGAAAACCATCAGTTTGGAAAGTCATTAGTATGAAAAGTCCTATGTAGGTTTACATAGGTATGATATGTACGAAATGTGAAATGAGGTACTATATGTATATGACATATGTTTTCTAAAAAACTGAGGATATGGAAATGTACCTTCCATTTATTATTGGTGAAGGTGATTGGAACTCGGTGGAGTGTCCATTGGAAATCGTAGCTACGTAGAATTTCCATTAGTGGAATGTCCATTGGGACTGACTGGGATCCCCCACGATGGATCATCGTGTTTGGGATTATGTGAATTGATGCTGGCGTAATTCGTGGGGCGTGATGCCTACAGTTACAAGCGATTCCACTGGGATAGTGGCGTAACCGCCGAGTAAACTGCGATCTAGAAACCGAAGTGTAATTCGAGGGGCGAGATGCCTACGGTCACGAGCGATTCTACTGGGATAGTAGCGTAACCGCCGTGTGGACCGCGATCTAAGGCGACAACCGTGGCGAAATTCAAGAGAGATGAGAAATCTAAGGTTACAAGCGATTCTACTGGGATAGTAGCGTAACCGCCGGGTAAACAGTGATCCATGGGGGAACGTGCTTTCCATATCCACTTTTAAAAGAATTTTTTTAAAAGTATTTTCACTGGGAGTTGAAGCAAGTATATTTAGTACTTGGAGATTTTTAGTCTTGCGCCTGGCCAGCGTATGCCTAATGTCTGTAAGAACGACGGTGGACTTGTTAAACTTCGAGTTATCAAGTATTTTCAAACTTTAAATAGAAAATCAATAGTCTGAAATTAGAATAACATAATTCTAACTAATGAACTAATTAAGAAATTTTTTAAAAATATCTTGAAAGCACACAGCTTTGGAAAATATATAATATGCAAATATCTAGCATGAAGAATTTCAAGTTTAAAAATCTGAGTTTTGTAAGTCAAAAATTTGGTAAAAGACTTTTGTGTCTTGATTATTGAAATCGATGAATAAAGCTAGTGAAATAAAATAAATGGAATGAATCCTATATTTATTTATGAGTTTAGAACTTAGTAAAATTGAGTAGGGTATAAATATCAGTGAGATTTTAGCAAGTGTTTTGCTAACTTATAATTTCGGGACGAAATTCTTTTAAGGAGGGAAGATTGTAACCATCCAGAATTTTTGAACAATTTAATTTGTAAATATTTAATTTATTTTAAATATTTAAATGATGATTTGACTTGAATTTCAAATTATCAGAATAAATTGGCGATTAAATATTAGAATTTAATCTGTTTAAAGTTGAATAAAATTTAAATTTAACTTTGGAGTTTGAAATTGAATATTGAATTGGTATTTAAAATTTGAACGAATGACTAGGAATAATAATTTGGATTTGAGAATTATTATTTATGTAAATTTATAAATTGATATTGATAGTTGAACTGCAAAACGTTTATATATTTACTAAAGAAAATTTATACAAAACAATTGAATTTAAAATAAGAAAAAAATAATAATAATATATATAATAAAAAAATAATAAAAATAAAATAAATAAGTATACACGGCCTTACTTTCATCAGCTAAATCCACGCCGTTACATACGCCTTTGTTTACGCCCTAAACCATGCTCCATCCCCTTCTTAAAACATGAACTCCTTTCCTCCTTTACACAAAAAAATCAAACACACGAAGAAAGAAAAATTAATGGCGTGTCTCTCATTTTTTCGTCCCTCCTCGTCGTTCAACAATTAGGGCTTTCCAATTGTAAGGCGCCGGCTTCAATTTCTGCTTCGACAACTTCGAGTTCAATCTTGCTTTCGGTTCGATCTCCTAGATTTTCGTCCGTCTCTGCTCGCGGCCTCTTCAAAAACAAAGGTGAGTAATTAACGTTACTCACATCTAATTCGAAGTGGTTTCAATTTTTTTTTTCTGTTTATTTGTCTTGATGTTTCTGCTCGACTTGATTTTTTTGTTCGATTTTGATATTTTATGCCGATGATGATAGGGTTAAATATGTTCGATTCCCTTTTTTTTCGTTCGAATATAATATTTAAATTCATCATGATTATTTTGTTGACCATTCGATTATGCTTGAACGCTGGTGATATTTTCTGACCATTTCAATTCATATGATTTCTTGCTTGATTATCACAGCTTTGAATTGCTTTGACGATGTTTTCCTCACCCACCACGGTTTTTGATATTTGGCTTAACATTAACCTGGTTATTTTGAAACTACTACTACCTTGATTTGAAACTGCTACTAGTTTTTTTTTGTAAAATCTGGTTCGAGAAAAAAAAACGAGTTATGATACTCTAGTTGCTTCACTTTGATATTTTCTTTAAAACCACTGTCTTGCATTGGTCTGCTACTTTACTTCTTTGATATTGTGCATGTCACTGCATACATGTTTATGTATACATGTTTATGCATTGTCTACTTGTAGTTGGATTTGTTTACAGCTTCGACTTGCATTTTGAGTTGCGGGTTCAGGTTGCATTGTTTGGGTGTTTGTTGTACATATGAAATTGATTCATATATATGCTAGACATTGTTTACACTGCATTTTGCTTGTCACTGAGTTCTTTTGGTTTGAGTACATATGCCTAGTTCGCTTTTGGTTGCTGTAGTGATGCATGTGCTTTATGTATCACTGCATATGCTATTTTCCATGTTATCGAGTGGCTTGGCAGTTGTGTTGAATCATGATAGTTGTGATTTGACCTCTGCATTTAGTAATTGCTGATAGCATGTTTATGTATACATGTTTATGCAGCTTGCAATTGAGTTATAAGTTTGAGTTTACTTGCCTGTTTCATCTACAGTGTCTTCATTGTGCACAGCTATGTATTGGTTCTGATGTATTGATTTTTAGCTTGCTTCTGATTTTACTGGATTTTGATAGTCTCGACTAATTTGCTTCGAGACAGTTTGTTGCATTGTGATCTTGTGGTGGCTGCGTTATTGTTGCAGTTGCCCTTGCGTCCAAGAAAAGACTGCAGTTTCATTTTTATGAAAATTTTGCACTTGTTGAAAAATGCAGTAATAAGTTGTTTGGAAACTTGTTTTATTTCACAAGTTGTTGTGGCGAGGCAGCACACGCGTGCGTGCACTGCAGCCACGTAGTATTGACATTTTGAATCGATATTTGAACCTTCATTGATTTTGGTTCATTGATCTTTTGAGTATATCATCACGATAGTGGCAAGGCAGTGCACGCAAGCGTGAACTGCAGCCACACGGTGATAATTTTAGCGATATACTATTTTGGTTTGATTTATGATCTTTTGCATATCTCATTACGGTAGTGGCGAGGCAGTGCACGCAAGCGTGAACTGCAGCCACACGGAGTTGACATTTTAAAAATGTGGCGAGGCCGTATACGTGTATGTGTACTGCAGCCCTACCAAATTTAATGTTTTAAATTGATGTTTTCATTTTGATGAAAATTGTTTTATATTGACAATTCAATATATTTTGAATCACATTTTGATGATTTTGTTGTTAATTGCCGTTTAGGCAGATTTTTATTATTTTCTAAATTATCTTCATCAATAATCCCTTCATCTACCCTCATTGATAATTTGAATCTACTGATTGGTTGTTTAACACTGATAAGTGTTGTATTTACCGTTATCCGATTTCTTGTTAAAGGATCGGATAGGTAAATTTATATTTGACTGTCATCTAATTGCTATTTAATTATTATTTCCTCTATGCACTAATAACTGAGTTTGAATTAGACTGACCTGTGTATTATTTTCTTTTGAATGTAATACTCGGGTCAGACCGAGTATTTCTGCAGCTTGAAGATTTTCAGGCCGCGAAGTTAGAGAGAGAGGGGGATTACCGCATCACTAAAGTTTTTCTAGAAAAAATTTTCTTGTACTTAAGAATAAAAGATTATTCCGCTGTATAAAAAATTTAATGCATTGTACAAACTCTGATATATGTATGTAAGAAAAATTCATTCATGAATAATATTATGATTATTCTGTGATTCTGTGGCTGATTCTGTTTAAACTCTATAAACTGACTAACAATCCGTCATTTTGAACGTTTCGAGTTGGTTTAATTACCGACTAGAGGCGATCAGAGCGGCGGGTCGTTACAGTTTGAATGCTTATTTATGTGATGTATGGCTGTATGCATATGCCACCGTAACATACAGGCTCTAAAAACAACTTCAAAAAGAAAATCATTTTCTCTGATTCTACTTATTAGTAGGACTTGGTGTTAAAATGGTTTGATATGGTACATATTCATGATTTAAAAGATTTATTTAAGTTAAATTAACTTGTTAATAACCCTGGGAATCTTGTTTTACAGTCAATCTACATCATCATGTTGAAATTTGAATATGATAAATTGTTGATTCACTTATATAATCTGAATCTACCTTCAAAAATCATATTTTTAAAACAAGAATGGGATTTTTTAGTTAAGAATTTTATTAGCAATTCGTAGTCGAACTGGAAATGCTTTTTGATCGAGTTCTGGTGCTGAAGAAATTTCGAATAGTAGAATTTGGCATGAGGCAAGCACGGCCATCAATGGTGCCAGGAAAAATGAAACAAAATTTTTTTGTTGCAAGAATTGAGAGGACGAAGCAATTTTAGGGTTTAAGAACTGTAAAAAAATGGCGTATGGCTTTTGGCTCGTGCACACTCGTCGAGGCGTCGAGTGGGACCGGACCAGGGGGAGAGGCTTCGTGGGTCATCGAAGCGGCCATGGACAGAATTTCATGATCGCCGGTGACGTCAAGTGATGGGACAAGGCGTTTGGGTTTGGGTGTGTTTGAGTGCAGTTCGAACGAATGGGTGAAAATTTGGTTTTGGGTTTTGTCGCGTTGAATCAAGTTTGATTTCGAGTATATGGGTAGTTTGTGACTTGCCGCCGATGAAGGAGCTCGCCAGAGTGGCGTCGTCGCCGTGTGCACGTGCACCCACGAAGGCGTGTATCAGCTGCAGTGCGAACGTTTGGGGAAGATGAAGCTTATCAGGGTGATGGGGTTTTAACTCGAGTGATACTCGAGAATTATGGAAGTTTACTTCGGGTTTTTCTCTGGTACACGAGTGTGTTCATTTCTACAGTTAAAGCTAAATAAAAAAAAAAGAGAAAGAAGAGTGGAAGAAGAAGACACGAGCAGGAGGAAGATGGACGCGGGTAGAAATAAGGGAAAACTCAAGCCTTGCGCGAGTAAGTACTGTGTACACCTCGGGTCCACTTTTTTTTGGGTTTTAAACATAATTTCTTTTAAATTGTTATGTTAAGCTATGTTTAGTATAAATTAAGTAATTTGGGTTGGCAAGATTGAAGTTAAACAGGATCAAATTTATTCAAGGAAAGGTTTTACAAAACGTAAGATGGGTAATTATTTAAATCGAAAGCTAATTAAGATTTGTAATTAATTTATAATGATGATTAAATAAATAGTTTACGGTTTAGTTAAATTTGTAATTATAGATTTATAATAATAATCTTGTGGAAATCAATTTGTAATTAATAATTTAATTAACTATTTAAAGTTAATTAATTAACTAGCAGATAATAGTAATTAACTAATTAAATAATTAAGTATGGACGAATTAAATTTAATGGGCAATTTATGTTTAATTAAGTATTTAATGATAAATTAAACAGGGTTAAGGAATTAACTCTCAAGAAATAAATTTTAAGTTGAATTAATTACAATAAGAATTTAAGATAATTTCTTATAGATTGTGTATGTCGAATATTTGATTTGTTGTAAAATGAATTGATATTTCTGTTTGATATTCTGAGATGTGAATTACTCTGTGCTGGATTATGATTGGTGATTTGATTCCGTATTGATTAGAAAACCTTTGCCCGTAAAACAACATTTGAATTTCGATGCGACAGGGAATCGGATTCCAGTTGGTTATCTGAAACCCACATCGAATAGTAATGATGAATCTTCGTGATTGATAAATTTATTTTATCTGTGAAACTGTGAATGAAGATAAGCGTTATTATTTATACCACTTATCAATATTGATATATTTGTGATGATTGATGTTGTGCACTATTGTGTAAAATCCTTGGACCACACTATACACACACAAATATGGTTTTCACGAGGAAATCGGTTAAGTCACAGATTTTTAAATAAGTTTGAATTTGAATTTTTAATTCAAATATTTTTGGAAATAAATTAAGTTTTAATATGAAAATCTTTTGAAAAGCTGTTTTAAGAATAAAAGTTATTTTTGAATAACTAATAAAGATTTGGAATTTAAATAATCGGATTTAGATTGAAATTCAAAAGAAATCTGAAATTAAATTCTATATTCAGTATTTATGATTTAAAATGGATTTTACAAGTTATACGGGTTTAAACCATTTTTAAGCGTTGATTTGGAAATTTGAATTTACTCAAAGATTTTTAACTTGTATAAATAGAATCAGGGTTTTTCCAAAATAAAACTATTGTTTTTAAGTGATAAAAAGCTTTCATATGAGTAATGAACTTCCAATTAATATTAAAGAGATTTCAAGTTTGAATCGAAAATGATTTTCCAAGTTATGAATGAATCTTTGGAAATAAGTTTTGAAAGATATGAGATAAATCTTTGATTTAAAGATTTAAATGAGTTAATCAAATTGAAACGGAAATTTTTTTGAAATCCGTAAATGAATCTTTGTGAAACTGAGTGAACTTTGTGAAATAAACCTTTTTGTTTAAAAGATTTGAAATGGTAATTGGTTTAAACCATTCGAAAGAAAGTTTGGAATTATTAAGTTGTGACTAAATCGAAATCCCATATCCATATGTTTAAATGTTGCGCTCACTATTCGGTTTAGCCGGGAAAGGACCTTTGGGTCGTATAACCCATTCCGAATATGTGATATGTCGTTATGGATAGCATTTGAAGACCGGTGGTGAAGACCGGGTATTTGCGAGAACGATAGGATGACCTATCGATTGTCTCTGCACTGAGTTGCAACGGTATAGAGACTCCCTAAGTGATGGGAAGTCCAATCGGGATTGTGAATAACCGGATTGCAAGGGCTTTATTGGAAGTGCCTTCGGTTCTGTTCGAGCCCGAACAGACTTGTATGGATAGTATGTCTGACATTACAAATTGAGATATAAAGCCGATTTCTTTCAAATATATTTCTGTTGGTGGCGGAGAATTTATTCCTTTAGCTTAACACCCTTCTCTGAGACGTACGAGCTCAGAGGTTATGTAGTTGATGGTTATCAGCGATATATTCCCAATTTGGTAATGTGACATGCTGAGTGTTGCTGTGAAATGATCATTGTGTTGATCATTTGTGATATGATCATTTGTTTGATCTTTTATCTTTGTGATCATTTCTATGATCATTTGTTGACCCAAAGCACAACTTTTGTATAAAGCGTGGCTTTGTGGACGAGACTTCGTCGAGCCTCACAAACCGGTAATGGTCGAAACAGGAATTGTGCGGCAAGGTTTTCAGGGATAGCGTCCCTAGGGATGACCATTCCTTCTGGAAAAGGGTAGTATCATGGTATGGAGCCCAGATACTTACTCATGTTGAAACACTTATTATTATGGTGTGATGTTGGTTAGAGGGCTCTCGTTTAAAGGTCCCAAAGGACCGGGGGTGGCATATCTGAGGGTTTATAATATCCCTTGAGAAAAGGGGTTCCCGGCCTTGTTTGGCAGAGATCCAGTTGGGTTCTCGGGGCATCCTTCCAGAGGCGTTTCCATGTGGCAATGGGAAGTTCCTTGGCCTGACCATTTGTTGGAAAATCCATTCTTCAAATACGAGCCTTGTACGGTATTAGTTGTATTACCTGCTATCTACTTATGGTGGCGCCCCACTGTTTGGATTGTAGCTATAGTAGGTATAGTTCGAAATGTCTATGTCGGCTAAGATTTATATCTTTATTTTCGAAATGAATTTTCTCTACACTATGCACTAGTAATAATATCAAATGTTCTTTTTAATGCGTATCAAGCATCTTTGACTATCATAAGGAGAAATCTCCTCCGATTCTGCGTTTGCATTGTGTGTGTGTGCGGGAGGCCTTATGGTAGTCTCATTTTTTAAAAGCATTGCGATTATAAAAGTTTAAATCTTTGATTGTTTTAAAGATAAACTGTTTTTGTTTGCTCACACCAGTCCCATGACTGATCCAGAGTTTATTGTTTATTTCCTAAACTCTGGGTGCTCAAAATTTTTCTACACGGGCAGTCTAGAGTTTGGTTTTTCAGATAATTAGGTTCAGTAGATCATCTGGAGCTAGTTCAGTTTTCTTTGAATATGGACGAGACTTGTTTAGCTTGGTGCAATCTTGATGGTGGATCGAGATAGGAGTTTTGGAGCTCTGTCTTTGGAGCTTTTTGGACCAGAGTTGCAGTATTATATTCTGAGAAGACTTATTTCATATTGTATCATGTTCCGCTGTATTCTATGTTGTATATTCTCTGATGTTGATGATTATCATTGTATCAAATTGATGTATCAGATATTGTATTCATGTTATATCAGTGATATCAACTTTTATTTCCGCTGTGTTATTTATCATTTAATGGTGTTACAAGCTCCCGCGAAACGAATTTGATGTTGTTTGTTGGACATCGAGTTTGGGTCGTGACAGATAGGTATCAGAGCTGAAGGTTGAGTAAGAACTTTAGCTACGGAGTGTAACACCTTAGATGACTCATTAGAGATAGGGTGAAGTATACCCTAGAATGAGTACAACCGGTGGAACCAAAATCCAAATTTCTTAATCTATTTTCTTTATCTGTTGTTATTATCTAAGACATTTCGTCCGAATGCCTAAATCAGATTTCTTACTATTTACAGATAGTAAGAATGAGTGGAAGAAGAGGACGAAATAGGAGACAGGAAAGTATTACTTTAGCTGGTCAAAACCCTACAACGACAGATATTCCTATTCAATCTCAATTGAATTTGGCTGATGTATATCAAAAGTTTTCTAGACTTGGTGGAAAGCCATTCACAGGCAAAGCAACCGTTATCGAAGCACAAGCATGGATTCGATCGTGTGAAAAGATTTTCAAGGGATTAAGATTAGAAAATGATCAGATGCGATTGATAGCTTCATGGCAACTCCAGGAAGAGGCTTTAGTTTGGTGGGAAACAGTTACCGTGGATGAGTCGACAAATGAATTTACTTGGAGTCGTTTCAAGGAAGTGTTTGAGCAGCGATATATGTCGTCTGCTGGTATCTCTAGAGTGTATCAGGTGTTTATGGATTTAGAGCAAGGGAGTTTATCGTTTGAGGAGTACTTGAACAAATTTATTGAATTATCTCGATTTGGTCCAGAATTGGTGAATACACCGTTAAAGAAGAATGAAAAGTTTATTCGTGGAATGAACAAGGAGTTTCAGGAACGGATGACTACTCACGTAAAGGAATCTTTTTCTGAATTAATTGATATGAGCTATAGATATGATACTCTAGAAAAGAAAAAAGATCCGGAGGAGAATGTAGATGCAAGTAATCTGAATTGGAGAAAAAGGAAGTTTGGCGGAAAGAAATCGAGGAAAAATAAAGGAAAGAAAAGTATACAAAAGAAAAAGAAGGATGTTACTTGTCTCAATTGCCTGGAAAAAGGTCACTACTCGGATAAATGCAAGAATGATTGGAAGCCAGGAATGAGAGAGCCATTTATGAGGCCAGATCAGGAATCTACTGGATGCTATAAATGCCGCAAGCCAGGACATAGGATCAACAACTGTCCAGCAAAGAAGCAAACTTTAGTAAAGAAAGTATATGCAATTAGAGATGATTCTTCAACCTCAACAAGCTGATTTAGGAAAAGAAATTTTGTAAGGTAATCTTCTCGTTTACGATTAAATTGTTTGAATTTTGTTCGACACTAGAACTATCATTAGTTATATTTCTCAGCAAATCGTAAATGAATTAAATCTTGAATCTGAAATCGTAATCGAATCTATTTCTATCTATTTCATTGGGTTTTGATATATTCTACGAACAGTTAGTTATTCCTTCGGACTAACCAATACCCTTGTATACTTCGTAGATCAAATAACCCAATTGTTTCATAGTTGATGGAGTTTGTTCTCATATCTATTGTTGATAATTCTGATTTGGTAAGCCAATTGCAGAATTGATATCCAGTTTGATCTGGAAAGATATTTCTCTAACTTTCATCTATCTTCGTTATCTCTCTGGCGAATTTTGAGACGAAATTCTTTTTAAGGGGGGAAGTCTGTAATGATCCCAGTTTTAAAGACGAATTTCAATTTATAATTTAATTGAATTTTTGGAAGAAATTATGGATTTGTTTGAATTTTTCAATTTTGATAAGATATGTATACTTAAATATTTTATAAATTGGATTTGAAACTTATTATAAATGTAATTGAATTGGATTAGAAATAAAATGTTTGAAGAAACTACTTATTAATATAGAATATAAGTGTATAGAATAAAATATGTGTTATAAATTTAATACTTAAGTTAGAAATATAATCATAAGATAAATTACAAAATTTCAAGTAAAAAAAATATATATAAAGTAAAACTATAAAAAATTATAATATCTATAACATAAAAATACATACATAATAAAAACAAACAAAACTAGAATAAAATATACACATTAAATACATATAGTTAAAATTCAAAACAGCACATTAACTAAAATCCTAACATCATGTTGAAAAAAAGTAAGTACAAAGTAATAAGAAAACAAAACTGCATATACAATTACAATAGGCAAGCAAGAAAATAAACAAAACAAAGCAAATACATTCAAGTAAGAAACAAAGTTAAATGTTTCCATCTTTTCCAGACAAATAAAACATGTAGCTGTGAAGTAGAATATGGGTAAGCATAAACAAGTACACATGAGCATACTTGTACAAAGCAAAACTGTACATACATATTAACAAAATAGCATAGGTTGTAGTCAAAATGGAAACATGCATTTATTATCCCATCTCCTCAGTACAAATATTTACATCTCAGCCGAAGTAGGCTACTTCTTTTCAGCCTCCAAACAAGGAAAATAACTTAAGTCAAAGCAACAAGAAACTGACTAAAAGAAGTAAGCCTATACCTTGTACAACACTGTCTCTTTTAATATACATCTACTTCATTTCCTTTTTATTTAGACCAAACAAAAGCAACCTGTAAAAGCAAATAGCAAGAAGAAAATATAGACACATCCTTCAATTTAAAGCAAAACAGATTCAATCAATATCAACTGCAGATTCAAAACACAGAGCTGCCCTCTGTTCTTCAAGTTAATGTGAGCAAACTTTCTTTAAAACACAATCTCCTATTTTAATTGTGTTTAAGTGATGATGAATGAGATGGAAAGAAAAAATTGTAGCTTGTTTGAATGCATATTTATGTGATGTATGGCTGTATGCATATGCCACTGTAACATACAGGCTCTAAAAACAACTTCAAAAAGAAAATCATTTTCTCTGATTCTACTTATTAGTAGGACTTGGTGTTAAAATGGTTTGATATGGTACATATTCATGATTTAAAAGATTCATTTAAGTTAAATTAACTTGTTAATAACCCTGGGAATCTTGTTTTACAGTCAATCTACATCATCATGTTGAAATTTGAATATGATAAATTGTTGATTCACTTATATAATCCGAATCTACCTTCAAAAATCAGATTTTTAAAACAAGAATGGGATTTTTTAGTTAAGAATTTTATTAGCAATTCGTAGTCGAACTGGAAATGCTTTTTGATCGAGTTCTGGTGCCTGAAGAAATTTCGAATGGTAGAATTTGGCATGAGGCAAGCACGGCCATCAGTGGTGCCAGGAAAAATGAAACAAAATTTTTTTGTTGCAAGAATTGAGAGGACGAAGCAATTTTAGGGTTTAAGAACTGTAAAAAAACGGCGTATGGCTTTTGGCTCGTGCACAATCGTCGAGGCGTCGAGTGGGACCGGACCAGGGGGAGAGGCTCCGTGGGTCATCGAAGCGGCCATGGACAGAATTTCGTGATCGCCGGTGACGTCAAGTGATGGGACGAGGCGTTTGGGTTTGGGTGTGTTCGAGTGCAGTTTGAACGAATGGGTGAAAATTTGATTTTGGGTTTTGTCGCGTTGAATCGAGTTTGATTTCGAGTATATGGGTAGTTTGTGACTTGCCGCCGATGAAGGAGCTCGCCAGAGTGGCGTCGCCGCCGTGTGCACGTGCACCCACGAAGGCGTGTATCAGCTGCAGTGCGAACGTTTGGGGAAGATGAAGCTTATCAGGGTGATGGGGTTTTAACTCGAGTGATACTCGAGAATTATGGAAGTTTACTTTGGGTTTTTACTATGGTACACGAGTGTGTTCATTTCTACAGTTAAAGCTAAATAAAAAAAAAGAAAAGGAAGAGTGGAAGAAGAAGACACGAGCAGGAGGAAGATGGACGCGGGTAGAAATAAGGGAAAACTCGAGCCTTGCGCGAGTAAGTACCGTGTACACCTCGGGTCCACTTTTTTTTGGGTTTTAAACATAATTTCTTTTAAATTGTTATGTTAAGCTATGTTTAGTATAAATTAAGTAATTTGGGTTGGCAAGATTGAAGTTAAACAGGATCAAATTTATTCAAGGAAAGGTTTTACAAAACGTAAGATGGGTAATTATTTAAATCGAAAGCTAATTAAGATTTGTAATTAATTTATAATGATGATTAAATAAATAGTTTACGGTTTAATTAAATTTGTAATTACAGATTTATAATAATAATCTTGTGGAAATCAATTTGTAATTAATAATTTAATTAACTATTTAAAGTTAATTAATTAACTAGCAGATAATAGTAATTAACTAATTAAATAATTAAGTATGGACGAATTAAATTTAATGGGCAATTTATGTTTAATTAAGTATTTAATGATAAATTAAACAGGGTTAAGGAATTAACTCTAAAGAAATAAATTTTAAGTTGAATTAATTACAATAAGAATTTAAGATAATTTCTTATAGATTGTGTATGTCGGATATTTGATTTGTTGTAAAATGAATTGATATTTATGTTTTAATATTGTGAGGTGTGAATTACTCTGTGCTGGATTATGATTGGTGACTTGATTCCGTATTGATTAGAAAACCTTTGCCCGTAAAACGACATTTGAATTTCGATGGGACAGGGAATCAGATTCCAGTTGGTTATCCGAAACCCACATCGAATAGTAATGATGAATCTTCGTGATTGATAAATTTATTTTATCTGTGAAACTATGAATGAAGATAAGCGTTATTGGTTATATCGCTTATCGATATTGATATATTTGTGATGATTGATGTTGTGCACTATTGTGTAAAATCCTTGGACCACACTATACGCACACAAATGTGGTTTTCACGAGGAAATCGGTTAAGTCACAGATTTTTAAATAAGTTTGAATTTGAATTTTTAATTCAAATATTTTTGGAAATAAATTAAGTTTTAATATGAAAAGCTTTTGAAAAGCTGTTTTAAGAATAAAAGTTATTTTTGAATAACTAATAAAGATTTGGAATTTAAATAATCGGATTTAGATTGAAATTCAAAAGAAACCTGAAATTGAATTCTATATTCAGTATTTATGATTTAAAAAGGATTTTACAAGTTATACGGGTTTAAACCATTTTTAAGCGTTGATTTGGAAATTTGAATTAACTCAAAGATTTTTAACTTGTATAAATAGAATCGGGGTTTTTCAAAAATAAAACTATTGTTTTTAAGTGATAAAAAGCTTTCATATGAGTAATGAACTTCCAATTAATATTAAAGAGATTTCAAGTTTGAATCGAAAATGATTTTCCAAGTTATGAATGAATCTTTGGAAATAAGTTTTGAAAGATATGAGATAAATCTTTGATTTAAAGATTTAAATGAGTTAATCAAATTGAAACGGAAATTGTTTTGAAATCCGTAAATGAATCTTTGTGAAACTGAGTGAACTTTGTGAAATAAACCCTTTTGTTTAAAAGATTTGAAATGGTAATTGGTTTAAACCATTTGAAAGAAAGTTTGGAATTATTAAGTTGTGACTTAATCGAAATCCCATATCCATATGTTTAAATGTTGCGCTCACTATTCGGGTTAGCCGGGAAAGGACCTTTGGGTCGTATAACCCATTCCGAATATGTGATATGTCGTTATGGATAGCATTTGAAGACCGGTGGTGAAGACCGGGTATTTGCGAGAACGATAGGATGACCTATCGATTGTCTCTGCACTGAGTTGCAACGGTATAGAGACTCCCTAAGTGATGGGAAGTCCAATCGGGATTGTGAATACCCGGATTGCAAGGGCTTCATTGGAAGTGCCTTCGGTTCTGTTCGAGCCCGGAACAGACTTGTATGGATAGTATGTCTGACATTACAAATTGAGATATAAAGCCGATTTCTTTCAAATATATTTCTGTTGGTGGCGGAGAATTTATTCTTTTAGCTTAACACCCTTCTCTGAGACGTACGAGCTCAGAGGTTATGTAGTTGATGGTTATCAGCGATATATTCCCAATTTGGTAATGTGACATGCTGAGTGTTGCTGTGAAATGATCATTGTGTTGATCATTTGTGATATGATCATTTGTTTGATCTTTTATCTTTGTGATCATTTCTATGATCATTTGTTGACCCAAAGCACAACTTTTGTATAAAGCGTGGCTTTGTGGACGAGACTTCGTCGAGCCTCACAAACCGGTAATGGTCGAAACAGGAATTGTCCGGCAAGGTTTTCAGGGATAGCGTCCCTAGGGTATGACCACTCCTTCTGGAAAAGGGTAGTGTCATGGTATGGAGCCCAGATACTTACTCATGTTGAAACACTTATTATTATGGTGTGATGTTGGTTAGAGAGCTCTCGTTTAAAGGTCCCAAAGGACCGGGGGTGGCATATCTGAGGGTTTATAATATCCCTTGGGAAAAGGGGTTCCCGGCCTTGTTTGGCAGAGATCCAGTTGGGTTCTCGGGGCGTCCTTCCAGAGGCGTTTCCATGTGGCAATGGGAAGTTCCTTGGCCTGACCATTTGTTGGAAAATCCATTCTTCAAATACGAGCCTTGTACGGTATTAGTTGTATTACCTGCCATCTACTTATGGTGGCGCCCCACTCTTTGGATGGTAGCTATAGTAGGCATAGTTCGAAATGTCTATGTCGGCTAAGATTTATATCTTTATTTTCGAAATGAATTTTCTCTACACTATGCACTAGTAATAATATCAAATGTTCTTTTTAATGCGTATCAAGCATCTTTGACTATCATAAGGAGAAATCTCCTCCGATTCTGCGTTTGCATTGTGTGTGTGTGCGGGAGGCCTTATGGTAGTCTCATTTTTAAAAGCATTGCGATTATAAAAGTTTAAATCTTTGATTGTTTTAAAGATAAACTGTTTTTGTTTGCTCACACTAGTCCCTTGACTGATCCAGAGTTTATTGTTTATTTCCTAAACTCTGGGTGCTCAAAACTTTTCTACACGGGCAGTCTAGAGTTTGGTTTTTCAGATAATTAGGTTCAGTAGATCATCTGGAGCTAGTTCAGTTTTCTTTGGATATGGACGAGACTTGTTTAGCTTGGTGCAATATTGATGGTGGATCGAGATAGGAGTTTTGGAGCTCTGTCTTTGGAGCTTTTTGGATCAGAGTTGCAATATTATATTCTAAGAAGACTTATTTCATATTGTATCATGTTCCGCTGTATTCTATGTTGTATATTCTCTGATGTTGATGATTTTCATTGTATCAAATTGATGTATCGGATATTGTATTCATGTTAAATCAGTGATATCATCTTTTATTTTCGCTGTGTTATTTATCATTTAATGGTGTTACAAGCTCCCGCGAAACGAATTTGATGTTGTTTGTTGGACATCGAGTTTGGGTCGTGACATTTTACTTTATATCATGTCATCTGATATTTATAGATAGACTGATCCGTTTATTATTTTCCTATAAATAATACTCGGGTCAGACCGAGATGTTACAGGTGCTTCTGTTTGACTTTTCTGTGATTTGCTACTCTGACTTTTGGCTAACTATTTAGATTAGCAGTTTTTGTTGTATACACTTGAGATATAGACTCACAGTTGTATTCTTTTGTATATCATTTGTTGCTATTCTTTTGTATTATTGTGGATCTTTTTGACCACTACTTTGATATACACTTTCATGTGTTAGTTATATATATTCATATCTTCTTCCGCCTTTGTGATATGAATTATCTATGACTGTTTTATGTTATGTTTATTTCTATATTTGTTTCCGAAGATTATTATAGCCACTGTGAAGTAGCTTTGAGTTTGTATCGGTGTGTCGGATTTCCTCCCGAAATCAAATGAGTTATACTATCCGACATAGCGGTGCTCGCACAAAGCAATTGCACGGATGGTCGCTCCTAAACAGCCTTATTCTCCGTGCTAGTTGACGGCATTGCTCCGTTGTGTCCTTGGCTAGCGTGGATATAGAGGTGGGGCGTCACAGCGGCACACCTCAAAATGAGTTTCAAAATTTCACAGTATGTAATTTAAGGTATTGTAACGACCCGCAAATCCGTACCCCTTGAGTCAACACTATTCTACCTAAATCAAATCAAGTTGGACAGAAATACGAACCATTTGGGTGAAAGAAGAAGAGGTAAAAGAAGAAGATAGAAAATAACAACAGAATCTAACCATCGCAGCGGATAGATAATAAATAATTTTTACTCAAATCAAATATATATGTTTATATATATTACATCATCAGAGTACATCAATCACATCTCAACATCAATATCACACATCTGGATACGCAGCTACTCTACACAGCGGAATATATATAAAACCAGTACGGAAGAACGTATCGTCATCCAGCTCGTCTCCTGAACTCCACATCATCAAAATCCTCTATCCTATAATACTCGGTCTGACCCGAGCATTACAGTTAAATAACACCCGAGTCAGTATGGAATACCAGCATGAGAAAATCACACTCAATTGATTATTAAAGTTTCAAAAATCCTTTTGAAAACAAAAGCATCTCGTAAGACCACGCCACAAATAAACAAGTCAGGTTTTTACCTTATGATAGCTAAAATAATTTTTATAGAAATCCTCTGGTATTATAATAGGGTCTATATACAAATACTTATAAAATAGCCGAAGTTGTTACATCTATTAAATTCCGGCTACTAGCCACAGAGTGGGTAATACAAACAAAACTCGTACAAGGCTCGTATGGAGAACGGATTTCCAACTAATGACTGGGCACTAGGGTACCACCTATCACAGTACGTGGCCTAGATCATAGTACCGAGGAGTACGCCCTCTCCCCTGCAATACAAGACCGGGACTACCCCTTACTGGATAATCCCGAGTGAGATCACCCCGCGGTTGGGATCAGCAACCGCTCATTATGCCGAAATAAAAGGGACATCTGGACAGGGATGACCTCACCCTGCTTGGGTGCTACCCACCTGGCCTTGCTGCATAACCCCTGATTTTCAATCCTTCCCGGTTGATGAGGCTTGAGGCTAAGCGTTACCTTTTTAGAACATATCCCTTAGAATGCCCATCTTCCACCTAACGATGTTCCAAAAGCATTCATCCATACAAGTCCGTCTCGGGTTAGAACGGAACCGAATGCAGTACTCCTACTAAATCCATTTTGGAAATATCCTCAGGATTAGTAGCGACTAGCCCTTGCACTCCACTACTCCATCTTCGAATCCAAAATCGTTTCCACGAAATGTACAAACCGGATCGAAGTGGTTTTCGAGAAATAAATCTCGATCCCGGTCTCTTCGAAACGATCAACGTATTTGTTCAACATTGATAGTCCGTTATTTAACTATAAATTAATATTCAGAAACAACCATCAAACAATAAATAATTTTCCAAATTATTTATTAGCCTCAAAATATCTTCACGAGATATATTTCCACTTTTCAAATCCTTTTTGAAAATAGTTTCAAAACTATCTTCCTTTTCTGAACAAATTTCCCAAATATTTTCTATTTCTTCTGAAATCACCAAGCACAACACTTAGATTTTAAAATGATTTAAAACACCTTATTATAAAATATACTTTTAAATATTTGAATTAAAAACTAATTTAATGCTTTATTATAAATATATATAATTTAAAAATAATTAAAGTAAAGCTACTTTTTAGAATATAGAACTAAATTTCTCTTTTTAAAACAAAATACCAAGTTACTTTAAATAATTACTATGATATTAAATTTGAAAAATATTTACTTTAGAATTTAAACATTTAGAAATAATAACTTTTTCTAAAACATGCTTTTAAAAACAACATTAAACTTTTTATCTTATATTTAAAATTTACTTTAAACGTACTTGACTATCCAGAAAAATATACTTCTTTTCACATTTTTCTTTAAATCCCAATTCAAACCTTGAATCAATTTCCAAATTGATTCCCAATTTACTCTCTTTTATTCCAAAATATATTAATTTCATGTTTTATTCCTTAATTACGATTTAAAATATTTTAACTGAGAATCCCAATTTTTGATTTCTCAAAAATTTCTTCTTTATTCTTTTAAATAAATTTGAACTTTAAATTTTAAAATAATTCTTCATCCCTTTAAAATATTATCACTTGATTTTACAATTTATTAATTTCTGTTTATTCAAAATATTTTCATACTCGAAGTTATTTATTAGTATTGTGATCACTTCCATTTCATTCTATTCATTCTTAATTTATTCAAATTTTATATAATTATCTCTCTTACATATTAACTTCTTTTATTTTCTTTCTAAAATCCAATTTATACATTTTTGGTAACCCATTATACCCAAATATAGTCAATCAAACCATAGCATTCCATATTCCAATATATTCATCACAGAATATCAAGTAATCACAACAGAGAATATGTGACGACCCAGAATTTTCAAGCATTTAAAATGGGATATTTAATTGATTTTAAATATTAAATAGAGCAATTCTAATTTGAATCAAGGATATCACAGTTTATTTGATAATAAAATTAGTACATTGAATTATTTGAAGTTGGTAAAATATTGAATCATTAGTTTTTAAGCATGTTAAAAATAATTTGAAGGCTTATAAAATTTATATTGATAATACTGAAGACAATAGGAGCGTTAGAATTGAAATTAACAGTGATTTGTTCAGTTTTGAAATTTTATCATTGTAATTGGAATTTAAAATAGCCTTCCAAGGTACAGTCTCGGAATACGCTGAAACCAGTTTCATTGAGTCCGTAATATTGAACTATTATCAGATTTCAAATTTCGTATTGATTGGAGTTTGTATGGGAGTGTACGAAATATAAACGTGTTAGAAATTTAATTGATAATAACCTAATAAAATTTAATTTAATTGGTTAAGCTTCTTGTATACGCCATCTCATATTCGTTTTAACACGCTACCCTTATTTGTTTTCACCGTTCACTTCTCGTTCCTTCTTCTGAAAGCCGAGCAAGTTCTTTCCCCATATCGACATTATCTCGTATAACAAACCTTATTCTCTCTTCGATTAATCGAAATCTCCCCTTGCCCTTCTTTTTAAAACAGCCGACACCCTTCCCTTTTCCTTCAAATCATAAATCAACTCTTCTGATTCGTATAAAAAAAAGAAACGTCGTCGCAACTACGGAGCTCACGTTCATGAAGGGTTCGCGACTTGAAAGCATTATGTCGCATAAGCTATGGGTCGCGTTGAGGGAGACGAGGCAGAGCGATGTGATTTAGGGTTTCGAGAATTGGGTTTCGTGATTCTGAGGCGTGCGATCATGTATGCGCTCTCGAGTGGAGGGGGTGTTAGCCATTCGAATCGCGGTTTCGTGAATTGGAGGGGGGAGATGAGGTGGCGGTAGATGATGGAAAGAGCATCGAGTAGGAGTCGTTCGGCAAAGGGGTTAATTGGGCTGTGTTTGATGATGGAAGGGGCGGCATTGGGGGTGTCGAAGACCGATGGTATGAGGTGTGGGTGCTGCAATGACTTGGGGCAACAGGTGGAAGGTTTTCTGTGCTTAAGGTGAACTTGATCTCTGCTGTTTTTTTAAATTGATTATTGTTGTATTAAAAAAAATCACTCAGTGTTTGAATTTTACAGTAATAGGCAAAACTCTTTCTGTTTTAATTTAAAAATGCCTAGATCGGATTTTGAAACTGGAAATTTTAAAATGGTTATAGGGTTTATGTAAATAAATTAGATATTATATCTAGATGGATCAATTCTTGCATATAGGTAGTTCAATAAAAAAAAGAGGTAAATACATAAACATATATTTTCACTTTATCGTCCATATAAAAAAAAGGGATTATGGGGATTAAATTTCTAGAACCTTTTTAATAATTGTAAAAAGATATTTTTCCAAAGTAAAATTATGAGTTTAAAATAACATTTGTTGGTTAATTAAATTTATTAAAAGAAAATTCATTGCTCGATTATTTCAAATATTAATAAGTTGTATAAATATTCATACAAGATCGAAGAAAGAAAGAAAAATGAATCCAAGGCAAAGTTGAAGTGGACTGTAAACGGAAATAAGGTGAGCTAATCTCACTCAGTTTAAATCTAAATTTAAATGATTAAATTTAAATAATTGTTTGAATGGTTGAAATTGATGGATATGCTGTAGTATGTTATATTCTGAAATTGGTATATTATTGTGCTAACATCTTTGGATGCAGGGAAAACAGGTTGGAGGGATCCAACTAGATCCCTCAATATGTATTTAAATTATTTAAACCCTCTGTTGTGATTTATTTGATATCCTATGATGATTTTTATTGGAATATTGAGTGTCATGGTTAGATTGGATATCATTGGGTATGATGAATTACCAAAAATATATAAGTTGGATTTTGGTAAGATAATAAAAGAAGTGAAATTGTAAGTGAAATAATTATAGAAATTTGAATAAATTTCTAAATGAACTGGAAGGAAATAAAGTGACTTTAAAATTCTACTAATTAGATCCTAGTATAGAATGGAAATTTGAATAAACAGGAAGTTATTGAATTTTAATCTTCAACGATTTTAATTAAAGAATAAAACATTTATTTAAAATGTAAGATTTAAATTTTTGAGGAAAAATAATAATAAAGAAGAAGTTGGGAAAAGATGAAATTTGTATATTTTAGTTAAAAGATTTAAAATCAAATGGAAAAGAATAACAATAATAATTAAGTGCATAATTAATGAAATTTGAAATGAATCGAGTAATTAAAGAAACTTATTTCAAATGGAATAAATTGGGAATCAATTTGGAAAATTGATTTAAGTAATTGAAGTTGGAGTTCTCCCTGGATAACTAAGTACGTTTTGAAGTAAATTTAAATATAAGTTAATAGTTTTAAAACTGTTTAAAATGGCATGTTTTGAAAAATTTATTATTTCTAGTATTTAAATTCTAAAGTAAGTATTTTTCTCCAAGTGACTTAGTATTTTACTTCAAAAGTGAAAATCTAGTTTTATCTTTTATTAAGTAACTTTATATTCAAATATTCATATAAGATGTATTTTTAACAAATTATTAAAGTAGTTTAATTTACATGTTTTAAAAGTATATATTTCAAAGTAAAGTGATTAACATTATTTTTTTAAAAATCTAGTTTTGTGCTTGGTGATTCCAGAGGAGATAGAAAATATTTGGGAAAGTTGATTCTGAAAAGAAATATGGTTTTGAAACTGTTTCCAAAAGAAGTGAAAATAGAAATATATCTTGGGAAGATATTTTTGAGATTAATAAATAATGTGGAAAATTGTTTATTGGTTGATGGATGTTGTGAATATTAATTGATAGTTAAATCACCGACTATCAATATTGGACAAATGCGTTGATCGTTTCGAAGAGACCGGGATCGAGATTTATTTCCCGAAAACCACTTCGATCCAGTTTGTACGATTCGTGAAAAATGATTTTGGATTCGAAGATGGAGCAGTGAAGTGCAAGGGCTAGTCGCTACTAATCCTGAAGATATTTCCAAAATGGATGTAGTAGGAGTAGTGCCTTCGGTTCCGTTCGAACCCGGGACGGACTTATATGGATGAATGCTTGCGAAACATCATCAGGTGGACGATGGGCATTCTAAGGGATATTGTTCTAAAAAGGTAACGCTTAGCCTCAAGCCTCATCAAATGGGAATGACTGAAAATCAGGGGTTATGTAGCAAGGCTAGGTGGGTAGCACCCAAGCAGGGTGAGGTCATTCCAGTCTAGATGTCCCTTTTTATTTTCGGCTTAGTGGGCGGTTGCTGATCCCAACCGCAGGGTGATCTCACTCGGGACTGTCCAGTAAGGGATGGTTCTGGCCTTGTGTTGCAGGGGAGCAGGCATACTCCTCGGTACGGTGATCTAGGCTCCGTACTGTGACAGGTGGTACCCCAGTGCCTAGTCATTATTTGGAAATCCATTCTCCCTACGAGCCTTGTACGAGTTTTGTTTGTATTACCCACTCTGTGGCTAGTAGCTGGAATTTAATCATGTAACAATTTCGGCTACTTTATAAGTATTTGTATATAGACCCTATTATAATATCAGAGGATTTCTATAAAAATTGTTTTAGCTATCGTAAGGTAAAAACCCGACAAGTTTATTTGTGGCGTGGTCTTACGAGTCGCTTTCGTTTTCAAAGGATTTTTGAAACTTTAATAATCAAATGGGTGTGATTTTCTCACGCTGGTATTCCAGACTGACTCGGGTGTTATTTAACTGTAATGCTCGGGTCAGACCGAGTATTATAAGATACATGACATGATGCTGTGGAGCTCAGGAGACGAGCTGGATGACGATACGTATTCTCGTACTTGTATATATATATGTTTTCGCTGTGTTGAGTGTTGTGTATCCATTGGTATGACATTGATGTTGAGCTGTGATTGATGTACTCTGATGATGTAATATATGTAAACAGGTATATTTGATTTTGAGTAAAGATATTTACTTATTATATTTTATTCCGCTGCGATGGTTAGATTCTGATGTTGTTTTTTATTTTTTTTCTTTTTCTACCTCTTCTTCTTTAACCCAAATGGTTCGTATTTTTGTGCAACTTGAGTTGATTGTTGTAGAATAGTGTTGACTCAAGGGGTACGGATTTGCGGGTCGTTTCACTTGGTATCAGAGCTTGGGTTGGAGATATCCTTGGCTCTGGTGGGAATTACTCATTTAAATTAGAGTCTATAGTACTCTATAATGAGTTTGAGCGTATTAATAGATATGAGCGCGTATTTGTTAGTGAATATAAATTGTTTTAATATTGTGTTGATTGATTTATTGAGTGGCATATGAAGCTTCGTCGACACAGTCTGCGCAACTGTATTGAAGGGGTTTCTAAACACTTGAATAGAGCAATCGACACAGTATTGTTTTAAATATGGGTAAATGAAATAATTTTACCCAAAAACATATTCTGGTATAAAAAATAGTTTTTGAAAACTATGTAGCTAATATATGGCTGCTTAGATGTAAGAAATGATAATATTAAAGTATTATCATTGTTAAGTGAAAATTTAACTAGAAATTGAAAATATAATCGAAGTTTAAGGGAATAAATTCGTTATAAAATGAAACTTATAAATATGAATTATAATTGAAATGTAGAAATTGAAATATAATCAAATAAGAATTTGTATGAGCATAAGCTGTGCAAATGAATTATAGTAAAACTGATTTAAGCAGGATTGGAAAATTTAAATCCTGGAGATTTTGGAAGTGTTTTGAAAATAAATAATAGCACAATTGTTGTTTTTGGGTTATTTCTGAAAGGAAATTTGTTTAAAAATGGATTTTGGAAGGGAGATAGCATTGAATTCACTTCAGTCACTGGAAAATAACTTCGGTGATGACTGCAGCATCATCGATGTTCATTTTCGAGTTTCTAAGTGATGGATTGCTGCCATATTGATTTGTTCAGAAAAGTTAGTTGTTTTTGAAAATCTCAAAGGAAATTTGTTGGGAATAAAACCAGGATTGGTTTAATTTTTAAGAAGTGTGATTTGAGATGTTGGAGATTTCAAGATAATTTAAAACAAAAGTCGGGTATTTGAAAATCCTGATGAGATGGGTTGTAAGCTTATAAATTGAGATGATTTTTTAAGTTGGGAAGAAATATAAGCTTTGAATAATGGAATGTAAATTTTAAAGTGAAAAGTTAAAAATGAAATTAACTTGGATTGGGAAATAAAAATTAACTGGATTGAAATTGATTGAATAAGCTGAAATAATATCCAGTTGTATTCGAATCAAGTTGGAATCGAATTGAGTTAAATAAATTTGAGTTAAAGTAAAAATTGAATTGGGATGAGAATTCAATTGAATTAATGAAAGGAATAAAATTCTTACCTACACAAATGGAAAATAAATTGAATAAGGATGGGAATTGAAATAAATAAATAAGAATAACGTGTAAAAGAGTTATAATGCATGAAATAAAATATGCTTGGAATATAAATAAGCATGAAGCTTGAGTTAAAATAAAAGATGAATATATCCAAGTCTAGAATGCATGGAATTGTGTAAGTAATATGTTGTGACTTATAAAACCAAATAGTGAGATATAAAATCCCAAAGTAAATATAGTTTGATGCATTCCAAAATAAAATAAAAATCAAAACTTGGATTATAAAATAAATTTGAACCTAAGAAAAATTAAATGAAGAGATTTTTGGGTTAAAATCAAGTTCTGGATTATATATTGGGGAAAAACTATTTAGATAATAAATTAGATAATGAAATATGTAATGAGAACCCAATGCAGTTAAATAAAAGCTGAAATGTGAGATAATAAGGAAGATTGGAAATAAAACTCAAGTTATAAAATTTAATTCGATTCAAATTGTTGATGAAGGAAAGTAATTAAGAATGAAGCTGAATTGGGAGTTAATAAATTGGATGGTAAATTAAAAGTGAATAATAGAATCAGAACTTGAGTTATTAATTAAAATTAGACTTGAAGTGCTAACAAAATAAATATAATTTGAAAAGTATAGAATAAAAATGAAATGGATTAGAATAGCAATGGTATGAATTGCAAATAAAAATCCGAATATGTGGAAATAAATTGGAAATGGCCTTGTAATAAATTGAATGAGTTAAATCTGGAAAGTTAAATTTTATAATAACTAATCAAATAAATTTGTAGTTTGAAATGAGATTGGATTGAGATAGAATCAAATTAAATTGAAAAGAGAAATTTATTTGCAAAATGAAATGGGCTTAAGTATAAAATTGGAGCGAATAAACTTAAGATAAAAAAATGGAAATGAGTGGAATTGCATTCAACTTAAAACAAAATTTAATAATATTGGATTGGTTTTAAATCAAGTAAAAATAAATTTTAATGGAAATAAAATTCGGTGAGTTGCCAATGATATTTAGTGGAATGAAAATGCTTAAATAAATAATTGTAAACCATTTAAATTATTAAGGGATTGAAATAACTTGAGACAATAAGGAAAATAGAATGTTTCAAGTTTATTAGAATGGTTTAAGTGAATGTGGATAAAATAATCTTATTGAATAAATAAATGATGGAATAAATAAGTATCAAACAAACTGTGGTTTAAATAAGTTAAGAAATGGTTATTGAATGAAATAGCTTGGATTGTTTTCGAGCTAAATAAAATAGTTTGGAATAAACAAATATGGAATGAAATGTAAATAAATGGATTGTAAATGAAATTTAAATGGAATGTGTCGAGCTAAATAAATGATCGTGAATGAATTAAAATTTTAAAAAGGGAGTTTAATTGGTAATGGAGATGGAACCTATGTTGTTAATGGTTTTGTATGGACCCGTTTGGTTAATAAAATTTGAAATGCAATGAAACTGAGAATATATGGATTGTGAATAAATCCGAAATGGAATAGAAAGTGTAAGTTGAGTCGGAGTCAATTTAAATTGATTATAAAACTCAAGTGCTTATTTATTCACATAAATCTCGTCAAATTGCAAGAAAAAAATTTGTTATTGAATGTAAATAGAAGTTATCAAAACACCTTGGATGGATAGGGTATAATAAATTGATTTTGAAAGCAATTGAATTAAATATGAGTTCAGTTTGCTTAAGAATAAATTAAGTGTAAGCGATTGAGTTTTAAACCATTCGAATTGATGAAGTTGTGTACGAATGGATTGAAAAACCATTCAAATTGCATAAAAATGGTTTATAAATTAATTGAAACAATTGAATTAGCATGGAAACTATATAAATTGCTTACAGAAAAAAAATATGCTTGGCATGAGTTTCTTTTAGAATTCAGATGTTCTAACTATTGTAAACAAGTGAAATGTAGTTAAACTTCATGGCACTCACTTGTTTAAATTGAGTAAGTACAGGTACCTGGAAGCCGTGTGGCTGGATTTGGTTGTGCTATTTGCTAAAAATAATAAGCTGCTTGCTTAAAATGCTAAATAAGTTATGCCTACGGAATAAAAATAGGAAATATGAAATATTTTTGGTTTTTCCGACTGGGTGGGTCGATGTATATATATTTATCTCTTTTGTCAAATTGCAAAAGCTCCTCCGTACAAAGGGGACTCTGCCAAAAAATTTCAAAAATTTTGGGAGTTAGAAAATTTTTGAATTTTTTTGGATAAATTTTGTTAAAAGCAAAACGATTTCAAATTGAGAATTGAAACGAATTAGTAAATGAAACTACTTAAAATAATGACATAAATTAGTTATAAATGGAAAATAAATGCAATATTTAGAGTTAAAGATAACTTGAATTCGTATCGTAATGAAGAATCAATGTGAATAGAAATAGATATAAACTAAAGTGGTAAGGTGACATAAATAAAGAAACATATGAAATGCTTATACTAACTTAAGAAGGAATGATGAATTCTTAAATGGAAGATTGATACTACAAATATAATCTAAGATAATATTGGAATGATTAGATATTGACATTTTGTAAGAAAGTGGATATAATGTTTTGGGAATATTGTGATTGGATATTATTGTTAAGTAGGATATGCAGGTATTATAAAGGAAAAAGGGATTGGGTTTGATTTCAAAAGATAAAATTTGAAATGCTCGACAAAAAGGTATGTATTTAAATTTGGTATGAAATTTGATTGGGATTTGGATTGAGCCACTTGGCCTTTTTGTTTTCTTTTTGGATTTGGGAGGCTGTAGAGCCATTTTGTAGTTGTACCGAGCTACCGCGCAAAGGAGACGCTGGCAAAAAATTTCGGGAGTTTAGAGAGTTAGAAAAATTTTGAGAAAATTTTGGATAATTCAAAATTTAGTTTTGAATTATAATTTGAATAGCTGAACAAGTAAGTTTTCTGAACACTATAGAAGGTTTTGGAAACGTTTGGAAAGTTAATAAGGATAATAATGTGTCTTTTATGAAAAGGGTAGTTGGTAAGATGTTGAACTATTTGGGTTTAGGAAAAATAGTAAACGGGTATTGGACCATCCTTCCTAACTAGTAATTTTGGGGACGAAATTCTTTTAAGGGGGAAGGAATGTGACGATCCAGAATTTTCAAGCATCTAAAACCGGGATATTTAATTGATTTTAAATATTAAATAGAGCAATTCTAATTTGAATCAAGGATATCACAGTTTATTTGATAATTAAATTAGTACATTGAATTATTTGAAGTTGGTAAAATATTGAATCATCAGTTTTTAAGCATGTTAAAAGTAATTTGAAGGCTTATAAAATTTATATTGATAATACCGAAGACAATAGAAGCGTTAAAATTGAAATTAACAGTGATTTGTTCAGTTTTGAAATTTTATCATTTTAATTTGAATTTAAAATAGCCTTCCGAGGCACAGTCTCGGAATACGCCGAAACCAGTTTCATTGAGTCCGTAATATTGAACTATTATCGGATTTCAAATTTCGTGTTGATTGGAGTTTGTATGGGAGTGTACGAAATATAAACGTGCTAGAAATTTAATTGATAATAACCTAATAAAATTTAATTTAATTGGTTAAGCTTCTTATATAGGCCATCTCATATTCGTTTTAACACGCTACCCTTATTTGTTTTCATCGTTCACTTCTCGTTCCTTCTTCTGAAAGCCGAGCAAGTTCTTTCCCCAAATCGACATTATCTCGTATAACAAACCTTATTCTCTCTTCGATTAATCGAAATCTCCCCTTGCCCTTCTTTTTAAAACAGCCGACACCATTCCCTTTTCCTTCAAATCACAAATCAACTCTTCCGATTCGTATAAAAGAAAAAGAAATGGCGTCGCAACTACGGAGCTCAAGTTCGTGAAGGGTTCGCGACTTGAAAGCATTATGTTGCATAAGCTATGGGTCGCGTTGAGGGAGACGAGGCAGAGCGATGTGATTTAGGATTTCGAGATTTGGGTTTCGTGATTCAGAGGCGTGCGATCATGTATGCGCTCTCGAGTGGAGGGGGGGTTAGCCATTCGAATCGCGGTTTCGTGAATTGGAGGGGGGGAGATGAGGTGGCGGTAGATGATGGGAAGAGCATCGAGTAGGAGTCGTTCGGCAAAGGGGTTAATTGGGCTGTGTTTGATGATGGAAGGGGCGGCATTGGGGGTGTCGAAGACCGATGGTATGAGGTGTGGGTGCTGCATTGACTTGGGGCAACAGGTGGAAGGTTTTCTGTGCTTAAGGTGAACTTAATCTCTACTGTTTTTTTAAATCGATTATTGTTGTATTAAAAAAAAATCGCTCAGTATTTGATTTTTGCAGTAATAGGAAAAACTCTTTCTGTTTTAATTTAAAAATACATAGATCGTATTTTGAAACTGGAAATTTTAAAATGGTTATAGGGTTTATGTAAATAAATTAGATATTATATCTAAATGGATCAATTCTTGCATATAGGTAGTTCAATAAAAAAAAAGAGAGGTAAATACATAAACATATATTTTCACTTTATCGTCCATATAAAAAAAAGGGATTATGGGGTTTAAATTGTTAGAACCTATTTAATAATTGTAAAAGGATATTTTTCCAAAGGAAAATTATGAGTTTAAAATAACATTTGTTGGTTAATTGAATTTATTAAAAGAAAATTCATTGCTCGATTATTTCAAATATTAATAAGTTGTATAAATATTCATACAAGGTCGAAGAAAGAAAAAAAAAATGAATCCAAGGCAAAGTTGAAGTGGACTGTAAACGGAAATAAGGTGAGCTAATCTCACTCAGTTTAAATCCAAATTTAAATGATTAAATTTAAATAATTGTTTGAATGGTTGAAATTGATGGATATGTTGTAGTATGTTATATTCTGAAATTGGTATATTATTGTGCTAACATCTTTGGATGCAGGGAAAACAGGGTGGAGGGATCCAACTGGATCCCTCAATATGTATTTAAATTATTTAAACCCTCTGTTGTGATTTATTTGATATCCTATGATGATCTTTATTGGAATATTGAGTGTCATGGTTAGATTGGATATCATTGGGTATGATGAATTACCAAAAATATATAAGTTGGATTTTGGTAAGATAATAAAAGAAGTGAAATTGTAAGTGAAATAATTATAGAAATTTGAATAAATTTCTAAATGAACTGGAAGGAAATAAAGTGACTTTAAAATTTTACTAATTAGATCCTAGTATAGAATGGAAATTTGAATAAACAGGAAGTTATTGAATTTTAATCTTCAATGATGTTAATTAAAGAATAAAACATTTATTTAAAATGTAAGATTTAAATTTTTGAGGAAAAAAAATAATAAAGAAGAAGTTGGGAAAAGCTGAAATTTGTATATTTCAGTTAAAAGATTTAAAATCAAATGGAAAAGAATAACAATAATAATTAAGTGCATAATTAATGAAATTTGAAATGAATCGAGTAATTAAAGAAACTTATTTCAAATGGAATAAATTGGGAATCAATTTGGAAAATTGATTTAAGTAATTGAAGTTGGAATTCTCCCTAGATAACTAAGTACGTTTTCAAGTAAATTTTAAATATAAGTTAATAGTTTTAAAACTGTTTAAAACGGTATGTTTTGAAAATTTTATTATTTCTAGTATTTAAATTCTAAAGTAAGTATTTTTCTCCAAGTGACTTAGTATTTTATTTCAAAAGTGAAAATCTAGTTTTATCTTTGATTAAGTAACTTTATATTCAAATATTCATATAAGATGTATTTTTAACAAATTATTAAAGTAGTTTAATTTAAATGTTTTAAAAGTATATATTTCAAAGTAAAGTGTTTTAACATTATTATTTTTTTAAATCTAGTTTTGTGCTTGGTGATTCCAGAGGAGATAGAAAATATTTGGGAAAGTTGATTCTGAAAAGAAATATGGTTTTGAAACTGTTTCCAAAAGAAGTGAAAATAGAAATATATCTTGTGAAGATATTTTTGAGATTAATAAATAATGTGGAAAATTGTTTATTGGTTGATGGATGTTGTGAATATTAATTGATAGTTAAATCACCGACTATCAATATTGGACAAATGCGTTGATCGTTTCGAAGAGACCGGGATCGAGATTTATTTCTCGAAAACCACTTCGATCCGGTTTGTACGATTCATGAAAAATGATTTTGGACTCGAAGATGGAGCAGTGAAGTGCAAGGGCTAGTCGCTACTAATCTTGAGGATATTTCCTGGATGTAGTAGGAGTAGTGCCTTCGGTTCCGTTCGAACCCGGGACGGACTTGTATGGATGAATACTTGCGAAACATCGTCAGGTGGACGATAGGCATTCTAAGGGATATTGTTCTAAAAAGGTAACGCTTAGCCTCAAGCCTCATCAAATGGGAATGACTGAAAATCAGGGGTTATGCAGCAAGGCTAGGTGGGTAGCACCCAAGCAGGGTGTGGTCATTCCAGTCTAGATTTCCCTTTTTATTTTTGGCTTAATGGGCGGTTGCTGATCCCAACCGCGGGGTGATCTCGATCGGGACTGTCCAGTAAGGGATGGTTCCGGCCTTGTGTTGCAGGGGAGCGGGCGTACTCCTCAGTACGGTGATCTAGGACCCGTACTGTGACAGGTGGTACCCCAGTGCCTAGTCATTAGTTGGAAATCCATTCTCCCTAAGAGCCTTGTACGAGTTTTGTTTGTATTACCCACTCTGTGGCTAGTAGCTGTAATTTAATCATGTAACAATTTCGGCTATTTTATAAGTATTTGTATATAGACCCTATTATAATATCAGAGGATTTCTATAAAAATTGTTTTAGCTATCGTAAGGTAAAAACCCGACATGTTTATTTGTGGCATGGTCTTACGAGATGCTTTCGTTTTCAAAGGATTTTTGAGACTTTAATAATCAAATTGGTGTGATTTTCTCACGCTGGTATTCCAGACTGACTCGGGTGTTATTTAACTGTAATGCTCGGGTCAGAACGAGTATTACAGGATACAGGACATGATGCTGTTGAGCTCAGGAGACGAGCTGGATGACGATACGTATTCTCGTACTTGTATATATATATGTTTCCGTTGTGTTGAGTGTTGTGTATCCATTTGACATTGATGTTGAGCTGTTATTGATGTACTCTGATGATGTAATATATGTAAACAGATATATTTGATTTTGAGTAAAGATATTTACTTATTATATTTTATTCCGCTGCGATGGTTAGATTCTGATGTTGTTTTCTATTTTTTTTCTTTTTCTACCTCTTCTTCTTTAACCCAAATGGTTCGTATTTCTGTGCCCCTTGAGTTGATTGTTGTAGAATAGTGTTGACTCAAGGGGTACGGATTTGTGGGTCGTTTCAGAATATTAATTAATTCAAATACATGTTGAGTGATCCAGTTGGACCCCTCCAACCTGTTTTCCCTGCATCCACAGACGTTAGCACAACATAAAATACCAATTCCAAAATATACCATACTATTGTACGTCAATCAATTCAACCATCCAAACAATTATTTAAATTCAACCAATTAAATATAAATTTAACTTAGTGAGATTAACTCACCTTATATTTTTGTTTGCAATCCATCCAGAACATTTTGATTCTTCCCAGATTTTGGACCTTGTATAAATATTACACAGTTTTATTAATATTCATACTAATCATAAATAAATATCGTTAGAAATTTCATTTAAACCAATAATTAAATTTTATCAGCTCTCTTAACTTCTTCTTGAAACTATATAAATTCAAATAAAATAACCTATACAGGTTGTAAATCTATTTTTATAAATTCTTCAACATTTTAAAATCTTATATATATATATATATATATTTCATACCAGTTTATTTTTTTCCATTTTAACATTCAATTAACTAATAGTTTAATTTGGACTAATAACTTATTCTAAACAAATTCTCTGTAATAAATATTATTAATAACTAAAAAAGTAAATGATTAAATTAAACAAACTAATCACCTAAGCAGATTAGTAGATTGTATTTATTATATTTTCTTCGACTGTATATAAAATAATTCGTATAGTTTTCATAGAAATTTAGTTTATAAATAACTTCAAAGCTGCCTTGGTATTTTTCCCGATTTAACCTTGAATAAAATTTTTACGGTTTATTAATATTTGAACTAATAGAACAATTTATTTCCAGATTTGAAATTGAATTGACAAATAGTTTTCGTTAAAACTAATTTTCTTTGATAATAATTTTTCTCTTCTCTTTTTTAAAATAATTTAAGGAGTTAATACAGCGAGTTAACCACAAATATATATATGTGTGTGTGTGTGTGTGTGTGTGTGTGTATATATAATTAAACTTAAAACAACTATTTTATCCTATTGTTAACTCCTGATAAGAGAAATAATGATCAAACTTGTTTTACTGTGAACTGTTAATTTTAAAACAAATAGTTTTTGCCAGTTAAAACTTGAGAGCACATAAATTTAAAATGCTCAAAATAAAACTACCTCACTGCTGCAGCCCTAAGCCGCCGCCACCTTCCGACGCCACGTTATAAACCCTAACCCCCTTCGCGAACTAGCGTTACCATCCAGGCTGCGTCGATGCTTCGCCACTGTTCCCCCCCCAATTCGCGAGCAACCCTTCCACGTGTCGCCGCACCTTATGACATCGCCTTGCCATCGACCTAGCCGAGCCGCCGTTACTGCATCCATCCATGAACACAAGCTGAGCGTCGAACTAATCTGACCCCTTCATCGGTTGCAGGTTCGAAAACGAACGCCTACCTCGATCGAACTACACTAGCCCGGTCACCAATCCCTCGAATCGATTCATCGGAAGCTTGAAGGAAAAAGTGGTATCGGCTTTATTTGATTCGATTTTGAATTCTTCGTCCGCCCTTCTACCTATGTGAATTAAGCCGCTCTTCATTTATTTATTTTCTTTCGGTCAGAGAATTTAGTTTGATTTTGAACTGGAAATGAAGGCAACATTTATGTGGCCATATTTTTTTCTTTCTTAAGTGTTTCTTGCAATTTGAATCTGGAGAGGACGAAATGGAAAGGCTCCAGCTTGATGTAAGTAACTAGGGCAGAGGTGATGCTAGCGTATAGAGAAAGGCTACAGTGATTTGAAAGGAAAAGTATTGATGTGAAAGGAATACGGTTGGAAATTTACTAGGATATATAAATTACTTCGATAAATGAAAATTAAAAATCTCGACATCCTATCGAGGTGTGCCGCTTGGCGTCTATAATGTTATGCCCCTATTCCGAACGCAAATTGAAAAGATTTCGAGTCCTAGTTCGATCGTACGGAGAAGATAGCTTTTTGGATCCAGTTATTTTATTAAATTATCGATATAAATTCAGTGTGTTTATATGTCGTACGCTCGCACAACAATTCCAATCACTATGAAAATTGAAATCCGATAATAATACAATATTACGGATCCAATGGAACTAGTTTTGTCTAATTTCGAGACTGTAACTCGGAAGGCTATTTTTTTTAAATTCAATTTAAACGATAAAATTTCAAAACTGAACAAAACACCTTTCAATTCAATTTTAAAAGTTCTACCGCCTGTCGTATTATCTAAGTAAATTTTCCAAGCGTTCAAATTTTTTTTTTTAAAGTCAATAGGCTAAGGGAGCCTTGCCCATTATTTATTACAATGATCATTATAACATATTCACATTACAATATACATCAGCTCATAATTTTCAAGAATCCAAAAAAAAAAATCATACAAAGAAACTAATATATAAGCTATCAAAATGTCTTGAATACTAAATTGTACATTTTTACTTTCCAGCCTTTAAGCTTCAGATCTAGTCTTTATGCTTCATATCCAAATTGAACATTTGTACTTCAGAAGAAAATGCTATTTGTCTCAATCCTTCAAATCCAAACTTAACCTTCAGAAGCCATGCTACTGCCTCAATGCATCAGTTCCATAACACAAACTATCAATAATAGCTTCAGAAGCCAAAGGATCAGCAAGTATGTTACAGGCAGTTAACATATAATCACTCATCTATTCTTTCTTTTTTGAAATAAAATGTTAATCTTTGAAATCAAATCAGTGGCTGATTTATAATTATCAGAAAAAATTCTCTCATTTCTTTCCTTCCATATTACATTAACAAAAATTTTAAGAACTATTAATAATTCTTTAGCTCTAGAATTCCTCCATCTAGTAGCTTTGTAGATATTGAACCATTCTTCCTTAGAATTCTTATTAGGAGTGTGAAAATTTCCAGAAATCATCAACTTGTTCCAAATATCACCTGTAAAAGCACAACTAAAAAATAGATGAGTATTGTTTTCTAAATGATCATTGCAGAGAACACATGTGCTATTTTCAATTATTCCATAATACATAAGTTTATCCTTTGTTAATAAAGCATTAGCCATAACCTTCCATAACACTAAATTCTCTTTAGCTGGACTATCAGTGTTCCATATTCTACTATTCCAAGCAAATTCTTCACTACATTCATTATCCACAAGCAAATCATATATTAATTTTATTGAATGTCTTCTTCTATGCTGTGACCAAAGTACAATAAAATCTCTCTCGGGAATTTTAATCTTGGCAATTTCATTCCAAACCTTTCTGACCTCCATGGAACTGCTATAAGGAAGCACTATTTCATCTTGATGAATAAAATCTGATGCTTTTGTCTGAAAGGGAATACCAGTGGAAATAAAACTAGAGTAATTCATACATTTATCCAAAATTAAACCAGGTTTTGCCAAAGGATCAGTCCAAAAATAACAATTTAAATTCTTCTTTGGATTAATTTGAATCATTGGTAAAAATTTCTCTCTCAACTTTAAAATATTTCTCCAACTCCAACTAGAATTATTCTGTATTAGCATATCCCAAAAGTTCTTTCCCTTGATCAAATTCCTCTTAATCCAAATTGTCCATAAGTCATCACTATTGCTTAAGATTTTGTCAAAGTATTTTGATATTGCAGCTTGATTCCAGAGATGTAAATTTATAATACCCAATCCTCCTTTATATTTTGGCAAACTTATCTTTTTAAATGAGATAGGAATTATTTTCTTTGAGAAAGGATCACCATGCCAAAGAAATCTATTCAAAGCACTATTAATCATGGAAATTAGTTTAACAGGTAAAATATAATGCCTCATCCAATAAGTAGTCATGGCAGATGCAATGGATTGGATTATTACAAGTCTACCAGCTTGTGATAATTTTGAACTAGGCCAAGTAGAAAGCTTTTCAGTAATTTTCTCATATAATGGTAAGCATTTAACTTTTGACAGTCTAGAAGTTATCAATGGTAATCCTAAGTATGTTGCATTAGAAGGCATGATATTTAATCCAGAAAATTTAATCAACTCATTCCTGATGTCCTCTTTAACTCCAGCTATTAGAATATTAGACTTACTGATATTTATATGAAGACCAGTGATTTCCCCAAATCTTTTTAGTATCTCCAAAACTGTCTGTATATTATCCTTAGAAAGCTTAGTGAATAATACTAAATCATCCGCAAAAAGTAAATGAGTGATCATAGGGTTCTTACATTTTGGATGTAATTCCAATGATTTACTTTGTACTCTCTCCTTAATTAGCACATTTAAAATCTCCATAACTATGATAAACGGATAAGGAGAAATTGGATCTCCTTGCCTAATCCCCTGTGTTCCTTTAAAAAAACCATTTAAACAACCATTTCTAGAAATAGAATAATAAGGTGTAGATATGCATGTGTAAACCCAAACCAGCATTGGTTTTGGAAAATTCATTCTAGCCATGATTGCAATGATGGAATACCAAGATATACTATCAAAAGCTTTCCTAATGTCAAGCTTTATCATACACCTAGGAGAAATATTAGATGTACCATATCCCCTTAATAATTCTTGTGTCAGTAGAATATTATCACTTATGTTCCTATTGGGAAGAAAAGCAACCTGATTCTTTGATATTATTGAAGGAAGGACTGCTTGCATTCTAGTAGCTATAATTTTGGTTATTATCTTGTAAACAGTATTACAACAAGATATTGGTCTAAACTCTGAAACATTAGAAGGATTATCAATCTTGGGGACTAGTGTGATTGCAGTAGAGTTAAAACCTTTAGAGAGTTTATTAGAAGCAAAAAAGTATTTAATAGCTCTTAACACATCAAATCTAATTGTCTTCCAACAATATTGAAAAAAATATGCATTAAGTCCTTCAGGACCTCCACAACTTTCCTTATTCAAATTGAAAACTGCTAACTCAATCTCTTCATTAGTGATTTCCTCAATAAGATTATTAGCTTGGATTGAAGAAAGATAAGGAGTTTGAAGTTGAAACAATGGACTCACATCAGCAACATAAGGTTTATGATTGGCAAGAATGGATGCAAAGTAATCCACAAAAGTAGTATTAATATTCTCTTCATTATCATGCTTAACACCTTTATCATCGTATATACAATTAATTCTTTCTTTCGATTGCTTAACCTTGATAGAATCATGAAAAAAATTTGTATTCCTATCACCAAATTTTTCATATTTAGCATGTAGTAATTCTTTAGAAATAGACAATTCAAATTCCAAAACATCTTGCAATGACTTAGCTAGTTCATTTTCCTCTATAGCAATAGTAGCATTCAATGGATCAGAAAGTAAATTTCTTTGTACCTCAGATAGTCTTTTCCTCAAATCAGAGGAAATATCAGAACCAGTACCAAAGTTATTCCTAGCACATATCTTCAATTTGCTTTTTAATCTGGAGAGTTTAGTCTTGAGAATATACAAAGGATTACCAAATACTTCTTCATGCCAAACCTGTAAAACTAATTCCTGAAAAGAAAAATGATTAGTCCAAAATTTAAAAAATTTAAAAGAGGAAAATTTTGCCTTTGCGACCTCTCCCCAAGATAAGATTAAAGGACTGTGGTCAGAAATAGAAGGAAGAAGAGTATTACAATACAATGAAGGCCAGAGTGAAATAGCTGCAGAGTTTTGAAAGGCATGATCAAGTTTGCAAAAAATTCTATGATCATCTTTACTTTTATTGCTCCATGTGAAAAAAGGGCCAATGGATTGAATGGGAGATATATGAGCATGCAATAACATTTGAAAAAGAGGAGATATATCTTTGGTAGAAAGAGGAGAACCCCCTAATCTATGGGAAGATGAAAACATACAATTAAAGTCACCTAAAACAAGCAAGGGCACTGAAGGATTATTAAGATGAGGCAAATGATTAAGCAGCATTTTTCTTCTCTCAATGCAGTTTTGAGCATAGATAAATGTAAGAAAAAAAGAAGAGTTGGTTACAACAGAAAAAGCTTCATAATGCAGAAACTGGTCAGATTCTTCCAATTTTTTCAACTGATAATACTTTAAATTCCACATCACCATTAGTCTTCCATAGGATGCACTTGAAAGATTATCATCTTGCTGCCAATTTGGGGCAATAAAATTGCAAGCTCTACTGGTTAACTCAGCATTCAATTTAGTTTCACTAACACACATGATATGAATATTTTCCTCCTTAATCATTTTCTTAATTTCAAGTTTCTTATATAGTAAGTGACCACCTCTAATATTCCAGTAGGCTATATTCTTCATCATCATCAAGAATTGGGAATGATTAATTTACTAGGATTTCTCCTAGTATGTCTTGTTAAATTTCCTGAAACATTTAAAACTAAGTCGTCTGATTTAGGTTGAACTTCCTCTAAACAACAATCAATATTATTGTTCATATCCATAACTTCCTGTACTAAATTCTTATTCTTTGCTTTTCCACCTCTTTTTAATGATAAGCTTAGAGTGGGAGGAACAGATTTTTGGTTTGAAAATTTTGTTTTTTCCTTCAAAAAAGAATTAGGAGTTATAGAAGCATTAACAGATGAAGAAGGAATAGAATTGTCTTGAATCATGGTGGAATCCAAGTTAACCGGAGGAGGAAGTATTATATTATCGGGAGGAGATAGGTGAGAGTAAGGAGAACATGAATGAGTTGATTTTGAAGGTAAACATCCATCTACAATCTTATTTACAGAATTGATATTATCATCTTCATTCATCTCAGCTAAAACTGCGAATGTATTCGAAGTATCCACCTCACTAGATTTAAGAACTGTTTCTTGTATTCCTTTTGAGTTATTTACATCATCAACAAGATCTTTGCCCATTATATTTACATTTTTTGTGCTTTGAGTATCTCCAGACTGCATACCAATATTGTTTCCAGAAAAAATATCATTAGTCATTGTCTTGTTCTTCATATTATCCACTTGAAACTTATCCTTTCTCTTCCAAACCTTATTCTTTCTTTTTTGATAAACAAAATTATTATTCTCCAAATCCCTTTATTGATTATCTTGCACAGTATTATTATGCAACAAATTAACATCATTTGTCTCCCTACAGAATTTTACTATCTTCAGTGTAATTGTTCCCAAATCCATCCTCATCATAAGTTTCATAACATTTTCTCACTGCAGAATCCATACAGTTTTCTGTATTATGTCCAAAAACTTTACAAACAACACATATATTAGGTCTCCAATCATATTCAATTCTTACTTTATATCCTCCTTCACCCAAACCATCAATTTCTATAAATTCTGGTAATTCCTGATTAGGTTCAATTTCTATTAATGCCTTGGCATATTTAAATCTCTTCAATTTTTCAGTATTCTCATCAAAACAAATCAATCTTCCAATATGACATGCCAGCCAGTTAATACCCATAAGAGTCCATGCAATTGTAGGGATTTTATAAAAATGAACCCAAATAGGAACTCTTCTAATACTAGCTTGAACGCACCCAATAGAAGAATTCCACAAATTAATAATGAACATTTTTCCTCTGATAAAAATGGGATCAGATTGAAGAATATGTAATTTGTCTTGCTCATTTGAAAATTTAAAATAAAAATTCTCATTGTCAGATTTAATATCAACCTCACCTTTTAGCTTCCAAATTCTTTTAAGATGATTAGTAACAGTAAGATAAGAAAGCGCTCCATCCAGGAAAAAACAAACCAAATGGTCGCACCAATATTTGATACCTTCATTCTTGACATCATCAGGTAACTGTTTAGGTTTACCATCTCTAATAATTTTGAAATCTCTAGGAACATAAACTCCAGCATTTTTAGGCTTTTTCTTGAAAAGAGAGGACCAATTTGGTACATCAACTACCTTCTGTTGATCCAACTTCTTATAAGAAACCGAATCCCCAATGAAAGGAACATCAGCAACCAAAACATTATTGGTTAGAGCTTGATCAGAAGAATCTAACCCAATCTCATTACCAGATTCCACCACAGAAAATGAAAGAGCAGGATCTTGGAAGAAGGAGGGACCAGATTTAAAAGAAAAAGAAGGAGAGAAAGAAGAAGGACAGCTAATGGAATGAGAGGGAAGAGGAAAAGAGAGATTGGAAAGAGGTTGAATATTGGGCAACGAAGAAGAAAGAGGAGAATTAGGAGAAGAGTGAGATAGGATCAGAGAAGGACAAGAATTGCCCAAAATCGCAGACGGACAAGAAGAAAGAGGAGGAAGAGGAGGAAGAGGAGGAGGAGGAAGAGGAGGAGTAGGAGGAGGAGGAGAAGGAGGAGAAGATGGAAGGATCGGGGAAGGACGAGGGGGAGAGGAAACCGCCATTGCAACAAATCTTTTCTATGTAGAAAACTCAAGATTTAATATTTTATCTGGCTTAAAAATCAAGATTTAATATTTTATCCAATTCCAATAATTAAATTTAATAATTCATTATCCAATAAATATTGATATTTGAAATTCAAGTTAAAATTTAACTTTCAAATATTTAAAATCAGTTAAATATTCCAATTTCAAATGATCAAAAATTCCGGGTCGTCACATTCCTCCCCCTTTAAAAGAATTTCGTCCCCGAAATTACTAGTTAGGAAGAATGATCCATAACCCATTATCTATTTTCTCAACCCTTATAGTTTTCAATGACTTCCCAAAACCATCTTTTTATTAAAGACACAATATTCCTCTTTCTAACTTTCCAAACTTACCCATAAGCCTCAAACAAAATTAATTACATATCAATTCAAATTTTAAATTTAAAACCAAATTTGAATTATTGCAATTTTCTCAAAAAATTTCTAACTTCTAAATTTTCGAAATTTTTTGCTAACATCTCCTTTGCGCGGCTAGTTCGGTACAACTACAAAATGGCTCATCGGCCTCCCAAAGCCCAAAAAGAAAACAAAAAGCCAAGTGGCTAGATCAAAATCCCAATTGATTTCATATAGAAATATAAAATACGTACCTTTTTAGTCGGGCAATTCAGTTTATCTTCTGAAATCAAAAACATCCATTTATCCTTTGTCTCTATATACCTGTATATCATACTAAGCAATAACATCCCGTTACAGTTCGAAATCCATTTCATACATTTCTTTTCAAAATTTTCAATGTTTTCTTTACTTAAGCCCGTATGATGCACATATATCATCCATACGCAAAACTAAATTCGATCGCTCACTCGATCACACAATTTCACTCCCGAGCTAGTATCGCCCACCCGACTTCCTAGTGCGGACTCAGATCTGGTTTCTTGATCAAAAAACGTCATTCTCCTTGCATAGTCACCAACTATGATAGAGAATATCCAGATTTAATCAACAATCCATATCCAGGTTCGCCGTCGAAAATCGAGTAAAAAATCATAACTCGGATCGATATAACTATCTCAAAATTCTATGCTCGAATTCTGGATCAATATAGCAATGCGAATAAATAATATACGCACACCTTACGTAATTAGCCCAATTGATTTTTAGCTATACCAATTCTCTTTTACTCACATTCATTTTGATTGTTATTCACCTTTCCACAATTATCTCATTCACAACTATCAGTTTTGATCTTCATTCTCCTATTCACTTAGAATAATTTCCTCAATACCACATTTTCTTAAGAATTTCATTCTTCATTTCTTAAGTTCAATATATATAATATTTCACATACTTCTTACATTTATTTTCACTTCACCATTGAAGTTTATATTCATTTCTATTCACTTTGCCCTTACAATTCCATTTGAATTCAATTTGGCTTCCACTTTGAATATTGAATTAGTTTCACTTACTATTCAATTTAAATCTCAAATAAAAGTTTATTTGCAAACTCTTTTTATCTTTAATTTCTTCGAACCATTTCTCGATTTCACCTTACTTACACCCACACTTTAAATTAGATTTTCAATATTCAGTTTCAATTCTATTTGCTTATCAATTTTAATTCATTTGTCATTAGTGAAAATTTTCAAAAAATTCAAAAAAATTCTAACTACCAAAATTTTCGAAATTTTTTGGCAGAGTCTCCTTTGTACGGAGGAGCTTTTTCAATTTGACAAGAGATATAAATATATATACAACGACCCACACAGTCAGAAAATAGAAAAACAGTTCATATTTCCTATTTGTATTGCGTAGGCGTACCTTATCTAGCATTTTTAAGAAAGCGACTATTTATTTTAGCAGTTAGCGCGGCAAAGCCAGTCAATCGGCTTCCAAAAACCTGTACTTACTCAATTAAACATGTAAGTGACGAATATAAAAAGTTTATTAACATTTCAATTACTTTCAATGGCTAAACATATGTATATCATAAGCAATAGACACTAAACACTTTCCATAAGTGAATTTATTAGGTTCTGACACAAATTTAAATGCTTTCAATCCATTTACACACCATCTCACTTACTTTATTCTTATTTCATTCCATTTAAATGGTTTATACCTCATTGCTTACATTTAATTCGATTAACCCAAATGAACTCATATTTATTACAATTGATTCAAAAATCAATTTCATTTGCTTCGGTTGATCCATAGAATTTATACGTCAAACGACAATTATTATTTTAGTGCAAGTTCAATAATATTTACTTAAAAGGGTATCCATTCTAGTTTATAATTAACTTGAATTGATACCAATTCAATCTATATTTAATTCGATTTCATTTTAATTCATTCCGTTCAATTATATTTTGCATAGCATTATTCATTTACAGGTCAAACATTTGTCACATCTATTTGATATTCAACTTGTATTTAACTAATTCAAGTTCCATTTCCATATTTCATTAACTAATTAATTATCAATTAGTTTTTTTAATTTTTATACCCAATACTTGATTTTCTATTTCAAAAATCATTTTAACTATTTACTGGAGTTCAATCTATTTTATAATTTAAGTTTTGGATTTATTCATTTCACAAAAGAAAAAACAATTTTTTTTGGCTTATTTATTCCACTTTTAACTTTTATAAGTCACAAACTTATTTATATCCATACTTCCATCTATTTACAATCAATCCCTTCACACTTTATCTTTTAACTCGGGATTATACATTTTAATTAGCCAATATATATTTATTATTCCATAAACAATTTTAAATAAGATTCTAGAGTATTAAATAATTTTCAAAATTTCAAAATCACTTTTGAAAACAACTACATCCAAAATCCTTTGCATTTCTAAATCCAATCTGACTTTTGCAAACAAACATCGATCCAAAATCATCCAGGTAGCAATCCCTCTCTTGGAAACTCGAAAATGAACATTGATGCTGCAGTCATCACCGAAATTGTTTTCCAACGACCGAGAAGAATTTAGTGCTTTTATCTCTTTAAAAACATTTCAAATATTTTTAAATTCCAAATCTCTCTAGATTTCAAATCTGATTCAAAAAAATATCTCTCCTATATATATATATATATATATATACACACACACACACACACATATATATATATATTTCCAACCTTTGGGAATCATTTTCAAATTCAAAGGAATCCAAATCCTTTAAACTTATATTCAAACATTACTTTGGACTTTTATTTTAATTATTAATCACACTATAATTCACATTTAGTTTATCTTTACAAATTTCATTTGTGTACAATTTGGTTTCTTAGTTTTTAATTATGGTTTCAATTCCTTAATCAATTATAATCACATTTACAAATTTCATTAATTTATTAATTTATCCCTTAATCTTGGTTATTATTTAAATTCTTATTGAATTATCATACAATGATAATAATTTAATATTATCACTTTCTACCATCCAAGCATCCATATATAATGATAACAAGTTACGAAAAATTGTTTCCTTTATATACAAAATAATTTTGGGTAAAATTATTTCATTTACCCTAGTTAAAACAATACCGTGTTGGTTTGCCTTGTTCAAGAGCTTAGAAATCCCTATCGATAATATGGTGTCCCACACATCGACCAGAATCCATAAACAATCAACACATAAGTCAACACAATATAAAAAAAATTTATATTCACTAACAAATACGCGCTTATATCTATTAATACTCTCAAACTCATTGCTAGAGTATTACAGACTCTATTTAATGAGTAATTCCCACCAGAGCTAAGGTTAGCACCAACCTAAGCTCTGATACCAAGTATAACGGTTTAGGCTTTTCAACCATCGACAACGGCTTTCAACCATCCCAGCCCCACCGTGGCATATAGTGGTACCTCAGGTTTGCTTTTACGGCCAGCCTCTCGACTCGCAACCAACCCCCCGGGGACGTGTAGAGGTAAGAGTCTCCCGTTTGCCACCAAACGTGAAGCAAGAATCCCTTATCATGCTGTAATATAGCAAACTCGATCCCTCCAACCTGTTTTCCCTACATACACAGATTAGCACAACATAAAATACCAATTCCAAAATATACCATACTATTGTACATCAATCAATTCAACCATCCAAACAATTATTTAAATTTAATCAATTAATTTTATGTTTAACTGAATGAGATTAACTCACCTTATATTTTTGTTTGCAATCCATCCAGACTAGTTTGATTCTTCCCAGATTTTTGACCTTGCATAAATATTACACAATTTTATTAATATTCATACTAATCGTAAATAAATTATCGTTATAAATTTCATTTAAACCAATAATTCAATTTTATCAATTCTCTTAATTTCTTCTTGAAACTATATAAATTCAAATAAAATAACCCATACAGGTTTTAAATCTATTTTTATAAATTCTTCAACATTTTAAAATCTTATATATATATATATATATATTTCATACCAGTTTATTTTTTTCCATTTTAACATTTAATTAACTAATAGTTTAATTTGGACTAATAACTTATTCTAAACAAATTCTCTGTAATAAATATTATTAATAAGTAAACGAGTAAATTAAATAAACTAATCACCTAAGCAGATTAGTAGATTGCATTTATTATATTTTCTTCAACTGCATATAAAATAATTCATATAGTTTTCATAGAAATTTAGTTTATAAATAACTTCAAAGTTGCCTTGGTTATTTTCCCGATTTAACCTTGAGTAAACATTTTGTGGTTTATTAATATTTGAACTAATAGAACAATTTATTTCCCGGTTTGAAATTAAATTAACAAATAGTTTTAGTTTAAACTAATTTTTCTTTGATAATAATTTTTCTCTTCTCTCTTTTAAAATAATTTAAGGAGTTAATACAACGATTTAACCACCAAAATATATATATATATATATATGTATATATAACTAAACTTAAAACAACTATTTTATACTGCTGTTAATTCCTGATAAGAGAAATAATGATCAAATTTGTTTTACTGTGAACTGTTAATTTTAAAACAAATAGTTTTTGCCAGTTAGAACTTGAGAACACTTAATTTAAAATGCTCAAAATAAAACTACCTCACCGCTGCAGCCCTAAGCCGCCACCGCCTTCCGACGCCACGTTGGAAACCCTAACCCCCTTCGCGAACTCGCGTTATCATCCAGAACGCGTCGATGCTTCGCCACTGTTCCCCCCCAATTCGCGAGCAACCCTTCCACGTGTTGCCCCATCTTATGACATGCCTTGCCATCGAGCCTAGCCGAGCCACCGTTACTACTTCCATCCATGAACACAAGCCGAGCGTCAAACTACTCTGACCCCTCATCGGTTGTGGGTTCGAAAATGAACGCCTACCTTGATCGAACTACACTAGCCCGATCACCAATCCCTCGAATCGATTCATCGAAAGCTTGAAGGAAAAAGTGGTACCGGCTTTATTTGATTCGATTTTGAATTCTTCGTCCGCCCTTCTACCTATGTGAATTAAGCCGCTCTTCATTTATTTATTTTCTTTTGGTCAGAAAATTTAGTTTGATTTTGAACTGGGAATGAAGGCAACATTTATGCGGCCATAATTTTTTTTTTCTTAAGTGTTTCGTGCAATTTGAATCTGGAGAGGACGAAATGGAAAGGCTCTAGCTTGATGTAAGTAACTAGGGCTGAGGTGATGTTAGTGTATAGTGAAAGGCTGAAGTGATTTGAAAGGGAAAGTATTGATGTAAAGGAATACGATTGGAAATTGACTAGGATATATAAATTAACTCGATAAATGCAAATTAAAAATCTCGACATCCTATCGAGGCATGCCGCTAGGCATTTATAATGTTATGCCCCTATTCCGAACGCAAATGGAAAAGGTTTCGATTCCTATTTCGATCGTATGGAAAAGATAGCTTTTTGGATCCAGTTATTTTATTAAATTATCGATATAAATTCAGTGCGTTTATATATCGTACGTTCGCACAACAACTCCAATCACCATGAACATTGGAATCCGATAATAATACAATATTACGGATTCAATGGAAGTGGTTTCGTCGAATTCCGAGACTGTTCCTCCGCAGGCTATTTTTTTAAAATTCAATTTAAACGATAAAATTTCAAAACTGAACAAAACACCTTTCAATTCAATTTTAAAAGTTCTATCGCCTGCCGTATTATCCAAGTAAATTTTCCAAGCCTTTAAATTATTTTTATCTGGCTTAAAAATCAAGCTTTAATATTTTATCCAATTCTAATAATTAAATTTAATAATTCATTATCCAATAAATATTGATATTTGAAATTCAAGTTAAAATTTAACTTTCAAATATTTAAAATCGATTAAATAATCCAATTTCAAATGCTCAAAAATTCAGGGTCGTCACAGGTATTTTGGGATATATATAAATATATCAAATCAATTTGTCTCAGCGGATTAAATAGCAACCTACCATGCAAACGCCACCCTACCATCTGATGTCGCCATTTCTTTTCAAAATAAAAACTATGAGCCACTCTTCACTTCTCTTTCAGTTCGATAACAAGATAATGAAAAAAAAGAATCAAAAGCGAAAAATCGCAAGCCTTTCTTTTTCCCTTCTCTTTAGTTCGAACACGAAGGAACATTGAAGTTGAATTCAGAAGAAAAAAAAGAAAAGGCGTTCGCATTTGTTCATCGCGATGGTGGAGTTGGTCACTTGCGTACGGAGGAGAGGATTATTTATGCAGAAATTATTTTGGGTTTTGGTAGCGTCACGGGAGATGGCTGAAGTCGAAGCTGGGGCGTTTGTAACCACCGATTTTTCGACACTCGAAAATCGACATCAATACGTCCACTTTATCAAATGCCGAACAATAGAATGCTGGAAAACCAAACCATTAGGGTTAAAGAAGAAGGAGGTAGAAGAAGAAATAGAAGCAATATAAAAATCTCACAATCGCAGAAGATCAATATATAATTGATAAATTACTAATCTTTTAAAATAAAAGAATTATATCTGCTTTATATATATTACATCATCATAGTATAATACAATCAACATCATAATTTAGGACGGTTGTAATACTCGTCCTTCAAAAGCTGAATATACAGTTTACATTGCACAACGGAAATACGCCTCGTCATCCAGCTCATCTCCTGAGCTCCACAGCATTCCGTCCAGAATCTGTATTCTATAATACTCGGTCTAACCCAAGATTATAGTTAAATAATACCTGAGTCAGTCTGGAAAACCAGCGTGAGAAAACACACTCAATCGATTATTAATGTTTTCAAAATCAATTGAAAATCAAAGGTATCTCGTAAGACCACACCATAAATAAACATGCCGGGTTTTTACCTTACGAAAACCAAACATTTCTTATAAAATCCTCTGATATTATAATAATGTCTATATACAAATACTTATTCAAATAGCTGAAATTGTTACATTATTAAATTCCAGCTACTAGCCACAAAGTGGGTTCTACAAACAAAAACCATAAAGGCACGTAGGGAGAATGGATTTCCATCAATGGCAGGGCTACTGGGGTACCGCCCGTCACAGTACGTGGTTTAGATCACCGTATTGAGGATCCACCCTGATCCCCTACATCACAAGACCAGAGCTACTCCTTACCTGTGCAGTTAAAGCGCTAAGGAGATTCGAAGCAGTGGAGGTGCAAAAACTCATAACGGAGATACAGCGAGGATATAGTGGGATATAACCGATGGCTCTAAAATAGCATATAAAACTCGTACTTAATGTTTTTACAAATATATAAATGGTAATTAAATGAAAAGTTATCATTCAATTGAATTTTAATTAATACATAAATAATTTTAAACAAAAAAGACGTACAAATATACTTTAAATAAACGTAAAACTGTTATATAACATAATTGAATTTGGTAGAATATTAGAGTATTTTCATTTCTGAAAATATATTAAAAATTAAATCAAATAAATTAGTTTCATAATTTTTATAATGTATAAATGCAATTTTTAATTCATTTTGTTAAAGAAGATATAGCGGAAATAGCAAAATATAGCGGGAATAACGGAATATAGCAGAAATAGCGAGGATTAAAGCGGAAAGGCTGTATTTTGGGGATATATGGAAAAATCGTAGCAGTAGAAATCCGCTATGAGATATAGCGGGGTTGTAGCGGGGTAATAGCGGGGCATTAACTACACAGCTCCTTACTGGATAGTCCGAATAAGTTCACCCTACGGTTGGGATCAGCAACCGCCCACACAGCCGAATATATAAAGAGACATCTAGACAGAGGTGACCTTACCCTAATTGGTTGCTAGGAACTTAGCCTTGTGTGCACCTCCCATGTTTTATCCATTCCCGGTTGATGAGGCTCAAGGCTATGCATTACCATTTAAACACACAATCACTTAGAATGCTCGTCGTCCTCCTGACGATGTTCTAAAAGTATTCGTCCATACAAGCCCGTTACGTGTTCGAACGGACCGAAGGCACTACTCTTACTACATCCAATTTGGAATCACCCTCAGGATTAGCAGCAATTAGCCCTTTCACTTCAGTGCTCCATCTTTGACTCCAAGCTTTTGTTTGCCACACGAAAACATTCAAACCTAATCGAAGTGGTTTCAAAAAATAAATTCTGATCCTGGTCTCCTCGAAACGATCGGCGCATTAGGCCAATATTGATAGTCGGTTATTTAGCTATCAATTAACATCCACAAACAACCATCAGATTTAAATAATTTTCAAAATTATTTATTATTCAAAATATCTTCGCAAGATATCTTCTTTACTTCAATCTTTTGAAATCGGTTTCAAATCTCTTTTCACTCGGAGAATAAATTCCCAAAATTGTTTATTTCCCACTGAAATTTATTAACTCCAAATACTATAGATTTTAAAATAATTTGAAATCACTTTATTCTAAAATATACTTTACAACATTTAAATTAAAACTACTAAAATACTTTATTCAAAAATATATACTTTAAAACTATTTTATAAAATATAAAACAAATTTTTAAAATAAAAGTTAAGCCAAACTAAATTTTAAAATAAGAGTTACGAAATTCTATGCAAGGTTTCAAATAAATCTTTAACCAAACTATCTTTAAAATAAAAATATTTTATAAAATATAAATATTAATAACTATCCTTAAACTCATTATACTAGTCAATCCTTTCAATTAATTACTACTATAATTAATTTAAATACATGTTTACTTTTTAAAAATTTAAAAAACTTAAATGGTAATTTCTTAAAAACATTCCTTTATACAAACTTTAAACTTATACTAAAATCGGCTTTGAAAAATGTACTTGGCTTTTCATGGAAATATACTTCTCCTCCACACGCTTTTAAAAATAATTCCTCATTTATTTTCAAAATTAATTACCCATTCCTTTATAAATTCCCATCGTGAATTTATACTTCCAAATATTCCCTAATATCTTATTTCACTTTATAAACCCAGTTTATAAATTCCATAGTCTCATTCCTTTTAAATCATAGTTTCAAACACTTTATCAATTTCCAAATTGATTTCCAAATTTACTCCATTTTAAAATAAATTCCTTTACTTACTCAATTTATTTCGAAACCCATTAACTTCATATTTTACTTCTTAATTATAATTTAAAATCTTATTTAACTGAAAACACCAATTTCATACTTTTCCAATTTTCCTTCTTTATCTTTTCCAATAAATTTAAACATTGAATTTTAAAATAAATCCTCTATTCCTTTAAATAATATCACTTAAGTTTTAAAATTCATTGTTTCCCCTTTTTATTCAAAATCTCCTTCCCATATTCAGAATTTATTTATTAGAATATAAAAATCAACTTTTATTCTTTTCCAATTCATTTTCTAATATATTCAAATTCTCTATAATAATCTTACTTAAAAATTCTTTCTTCTATTTTCTCATCAAAAATCCCATCTATATATTTTTGATAACTCAGTATACCCAAATATATTCAATCTAACCATAGCATCCAATATTTCAATTACCAATAGAATTTATCATAGATTATCAAATAAACCATATCACAAAGTATTAAATAATCTAAATAATTTTGAGAAATCCAGTTGGATCCCTCTGACCTGTTTCCCTACATCCACAGATGTTAGCACAATATAAAATACCAATTCCACTTCGAAGTGGAATATCATGGTAAATGGGGTCATATTATCTCATCCGCTATTATGCGGCGCATATGGTCTCATCCGCTATAAAATGCGGGAAATCTATCATTCCAATATATATTATATACTACTATATAATATACCACAATCCAATCAATTCAATCATTCAACCAAATATTTAAATTTAATTATTCAAATTTAAATAATAATCCAAATGAGTGAGGTTAACTCACCTTTGATGTTTTCAATCCCAATCCAAATCTCGACTTGTTTTTTTAATAATTTTAAACCTTGTAGAAATATTATATGGTTTATTATAATCTAAGATAATCTACCAATAATTTACCAATAAATAAATTAAATTGACCAATAATTTAATTTAAACCGACCATTTGGTTTTTAACTAATAAATTTTATTTTAAACTAATTTCCCTTTTTAAAAAAAATCTTTAGTGACTAAAATAATTAAACTAAATTAATTAAAAAATTTAATCTCCATTATTTTAAATTAAACTTAGTGAATAAAAATATGTGTGTATATATATATATTTTATTTTATTATTATACTTATGGAACTAGAAACAACCTATATACATTTTAGAAAAATCTAATTTTCATCTAACTTCCATCATTTAAAGGTTCCTTCTCTTCACGTATCTTCTAAATTTCCAATCATTATATGTATTTAAAAACAACAGCCTTATTGTAATAATATTTTTAAACTTCTAAATTACCCTAATCTTACATTAAATTAAGCTATATAAAAAAAATACCTTCACTGTCGTACCGAACAAATTCAAAATCGCAACAAACTCGATGCCACACGTCTCCGCTGCGCCGATCGTCGAGCGTCACCGCAACATCACTAGAGCCCCGAACGAACACCTAGATAATCGCGACACAGCAATAGCTTGACGAAATCTAAATCGCGATATCCCATGACACAGCCTACGCCTTTAACGTCGTCGACCCTTGAGTGACTAGCATGCGCAACTCAGTTTACTTCAATGTCGACGCCGCCTCTCCATTCGTACGCTAACTCAATCCAAGACGAGCCCCAAAATCGAACGACGTCTCTTGCCTAGCCTCGCGATCAACCCGCGACTCTCCCTTCCCTTCTCGTGTTCCTAGATTTGAACAGGTGATTCGACATGGCTTGAAAAAAAAAAGGAAGGGACGTTAGTTGCTTGAGATCTGAATGAGCAGCCATTGCTCGATTAATTAAATTTTGAATCGAGAACAAAAACGGTTGAGAATGGAAATATACGGCTCGACCAATAAGAGGAAAAGGGGATTTATTTTTATTTGTGCGGCCATTAACATTTGTATTTTCTATTCGATTTTCTTCTGAACAAGATGAAGTGTTGTCAATTATTCATTTTTTTACCAACGAAGACGCATGTAAAATCAGAGGAAACACGTGTATAAAATTTCATTACGTGTTTAATTGTCTATTGCATGTGAGTAGATATATACATTCAATTTAAATTCAAATTCAAATCACCTCAGTAATGTAACTTAAATTTTCGAACTCCTATCGGGGCATGCCGCCAAGCGTTTATAATATCAAACCCCTATTTCGAACACAATGGAAAAGATTTTGAGTCCTAATTCGATTGTATGGAGAGGATAGCCTTTTGTGGACTTAGTTATTATATCAAAATTTTGATATAGATTTCAGCACGTTTACTTACTGTATGATCACTCAGCAATTCCAAACACTGCGAAACTTGAAATCCGATAATGATACACTATTACGGATCCAATGGAACTGGTTTCATTGAATTCCAAGACTGTGCCTCGGAAGGCTATGTTTAAATGTCAAATTAAACGATAAAATTTCAAAACTAAACAAACCATCTTTAAATTCAATTTTAAAAGTTCTATTATCTTCATTATTGTTAATACAAATTTTCTCAGCCTTTAAATTATTTTTAACAAGCTTGTAATTCCAGATTCAACAATTTTCCTCATTTCCAATTATTAAATTCAATATTTAAACTACCCAATAAATAGCGACATTTGAAATTCAAGTTAGAAACTAACTTTTAAATATATAAAATCAATTAAATATTCAATTTCAAATATCTAGAAATTCCGGACCGTCACATTCCTCCCTCCCTTAAAAGAATTTCATCCCCGAAATTACAAGTTAAGAAGAATGGTCCAACACCCGTTCACTTTTTCCTCAAACAACTAGTTTTTCAACAACTCCCCAAAACCAAACAGTTTTTAACAATACCCATAACCATCTTTTTAATAAAAACATTATCATCCTTACTAACTTTTCCACACTTCTTCCATAGGTTCCAACTAATATCACTTACCCAACCATTCAAATTTAAATTTAAAACCAAATTTTAATTTATCAAAATCTTCTCAAAAGTTTTCTAACTCCCTAATGTTCGGAAAAATTTCGCCAGCGTCTCCTTTGCGCGGCTAGCTCGGTATGCTACAAAATGCCTCTACGGCCCCCAGATTTCAAAAAAAAAGAAAAAGCCAAGTGGCTAGACAAGAAAATCATCAAATTTCATATAGAAATTTAAAAAATTACCTCTATGTTGGGCAATTTAATTTATCTTCTAAAATCAAAAATCCCAATTCCCTTTGCTTTTTAACACATGTATATTACTAAGCAAAAATATCATAATCACAGCATTCAAAATCATTTTATAAATTTCTTTACAATCGTTTCAATTTCTATTTAAATCAATCTCGTATGATGTACATATACCATCCGTACGCAGTATCAAATTCGATCGCTCGCTCGATCACACAATTTCACTTCTGACCTAGTATCGTCCACCCATCTTCCTAATGCGTACTCAGATCTGGTTTCTTGATCATAAACCATCATTCTCTTCGCATAGCCACAACTATGATAGAGAATTTCCATAATAATCAAAAATCCATATCCAGGGTTCGCCGTCGAAAATTGAGTGAAAAATCCCAACTCGGATCGATATAACTATCTCGAAATTTTGTGCTCGAATCTGGATTAAATCGCTTTGCGATAAAATAATATACGTACTTCCTTCGTATTTTCCCCAATTGATTCTTAGCTATATCGATTTACTTTTATTCACATCTAATTTTGATTCCGTTAACTTATTTACAACCATCCCATTTCCCAACTTCTAGTTTAAATTCAATCCAATTATTACTTAGTATATTCTCAATACCAAATTTTCTTAAGAATTTCACCATTCCTTCTTAAGTATAATATAAATGTTTTACGTACCCCTTATAACTATTTTTACTTCACCACTTTTGTTTGTCTATACTTTTACTCAAATTTCCATTTTCGAATACATTTGAATTCAATTTCCCGTTCATTTTAAATATTGAATTCTATTCGCATTATCTCAATGCATACTTAATTAACCATTTCTCCAATTAGTTCCACTTACTAATTTATTCCCATCTCAAACCATTTTTACTTCCAAACTTTTATTATTTTAGTTCACTTAGAATTAGTTCTACAACTTCACTCTACTCAATTGAATTTTTAATTTTTAATATTCAGTTCACAATTTCGTTCAGTTACAATCAAATAAATTTCCAAATCTCAATACTTTTATTCAAATTTCCATTTTCAGTTCCACTTGAATTAAATTTACCTTCCTTCCACCCATTTATTCCCAAAAAAATTTAATACTTTATTTTATACAAAAAGATTCAAATCAAATCTCATTCAAAATCATTTTCTTATCTACTTAAATTAATTAGTTTACTCACTAATTTTGTTTCAGTCCTTTATTTTACTTAGCCAAATCTTGACTAACTTCCATTACACACAATTCAAATTAATTCCCAATATTCAGTTTTCCAATTATATTTACTTAGAAATGCAAATTCATTTTTCTATCCACAATTTTATTTAAGTAACTATTTCTCTTAGTTTCCTTAGACTTTCTTTAAATTCAATTTACTTAATTATATTAAATTACTCTCCCATTCAATTTAAAATTTAAATTTCTATAAGTTTTTCAATTTATTCCCATTCCATTTACTAACCTTCTTTAGTTTTATTTAGTCCAATTCAACTATATTTTCCATTTTACTTTATTTAACACCATTCAAATTTAATTTCAATATCCAGTTTCAACAACTTATAAGTTTCTAAACCTGTTTATAAATCCATAAACATAATTTTAGTCAAGCTTCCAGACTTCAAACCACTACTTAAACACTCAAAATATTTTAGTCCAATTCCAGAGTATTTTAAACAATTACTCATATTTCAAAATTGTTTTTAAAATCAATGTATCCCACAATCCTTTAGTATATCCAGTATTTCTTTGTATTTAAAAAAAATCAAAACTGTTTTACCAAACCAAACTTCAAAATTTCAAAATCATTTTTGAAATCAATTATATACATAATTCAATTGCATATCCAATTATTCCTTGAATTTTAAAACTGTTATCCCGCCTTTTGGCAAGGCCGTGACACCAAGAACTTGACTAGAAACCAAGGATGGTTCGTCCTGAAGATCAGTTATACATAGGTCTACTATGGATGTCGGTAAATTTTTTTTCGAATCCGGATCGAGCTACAATTTATAGGACATGAAAAGCAAAGCTGAGAAAGCCAATGTTCCAAATTTCAAGTCAATCGGAGTTCGTATGCTAAAGATATTGATGGATAACGGTTGAGAAATCCAAAATTGCATCGATCATATCTCGAGATTTATAAGTCCAAATGCCACCAAATTTGGGCAGGAGCCGACTGGCAACCTAAAGAATGTTCACGCCAAATTTCAGCTCCATCGGATGAGTTCTTGATCGATTAGAAGTTGCGTCGTATCGATCACGGACCAACTTGCATCGATCATATCTCGAGATCTATAAGTCCAAATGCTATGAAATTTTCACAGTAGCTTACTGCCAACATGAGGAATGTTCATGCCAAATTTCAGCTCAATCGGATGAATTCTTGATCGATTCGAAGTTGAGTTCGAATCGATCCCGGATAGAAAAAATCCAACTTGCATCCATCATAACTCGAGATCTACAAGTCCAAATGATATGAAATTTTCACAGTAGCTTACTGCCAACATGAGGAATGTTCATGCCAAATTTCAGCTCAATCGGATGAATTCTTGATCGATTCGAACCAAGGGTCGAATCGATCCCAAAGTGGGCCCGGACCTCCAGAATCCAGGCGTGTGGGCCCCGTCACGTGCCAGAAGCGGTCTCCTCGAATTTTAGGCGAAATATTAGCCTCCAGCACCTATACATAGAGCCTCTGGTCATTCGGAAAGGGGATCGGAGAATTTTGAGAGTAAAAGAACGCCCGGACTCTGCCACGTTCACTGTAGAACGCCATTACTGCCATTAATCTCGAATTTAAGCTTATTATCTGCTGTACTTCGCTATCAAAAACTTGTAATCTTCAAGTATCAAGCAATAAAGTGATAAAAGTTCATAGTGGACGTAGGCAACACGCCGAACCACTCTAAAACTCTGTGTTTCTGCGAACTTTCTTATATGTTTATTGGTGTGTTTGTTAGATCTGCTTCATTTTATATTTATTCTCTTCATTTTATCTCTTCAAACACATTCGAAGAGTGTTGTGCCCAATTTTGGTGCAAACGAAAACCAACCCAGTTTTGCAAACAACTCCAATTTAAATCATTCAGGTAATAATTCCTCCCTTGGGAACTCGAAAATAAACATCGATGATGCTGCAGTCATCACCGAAGTTATTTTCCAGTGACCGAAAAGAGTTTCAATGCTTTTATCTCTTTAAAACCCTTCAAATATTTTAAATTCCGAATCTTATCAGATTTCTAATCCAATTCAAAAGTATTTCCCAAATAATGTCACTATTATTTCTCCATAACCTTTTGAAAACCATTTTCAAATTCAAAGGAATTTAAATTTCCTAAATTTTCAAATTTCAAATCCCTTTAATTTATTTTCAAACATTTCTCTAGAATTCTATTTCAAATTATAAACCACATTAACAATTTACATTTACAAATCCCATTTGTATATGAATTTGTTTCTTAGCTTTTAGTTATGATTTCAATTTCTTAATCAGATTTTACACGGCAATGATAATAATTTAATATTATCATTCCTAACAATCAAGCAATCATATATAACTATAATAATTTACGGAAAAAAATATTTCTTTTATATACAAAAATAATTTGGGTAAAATTATTTCACTTACCCTATTTTAAAACAATACTGTGTTGGTTTATCTTGTTTAAGAGTATAGAAACCCTATCGATCACATGGCGTCCCACATATCGACCAGAATCCATAAACACTTAAACGATAAGTCAACACAATAAAAAAAATACGCGCTCATACTATTAATACACTCAAATTCATTCTAGAGTACTACATACTCTATTCTAATGAGTAATCCCTACCAGAGTCAAGGTTCTCGCTTAACCTTCAGCTCTAATACCACAATGTAACGACCCAATTTTTCGATGCCCAAAAATCGACATCAATACGTCCACTGTATCAAACGCCGAACAATCGAATGCCCGAAAACTGAACCATTAGGGTTGAAGAAGAAGGAGGTAGAAGAAGAATTAGAAACAATATCAGAATCTCACAATCACAGCAGATTAATATATAATAGATAAATGACTAATCTTTTAAAACAAAAGAATTATATCTGTTTTATATATTACATCATCAGAGTACAATACAATCAACATCACAATTCAGGACGGTTATAGTATCTCGTCCTTTCGAAAGCTGAATATAAAGTTTACACTGCACATAATAAATATGAATATATGGAAATACGCTTCGTCATCCAGCTCGTCTCCTGAGCTCCACAACACTCCATCCAAAATCTGTATTCTATAATACTCGGCCCGACCTGAACATTATACTTAAATAACACCCGAGTCAGTCTGGAAAACCAGCATGAGAAAACACACTCAATTGGATTATTAAAGTTCTCAAAATCATTTGAAAATCAAAGATATCTCGTAAGACCACGCCACAAATAAACATACCGGGTTTTTACAATAAGATAACCAAAATATTTCTTATGAAATCCTCTGATATTATAATAGTATCTATATACAAATACTTATTCAAATAGTTGAAATTGTTACATCATTAAATTCCAACTACTAGCCACAAAGTGGGTTCTACAAAGAAAAACCATAAAGGCATGCAGGGAGAATTGATTTCCATCAATGGTAGGGCTACTTGGGTACCGTCCATCATAGTACGTGCTCTATATCACCGTACCGAGCATCCACTCGGATCCCCTGCATCACAATACTGGAGCTACCACTTACGGGATAGTCTGAATAAGTTCACCCCACGATTGGGATCAGCAACCGCCCACACAGCCGAATATATAAAGCGACATCTGGACAGGGGTGACCTTACCCTAATGGGTTGCTAGCCACTTAGCCTTGTGTGCACCTCCCCTGTTTTAGCCATTGTTGGTTGATAAGGATCGAGGCTATGCATTACCTTTTTAGCACACCATCAGTTAGAATGCTCATCATCCTCCTAACGATGTTCTGAAAGCATTCATCCATACAAGTCCGTTCCAGATTCGAATGGAACCGAAGGCACTACTCTTACTACATCTATTTTGGGATCATTCTCAAGATTGGTAGCGGTTAGCCCTTACACTTTACTGCTCCAGCTTCGACTCCAAGCTCTTGTATTCCACACGAAAACGTTCAAACCAGATCGAAGTGATTTCGAAAAATAAATTCTGATCCCAATCTCTTCGAAACAATCAGCACATTAGGCCAATATTGATAGTCGGTTATTTAACTATCAATTAACATCCACCAACAACCATCAAATTTAAATAATTTTCCAAATTATTTATTATTCAAAATATCTTCGCAAGATTCTTCTTCACTTCAATCTTTTGAAATTAGTTTCGAATCCCTTTTTAGTCGCGGAATAAATTCCCAAAATTGTTTATTTCCCACTGAAAATACAAAGTCCAAATACTTTAGATTTTAAAATAATTTAAAATCACTTTATTCTAAAATATACTTTAAAACATTTAAATTAAAACTACTTAACTACTTTATTCAAAAATATATACTTTAAAACTATTTTATAAAATATAAAACAAATTTTTAAAATAAAAGTTAAGCCAAACTAAATTTTAAAATAAGAGTTACGAAATTCTATACAAGTTTTCAAATAAAAATTTAACCAAACTATCTTTAAAATAAAACTATTTTATAAAATATAAATATTAATAATTATCCTTAAACCCATAATACTAGTCTAACCTTTCAATTAATTACTACTATAATTAATTTAAATAAATGTTACTCTTTAAAAATTTAAACAACTTAAATAGTAATTTCTTAAAAACATTCCTTTATACAAACTTTAAATTTATACTAAAAATCGGCTTTGAATAACGTACTTGGCTTTTCATGGAAATACACTTCTCTTCTACGACCTTTAAAAAATAATTCATTATTTATTAGTAAAATAAATTACCCATTTCTTTAAAAATTCCCATCGCGAATTTATACTTCCAAATATTCCCTAATATCTTATTTCACTTTATAAACCCAGTTTCTAAATTTCATAGTCTCACTCCTTTTATATCACAGTTTCAAACACTTTATCAATTTCCAAATCGATTTCCAAATTTACCCCATTTTAAAATAAATTCCTTTACTTACCCAATTTATTTCAAAACTCATTTACTTCAGATTTTACTTCTTAATTATGATTTAAAATCTTATTTAACTGAAAATACCAATTTCATACTTTTCCAAGTTTCCTTCTATATTTTTTCAAGCAAATTTATACCTTGAATTTTAAAATAAATCTTTTATTCCTTTAAATAATATCACTTAAGTTTTAAATTCATTATTTCCCCTTTTTATTCAAAATCTCCTTCCCATACTTGGAATTTATTTATTAAAATTCAAAAATCAACTTTTATTCTTTTCCAATTCATTCTCTAATTTATTCAAATTCTCTATAATTATTTTGCTTAAAATTTCTCTCTTTTATTTTCTCATCAAAAACCCCATCTATATATTTCTGGTAACTAAGTATACCAAATATATTCAATCAACCCATAACATCCAATATTTCAATTACCAATAGAATTTATCATAGATTATCAAATAAACCATATCACAGAGTATTAAACAATCTAAATAATTTTGAGGAATCCAGTTGGATCCCTGCAACCTGTTTCCCTGCATCCACATATGTTAGCTCGATATAAAATACCAATTCCACTTCGAGGTGGAATATCATGGTATATGGGCTTATATTATCTCATCCGCTATTATGCGGCGCATTAGGTCTCATCCACTATAAAATGAGGGAAATCAGTCACCCCAATATATACTATATACTACTATATAGTATACCACATCCAATCAATTCAATCACTCAACCAAATATTTAAATTTAACTACTTACATTTAAATAATAATCTAAATGAGTGAGATTAACTCACCTTTGATGCTTGCAATCCTAATCCAAATCTCAACTTGTTTTCTTCATAGTTTTAAACCTAGTAGAAATATTATATGGTTTATTAACACGTGAGATAATCTACCATTAATTTACCAATAAATAAACTAAATTGACCAATAATTTAATTTAAACTGATCATTCGGTTTTAAACTAATACATTTGATTTTAAACTAATTTCCCTTTTTGAAAAAAATCTTTAGTAACTAAAATAGTTAAACTAAATTAATTAAAAAAATTAATCTCCATTATTTAAAATTAAACTTAGTGAATGAAAATATGTGTGTGTGTGTGTGTGTGTATATTATTTTACTTATGGAACTAGAAACAACCTATATACATTTTAAAAAAAATCTAATTTTCATATAACTTCCGACATTTAACGGTTCCTTCTCTACACGTATCTTCTAAATTTCCAATCTTTATATGTATTTAAAAACAATAGCCTTATTGTGATAATATTTTTAAACTTCTATATTGCCCTAATCTTACATTAAATTAAGCTAAAAAATACCTTCATTGCCGTACAGAATCCAAAATCGCGACAAACTCGATGCCACACATCTCTGCTGCGCCGATAGTCGAGCGTCACCGTGACATCACCAGAGCCCCGAACGAACACCCTGATTATCGCGACACAGCAATAGCTTGACCAAATCTCAATCGCGATATCCCACGACACAGCCTACGCCTTCAGTGTCGCTGACCCTTGACTGACTAGACTGCGAAACTCAGTTGACTTCAATGCCGACCTGCTCCGCATTCGTACGCTAATTTAAGCCAAGACGAGCCCCAAAATCGAACGGCATCCCTTGCCTAGCCTTGCGATCAAACACAAGACTCTCCCTTCCCCTCTCGCGTTCCTAGATATGAACAGGTGATCCGATAACTAGGGCTTGGAAAAAAATAGAAAGGGACATTAGTTGTTTGAGATCTGAATGCGCAGCCATTGCTCGATTAATTAAATTTTGAATCGAGAACGAAAAGGGCCGAGAATGGAAATAGACGACTCGAACAATAAGAGGAAAAGGGGATTTTATTTTTATTTGTGCGTTCATTAAAATTTGTATTTTCTGTTCGATTTTCTTCTAAACAAGATGAGGTGTTGTCAATTATTCATTTTTTTCCACTGAAGACGCGTGTAAAATCAGAGAAAACACGTGTCTAAAATTTCATTATGTGTTTAATTGTCTATTGCATGCGAATATATATATATATATACATTCAATTTAAATTCAAATTCAAATCACCTCAATAATGCAAATTAAATTTTTAAACTCCTATCGAGGAGTGCCGGCAAGTGTTTAAAATGTTAAACCCCTATTTCGAACACAATGGAAAAAGTTTCGAGTCCTAATTCGATCGTATGGAGAAGATAGCTTATTTTGCACTCAGTTATTATATTAAACTTTCGATATAGATTTCAACACGTTTACTTACCGTATGATCACTCGACAATTCCAAACACTACAAAATTTGAAATCCGATAATAATACACTATTTCAGATCCAATGGAACTAGTTTTGTCGAATTCCGAGACTATGCCTCGGAAGGCTATTTTTAAATGTCAAATTAAACGTTAAAATTTCAAAACTGAACAAACCATCTTTAAATTCAATTTTAAAATTTCTGTTATCTTCAGTATTGTTAATACAAATTTTCTAAGCCTTTAAATTATTTCTAACAAGCATGTAATTCCAGTTTCCACAAGTTTCCCCATTTCCAATTATTAAATTCAATATTTAAACTACCCAATAAATAGCGACATTTGAAATTCAAGTTAGATACAAACTTTTTAATATTTAAAATCAATTAAATATTCAATTTCAAAATATCCTGAAATTCTGGGCCATCACAACGTGGGTCGCTGTGCACTGATGGAGGCGTCGCATGTTGTAGGGAGGCCGGTGACGTTGGTTGTGGGCGTGGCTTCGTTTTGAAAGGTGCGACCTATTACTATGCCATCCGTTCAAAGGTAGATCATGTTCTTTAGGGTTGTGGTAAGCTCATCATAGCGGGGTCCAGTATGTAGTAACCGTGGAGGGGAGTATGTAGAAATCGAAGGCATGTTAATTCTTCAACTTGAGAGGAAGCATACGAGGGTGAAACTTGCAGCCATGTCAAGTTGGAAGAAGGCGGATGGGCAGTGTCTGTTTTGAGGAAGAAGAGTTTAAATTAAGGGTAATTAAATTTTTAAAGTAATTTAACCATTTAGTTAATTTAATGATCTCGATGTTAACAAAATTCATAGTTTATTTATACGAGGTCCATATAACGAAATCAGTCGTGTGGGATTCGTAGCTGCAGAATCTATGCAATGGAATTTAAACTGGAACGGATTGCAAATAAAATCAAGGTGAGCAAATCTCACATATTTGTATTACTAGATTTAATTTCAAATAATTAAATTTAATTATTGGATGTTTGGATGAATTGATATTTTATTATCAGTTGAACGCTATAATATATATAGTAGCAGTATATATTTTAGTAGTTGGATATTTTTCCCACCTTTGGAGCGGATGAGACCCTATGCGCCCTGCATTATAGCGGATGACCCTATATTACCGCGATATCCCCCTTAAAGTGGGATTGGTATTTTATGTTATTTACCATCTATGGTTCCAGGGAAACAGATTGGATGGATCCAATTGGGTTCCTCAAATAAATATTGATTGTTTTCCATATATAGTAACATATGATGTGTTAGAATAATTTGTTACAGATTATTTTTGTGATTTGAATTAATAGATGCTATAGTAGCAGTTGCCTGAATTTTGGTATTTGAAATACAATTAATTTTATTTTTGAATTTTATGGAACTAAAAGAAGATTTTGAATATAAAAAAAATGTATATCGAAGTTGGATTATTTTAAAAAGAAACTGATTTGGATAAAACGATAAATTGATTTATGGGTTGTAGTTAACTATTCGGAAAAGTGTATTTTAAATGGAGATTTAAAAATAATTTATATAGAGGGTTTTTAATACAATGGATTTTTAAATGATATCCTGAATATATGGAAGGAGTTGAAATTGATATTTTAGATAGAACTGCAAAATAAATGAAATTTATAAGAAAATGGATTTATAAAATGGAATTTCATAAATAAGATTAATTTTTATAAACAAGTAAAACCAACGGAGAATGTAAATTTATAAATGATGTTTATAATTAAGGGAAATGATATCGGTGATAAATTGGGAGTATTGATTTCACAGTGTGAATTTATATCAAGATATGAAAATAGTTTTCGGGAAAAACAGTGGATACTATTTTTGAAAAGTGGAAATGGCTAAGGAGATCAGAATGAAAGCAATGTGTTAGGAATCGGGAGGAATTTATAAATTAAACTGGTTATTGAGATTTTAAAAATATATTTTTAATTTTAAGAGGTTAAGTTGTTTTTTTAAAGGGAAAATTTATTTATCCAATTATGAATAATTATGCTGTTAGTAGTGAAATATTTCTAGAAGTAGATTATTCAAATATTTACTATTTATTGGAATGAATTCACATATTTATAATAAGCTTCATAAATCAATTAGTAATTTGAAAATAAAATTGGGAATAAATTATCAATGTTTATTAAAGTATTTTAATTTTTTTTTTATAATTACTTAAACGTGTTTTAAAATTATATCATCATTCTTTGAAAATACTTATTATACATATATAGAGTTTTGGAAATGATTTTAAATTATTTATAAACTGTCTCGAGATGTGGAAACGGATATGATTTTTAGAAGTTGTAAATGAAAAGACAAGATTATAAGTGAGTATAATCAATTCTGGAAGATGTAAAAGAATTTAATATAAATTTTGAAAAATGTAGGAGATAATATAAGAAAATGCCTAAATATTGATATTTGAAATGATTTTAGGGAAAATGGACTTAAAATATTTTCCTAAGTGTAGAAATGAAAGGATTTTGAAATATTAGTGATAAAGGATTTATATCGAGATATTTTTGTAAGGGATTATAAATCAGAGTTGGAAATATTTCACTAAGCGTAGAAGTGAGATACAGATTAAAATAACCAGGTATGGATAAGTGTTGAATTTGTTTTTAAATATTGAAATACTAGAAGAGATTTGAATATATAAATCTATAGAGATATTTTGGAAATAAATATTTTGGAGAATTTATAGGGCCTAGTGACAGCTTATGGATGTTATTTGATAGTTAAATAACCGACTATCAAATCTTACCAAATTCGTTGATCATTTCGAAGAGATTGGGATTGGATTTAATTATCCAAAAACATTTCAATCCGGTTGAACTCTACAATTGGTGATATTGTGAAGATGTTGAAGACAGCGACTCGGTTTGTCCAGACCCATGGCAACTTGTGTGGACGAATGCTATCAGAGAATCGCCATTGGAGGACGATGAGCATTCTTAGTGGAATTGTTCTTGAAAGCTAAACATAGCCTCAAGTCTCATCAACCGGGAATGACTAAAATAGGGGAGATGTAGCAAGGCTACGTGGGTCGCACCTGATTAGGGTACGTTATCACTATTTTAGATACCCTCAAATATATTATAAAATTATGGATATGGTTGTGCATGGAAAAGTGAGAGCTCGATTAGGGTGGGAATACCTGTGGTGATAAAATATTGGGTACTATCCAGCAAGAGGTAGGCCGGTCCTGTGTTGGTATGGATCGTTAGGTACGATCTTGGTACATTTTTCTAGAGATGTACTATGGTAGGCGGTACCCCATTAGCCCAGTCATTTTATGGAATCCAATATCCACTACGAGCCTGTACGGTTTTGATTGTGCCCAATTATGGTGAAAAGTGAGATGCAAGCACTTCAGCTATTTTCTAATTTATTTTCTATAAACACTATTATAATATCAAATGATTTTGATATAAAATGTTTTGGTTATCGTAAGGGAAAAACCCATCGTGTTTATGTTTGACGTGATCTTACGGGGTACCTTTATTTTTTCAAGGAATTTTGAAAATATGATAGTTCAAATTGAGTGTGTTTTCTCATGCTAGTTTTCCCGACTGACTCCGGTGTAATTTTATCATAATGTTTGGGTCAGTCCGAGTATTACAGATTGAGGATAAGATGCTATGGAGCATGGGAGACGAGCCGGATGACAGAGATGTATTCCTGTACCTATATTTGATTTTATTCCACTGTGTGTGTTTACTGAAAGTTCAGTATTTGTGAGGACAAATTATTTATAACTGTCCAGGTTGGTTGGCTGATTGTTTTACTTTGATAACTGTATACATATAAATAGTTACAGTTCTTTGGTATAAAAATATGTTATTATATATTATATATTATTCCAATGCGTTTTTGAGATTCAATGTTATTGTTTCTTTTTTTCTTCTAACCTTTCGTCTTCACCCCTAGCAATCGGTATTTTCGGCACTTTAATATTCGGCATGTTATATCGTGAATGTATTTATGTCGATTTTCGAGGGTCGAAATTCCCGGTTTGCTACAAATTCATTAATTTACTTAAACACTGTAACAACCCTAGATTTTTGAATATAAATTTAAAATTCGACTTCATTTCATTTTGGAATTATTTTCAATTTGTTTATTTGTAAGATATTTTTCTAAATATTTTTGAAGTGATAATAGAATTTTTCCAAAATTTACTACATTTATTTCCTATTTTTAAAAGCTAGTTTCTATTTTCTGCTATTTTCTTCATTTAAATTATATTTAATTAAATTTTATTTATTTATTTTTGTGAACGCGTTTTTATTTTATGTTATTATCTTTGTTTTTAATATTTTCCAAGTCCATAAAAATTTTCGAAAGTTTACTCTGTTTATTTTCAAATTTTCTAGACTAGTTTTCATTTTTTTTGCTATTTTCTTATTTTAATCATATATAATTAATATTTATTTATTTATATTTTTGTTACATTTTCGAATTTAAACTGAATTTATTATTGTCTTTAGCTATTTAAATTTGTATAAAGAAATAAAAGGAAACTTGAAATGGTTTGTGACTTTTGATTTTCCTAATGCCTTTTATATTCCACCTTTTCACATTTTTAACCTAACTTTTCATTCAATTGGACATTACTCCTCACATCTTCAGCCGACCACCTTTTTTCCTCATTCATGTACAACATCTTTTTGTCATTTCTGAAGAAAAAAAGTCGGCCATTACTTTGGAATTTTTTTTGGGTAATCTTCTTTCTTTCTTTCACTTTTATTGTTTGTTTGATATTGTTTTTGCATTTGTCTTTTCTTTTTTTAGGTTCGGCCGCCTCCTCCACCAGCCGTGCCACCTCCACCACCACTTGAGCACATCACCATCACCACCTCCTCTCAGGCCAACCCCAAGCCGAGCATCCTTGTTGATGATCCTGCACCAAAATTCCATCAAAACTCCATCAACATGCATAGCCGAGCACTACATCCACTTCTATCACCTTCCACATCCCATAGCCGCCACCATCTCCACCTCCACCACCTTCAGCTCCACCTGAACACTCTTCCACATCATCCCTTTGGCTACTCTAGTGAAGCTCGTGATCTTTATGCCCTTGGCCGAGGCTAGCTTTGGCGTCAAATCCATGTATGTTGTTGTGTAGTGTTGTTTCAAGCATGTCCGCCTTTGCACCATCTTCAACATATGTTAGGCCGACCATATACAACCCAAACCTGATCCAAAAACCTTCCTTTAGCCTTGTACTTCACCTATGGCCGAACCTAGAGTATGCTGGAAGCAAGTGCAAAGCAATTCTGCTTTGAATTGTGCAGTTATTTCTAACTAAATTTATTCGTATTTGAATTGAAAACTTATATTCGTTGTATTGTTTTGTTTGACTTGTATTCAAGGGAATTGATACTTTGGCCCTCTCACTCATATCTTGTCATGCTATCGTGCTTGTGTGGATCCCTTTTGTGCATTCGTTGTTGTGTCTCCAGCTCAAACCAGTGAGTTATTCTCACCAGACAATGTGTACCTATATAACTAGTAAATTGACCACTCGTGAATCTGTATAATGCTTAACCATATTATATCTGCTATGCTACGATTTTATGATGTTCACCCATGCTTAAACACCTGTTATATCATATGTTACTGTTATATTATGCTATTCTGTTTTTTATATCAGCTTATCACTGCAAGTTTCCTTTAGATTAGAATCACTATGGGTTGAAATGATACATACCCGAACGGACTTCAGAATAAGGGAAAATCGTTATGGGCTGAAATGATAGGCCTGAACGATTTTCAAATTATTTCATTTACTTAGGATTGCGGGTTTGGAATGATAAAACTCGGGTTTTCTTTGTAAATTACGGGTTGAAATGATATATTACCCGTATCACTTTACCTAGGCTAGAAAATGAAATACAGACCCGTAGTCAAAATATGTTTTTTCTAAAAAAATTCAAATATTTTAGAAATGTAAATATTATAATATTTTGATTTAATTTTGATTAAAAATGATTTTTGTAAAGCATTATTGATTTTCTAAAAATTTATAAGTTAAATAAATTATAGAGGTAAGAAAATTTGAAACGTAAGTTATTTTGGGAAATTTTAATTTGGTGAAAATTGGAATTTAAATTAAATATGAAATATTATAAATTCATGATAATTTGGATTAAAGTGAATTTAAATGATTTTATAATATATTAATGATTTTGAATAAAGTTAAAATATGAAATGAATGAATATTTAAGTTGAAATTTGGAAATATAATTAAAATTAGAAATTTGTGAATTTGGCTTAAATGTGTTTTTTAAGTTAAGTATATATTTGAAATTTAAACTTAAGTTTAAGTTATAATTTAATTTAATGAATTTAAATTTAGTATTGGAATTTAATAAGTGAATTATTATTAAATATTGATTTTTGGATGGAAATTTAACTTTATAAAATCATGAATTTAAGGAAAATAAAATGATGTTTTTAAAAGTGAAAATATGTGATTTGATAAGTTAGAAATAATTTAAATAAAAATATAATTGTTTGTGAAATTATATTGAATATTTGAAGAATTAACTGCATCTTTTGAAATGCTATTATTTCTAATGTAAATGATTTTACGGCATTTGTAAATGCTGTAGTTGATAATAATGGTCTAAATGGCTAAATTTAATTAAAGGCTATTATAACATTTTTGTAAGTGCTATAATTGTTGAATTTAACTAAGTTTCTTTAAAACTAATGTAACCTATTACAGCATTCTTAAATGCTATTTTTCGTTAAATTGAACTGTTTTAAATATGGATTTCCGTAGCATTTTCTAAATGCTACGAAAGGTAAATTTTCACTGTTTTGATAAACTTAAGTGAATGAATGAACTTTGGAAGATTAAAATTTTGGAAATTTAATAAGTTAATTATTTATATAATAACTTCATTTTATGGTTTAGAATGGAGTAATTTGTTTTGAAAATAAACTATTTTGAAATGTGTGTCGAAGTGGTATTTAAAATAAATGAATGTGGTTGGAAGATACGATATTTGATATTTGAAATGGATTTTTGAATGATATTGAATTTTGAAATGATATTTGACTTCATAGTATAAAATACCATTTTGAAATTTCAACCACAGATGTATTTAATTTATAGTTTAACTGGTTCTTATAGGATGGGTGATCCTAAGCATCCTTTAAGTTATTGTGCAATTATTCTACAGTTCACTTGAGTTGGTTTACATTATATAAGTATATATGTCGTGACTCGAGTGTTTGGTGTTTTACTTTACGCTCGGGTCAGGCTGAGTATTTGCAGCTTAGTTTTGGATTTTTTTTCCGGAGCTAGGAATCGCTGGAGATTCTGCTTGTCTAGTTATCTATTTCCTTTCAGTTTCAGTTGTTCTATTTCAGCTCTGGAAAATATAAACTGCTATGTATTTGAGATTTCTATTGTATATGTTTTTCAGACTGATATTATGTGTTATCTTTTGAGAGCTTGTTATAGTAGCTTCATGAACTACTATGGTATTTTAATTTCTGATGCGAGTTATTATGATATTTCTGTGTCTGTGATTCTGTGATTGTATTTCATTTTCTCCAGATTTATTTACAATGTGGTATTTTGAGCAATTCAAGCCCGGTATGTGTGGATGCGAATGGCTAAAAATATCGGGTTGTTACAGTTGGTATCAGAGCTTTGGTTTTAGGCAAACCTTAGCCTACAGAGAAAATACTCATTAGAGATATGGTAGAAATACCCTAGAATGAGTGAAATCAATCCCAGAATCCTTTCTTTGTGAGAAAACATATTTTTGAAGTATAAAATGATTTCCAAATGATTTCAAAAAATTTCAAAGATTATTTTGGTATAAATTTTTTCTTCTTACATCAAGATTTTCTAAACTTCATCCCTTCGGTATACACCTTGTTAGAAATCTCTTAGTTAGGATTCTTATCGATTAAGATTCCTTGAACTTTGGAGGAATCCACTAGATCTAGAATCCAGTTTTGTTCTCCCTATTTTTTCTTTTGATTTTGGAGCATTCCGTAAATCCACGTTGGAATGACTCTCTAAAGATCGGTGATTCCGCAAATCTTTGAATGATTTGTAATGGGGTAAAACTCCTTTACAATTAGCATTGATTCACCGAAGATTTCTGTATCCTCGGTTTACGATGCTATCTATCTCCTGCTCTACCGAGATTTTATCTCTAGCGATCGAATGTCGATTTTCCCTAGATTTTCAAATTGATTATATTCCTGAAGTCACGGTTGACCGGTTAAGGTCACCCGTGATTTATAAAGGCTTATCCATCTTCTATTTAGTAATTAAATTATCTTATCATCGTTTGAGCTTATCTTCGGACCAGAATTCTATTTGATTAGAGTCCTCTAAATTTTAAAATCTCTATTTATTTTGAAATCTATCCTTGAACAATCCCTTGAAAATTTGTGTTTGATTGTATTTTGAATTTGTGCATACATTGAAATTATTTTTTTGATAAGGATGACCATATTCTATATATAAAAGTGAAATGTTTACGATATGGATTATATTTTCTTTTCTTTCTTTGGAAATTTGAAATTTCGAAAGGATTTGAAATTTTGAAAATTTTATAAGAATTTGACTTATAAAAAATTGATTTATAATTGAAGTGTTTTGGATTTGAATTTTGAGGAATTAAACTCCGGTGTTTCGAAATCGATTTTAAGATTTTGGAAAATATATAATAATAATATGATTTAAAGATATTTTTTGAATAAGAAATATTTCAAATGTATTCAAACGAATTCCAACTTTTCGAAGAGATTTCAAAGAAGTTTAAAGAAAATAAAAGTCTAGAACCCACTTATGTCGCTGGAAAATAATTTCGGTGATGAATGCATGCATTATCGACATTGATTTTCGAGTTTCTGAGTAGGGGAGAGGCCACTGTAGTGCTTTGCTATGCGAGTGATTTTGTGAAACCAAATTCTAGTTTGAGATTTTGAAGTATGGTTTGATATTCGAAAGATATATGTATGTACATATATTTGAAATGATTTCAAGTAAGCCGGTGTTCAGTCCTCAAGATTCAGATTTGTTTTGGTATAACCCTATCTTATGGAATTTGTTTACTGTTTTGTTGGTGATTTCCAACTCTTGGTTTGAACATATGATTTCTTTGACTATTTTGAAGGTTCGAGCATTTCCAAATCAAGGTTAACTTTTAAAGGCAAAGAAATGTTGAAAGGAATAGGGTATTTGATAAAGAATATAAGTTTAGTTTGGTACGATTAAAGTATAAAGTAATATGATTTATATAAGTTTGAAACTATTTGTTGAGTGAAATAAATAAGACCATGTTGAATTATACTGGTATGAAATATAGATTTGAAATGTTTTGAATAAAGTATATATACAGAATAATAATTTTTCCGATGGTAAATTGGATTTTTCATATAAAAATAAATAGTTTGAAGGCTTTAAACTTAGTAACCATTTTAGATATTTTGATGATTGAAATGCTTTGGTAATGATTTAATCTTTATTTTGATAAAGAATGTGAATTTGAAATGATAATTGATTTTGATAAATGAATATTTGAAGTTTACATTTGTATGAAAGGATATTCGGTTACTTGTAATTTGAGTTTATTTAAAATGATGGATCTATGAAATGAATATTTCAAAAACTAAGTAATAATGAAACTAGATTTGAGGTATATGAAACTAAAAAGTTTAGTTTTGAAATGTCAGATATTAAAGCTTTGAAATATATTAAAGATTGAATTGTTTATTTTATGGATAAAATCTTTATTTGAAATTTGATAATATTTGAATTGATTTTGTTGGAAAACTAAATTGAATTGAAACTGATGGTTTGAATTTAATTAGCATTGGAAATTTAAGATTTAGGGTTTAATTGAATAAATTTATGAAATATAAAGAATTAGTATAATGTTTTATGATTTTTAATGTATGATTTAGAAAGGTTATGATTTTCAAAGTGTACTGATTTCAAGTATTTTGGTTTCGAAAGATTTATAACTTTGAAAGTATTATGATTTTTGAAAGTGAATATATATTTGAAATAGAAATGAATTTGTTTGACCTAAATTTTGTCGATTTGGAAATTTGGATTATTTTCTAAATCTATTGTTTTAAGAAACTTTGAAATTAAATATAAATAATTAGGAAGAAATGATTTGGTGAAATCATATATGATTTTGAAACTGAATTGATATTGAAATGGAATTGAAATTGAGAACCTTGATTTACCAAATACTTGATTCGGGAGTTATCGAACTTATATGAAAATAGATTTGTGTAAGTATGAAGTGATTTGAAACTATTGATATGTAACGGCGCTAAATTTGTAAATTGAAATCTTATATAATCGAAGTCTATATATATATGATTTGATATCCTATTGATTTTGGAACGATTCGATTTGAAATGGAATCTTATATATAATGGACTTTATATAAGTATGATATTTGAAAGTGATTTTGAAAGGTACTATATGATACATATTTTCGAAGTAAGGATATGGAAAGTGCCTTCTGCTTGATATCCGCTTTGTGGCCACGCTGTGGGTTCATTCTATCGATATTATTCTCTCTCTGATTTGGGTTTTTTGGATATGATACTCGAGTGTCCATCGAATTCCACGGAGGTCTCTGTGGTCTTACGAGCTCGACTGCATAGCGTAATTCACAGGGGCTGCGAGAGCCTATTGGTACGGATGTTTCCTGGGGGATCCAGGCGTAACCATTGTGTATCTGTGATCTACTGGGTCGCTTGGTAGCGTAATCTGGAGGGGCTGCGAGAGCCTAAGGGTACGGATGTTTCCTGGGGGATCCAAGCGTAACCATTGTGTATCTGCGGTACTAAAGTCTTCATGGCGTAATCGCAGGGCTGTGGTAGTCGGCCCACAGGTACGGATGTTTCCTGAGGGAACCAGGCGTAACCATTGTGTATCCGCAATCCATGATCGACTTGTTTCGGTTTGGTTGTTTTGTTTGGATTGTACTTTCCATATCTGTTTTAAAAGTTTTTTCAGCATTTTCACTGGGTGTTGAAATAAGTCTACTAAGTACCTGGAGAATTCTAGCTTTGCGCCTGATCAACGCATGGCCACAGTCTGTAGGAACAAAAGTAAACTTTTTAAGACATCGAGTTATAAAAGTATTTTGATAAAGTATATTATATAAAGGATATTATGATCATTATTTTCTTATCTAAATAATATAAAATGTTTTAAATATTGTTTACTTCGAACTAAAAATTTGAATCAAATGACTATTTATCGGATTGTAAATTGTTTAGAATGTTAAATATAAATTTTTAAATTGAACCTTATATAGTTTTAAATATGATTCATCCTTTTCTTTCAACCTATTCTCCTTTCTAGCTATTTCTACCTTCTTCTTTGAGGGTACTTCCCGTATTATGGAAGGAGTTGGTTCTTTGGCTTATCATTTAGATCTTCCCAAGAAACATTCTGGAGTGCACGATGTATTCCACGTCTTACATCTTCTCCGGTATCTTCTTGGGCTATCTCTTTTGTTTAGCCTTCTTCTCTTGTTGGTTGGGATATTGAGCCTAATCTGACTGTTAAGAGGAAGCCACTTCGTATTGTCGACAGAGATACGAAGCAGCTCAGAAGGAAATCTGTTAATCTGGTCAAAGTACAGTGGAGTACTGACGATCGAGATTGTACTTGGGAAATGGAGGAGAGCATTTGTGCTTCGAATCCGGAATTGTTCGTTTCAGGTACTATTTTGTTTTTCTACCTTGTTTCTCTTTATTTTACCTTCCCGTTCTTTTCGAGGAAGAAAAGATTTGAGTGGGGGAGAGTGTAACAACCCTAGATTTTTGAATATAAATTTAAAATTTGACTTCATTTCATTTTGAAATTATTTTAAATTTTTTTATTTGTAATATATCATTTCTAAAATTTTTTTAAGTGATAATAGAATTTTTCCAAAATTTACTGCATTTATTTCCTATTTTTAAAAGCTAGTTTCTATTTTCTGCTATTTTCTTCATTTAAATTATATTTAATTAATTTATATTTATTTATTTTTGTGAATGCATTTTTATTTTATGTTATTATCTTTATTTTTAATATTTTCCAAGTCCATAAAAATTTTCCAAAGTTTATTCTGTTTATTTTCAAATTTTCTAGGCTAGTTTTCATTTTTTTGTTGTTTTCTTATTTTAATCATATAAAATTAATATTTATTTATTTATATTTTATATTTTTGTTACATTTTCGAATTTAAACTGAATTTATTATTATTTTCAGCTATTTAAATTTATATAAAGAAATAAAAGGAAATTTGAAATGGTTTGTGACTTTTGATTTTCCTAAGGCCTTTCATATTCCACCTTTTCACATTTTTAACCTAACTTTTCATTCAATTGGACATTACTCCTCACATCTTCAGCCAACCACCTTCTTTCCTCATTCACGTACAACATCTTATTCTCATTTTCGGAAAAAAAAAGTCGGCCATTACTTTGGAAATTTTTTGGGTAATCTTCTTTATTTTTTTTCACTTTTATTGTTTTTTCGATATTGTTTTTGCATTTGTCTCTTCTCTCTTTAGGTTCGGCCACCTCCTCCACTAGCCTTACCACATCCACCACCACCTGAGCACATCACCATCACCACCTCCTCTCTGGCCAACCCTAAGCCGAGCCTCCTTGTTGATGATCCTTCACCAAAATTGCATCAAAACTCCGTCAACATGCATAGCCGAGCACTACATCCACTTCTATCGCCTTCCACACCCTATAGCCACCGCCATCTCCACCTCCACTACCTTCATCTCCACATGAACACTCTGCCACGTCATCCCCTCGGCTGCTTCAGTGAAGGTCGTGACCCTTATGTCCTTGGCCGGGCCTAGCTTTGGCATGAAATCCTTGTATGTTGTTGTGTAGTGTTGTTTCAAGCATGTTCTCCTTTGCACCATCTTCAACATATGTTAGGCCAACCATATCCAACCCATACTTGATCCAAAAACCTTCCTTTAGCCTTGTACTTCACCTATGGCCAAACCTAGGTTATGCTGGAAGCAAGTGCAAAGCAATTCTGATTTGAATTGTGTAGTTATTTCTAACTAAATTTATTCATATTTGAATTGAAAAGTTATATTCGTTGTGTTGTTTTGTTTGACTTGTATTCAAGGGAATTGATACTTTGGCCCTCTCACTTTATCTTGTCGTGCTATCGTGCTTGTGTGGATCCCTTTTGTGCATTCGTTGTTGTGTCTCCGGCTCAAACCAGTGAGTTATTCTCACCAAACAATGTGTACCTATATAACTAGTAAATTGACCAGTCGTGAATCTGCATAATGCATAACCATATTATATCTGCTATGCTATGATTATATGATGTTCACCCATGCTTAAACACCTATTATATCATATGTTACTATTATATTATGTTGTTCTGTTTTTTATATCATTTTATCGCTGCAAGTTCACTTTAGATTAGAATCACTATGGGTTGAAATGATACATACCCGAACGGACTTTAGAATAAGGGAAAATCGTTATGGTCTGAAATGATAGGCATGAACGATTTTCAAATTATTTCATTTACTTAGGATTGTGGGTTTGAAATGATAAAACTCGGGTTTTCTTTGTAAATTACGGGTTGAAATGATATATTACCCGTATCACTTTACCTAGGCTAGAAAATGAAATACAAACCCGTAGTTAAAATATGTTTTTCTAAAAAATTTAAAATATTTTAGAAATGTAAATATTATAATATTTTGATTTAAATTTGATTAAAAATGACTTTCGTCAAGTATTATTGATTTTCTGAAAATTTATAAGTTAAATAAATTATGGAGGTCAGAAAATTTGAAATGTAAGTTATTTTGGGAAATTTTAATTTGGTGATAATTGGAATTTAAATTAAATATGAAATATGATAAATTCATGATAATTTGGATTAAAGTGAATTTAAATGATTTTATAATATATTAATTATTTTTGAATAAAGTTAAAATATGAAATGAATGAATATTTAAGTTAAAATTTTGAAATATAATTAAAATTAGAAATTTGTGAATTTAGCTTAAATGTGAATTTTAGGTTAAGTAAATAAATTGAAATTAAGTTATTTGAAATTTAAACTTAAGTTTAAGTTAAAATTTAATTTAATGAATTTAAATTTAGTGTTGGAATTTAATAAGTGAATTATTATTAAATATTGATTTTTGAATGGAAATTTAACTATATAAAATCACGAATTTAAGGAAAATAAAACGATGATTTTAAAAGTGAAAATATGTGATTTGATAAGTTAAAAATGATTTAAATAAAAATATAATTGTTTGTGAAATTAAATTGAATATTTGAAGTTAATTAACTACATCTTTTGAAATGCTATTATTTCTAATGTAAATGTTTTTCCAGCATATGTAAATGCTGTAGTTGATAATAATGAACTAAATGGCTAAATTTAATTAAAGGCTATTATAGCATTTTTTGTAAGTGCTATAATTGTTGAACTTAACTAAGTTTCTTTAAAACTAATGTAACATATTATAAAATTCTTAAATGTTATTTTTTGTTAAATTGAACTATTTTAAATGTGACTTTCCGTAGCATTTTCTAAATGCTACGAAAGGTGAATTTTCACTGCTTTGATAAACTTAAGTGAATGAATGAACTTCGGAAGATTAAAATTTCAGAGGTATAATAATTTAATTATTTATATAACAACTTCATTTTATGGTTTAAAATGGAGTAATTTGTTTTGAAAATAAACTGTTTTGAAATGTGCGTGGAAATGGTATTTAAAATAAATGAATGTGGTTTGGAAGATATGATATTTGATATTTGAAATGGATTTTTGAATGATATTGAACTTTGAAATGATATTTGACTTCGAAGTATAAAATACCATTTTGAAATTTTAACCACGGGATGTATTTAATTTATAGTTTAACCGATTCTTAAAGGATGGGCGATCCCAAGCATCCTTTAGGTTATTGTGCAATTCTACTACAGTTCGCTTAACTTGGTTTACATTATATATGTATATATGTCCTCATCGAGTGTTTTGTGTTTTACTTTACGTTAGGGTCAACCTGAGTATTCACAGCTTAGCTTTGGATTTCTTTTCTGGAGCTAGGAATCGCTAGAGATTCTGCTTGTCTAGTTACCTGTTTCCTTTCAGTTTCAGTTGTTCTATTTCAGCTCTGGTATTTATAAACTGCTATGTATTTGAGATTTCTACTGTACATGTTTTTCAGACTGATATTATGTATTATGTTTTGAGAATTTGTTATAGTAGCTTCATGAACTACTATGCTATTTTAATTTCCGCTGCGATTTATTCTGATATTTCTGTGTAGATGATTCTGTGATTGTATTTCATTTGCTCCAAATTTATTTACAACGTGGTATTTTCAGCAATTCAAGCCCAACATGTGTGGATGCGAATGGCTGAAAATATCGGGTTGTTACAAACACCATTATTAAAACAATTAATTATCTCTAAAACGATTTTACTTAATCGGTAAATTGACTTTAAAACCTTTGTTTTATTAAATTATTTAATTTATTTTAAACTCTTTTATTTGATTAATTAATTAACCTTTAAAACACCATTAGTTAAATTTTTTAATTAAATCAAAATATCATTTACTAAATGATTAATTTAATCTAAACATCATTAATTATGATTATTAATTAATTTCAAATATCATTAAATAAAAATAATTATTAGCTTCAAATATCGTTAAATAAAATGATTAATAAATTTCAAATATCATTAATTAAAATGATAAATTAAATATAAACATCATTACTTAAAATGATTTATTAATTTCAAATAGCATTAATTGAAATGATTAATTAAATTTAAAGATCCTTGTTGAAATGATTATTAACTTAAAAATAATTACTTAAATTATTTAATTAATTCAAGCATCATTAATTAAAATGATTAATTAGATCCAAACATCGTTAGGTAAAATGATTTGATAAGTTTAAAAACTATTAATTAAAATAATTAATTGATTTAAATATCATTAATCAAAATGATTAATGAAATTAAATATATATTTTTGTGAAAATACAAGCTTAACACATCATGCACAAAGGTTTTAGGGAGATGATATTCAACAAATGTCGGTATAGGGAAAATCGCTATAACGACACTTAAACATTTAAAATAGAATATCACGATTAATTTCAACTCAACATCAGTATAAGAAGCAAAAATATGTAAATAAAATTTATATTAGAGGAAACCTCATAGGGTCTCTCTATAAATATCCTATGCAAGATAATGGTTACGGACAATATATATAGTCATATGGGTTCCTTGCAAATTAGGTAATACGTCAAACATTTTCAAAAATGGAAATCCAATTCAAACAATCAATCAACAACAATATAAACTATCATCCAAGCATTCAACAGTAATTTGTAGCATCGTATATATACATACATACATACAAATATATATATATAGTTTAATTAAAGGTGAGAAAACTCGATGAAATTCCATCGGACCCTTTTTACTTTATGGTTTTGTTTTAGCTCGAAATTTCACTTGCTCCAAATTCAACGATTGCACTTCCAACGCGTAATATCGATACGGGTCCAATGCAACTAACCACGTCCGAAACCGACCTCGTGAGAAATAGTTATTGAGTTTATAGTATTTTTAATTAATTAGAATAATTAATTACTTAATTAACTAACTAATTACCATTACTTAATAACGTTAAACTCTAAACACTGCTTGCTAATCCATGGCCATAGGATTTCAAACTCAAATCGCAATTAAACCCAGATAGAATGCAAAATCACTTTCCCTCTCGAAGGTGAATTCCCGCTACCTTTAGCCAATGCTCACCTAGGTCATTCACCACAATCAAACCCCCTGCCAACAATGGCCAGCGTGGGAACCTTAACACCAAGGTTGAGAACCCCATGTTAAACCCAAACACAAACTCATCGAAGCTTTTGCGTGGCCACTGTGTCATCATAATTGATCAGAGACTGCAAAACCACCTCAATTGCACTTGCCAAGGGCATAGGAACACATCCACGCATTAGTTTCCATGCCCAGTCACAATTTTTTTCTTCCCCCTAGCTTCATTGCCACCACGTGGCCACGTCGAACTCTAAGATGCAGGTTACAATGCGTAGCCCGAATTGCAATGATCTATAATTTTATCACTTTAAATTGGAATACTTATTTAATTTCAAATATTCAAATATTAGGTTACTAAACATAAATAATTATGTTTTATGTGATAATAATAATGGTGATCTTGTTTTAAAAAAAAAATTACAAAAATATATTCTTTGGAAAAATATCGATAAACTGACCGAGAATCATTTTATCAATAAATGGCTTTATAACCATCTGAATTCACGAACAGAACTGGATACATACACTTATTTATCCATTTAAGCAAGAATACAAAATAATTTTTTTATTTTTGAAAATAAAACATATTTGTGACATCATTTGAGATATCATTACTCTTATATATTTTCAAAAATTTTAAATTAAGTTTAAATAATCGAATAGTTGTTTTAAAATGATAATAATAATTCAGTTCAATAAGTTATATAGTGATGATAAATCATTTATAATAGATTTATAAAGGTATATACTTGTTTTAAAAATAGAAGAAAATTCATAATGTTTTGTTGACACGATAACACTTCTTATAAACACTTGTTTAATATTGATTTATATAGTTTTATAATTAAAGTGTGATCATTTTAATTTATTACTAACGATAAGAACTAGTTTTCAAATATTGTTATATTTATATGCAATCTAATAATAATTGAAAATGTGACCAGGAATCTTCTTTTAGATTTTCAACGGGTTAACAAACGGAAGTTGTCCTAATTGATCGTAACATTGTTTATATGTCTCGTGCACATATATAACGAACACATACATGAAATAACATATGCATACACATACATATATAAAAAATACATATATACTGTTTGCGTAAAAAATGGCCGCAAACACCCAAAGTCGTATGAGTTGGTTGATTTTATGTTGTGTTTAGTGATTTGGGTGATTTATGCAAATATGTAAAAAGCAAGGACTAAAATGTAAAAGACACACAGATTTATAGTGGTTCGGCAAGAACGTGCCTACGTCCACTTTATATGTTATTCTCCTTTTTTCTTCAGATTACAAGTACAAAGCTTTGATTACAAGTATCTAAAGTTGTTTGAGAGTTCCTTCCAGGCTTGAGCTCTCAAACTTGTCTCAAAACTCGTCCCCCCATTGTTGTACCCCCGCCCCTCTATTTATAGAGTGAGGCTGGGGGTAGGGGTCTTGGATGTTTATAGCTGCTGGTGGGCTTGGGCTGAAGCAATCTGGCCTGGCAGATCTGGTTCGGTTGTCACCTGGTTCGGTGGTAGGAGTATGGTGGTGGACCGGTGGAGCTTGGATTCGGTAGGAGGATGGAGGTTGAGATGGATCGGTGGCGTTGGATCGGTAGTGGATGGAAGAGATGGTTCGGTAGAAGAGATTCGGTGGTGAGAGGGATGCCGAATGAACTGTGGTGAGAGGGATGCCGAATGAACTGTGGTGAGAGGGATGCCGAATGAACTTCCATATATGGGAGTGCCGAATGGAAATGGGTGCTCGGACCACCGAATGAGAATTGCGACCACCGAATGAGAATTGCCTTGGGAATGCCGAATGGAACTTCATGTTTGGAGTGCCGAATAAGGCTCTGCCGAATGAAACCTTAAACTTCCTATTACCGAATGAGCTTTTGCACTGGGGCTATGAATGAAATCTTCGACTTGTATACGCTTGCTTGCTTCTTATTGGCTCGATCGTGGTGGAGACGCGCTCGACATGGATATCCTAGTTTTGACCAAAAAATGGGATAACACTTTGCCCCCCAAAATATGCCTTGCGGTAGGAAGGCGTGTTTTGTAATGCCATGAGCTGGATGTTCATATCCTGTCATCAACCTGTAGAGAATTTGATAGTTTATATGGCCCCAAATGACGACCGTTCGGGATCGAGCTATTCGGGATGAAGCGCGGCCATTCATGGTCAAGCGCCTAACTTCAAATGACGACCGTTCGCGATCGAGTCATTCGAGGTGAAGTGCGACCCTGCGCGGTCAAGCGCGTAAATCCATGCGTCGATCATTCGGGATCGAGTCATCTGCGGTGAAATGTGACCGTTCAAGGTCAAGCGCTTTACTTCAAATGACGATCGTTCGGGATCGAGTCATTCGAGGTAAAGTGCGACAGTGCGCGGTCGAGTGAGGACCGTTCAAGGTCAAGCGCTTAACTTCAAATGACGATCGTTCGTGATCGAGTCATTCGAGGTAAAGTGCGACAGTGCGCGGTCGAGTGGGGACCGTTCAAGGTCAAGCGCTTAACTTCAAATGACGATCGTTCATGATCGAGTCATTCGAGGTAAAGTGCGACAGTGCGCGGTCAAGTCTGTAAGTCCACGCGTCGATCGTTCGAGACCGAGCCATTTGTGTGATGAAATGTGGCCGTTCAAGGTCAAGCGCCTAACTTCAAATGACGATCGTTCGTGATCAAGTCATTCGAGGTAAGGTGCGACAGTGTGCGGTCAAGTGGCGGTCCTCAAATGACGACCGTTCGCGATCAAGCCATTTGAGGTAAGGTGCGACAGTTAGTGATCAGGTGGCGGACCTCAAATGACGACCGTTCGCGATCGAGCCATTTGAGGTAATGTGAGTTGTGCCGTTCGAGGCGAGTTGGGCCGTTCGAGGCGAGTTGTGATCGTTCGCGATCGGGTGCCGTTCGAGGCGAGTTGTGACTGTTCGAAGTCGGATGCCGTTCGAAGCGAGTTGTGACTGTTCGAAGTCGGGTGCCGTTCGAGGCGAATTGTGACTGTTCGAAGTCGGGTGCCGTTCGAGGCGAATGAGTGTGCCCGGGGGGGACTTAATATTATCAGTGTTGGAGTTATTGCTTGGGGGAGTTTTCGAATCAAAGATTTTGGCAGTTCGTTGCCATGCAATAGGTGCTCGTGGACCGTTCGCGATCCAACGGGCATACAAGTAAATAATTTTTTCATAGAATTGTAAATGTTAAAGCAATAGTACCTTACAGCAGAAATGTCCAAACAGGAAGAATTCAAATGTTCAAATCGAAACAAAAGCAAAGCAAGGATGTCAAAGTGTAAGTTCCCATTCCGAAGCAGTCAATGATCATTCAGAGCATGCCTGGAGATCGTTCGCGATCTCGTACATGTGTAAACGATTTAATTGCGTTAGTGGAAGCTTACGACCTGTTCATCGTTATTTTAATCAAGTAATCAATGGATAATCAAATGGTGCCTTGATCCAAGGTCACCTCTAGCTGACGTAGAGGGCGGTCGCTCTGGCTCCACCGCTGGAGTTCGCCTCCTCACATACTGAAGGAGCATACCGTTCCTGATATGCCCTTCTACCTCGTCCTTCAAATGCCTACAATCATTAGTGTTATGACCATTCAATTCATGAAATACACAAAACTTATCTGATTTTCTTTCGTCAGAGGTTGGATCCCTTCGCATTGGTCTACGATACGGAACCTGCCCCTTGGTATCCTGATAAATCCGTTCCAAACTCTCATTCAGCTCTGAATAGGTGGTGAAGCGTGGTTCTCTTCGTAGCCACTTTGTCCTGTCATCATTATCCTCAGCCTTTCTTTTTCCTTTGCTAGTCTCCGCACCCTTTCCAGGTGGGTTTCCGCTCTTGATTGCGTAAACGTCATCTTCTTCCTCTCTTTCTGCACTAGCATCTTCCAAACGCAGAAATTTTTCAGCCTCATGATAGAACTCTCCCAGATTCATAGGCGGGTCCTTGGTTAATGAATTCTTGAACTCTGTATTACCAGCTATTCCAGATACAGCCGCCATCATGACCATAGATGGATCTGGTCGATCCACTGATGCTGCCGCCGCATTAAATCGCGTTAGAAAGCTCCTCAAAGTCTCTCCAGTTTTCTGTTTCAAGGTTGCCAAAGTCATCACATTCTTGGGTCTCGCAATATGAACCCTGAATTGCCTCATGAATCTCTCAGTTAAATCCGCCCATGTTCCTATGGAGCCGCTCTCCAGTTGCCTAAACCATAACGCTGCAATGTCCGTCAAATACAGTGGAAAGCACCGTGCCATAACCTCCTCTGATGCCCCCAGCACTTCCATATGTCTCACATACTTCGTTAGATGGACCGTGGGGTCCGTTTTCCCGTTGTACATGTCCAATGATGGTAGCTTGAATTCTGGTGGGTTCCTAGCCATCCTGATCGCAGAAGAAAAAGGACTCCTGTTTACATCTTCCAAGTCTCTGTTTACTAAACCGCCTCTCATAGCTCTTCTAACCATCTCTGCTAATCTGTCGTTGTCTCCAAGCTGTAGTTCTCGTTCACTGTCTTCGACCTGCCCCCCAAGTCCGCGGGAGTTTCCATGTGTATGCCTCCCTGGCTGAACGTTCCTTCCTCTATTGCTACCAGGCGGCTCGGATGCCCCCATCTCACTTCCCGGGGTTGGATCAACATGCTCTGCGTGAGTGCCCCCTAGCTCTGGTGCTGCGCCGGATGGTCCTGCTCCGTTCTGAACTCTAGTTGCTCCTTGGATTTGTGCTCCAATTTGCCCAATTTGTTGAAGTAAGTTCTGGATCATCTCTTCTTGTCTTCTCATCATGGCCTCCATCTCATCCCTAGTGATGAAGATCGACGTTTGATTCCCTCCTGAGGAAGCCTCTTGACTTCCTTGGTGTTCACTTCTCTCTGGCCTTTGCCTTCTACTTGTTTGTCTCGTCATAACTCTTAGATCTGAACTCTTAGATTTTCAAATTCAACTTCTATCCGATGTAGCGGGAGCTGGTTCCTCTCAATGAAAGCACCAAAATGTTTGCGTAAAAAATGGCCGCAAACACCCAAAGTCGTATGAGTTGGTTGATTTTATGTTGTGTTTAGTGATTTGGGTGATTTATGCAAATATGTAAAAAGCAAGGACTAAAATGTAAAAGACACACAGATTTATAGTGGTTCGGCAAGAACGTGCCTACGTCCACTTTATATGTTATTCTCCTTTTTTCTTCAGATTACAAGTACAAAGCTTTGATTACAAGTATCTAAAGTTGTTTGAGAGTTCCTTCCAGGCTTGAGCTCTCAAACTTGTCTCAAAACTCGTCCCCCCATTGTTGTACCCCCGCCCCTCTATTTATAGAGTGAGGCTGGGGGTAGGGGTCTTGGATGTTTATAGCTGCTGGTGGGCTTGGGCTGAAGCAATCTGGCCTGGCAGATCTGGTTCGGTTGTCACCTGGTTCGGTGGTAGGAGTATGGTGGTGGACCGGTGGAGCTTGGATTCGGTAGGAGGATGGAGGTTGAGATGGATCGGTGGCGTTGGATCGGTAGTGGATGGAAGAGATGGTTCGGTAGAAGAGATTCGGTGGTGAGAGGGATGCCGAATGAACTGTGGTGAGAGGGATGCCGAATGAACTGTGGTGAGAGGGATGCCGAATGAACTTCCATATATGGGAGTGCCGAATGGAAATGGGTGCTCGGACCACCGAATGAGAATTGCGACCACCGAATGAGAATTGCCTTGGGAATGCCGAATGGAACTTCATGTTTGGAGTGCCGAATAAGGCTCTGCCGAATGAAACCTTAAACTTCCTATTACCGAATGAGCTTTTGCACTGGGGCTATGAATGAAATCTTCGACTTGTATACGCTTGCTTGCTTCTTATTGGCTCGATCGTGGTGGAGACGCGCTCGACATGGATATCCTAGTTTTGACCAAAAAATGGGATAACATATACAATCAAAAATATATACGTATATCATAAAATATCTTAAATTCTTCCATTAATTCACACACCCATTCCTTCTTCTTTCCCATCTTAAGAAAATTACGAAGAAATTATGGAAAATGAAAATAAATTATATCCAAATGATTATAAAGTAGATCTACCTCCGAAATAATAAAAAATGCCACTCCCTTCTCTCCTATATATATTCATCCCACCTTCTTATACATTTTGGTCGGGCACACCACCCTCCCTTGGGTCATGACCGAACATACTAGGTCTTAGAGCAAGTTCCAAATGTCCCAAAGTACAAACGCTAGAAGGAAGTACTGTCGACTCATCGGATTTATTTCAAGAAGCTTCAGAAAATGATTGGCGGAATGAAAAATGATAGTGAGAGCTCGACATTCAAAATTATAAATAACATCTATAATTATTTCATGTATGATAATATGAGCACTTAATGTCTTGGATGATTTATATGTATGTTTGAAATCGATTATATGGTTAATAACTTAGTTGTGACAAATATAACCAATAATAGGAAAATCATAACTGTCCAGAACAGAAATGGTTAATTAACTAACCATCGTTAATTCATGGAAAAATAAATCCCTATTAATACATGTATGTGAGTTAGTAGGCCTCTTTATGGTTTTGAATATAAAAAAGTTGAAAAATGAATAATATAATGATATAATATGGAATAAAGTAGGAAAGGAGTTTTAATGGAATAAAAATAGTTTTAAATGATTTAAAATGTTTTATTATGATATTTTAAACATTTTAACTCGTTACGAAAAAGTTTGAAAAATAGAGCCAAATCGAGCTCATCGCGTAGCGCCGTTCTTCATTTTCCAACCTGAAAAGTGAAGTCGATGTGTATGATTCAGTATAAGTCAAAAAAATTTGAAATAAGAATTTTCCAGACCAATATGGGTATAGTTTTCAAACAAAGGAAGAAAATCAAGATTACATTTAGAAGAGTTTGAAATATGTCCAAATCAAATTTTCAAAAACATCATTCTTTGGCACTTCGAAAACAAAAGTGGTAAATTCGTTAAAAATCGATACTTTATATCATTTAAAATATTTAATAAATTCAATATATATGTTAAATTTTTTTAAAGAGGGTTTGATTTATAAAAATATATGTATATGAAATGGAATTAGTTTTTTGATCAAAGAAGCTTTAAAAGACTATTCACAATGATTTTTGCAACTGTTTTTGGTAAGGTTTGCAAATCATGGTTTTAACTTAATTATTCTTCCCCAATCATTTTATTTATCTTTTGAAATAAATAATTAAGTATTTTGAAGATGATTTAGAAGTTTTATAATTATTTTATGTTTGTTTGAATAAATGGTGAAATGAAAATTGTTTTAAACAATATTAGGAATTCTATTAAGTAAATGGAAATCATCTCTAAAAGAACATATAAAAGAGTTTAGAATTGATCAAATAATTTGTCTATCTTATGGGTGATAATGAGATAGTCTCTAAACCAAAGCTTAGACAACTAGTGTCAGGGTTCCGCTCTAGCTGTCCGTACTGGCGCGATGAAGGGGATAGTTAATTTGATCTACTCGAACTGCATTTTCTGAAGTTAAAGAAAAGAGATTTGGAGTTTTTAAAAAGTTAAATAAGATTTCAAATATGATTTTGGTGGTATATAGAATACCAAAGTTAAACTATGTATTAAATTACAAGGAGGAAACTCGTATTATCCATGTGAATTTAAAAGGTGATTTTACCGTTATTCGACGAATAGTATGAGTTGAATATATAAATTGGTATTGAGTATAGTTAGTCTAGTCTGTGTGGATCCTTTTATACTCAATACTAACTGATTTTGGTTTACAGTAATGATGCTTGAATAACATCCAATTTGAACCATTTAAAAGTTATGATTTGAAAATAAGAAACCTTCGTTAAGATTAAAATAAATAATTTGGAAACGTTTTCCCAAGTAAAAGTTGAAATGATTTGGAATTATTCCAAGATTAAAGAGGTTCAATCATCTAGAGAATTTGATACATGAGGCTTTATGATACCATATACTCTTACAAGATAAAGGAATATTTTAACAGGATATATCTACAAAAGATATTTTATTTGATAAAAAGATAAATTGATTGGACATATATACTTGACATCATTTTGTTGATGATTGGTTCGGAGAAACCGGGGTTAGATGTGGGTAATTTGTATCCAAAAAACCACATCGAACTAATATAAGTGTCTGAAAGTAAAGATATATTGAAGAGAATGATTTAATGATGAAGATCTTCGTGATGTAGGGCTGCTTGCTATTAACCTCTAATTGAATCCCCATATCATATATATGAACATGTATACGCACACACATAGATAAACACACACACACACATATATACATATACACACACACACCTATATATGGTGGCAGTAGTGCTTTCGTTCTGAAAATCTTTGATCTGTAAGGACTACTCAATACTCCCAAACCAAATAGTATGCGGTGTGCCTTCTGTTTGTCCTTCATCGGGACAACTTATATGGATGAATGACATTGCATTTATAAATCCACATACATTAATCTCTATAAACGTCCATTTGTTTGGTTGTGCAGGAGGTAACCCCTCCTATACTTAACACCCTTCTGTAAGACGTATGAGCTTAGAGGTTGTACTTTTTTTGGAATCAGTAGTGTGTTGTTAGAAAGGGAAATATGGCATTCTAAGTGGAAATTTCTTTATGAAAAGAAAAGTGTGAATTTATCAAAATAAAAACATGGCTTTGTGGAAAGTATATCATTGCTTTACAAGCCTCAAATCCCATGAATGATACAGGATACTATGTGGTCTGCAGGACATATATTTCAGACTATAAGTTTTATAGATGATAGAGGTGTCCAGTAGTGTTTAGACCTCCAATTTTTTAAATAGCGAGGTATTAGAGGATTGAATGAGAAAGAGCAATGTTATCAAAATATGATGTTCCATAATTGTGTAACAATGTAGTATAAAGGCTTGGTTGAGAAAAGTGAATAGTCACCAAAGACTAGGATGTTATGCATTGATCTTGCATCGAAGGAAATGGCCACAGTTCCCTATCATGTTGGTCGTATAATCCCAATATGATCTTTATGATTTTGGTTGTATTCCTAAAATAGTTATAATGCTTTGTAAACAATTCAGTTACCCCTTTGGTATCATAAACACCATTTGACATTGTTCAGGTATTTGTACCTTCTTTATATATTTGTTTGAAAAGTCTTTCAAACCAATGTCATTAACGATAATATCAAATTTATTTTGGTATAAAGTATTTTGGTTATCTTAAGGTAAAAACCCGTCTGTGCCTGTATGCGGTGTGGTCTTACGATGTAGCCTTCATTTCAAAGGTTTTGATTAGCAACAACATGACCTAGGACACTATCATATAAATTTATGATTCTTGTTTTCTCATGCCAGTTAGCCAAGCCTGATCCGAGCATTTTTAATACTTAGGTAAGATCCGAGTAGTTTCAGGTTTAGCAGAAGATGTATGGAGTTTCCAGAGGAGAGCTGGAGGTCTTTGCCAAATTATTGACCTATTCTATTTTTTTGCTGCATTTGTTTGTTGTTTTACAACATTTGTAAGGATAAAGACTTATAACTGTCCAGGCCGAATCTAAGTTAGACTCTAATATTGTACTCTAAAAATTTCACGTTAAAGGGTTTTGTGATTGGTAGTATAGGATTATTCCATTCGTGTGAGATTCTGTTTTCTACCGTATTTTGTGTTATTTTCTTTTTACTCTTAATCAATCTTCCTTTTTGGCTCTTGAATTAGTGGCACGTGAATATCGAGAATGCATTACTATTGATTTTTGGGAGATAAAAAGGCAGGACGTCACATTTGGTATTAGAGCTTAGGCTAAGTGAGTTCGTAGGCTTTGATGGGGTAAAACTCATTGTAGATAGAGTTAGTAATACCCTAGAATGAGTGACTCATTAGAGGTTGGGATAGTAACATCCAAGAATGAGTTTTGATACATACATACATACATACATACATATATATATATATATATATATATATATATATAAACACGTAGTTTTTACTGGACATAAGAATGTTTTGTGTTGATTAATCATTAATATGTTGAGTGGTTTAAAAATTTAGTTCCGTGCATGTAGAGCTTCATGTAATCGATAGGTATTCCTAAACTTTTAAACAAGGCAGATCGACACACTATTTTCAAAAGGATTATAATTTATATACAAAAATAATATAGATATTTATGTGATTTGGGAAATTTATAAGATTTATTACCTTTGGAAAATTCAACGAATAAGGTCATGATCTATTTAGCGATGATTGGAATAATCTATAAAGTATCAGCCAGATGTTAGCTTGGACAAACAATATTGTACGCTTAGTAAATTATTCGCCTTATCATCGAAAGATCAAGGCAAGTTCAAATCCGAACAAGTTTGAATCAAGTTATTTGGATAAAAAAAATTTAAGTAAAGAAATAAATGAAATGATACATCTAATTATACTTTGGTATCTCGACTAAGGGCGGAATGGCTTTTTATATGCCGGGTGATGAGTTAGGGCTGAATCCAAAACATGCACGAAGTGTATGTGTAGAAAGAGAAGCAAAAGAAACAATAAGACTAGGACCTTATACTAGCATCTACTAATACAGATGGTGTAAAGAAGGCCATTTTGCATGTAATGATCCAAGATTTCATTCATTTGAATTTGAAATATTCAATTGATTTTAAGTATTGAAAACATTAAATTTATAAGTCAAACATCTTAAATTTTAAATATATGGATTTAATTTAATGATTTCGAAAGCAGATTTAAATACTGTTTAAATAAAAATGAAGATGTTAAATTTTTAAATTTGAATTAAAAGTGATTAGAATGGTTTTAATAAGAATCCATTTTAGTTAATGTGTGAAAATAGCCTTCTAGGATACTGTCTTAAATTTTGATGAAATAAGTTCCATTGGATTCGTAATAGTGAATTATTATAGGTTGATGAATTTCATGGCGATAAGATGTATCGTTTAGTCATGCAAGCTCGAAATGCATAGAAATTAATTAAAGGAATTTAATTTAGTATTATGTGATATTGAAAGTTAATTCTGTATATCATGGAATTAGACATCGATAATAGTTCCATTATATTTGGAATAGGGGTATTTAGTATAGAACGTCAGGAGGCATACCTCGTTTGGAGTTTGAGATTTTGAAGCGTGAAGAGTGCATTAAAAATTTCTATAAGAGGACCTTAACTTCCTTTATTTTGTAAAACCCTAAAACAAAAACACTAGCGACCAATTTTTATCATTCACATCCAACAATACAGGATGCTCGTTGTGATCATAGCAGGTGAAGGTATCAACATGAAGATTGACCGTGGTGATGAGACATGGCATCGACCGGTGGGATTGGCATAACATCGATGGCGGTGGCAATCCCTAGATGAATGGCACTTCCCTTGCCATTTTCAAGAAAATAAAGGCTCTCGAGGGGTCAAACTAGTTGGAAACAATGTGTCTTAGCTAGTTGTGTAGACGAAGGTGGAACAGTGGTCATAAGCGACGCGTGGCAGCGGCAGCAATCGATCGAACTGGGACGTCGAGTGTTGAAGTTTATGATCTGGGTGCATGGGGAGAATTAGTGGGCTTAAGCATGATTAGCATGGTAAATAACATTATTAACCACTTAACTAATGTATTATAATTAAACTAATATTTGAAATGTTATAACAGTCGTATCTTGTCCATATGAGGTCGAATTTGAACGTGGTCAGTCGGTTGTGCTTGTTTCAATGAATAATATGTCAAGGAAATGGATTGGATGGATTTGAAGCTATTAAGAATTTATGTTAAAATCGAATGCCCGTTTTATTTCAACTTAAACTGAAATGCTTTTGTGATAACTGAAAATTTTGGTGAGTTAACTCACATCTCTGGACTCACTTATATTTTATATATGTGTGGATATTTCTACTAATGCTTTTTTGTTGATTATTTGGATGACTTATTGTTTTATCAATTAGTCTGGATTTATTTCCACCTTTGGAGTGAAAGTCCTTTTTACATATACCTTCCTTGTTGCAGATGGCTCATATAATAGGATTATATATCGTATGTGATGTAGGGGGACAGGTTGGTGGGATCCAACAGGATTCATCGCCACTATTGATTTCACTTTTCATATATATTGTGACATATGATTTGTTAGATGCCAATTTTGATAACATGGACATGATTTTGCTTATTTAGTGCCATAGTAGTACTTAGCCTTCTTTTCGGTACTTCGAAATAATATAAAGTGAAGATTTCGATTTAAAAGGATTTTAAAGTAATTTTGAAATAACATATATTTTTTTAGTAAAATAAAAATTATGATTTTTGGTATTATAAACTAATAGTTTGTGAAATATATTAAATAGTGATATTTGAATTGTATAATAAAGGTTTTTAAAAATTTAATAAATAAGTCTAATTTTTATTTGCAAAGGGATTATAGTTTTAATGAAGATAGAAATAATTTGAATTTTTTCTATAATGGTTTTGTAAAAGATTTGCAAATGTATTATTTTATAAATAAAGAGAAAGTTTATAATTGGAATTTTATAAATATTAAAAACAGATTTGCAATTCATATTTGGTAAATGGATTTATAAACATGATCTTATAAATAAATGAGATTTATAAAGGAATGGATTTATAAATAGAATTTTATAAATAAAGGGATTTTACAAAGGGGAAGTTTTACAAAATAGAAAGAAGGTTTATACACATAGTTTTATAAAAAAGGAAATGATTTATGTTGAGATTTGGATATGGAGTTTATAAATGAAATAAATTCATGTTTTTAAAAGCTAAAATAATCTTTTAGATGATTGTTTTGAAAGTGATATTTTTCGATGTGTTAAATGGTCTTAAAAGGTGAATTAAAATATACTAAGGGATGAAAACAAATATTTCAACATTTATTGTTGGGATGGAGGTTTCCGAGAAAGCAAGGAAGGCATAGACTACAACATTGTATTTATAGATTGTAATTTCCAAAAGGAAGTGTTTTATATAATATATGGAATAAATATATATATATATATATATATATATATATATATATATATATATAGTCAAATCCATATACTATTTATTTGGGTTGCCGTAATGATGTTTTACACAACATTCATTTTGACCCAATAAAGCGTATTTTGGAGAATATGAAGCTTTCCTCACAGGATTTGTTAATGTACTTATTTCGGATTTAAGTATATAGAGACGTTTTATAAGTGTTGAAAACGAAATGGTTTGTGAATATACTTATACCGTTAAGGTAAGTATATAGAAATGTTATCCAAATATTGAAATATTTAAATGGTTTTGAGAATATATCTTTTGAAAGATATTTTGAGACAAATATTTGGAAAGTAATTTAATTAATAGAAGGTTAATTAAATAGGCTTAGTGACAGCTTGTGTGCTAGAACGTATTTTTGGCATTTTTGGTTTCTTAACTTGATGTTGGAATAGATTAGGTGTGCACTCAATAGAGGCAAACTTAGTGGGCTTTATTATCCTTTGGTGTTAAGAATGATGATTTGAGTAGTGTGGAGTGACTATCGACTTTAATCTACTAAGCTTCCTTCTTAGCTGAAGGGCAGCAAGTTTTGAGTTGGAACATGATAAGTCTATGGGCCTTGGTTTCCATATGAGGTTTAATGCCTCTTATCGATTGTTGGTCCCAAGAGACCGAGATCAGATTTACCCGAATGTCTATTTTGACCAACGCACAAATTCGAAAGTGAAGACATGTTAAAGGCAAAGAAGTTGAAGGTAGGGATCTACATAATAGAAGGACTGCTTAGTTATAATTTCGAAGTAGCTTCCAAGATAAATAAATAGGAGTGGTCCCTTCATTTTGGGATCCCATGTGCTAGGACTACTCGTTATTAATCCTAGGTGTAATGCCCAGTAGGATGCTATATGACGGTGCCTTCGGTTTGTCCTATTTTTGGACAACTTCTACGGATAGATGTCTGACAATGCATGTCAAAGATCACAGTGCATTGGTCTCTATAAATGTAAAGCTAGGAGGTAACCCCTCTTATACTAAACACCATTCTCTTATACGTATGAGCTCAAAGGTTGTACTTTTGGTTAAATCAATAGTGTGTTGTTGAAAATGACAATGTGGAATATTTGGCGAAAATGTTATATGAAAGAGAAATGTTACCCCAAGCCTCATAATGAGGGAATTGTGAAACAAAGGTTGCTTTAAGGATAAGTGGTTCATAAGCATTATGGTATGATATCACCTTTGTAGACCTATTTATTTCTTCTCACTATGAAGTCGAGTTTAAATTATGTGGTGCATGCTATAGGATCCCACATAGGTCGGTGACGGTCGGGATGAAATAATTTTCATTTCTATACGTATCACCTAATGGTCTTAGGCAGGGCATTCTTAATTCGCAGCAGTTTCGAAGATGTCGATCCTTAATACATTCCTATAGAAATGTACTGTGCGGAAGGTAGCCCTTTACCTCACAATTCATTGGAAATCAAAATCTCTAATAAGTTCCTTTGGTTAAACCTATTATGCCATCAAATTTGACCAATGTAATGATTTCATCTACGATTAATCTTTATTTGTATCCTATACAGCATTATAATATCAGAGGATTTGATATGAAGCATTTTTGTTATCGTAAGTTAAAACCCATCTATGTTTAAATGTGGCGTGGTTTTACGAGATACCTTTGCTTTGAAAGTTTTTTTTATAACTTAATAATCCAATTTAGATGTGTTTTCTCAGATTGGTTTACTAGAATGATCTTGGCGTAATTCCCTTCTAGTGCTTGGTCTAGATCGAGTATATTTACAGATTCAATGTGGATGCTTTGGAGCTTCCTAAGATGAGATGGAGGTCTTCAAGTCATATTCACGTATATGTTTATTTTCCGCTGCATTGGTTATTTAAAGTTATTCGCATTTATGAGGAAAGGTTGTTATAATTGTCCAGGCTAATGATTAGTAGTCGTTGTTGTACACTGATGGATGTATGTACATTACAGATTCTCTTTTGTAAAGATCATTTATATTATATTAATTGGTATTCCACTACATTGTAAGATTCTATGTTGTTTGGTTTTATTTCTCTATTCTCTCTTCTCTTCTTTCTTCTTCCTTCTTTCTTTCCTCTAGTTGTCCGCCTTTTCGTTCAATTTGAGTTGAATATGTGATGCTTATTGTCAGCTTGTAATATGCAGAAATTGGGTCATTACAGTTGGTATCGGAGCTTAGGTTAGCGAACACTTAGGTTTTGGTGGAGTACTTATAATAGACATGGTCAGTAGCACTATAGAATGAGTTTGATTGTGTGCATATATATATATATATATATATGTATGTATGTATGTATGTATGTATGTATGTATGTATGTATGTATGTATGTATGTATATATGAATGCGTATTTTTTAGTGAAATAAAAATATTTTATATTGTGTTGGTTGATCTGTTGAGTGGCTCTTGAATTCTTGTTAATACAAGTAACTAACCTTATTGATAGAGATCTTTAAACACTTGAACAAAGCAACTCGACATAATATTGTTTTGAAATTGGATAAGTGAAATAATTTTACCTTGATTATGTTTTTTTGAAAACCTCGGAGAACCAGGCGAGTTGGTAAACTCTAAGTAGGGTACAGTAAAGCCGTGTGCTGATCTAAGCCCCCATACCCCTCGGTGAATTTATATAGGATAGCGAAGCACATGGTAGGAATCAAACCTGGGTCTTTTTACCAGAACCGAGCCTCCTTTCCACTGCGCCGCACCCGTGGAAATTCTTGATTATATTTTAAATATGAAGGAATAATTTGTCAGAATTTAATATAGTTATATATGGTATGTTGGTTTGAAACGACCTGCCTTTGTGGACGTTTTAAGCAAACACACATGTCGACTCAAACCATACAAATGGGCAGGTTGTTATTGGGGTAAATAAGAAAAAGTAGAGAAAGAAAGAAAAACAAAACAGAATCTCACAGCAAAATGAAAAAATTTAATTATCAAATAACAGTTCATGAAGCTGTTTACAAAACATTTGATTATACTTATACAAAACAAAATCAGTGTTACACGTATCAAAGATAAATAAACAATGCAGCGGAATAGTTTGAATGCAGTGGAATAAATATAGTAAATAATAGTAGTACAAATCTTCGTCCTCCAGAGATAAGGTCTTCAAGTCCTAAAATGCTCAGGCTGACACGAGCGAATTGAAAATACAAAACACTCGAGTCAGAACTAAAAGATCTTATGTAAGTTAAATCAATGGTAAATATGCATGTGACAGCATAAGAGATGTTTACGGGGTTTGACATCTCCTATCCAGTGTCTAACGTACGTGCAATAACTTAAGAGATGTTCGAGATTCCCATCTCCTAAGGATCTATTAAACTATCTACTATGTAGTAGTATGGTATGCTATTATAATATGTCTACAGTAAGTAAAAGTTTTAAAATAGCGTTAAGGTGTTACCCACCATATCCCCCTTAACACATTTTTATATATTCCTATAGTCTATACACTACCGTAATTCCTCCATAAACATGAAGGATATCAGAGGGAACTCCATAGGTATGGTACAAATCAAACTCGTAAAAGGCACGCTAGGGCATGTGAACATGGCACTCGAGGCAATGCCAAGGTAGATATACCAATTGCACACCCGGACTGGTGGTAACGCATAACAGCTACTACCACCCACCTCGAACACGCTCCCAAATCTAAAATCAAGGGTAGCCATCAAATCAATCACAAAGTCAAAGTATAGTATCGAAGAAATGTGCGTGATAGGGGGTATGACCCCACTTGGACCGGTATAGCTCCTGTTTTAGCCACATCAAGCCGACTCATGGGGGTCAGGGTCACGTAAACACCTTATGTAGAATCGTTTGCCAAATCATCCTATTTCATTTCTGGAATCTCCGCTACTTACGCAGTTGTTAAAGTGGTTTTCTTTAACAACCCATAAATTTAACTAGTTCAAATAACGTTATTAACTAAAATTTTATGGAATTTTAAATAATAAAATTTTGAAATGAAATTTAATATTTGGAATACGTCTATTTAAATATAGCAAATAATTAATTTTCAATTAATAACATGGAAGTTTATTTTCTTGTGTAGTTTTATTTCAATTTAAATCTGTTAGTAAAAGTTGAATTTAAAAGTATTTCGAAAACTAAATTTGTTAACATGTGAAATTTTATTTAGAATACTCTGAATAAGACTACGTAATTCATTTCGTTTATTTCGGATGTTCCAGTTCCGTTTAGATTTTTTCGTACGGAATAGCAACGTATATCACTGTCCATATCGACTTTTGATAGGATGATCATACCACTGATATCTATATACCGTTTGGATCATCTCGCTATGCTGATCTCTATGGTATATTCAGTTCTTTATTTTGATGTCCGGTAAACAACAAAATATGTGAAACGGTTCATCGTATCGGTATCTTTTTTTTGAACTTTTGATATTCTGTGTCTACTCAAATATTCGAACGGCTTAAACAAACAGTCACTAACATTTATTTATTTTCAGTTTGACTTTTGTTTTTCCCAAGATTTACTTCTATCCCTTAACATTCCCACCCATTCAATTTATAATTGCTGATTCCAACAGACTTCTCTGTCTCGTCCATTCACTCTTCCCTTCTTTTCATATTGGTTATGTTTTGAGAAAATACATATATTAGTATACATAAGTCTGAACCCTATCACTTCGTTCTCGCTGGCAACCTTTCCTTGCTCTCTTTCATATTTACTTTCTTCTGTTCATATTATTTATATATATTTTTAAACAAAGGTCTTTAACCAATGGCCTTCATAATTTGGATCTACGTGGTTGTGCTTGCTCTTGCCTTCCTTCCTTCTCCTTCCTATGACTTTGTGCGCCTTACCTGTCAGTGCCACAACCACCGCAAGTTTAGCTCACCCACCAAACTGCCTCATTCGACCCTTCTCTGCAACCCGCTCTGTTACCACGTGTTCGCCATCGACCTAAGCAGACCCGTGCCCTACCTGACCATGTGCACTAAGTTCCCTTCGGCAGCGAGGCATGACAGCAACCATCTCTCCGACTTCCCCACCCTCACAGCTCGAGCCTACATCATAACAACCTGCGTGTGCACATCGCCTTCATCCTGCTTGTTCACTCGCTAGCCCGAGCTTCATGCTAGCCACCATCTCAGCCGTGCATCTCTTTTGTAGAGGTACAGATATATACCGATTTTTTGTATATTGGTCTCTTTGCTGTGTAAATATATGTAAATTTTATGGTTGTTTCGACTTAAAGTGATATTCGTTTATAAGATATATGTTATTCAAGGTAGTGTACGTATAGTATTTTATGTATTGTATTTATATATTCGAAGCTATAGTCAGTTTACATAAATTTATTTTTATGTATGTTCATATATTTGACATGCGATCTGCTTTAGTTAGTAGTATGTATATTATATTAGGTAAGTTGGAGAGTTTTATAACAAATATTATTAAGAATATATATATTAGTCAGCTGTGTTTTAGTGTAAAGGTTTTATTATATATATATTATATCATGTCAGATTGTGTATATATATTTGCTTTACAACTTGCAGTAATTTTTTTATCTGAAAAAAATATATAAAATATTAAAGTAATGTGGTTGTGTATATATTCGCTTTTATATATATAAGTATTCTGTTGAGTTTTATTTTAGTTATAATAGTACAATGCTATATATGGGTTACAGTTACATGTGTTAGTTATATTATATATGTTTCAATTGGTTGTTATATTTATGCATAGAAGTACTTTATAATATGTATTATCTATTACATACAAGAGCTCATAAACTATATGTTTTATATATATATATATACAGATTTTAAGTATAAGGTATACTGGTTTAAAAAAGTAAGTTGTATAAACCTGGTTTGTGTAAAGAAGTTCATATTAATATTCTATGTATTATTTTTCGTGTAAAATTTATACCAGTATGTATATACGAATGTTAGAAGGTTGTACTTGTTATATAAATGAGTTTTTGCTTTAATTTTTGAGAATGATTTATATTTAGTATCATAAGTTTTACAAATTATAATAGTTTACTTATACCAATTATCTTCATTTGATTTAGATTCTGATTAAATTCATCGATTCTATCTACCAGCTTATCCATCGAGCTCGTGCCCATGGTGCTTTACTTTGAAATACGTGCATGGATTCGTAATCCATTTCATTGTCAAATTTCTCTAGCCTGGAAACGTGAGAAATCACTCACGATTAATGTTTTTATATTTATTAAATTTGATTTCGATTAACACAGCAATTGAAATACGCAGCTATTAGTGATTTACATTGTTATATATATGCCATTTTATGCTATTTGTTCACATGTGACATCTAACACCATTATCAGTTATTTATATTGATGATATATGCTTATTTTATTATTATTATAATATCTGTTATCACTCTGCAAGTTCCATGTTAGTATAGAATTCACTATGGGTTGAAATGATACATACCCGTACCGACTTTAGAATAGGAGAAAATCATTATGGGTTGAAATGATAGAACCAAGCGATTTTCAATTAAATTGAATTTGGGATTGTAGGTTGAAATGATATATACCCGTATATATATAAATTTTGGATTGAAACGGTAAATATTCGTATCACTTGACCTAGGATAGAAAATTATATAAGGACACTGTTAGTCTGTATATATAAAAATATTTTGAAATGATTTCTATGGTTTTGGAAAAGTATATGGTTTTATATAAATATTGATTTTTGATACTATATAAAGGCTATTATATATGTATAGTTAAATTCTCGATTTAAGCTACGTATAAATTTGCTTGATATAAAATAAGTTTAATAATAAAGTTGATTTTATTAAAATATAATATGGATATGCATTACTTAAATTATATTCTAATATAGAGTTTATAATGATTTAATAAATTAAGGTTGAGAAGATAGATTCGAAATAGATTTGAAATCGGATTTAATTAAGAATTTATTTAATTAATCGATTTGAAACTTATGGAATTTGAACTATAAAGGTATATAATCTTATAACTTTGAATTTTGGTTTAAGGTGATTAAATGAATAATCAAGTTTAAATAAATTGAAGGAAGATTCAGTTATTTGAAATTTGAAGTTTTATTTAAATGATATTGGATTTATTAAGTAAATATTTCAAAACTAAATAATAATAATTGAATTTGATATATATGGAAGTATCAAAATTTAGTTTTGAAATTATGGAATATTTAAACTTTGAAATATATGATATTTGAAATGGTTTATTTGAGGTTCAAATCTATATTTGGATTTGATATAAATTGAAATGGATTATTGAAAACTGAATTAAGTTAAAATTTATTAATTGAGATTTGATTTAAATTTGAATTTTTTGATCTTAGATGATTTGAATCAAGTTGTGTAGTTGAGGAAATTATTTTATCTTATAAAGTAATTTTAAATTAAAACTATCTTATTATATATACTGTTTGAATATCTAAATTATTTAAGGGGTAGAAGTTATGGTTTCGAAGGTATGAATTTCAAAGTATTATGTTTTGAAATGTTATATTTTCAAGTGTTTGGTTTTGAAAGTGTTGTAACTTTGAAGTACTATGATTTTGAAAATGGATATATTTCATATGGAAATGATATTGTATTTGGTTTTGAAATGGAAATGATATCGTATTGATATGGTTTTTGAAATGGCAATGATACTTTGTTTTTGAAGTATAAACTATTTTGAAATGACCGTGGTGTTATAATAAGTTTGGTTGTTAAAGAGACCGGGATCGGAAGTTGTCGTACTCCCTGCCAACTCTGAAAACCACTTTAACAACCGTGTATGCGGTGGAGATTCCAGAATGAAGTAGGATGGTGGCGACGTTCTATTGAGGTATATACGTGGACCTGACTCCCATGAGTTGGCATAAGGTGGCTAAACCAGGAGCAATTGACGGGCTAATGAGGTTGCTCCTCTGATCGGACACACTTCTTCGATACCATTCTATTACTTTGTGATTGATTGGGTGTACCTTTGATTTTGAGAGTGTGGCTCGAGGTAGACGGTAGTAGTTGCAACGTGTTACCACCGATCCGAAAGTGCAATTGGAATATCTACCTTGGCATTGCCTAGTTGTGCCGTGTCATCTACCCTAGCGCGCCTTCTACAAGTTTGATTTGTGTCGTACTTATGGAGTTTCCTCTGGTAGCCTCCCGATCAGGAGGTATTACGGTGTTGTACAGACTACTGGCGCTATATATGTGTTAAGGTGGAAAATGTAAAGCCTTAACACTATTTTTAAGTAAGTTTATTTTACTATTAGAAATTATTATAATAACGTATATTACTACATAGTAAATAGTTTAACGGATCCTTAGAGGGTGGTTATCCCAAACATCCTTTGAGTTACTTGTATTTCAGTTGTTATTTCACTTGAGTTGGATTTATTGATATATGAATGCTAATTCTGACCCGAATGTTTTGTGTTTTGCTTTACGCTAGGGTCAAACTGAGTGATACAACTTTTGAGACTCACCTTTGGAGTTGGAGCTTCGCTTGGAGATCCATCTATCTATCCAGCTATTAGATATTCAGTTGATTCTAGTGATGTATTCTGATATTGTATTTGACTATTGTATTCGAGACTTCTATTGTATCTATTTAACTCTGATATATATATAGTAGCTTCATAAACTACTATTCTTTTGTTTCCGCTGCATTATTGTATATTACTCTATGTCTGTAATTCTGTCATTTATTTATTTACTGTATATGCTGAGTTTTACCAAATATAAATTAACAATCTGGTATTTTGAGCAATTCAAATCCGGCGTGCGTGGATGCAAATGGTTGAAAATATCGGGTCGTTACATGTGGTATCAGGGCTTTAGCTCAAGGAAAGCTTAGCATGTATGGTAACTTTAATTTTGGAATCACTTTCATTCGAGCTTGAATTCTTTCCTCTTTGATTTGGATTTCCTTTGACTTTTGGAACGTTCTCCCTCGGTTCCAAAATCTATTCTTATCTCTCCATATTCGTATTCTTTTAACTCTGGAGCATCCCATAGCTCCACTAAATGATTTGTAAAGGGGCGAAACTCCTTTACAATAGCATTGATTTACCGGAAATTTCTGTATCCTCGATTTAGATGCTGCTATCTTTTGTTAAACTCGAACTCTATCTCTGGCGATCAAACGTTGATTTGCTCTAGAATTCCACCTCGACCTTATTTGTGAAGTCACGATTGACCCGGTCAAGGTTGCCCGCGATTTTTATAAGTCTATCCATCTTCCTGATTGAAGTTTCAACTACCTTATCTCCTTTTCAAGTCTATCTTCTAATCCGAATTTTTTATTGATTAGAGTTTCTCTAATTTAATCTCTATCCTTGTTTTGAATTCATTCTGGAATCATTGAGAGAGGGACTGTACTTTGTGTTTGTAATTTATATTAAAAATGAATATATATATATATATATATATATATTGTGTTGTTTGAGTTGTTGATGTTGATTTGGGTTTTCGATCGATTCGTCTAATCAATGCTATTGATAGGATTTCAAAAACACTTGAACAGAGCAAACTGACACAATATTATTTTCAAATTTGGTAAATAAAATATATTTTTGAATGATTATATTATATATATGAGTATAATTTTTTAAAAGATAATTGTTAAATGAACTGGTTAACAAAATAATAGTATTTGATTTTCATTTATTGTTTTGTAGACCATCGATTTTTCCCAATATATAAATAAATGAATTTACCAACAAAAAAATGGTTTATAATTTAATACGGTATTTAAATGAATTCAAATTAAGAATTTGAGAATATAGTTTCTAGTGATTTCAAACCTTGATTTTAAAGTTTTAAAGTGTATATTATTCAAAGTATTTTCAAATAGAAATTATTTACATGAAAATTAAAGGTTTAAATCAGTGCTCTCCTATTTTGTCACTGGAAAATAATTTCAGTGATGATGGCCGCGTCATCGACATTCATTTTCGAGTTTCGAAATTGAGAGAAAATTCAGTAGCTTTGCTACTTTGCAAAATGAATTTGATTTGAACTTCTTAAGAATGACTTGATTTATAATATATATTATATATAAGTATATGATTTTAATTGATATATATAGTATATATATACTTACCTATAAAATGGTTTGGAGTTAATCGGAAATTTTATTTCTTAAATTTTATGTTGAAGGATGTCAATTATAAAATAAAGTTAGAATTTGAATAAATATTTAAATTTGAAATAACTGAATAGGAAATTTTATTTGTATAATACTCAATTCCATTCTAATATAACTTACCTTAATCATTCAGAAGTTAATTATGTAATTGAATAGTATACAATATAAAATGATGTTAAAAAAATTTAAATGAATTTGAGTAGTTATGATAAGTGTAAATATACTTAATATATGTGGTAAGATATATTAAGTGGAATAAATTTAATAATAATTTGGAATCGAGAAGAATTAAATTTTTTGAATAAATATGATTATAATAAATGATGGTTCAAATTTATGATTCTAGAAAATTATTAATAGAGGATAATTGGATAATAAGATAATGAATATATAAGATAAATTAAATAAATTTTTCTTTGAAGGAATTAATAAATTAACAATTAAATCAACTTAATGAAATAACTTGAATCAAAAATCAATTATTGAATATTAATTGATTTAAACTGAAAATTTTATAGCGTTTAACTGTTTTATTTTATTTTTCAATCTAGTTTCTTCCTGGTTGTTTCTATTTTCCTACCTCGTTCCTTTTCGAGGACGAAAAGTTTTGAGTGGGGGAGAGTGTAACGACCCATAAATTTAACTAGTTCTAATAACGTTATTAACTGAAATTTTATGGAATTTTAAATAATAAAATTTTAAAATGAAATTTAATATTTGGAATACGTCTATTTAAATATAGCAAATGGTAAATTTTCAATTAATAATATGGAAGTTTAATTTCTTGTGTAATTTTATTTCAATTAAATCAGTTAATAACAGTTGAATTTAAAAGTGTTTCGATACCAAAGTATATCAACATGAGAAAATTTATTTAGAATACGCTGAATAAGACTGTGTAATTCGTTTTGTAAATTTCGGACGTTCTAGCTCCGTTTGGATATTTCCGTACGGAATAGCAACATATGTCAGTGTCTGTATCGACTTTTGATAGGATGATCGTACCCCTGATATCTGTATACCATTTTGATTGTCTTGCCGTGCTGATCTCTATAGTATATTCAATTCTATGTTTTGATGTCCGGTGCACAATAGAATATGTGAAACATTTATCGTGTCGGTACCCATTTTTTTTTCAACTTTTGATATTCTGTGTCTACTAAAATTTTCGAACGGCATAAACGAACAGTAACTAACATTTATTTATTTTCAGTATGAATTTTGTTTTTCCCAAGATTTACTTCTTCCTCTTAACATTCCCACCCATTCAATTTATAATTGCTGGTTCCAACAGACTTCTCTGCCTCGTTCATTCACTCTTCCCTTCTTTTCATATTGGTTATGTTTTGGGAAAATACATATATTTGTATACATAAGTCTGAACACTGCGACTTCTTTCTTGCTGGCAACCTTTCCTTGCTCTCTTTCATATTTCCTTTCTTCTGTTCATGTTATAAATATATATTTATAAACAAAGGTTTTTAACCTATAGCATTTATAATTTTGGATCTACCTGGCTGTGCTTGCTCTTGCCTTCCTTCCCTCTCCTTCCAATGACTTCGTGCGCCATACCTATCAGTGCCACAACCACTGCAAGTTCAACTCACTTACCAAACTACCTCATTCGACGTTCCCCCGCAACCCGCTGTTGCATCGTGTTCGCCATCGACCTAACCATACCCATGCCCTACCTAAAAGTGTTCGCTAAGTTCCCTCTGGCAGCGATGCATGACAGCGGCCATCACTCCGACTTCCCAATCCTCATAGCTCGAACCTACACCATAACAACCTGCGTGTGCACATCGCCTTCACCCCGCTTGCTCACTCGCTAGTCCGAGCCTCATGCTAGCCACTTTCCCGGCCGAGCATCTCTTCAATATAGGTATAGATCTATACCGATTTTTTGTATATTGATCTCTTTGTTGTGTAAATATACGTAAATTTTATGGTTGTTTCGGCTTAAAGTTATATTAGTTTTATAAGATATTTGCTATTCAAGTTAGTGTACGTATAGTATTTTATGCATCATATTTATATATTTGAAGCTATAGTTAGTTTACATAAATTTATTTTTATATATGTTCATATATTTCACATGCGATCTGCTTTAGTTAGTAGTATGTATATTATATTAGGTAAGTTGGATTGTTTTATAACAAATATTATTAAGAATATATATATTAGTCAGTTGTATTTTAGTGTAAAGGTATTATATATATATATATATATATATATATATATATATATTATCGTGTTATATTGTGTGTGTATATAAATGTGCTTTACAGCTTGCAGTAATTTCATTATCTGACAAAAAAATATTAAAGTAATGTGGTTGTGCATATATTAGCTTTTATATATGTAAGTATTCTGTTGAGTTTTATTTTATTTATAATAGCACAGTGTTATATATTGGTTACAGTTATATGTGTTAGTTATATTATATATGTTTCAATGGGCTATTATATTTATGCATAGAATTAATTTATAATATATATTATCTACTACATATAAGGGCTTATAAACTATATGTTATATATATATATAGATTTTAAGTATAAGGTATACTGGTTTGAAAATGTAAGTTGTATAAACCTGGTTTGTGTACAAAAGTTCATATTGATATTCTATGTATTATTTGTTCATGTAAAATTTATACCAGTAGGTATATTCGAATGTTAGTAGGTTGTACTTGTTATATAAATGACTTTAAAAGTTTACTTTAATTTTTGAGAACGATATATATTTAGTATCAAAGTATTACAACTTATAATGGTTTACAAATATCAATTATCTTCATTTGATTGAGATTCTGATTAAATTCAGCGGTTCTATCTGCCAGGTTATCCGTCGAGCTCGTGCCAACCGTGCTTTGCTTTGAAATTCGTGCCTGGATTCGTAATCCATTTCATTGTCAAATTTCTCTAGCCTTGAAAGGTGAGCGATCACTCGTGATTAACGTTCTTATATTTATTAAATTTGATTTCAATTAAAACGACAATTGAAATATGCTACTATTAGTGATTTGCATATCATTATATGCTACCTGTTCGCCTGTGACATTTAACACCGTTTTTAGTTATTTATATTGATGATATATGCTTGTTTTATTATTATTATTATTATCATATCTGTTGTCACTCTGCAAGTTCCATGTTAGTATAGAATTCATTATGGGTTGAAATAATACATACCCGAACGGACTTTAGAATAGGAGAAAATTGTTATGGGTTGAAATGATAGACCCAAGCGATTTTCAATTAAATTGAATTTGGGATTGCGGGTTGAAATGATATATACCCGTATATATATATATAAATTGCGGATTGAAATGATAAATATCTGTATCACTTGACCTAGGATAGAAAATTACATTCAGTCACCACTGGTCTATATATAAAAATATTTTGAAATGATTTCTATGGTTTTGGAAAAGTATATGGTTTTGGAAAAGTATATGGTTTTGTATAGATATTGATTTTTGATATTGTGTAAAGGCTATTTTATGTGTATAGTTAAATTCTCGATTTAATCTACGTATAAATTTGGTTGATATAAAATATGTTTAATAATAAAGTTGATTTTATAATATATAATATGGATAAGCATTTACTTAAATTATATTCTAACATAGAGTTTATAATGATTTAATAAATTAACGTTGAGAAGATAGATTTGAAATTGGATTTAACTAAGAATTTATTTAATTAATCAATTTGAAACTTATGGAATTTGAACTTCAAAGGGATATAATCTTATAACTTTGGTTCTTGGTTTAAGATGATTAAATGAATAATCAAGTTTAAGTAAATTGAAGGAAGATTCAGTTATATGAAATTTGAAGTTTTATTTAAATGTTATTGGATTTATTAAGTGAATATTTCAAAACTAAATAATAGTTATCCAATTTCATATATATGGAATTATCAAAATTTAGTTTTGAAATTATGGAATATTTAAACTTTGAAATATATGGAATATGAAATGGTTTATTTAAGGTTCAAATCTATATTTGGATTTGATATAAATTGAAATGGATTACTGAAAACTGAATTAAGTTAAAATTAATGAATTGAGATTTGATTTAAATTTGAATTTTTGGATCCAAGTTGATTTGAGTCAATTTGTGAAGTTGAGGAGATTATTTTATCTTATAAAGTAATTTTAAATTAAAACTATCTTATTATTTTTACCGTTTGAATATTATAATTCTTTAAGGGTTAGAAGTTATTGTTTTGAAGCTATGAATTTCAAAGTATTATATTTTGAAATGTTATATTTTCAAGTGTTTGGTTTCCAAAGTGCTATAACTTTGAAGTACTATTATTTTTGGAAAATGATATATTTGATATAGAAATGATATCGTATTTGGTTTTGAAATGGAAATGATATCGTATTGATATTGTTTTTGAAATAGCAATGAAATTTTGGTTTTGAAGTATAAACTATTTTGAAATGACCGCGGTGTTATAATAACTTTGGTTGTTAAAGAGACCGGGATCGGAAGTTGTCATACCCTCTGCCAGCTTCGAAAATCACTTTAACAACCGTGCATGCGGTGAAGGTTCTAGCATGAAGTAGGATGATGGCGACGTTCTATTGAGGAATATGCATGGACCCGACTCCCATGAGTTGGCATAAGGTGGCTAAAACAGGAGCAATCTACAGGCAAATAAGGTCGCTCCTCTGATCGGACACACTTCTTCGGTACTGTTCTATTACTTTGTGATTGATTGGGTGCACCTTTGATTTTGGGAGTGTGGCTCGAGGTGGGCGGTAGTAGCTGCTACGCGTTACACCGGTCCGGAAGTGCAACTGGTATATCTACCCTGGCATTCCCTAGTTGTGTCGTGTCACCACCATAGCGCGCCTTCTACGAGTATGATTTATGTCGTACCTATGGAGTATCCTCTGTTAGCCTTCCGATTAGGAGGTATTATGATACTGTATAGGCTACCGGCACTATATATGTGTTAAGGTGGAAAATGTACAGCCTTAACACTATTTTTAAGTAAGTTTATTTTACTATTAGACATTATTATAATAGCGTATATTACTACATAGTAAATAGTTTAACGGATCGTTAGAGGATGGTTATCCCAAACTTCCTTTGAGTTATTTGTATTTCGGTTGTTATTTCACCTGAGTTGGATTTATGGATATAAGAATATTAATCCTGACTCGAGTGTTTTATGTTTTTCTTTACGCTCGGGCCAGACTGAGTGCAGCTTTTGAAACTCACCTTTGGAGTTGGAGCTTCTCTTGGAGATCCATCTATTTATCCAGCTTTTAGATATTCAGTTGATTCTAGTGATGTATTATGATCTTGTACTTGAATATTGTATTCGAGACTTCTGTTGTATCTATTTAACTCTGTATATATAGTAGCTTCATGAACTACTATTCTTTTGTTTCCACTACATTATTGTATATTACTCTGTGTCTACAATTCTGTGATTTATTTATTTACTTTATATGCTGAGTTTTGCCAAATATAAATTAACAATCTTGTATTTCGAGCAATTCAAATTCAGCATGCGTGGATGCGAATGGTTGAAATTATCGGGTCATTAAATTTTTGGTATTGCCAAAGAGCATGACAACATCCGATCCTGATCTCTTTAACAACCAAACGCTTATTTTACACAGGATGGTTCTTTTATGTTTAAAAAGGCAATTAACAATTTATATTAAAATATCATATTCAATTTAAAATCATATCACCTTCAAAACTATATTCACTTTAGAAAATCATATGTTCAAAATAGTTTAAATCCCTCATTTTAAAACTTCATATTCAAATCAAATATGTAATTTAAATCCCAACTTAGGTGATAATATCATTTAACCATATTCACTTTAAAATCAAGCGTTTTAAAATATAAACACATCTACTTTATTCAGTTTTTGAAATTTAGAAAGATAGTTTAGAAAGTTATAAATTGTTTAAATTGTTTAATTACTCTAAATAATTTAATTGGAGATTAAAGATATTGTTAAATTGATTTAATATAGTTAAATAGATTTAAAATAGATTAAATATAATTAAAGTAGATTAAATTGCTTTATAATACATTAACTAGATTTAAAATAAATTAAAATGGTTTAATTAGTTTTAAAATAAATTAAATGGTTTAAAATAGGTTAAAATGATTTAATATAGTTAGTATAGGTTAAAATAGTTTGATAATTTGAAAATCTTAATAGTTTGAAATCCCAAAATAATTTATTTTAAATAGTTTATACTAAAATATGAATTTGGGATTAATATTAATTTAAAATATTTATTTTATTTTAATACATCTGAACCATTTCAGTTTCTCAAATCATCAAAACCTAATTTCGAATCTTTCATTTCAAATTTTAAATAAACTACTAAATTCTATATCGATTTTAATCCATGTTTGAAATATCAAATTAAAAAATTTCCATTTCAACACATTTCAATGGATTCAAATAAACCAATTCTGTTAAATTTCACTTATATTTCAAATTCAACTTTGAAATTTCCATTTTAATTCCTCTAACAACTCATATGAAACAATTCCAAATTTAACATAAAACTCGAATTTCGATAATAATTCAATTTATATAATCAAAGTTTATTTCAAAATATCATCCACTTAAATTCAAAAATTAAGGATTCAAAACCATTTAATTTAACCAATCTGGTGTCCGTATATAATTCTCTACCCTAGGGTCAAGTGATATGGATATTTATCATTTCAACCCTCAATTTAAAATTTTATGGTTATATATCATTTCAAACCACAATCCCGAATTTAATTAAATCCGCAAGATCACCCAAGTCTATTATTTCAACCTATAATAATTTTTCCCTAATCTATAGATCGTTCGGGTATATATCATTTCAATGCATAGTGATCTTCCTAATAATAACTAAGGGAACTTGCATAGTGATAGCATTTCATAAATCAAATATAGCATCAAATCATCCAACCATAAATTCAAACATCTATCACTATCATCATCCAATTCAATCAATAAATATCAATCACTAATAGATTGTTATTTATAGGTAAGTAACTGGAAAACTTATATTCAATAATAATTTAAATGACAATTTAATTCATAATAAATCCAAATTAACGAGATTAACAATTGAAATATACCAAACAGCCATAAATAAATTTCTAATCACATCATAAATTTAATTTAACTAATATAATAAATTTTATAAGTTTTTAATGGGTCAAAACACTCACCTTTAAAATTCAGTCGATTTGAAATTTCAAATAAAGGCCTAAATCTAAACAGTCATGAAATTTGACCAAACCAGTGCCAAAATGTCTGAAATTTCAATACGATCCCAACGGAACAAACCAAGCGTAAAACCGACCTCGGATGTAAAAGCTATTGCAATTAGAACATTTGAATTTCAAAATAAAATAAATGAAATAAATTAATAAAATAAGCCACGTAAATACCGAAACCCTCATCACCCATCACGATCGAGAAACCCATCAGCCGCCACTGTCAACGCCTAACGCAAGACCACCAAGGCCACCATTAGCCGATCAGAGGTCACCACTGCCATCACCAGGCTCGGCCGCTACTCTAGGCCCAACACGCGGCTTGATGCTACGCCCAAGCGCCCCCATGTCCATTCACCTTCAAACATCAAAATCGGCGAACTTCGACCACCTTAAGACATGCAACTACAACCGAGAGGCCTGCTCGACACACTCTATCACCCCACGTCTCCTGATAGTTGCCAGGATGCAGATCCACCGTTAAACGAGGGGGTGACCTATGGACGGCCGAGAACAAATCATGGGTTTCTGAACAAATGGTGAATCCAATTGAAAAATGAATCACACCGGTGAATTGCACTCGTCGAGAGCTTCGAAATGGTATATTATTCGATAGGGTTTGTAGAAGCTTGGTTTTTGATTTGATTTTGAATTGCAATTGGATATGGAATTGGGAATTTGTTTCTCTGCCATTGAGAAGGAGAAGACGGGTGAATTTTACGTACAAACAAATGAAAATAAGTAGTAGCTGCAGTTTATAACAGGTTATTTATTGGAAAATCAGAAATAAAAATGAACGGACATGATTGATTCGAAAGTTGAACGATAAATGACCCAAAAAGCCCATTTTGTTCCTTAAACGAAAATGGGTTACCCAATATATCAAGATAGGTGTATTCGATAAATTTAAAATCAATGGAACAGGTTCAAGTTCTAATTCCATCGTATAATGAAGTTATGTTAAAATCATCTTATTTCAAATTGATTTCAGTTAAATAAATTTCTAAGCATTTCGAGCCCGTACGATCAAACGACAAGTCCGGTCGTTATGGAACTTGAAATCTTAAAATAATTCACCAATACGGATCCGAGAAAACTGGTTTCATGGAAATATGAGTCAGTGGCCAAAATGGCCGTTTTCACTTTAGTTAAATTAATTAATATTAAATTAATTAATCGCTTTTTAATTCGATATCTATAAGCTAACAAATTTCGTCATTTTTGATTACTTAGACAATTACAATAATTCAAAACAAGTTTACACATCAATTTGTTGTTTACAGTTTTTCTAATTACAATGTTTAATTTTCAGCTGTCATTAAATCCAGTTAATTATACTTTAAGTCCAATAAATTGTTTTAAATTTGATTTTAGGTTTTATATTCAATCGATTATTACTCAAATAATGTAGTTAAATATTTGTTTATACCTTATTTCATTAATGTGCTCCAAATTCCATCTTTTATATGTATTAACAACAATATTTCCATTACATTAAAGTTTGTCAATTTTACACATTAATATAATTTAAAATCCCAAGTAATTTATTTATCTTGGTTTTATTCTTTTAATTTCATCAATTATTGTTATGTAAATATAATTAAAATTTCCATACATATTATTATATTCAAAATTTGTAGCTATTGTATTAACTTACATTATTGTATCATTTATTTACATTTTATTATAATTGATTAATTAAATTGGTAATAAATAACAGATTGTCACCATTTTCACATTTAATAACATCTGTAGGTTTATTAATTACAAGCAAATGTTATACCAACCTCCTTACACAATTTGATTCAATTTCTATATATTACATAATATTATATTAATTAATCAATACTTAACTTATTAATTGCTTCTTTAATCCAATTCCCGTTAATTCATACATTACAATCATTTATTTACAATCTGTATCAATTGTGTTAATGTAAAAATCTAACGCTAACACCCCGGTGTAAGTTGTGTAATTATGAAAGCACCACCCGTTGGTACGGGAACAAAATATAAGCAGAGAAATCACGGAAAAGTAGTAAAAGACAACAGTTTTATAGTGGTTCGGCTTAAGATCGAGCCTACGTCCACTTTAAATTCCTTTATTGATGATTTGATTACAATTCTTTACAATACACTTCGATTACAACACACTTTTGACTAGTAGCTCAAACTTTGATGTAGAAGGATCTTTTGAGTTCATGTTGAATGATCCAAATCTTCTCTTGAAGTTTGTTGTAGCATCTTTGGCGTTTGGAGTGCTTGTAGTGCTGTTTGAGTCGAGAGAATGACAGAGTATCGACGCTTCGAACAATGAGCCAAAAGTTCCCTTATGTTTGGAGCCCAGGCCGTATTTATAGAGAATTCTTCAAAGGCCTTAAGTCGTGTACGACTTAAGGTCAGTCGTAAGTCGTGGGTCACGACTTAGGATAGGTCGTAGGTCGTCAGCGGGTTAAGGCGTTAGGAGTCACGACCTAGCTGGTTCGCACATGTCCATTTGTACTAACTGATAGGTATTAGCGACTTAAGGAAAGCGGCAAGGTCAAAACCTCTAAGTACAAGGCCGTTACCGACTTAAGCCAGGTTATAGGTCGGCAGCGACTTAGGGATAGGTCATAAGTCGCGTTTTCGAGATAAGGCTTAATTAGGTTGTTGTGTCTGCTGAGTACAAGTCCTGAGTCGCAAACGAATTAACAGGCACCGGTTTAAGTAACACAACATTGGATTTGCCTTTGTGCTTAGGTCGTGAGCGACCTAGCATAAGTTGTAAGTCGGCCATGGCTTAAGTGAAGTTGCTTTGGGACTTTCGTGTCTTGAGTCGTTAGGTCGGCCATCTCTTGAGTTGTTGAGTCGGTAACCCTTCAAGGTAGTTGAGTCGGCAAGCTGTTAGGTCGGCATCCTTTTAAGTCGTCAGGTCGTCCAATCCTTAAGTCGTCAAGCCGCTTCTTCTGCTAACTCGTTAACTCAGTTGAGTCGCTTAACTCGGTCACGTCTTAGGTCGCGAGGTCCTCTAACCCGTTAACTTGTTGAAGCTTTAGGTCGCATACCGTAGCGGTGGCGTTGCCCCCGCATCCCCACCTTGGGGGGTTGGCACCCCCTTGGACCCTCCCTCCGTAGGGGATCTTATCTAAAAAACCATTCAACAGAATCGAGACGAATTATCATTGGCTTTTCGATCGATTTTTGATATCATGGCCTTGCTGAAAAAGTGGAGTTAACACTTGCCCCTCGAAGTATACGCCTAGGGACTAGGTCGTGTGCTTCGATTCTTCTTAACTCGTGCTTTACTGAGTTGCTAGGTCGAGAGCGACTGACGACCTAACCTCTTGCGGCTTAATTTTCAGGTCGCTGCTAAGCTCGTACCTAGGCAAACTTGCTTTGTTTTGACCCGAAGCCTTTTGAACTTGACCAGTGCTTGTTGCATCTCTTTACAGATTATTTTAAAAACCTGTTAAATGCAACATTTGCGGGAAAATAGGGCGAATATACTCATCACCGATTGCTCATATCGAGTGATGGATTAGATCAAAGAACTGATATTTTACTGTAAGTAAATTAGTACGGATTTGATGAAGTGTTGAGAATCAACTATCTTGAATGAAGTATCAACAGAAAATTTACACAGTTATAACTACTATCTGCATTGATACTGCACTTATTTTCAAATAACAAGCCTCGAATTTTTGTGAATTAACGTATTTGCCAACCAGTATTATTTCGAGTATTACGTTATTTACTTGTTATTTAAGTAGCTTTGCATAACACTTCACATGCTTTTAGGAAACGCGCACCTTTACTTTCCAATATTCAGTTCTTTATGTAGAATGTCTTTTTGATAAGTAGAAATAATGGAGCAAGCTGGATTTTTTCATTTCTGAGATTTTCAAAATCCGAGTTGTTGAGTGCTAATTTCGTTCTTTACTTTGCAGCATCCCCTCTTTCTGCACTTAATTCGGACCTTTTCCCTCTTTTAACCGACTCGGCTTTATGATGCCCCAGATTTTCAAGCAGAGACTCCAGGTGCCCCAGCTCCCGCAAAGGAACTTGCATCTAGGGGACCTCATCCTTCGGAGATGGTCACTTTTGTTTTTGAGAAGTGGAATCTACTATGCGGTGAAGCGGGCTTCCGAAGAAGGCTTTGGCACTTCAACTTGGTGAAGTGGGCCTCATTAGAGGGCTTTATTTAGCACTACAACCTTTGAGGGAGAACATTTTCAAGATGGAAAATTTAATTTTCCCCTGAGAGTTGTAGTGTGCCTTTGAAGAGGGCTTTTTTTTTTTTTTTAGTCGTGCCTCGTTGGAGGTTTTTAATTTGCACTTCAAACTTGGGAAGTGTGCTTCATTGGAGGGCTTTAGTTTGCACTTCAAACTTGGGAAGTGTGCCTCATTGGAGGGCTTCGATTTGCGCTTCAAACTTGGGAAGTGCGCCTCGTTGGAGGGCTTTAGTTTTCACTTCAAACTTGGGAAGTGTGCCTCATTGGAGGGCTTTAGTTTGCACTTCAAACTTGGGAAGTGCGCCTCATTGGAGGATTTTGATTTGCACTTCAAACTTGGGAAGTGCGCCTCATTGGAGGACTTTGATTTGCACTTCAAACTTGGGAAGTGCGCCTCATTGGAGGACTTCAATTTGCACTTCAAACTTGGGAAGTGTGCCTCATTGGAGGACTTCAATTTTCACTTCAAACTTGGGAAGTGTGCCTCATTGGAGGGCTTTAATTTGCACTTCAAACTTGGGAAGTGTGCCTCATTGGAGGGCTTTCGTTTGCACTTCAAACTTGGGAAGTGTGCCTCATTGGAGGGCTTCAATTTTCACTTCAAACTTGGGAAGTGTGCCTCATTCGAGGACTTTTATTATGCCTCGGGAGAGGGCTTTTTGTTTGTGCCTCGGGAGAGGGCTTTTTCCTCCGAAGAGTTGTGCCTCCGAAGAGGGCTTGTGCCTCCGAAGAGGGCTTGTGCCTCCGAAGAAGGCTTGTGCCTCCGAAGAGGTCTTTATTTGGCATTTCAGCTCTGGTGAAATGTGCCTCCGAAGAGGTCTTGTGTGTTTTCTGTCTGCTTGCCCATGCCTCTTCACTATTTGCTCCTCAGCGATTCCTCGTTATCATTTCCAAACCCATGTTCTTTTCTTTTCCAGTTATTTGTTTCTTTTCCAGAGAAGTGCTCTACATTATTAAGTGAATCCACAGGGCAGACCCAAACTATCCGACTGGATGTCTGTTTGCACAAACGATCTTCGTTGGTTAGCAAGGGCCTGGAACCTTCGCGTTGGGAAGGTGCCCTTTTGGTAGAATCAACTGTTTTTGAGTAACACTTCTTATGCAGGAATTGAATTTGGAACTTTTCTGGCTTGACATTTATATGCTGAATGATTTATAGGAATCGCTTAGCTTTGTGATGTGCTGACTAGGTAAGCTTTGCTTTGATTGCCTGCAATAATAAATCGACATTTTAGCAATATATTCAAGATATTTGCATATCGTGACGAAACGGGCATTTTGTAGTAATAGAAAACACAAGATTTATAGTTCCTATATCTCATTTGCAATGTTTTTACAATGGCTTTTAACACAAGAATGATACATCCATCATTCTTTTACAAATTTGTAACAAAGCCTTAAAGTAAAACATGGATGCGAGTCATTGCTGTCCCAAGCTTTTCGGAATCGAATCTCCGGTGTGAGGGGACTAGATGGCAATATCTTTAAGAACAGGAACATTCTCTCCCTCCAGGGCTTTTCTTAGGGCATGAGCATATCTTTCCATCTCATCCCAGCTTCCGCCCGCTGGGTGAGGGCCTCCTGTGATAGCATTAATGATAAGCCTCTCAGATCCCTGCGCTGCAGTTCTTTTATTTGAGCCATATTGATGAGCAAGAAGTATTTGCCCCTGAGTGGATGAGGATGGGTCATTCCTGTCTCTTTTGACATATTGTTGGATTTTATTCTGCTTCAATAGTTCTTCAATCAAATTCCTTAAATGACGACATTCGTTGGTGTCATGACCAGGTTGATTGTGGAACTGACAGAATCCCCCATTATGCATAGCATTTTTCCTAATCTTCGACTCAGGTGGCTTAGGATAATCAATAGCATCCTTGGTTGCGAGAAAGATGTTCTCAAGAGTATAAGTTAAGGGAGTAAAGTCTGAAGGTTTAAAGCGGCGAGCTTTCTTCAAGTCTCTCTGCTTTTTTCCACCATCATTCTTCCTCTTCTGTCCTTCAGACTCTCTCTTATCAGAAGCACCACTTACATTCTGAATTTTGGCCTTGATTGCTTTTGATGGCGCAGGAAAGCTTTCCAAACGCATAAATTCGTCGGCCTTCTTATAGAATTTCTCAATTGAGTTTGGCTCCTTCATTTTTAGCCATTTGCCTAATTCACTCGATTTATCGATAGCCCGCATCAGATAAGTCAAAATCATCCGTGGCTCCGCGTTCTCGACTTCAGCTAGGGCTATATTGAAACGATTTAAGAATGATTTGATAGATTCCCCGGGGTTTTGTTCTAGACTAGAGAGTGACATTATATCCTTGGCCTTTGTAGCGTACAGCCTAAACTGATCTTTGAACTTTCGTGTTAAGTCAGAAAATTGATCCACGGATCTATCCAGCAGCTTTGTGAACCAAAGTAAGGCCACTCCCTCTAAGTATATCGGAAAGTAACGACACTTGATTTCATCTGTTGCCCTTTCCCCGGTCATATGCCAGTCGTACTTGTATAGGAACTGATTTGGATAACTTGTCCCTCGATAGGCTGGGATAGTAGGAGGTACAAATTTCCTTCGAAACTCTGCCTTTAAGATCTTTTCGGTGAACAGAGTCTTGCTCGGGGCAAACCCCCAATCTTTTTCATCCTCTTGCCTCTGCATGCTTTCTTTCATAATTGAGCGAACCATCCCTGATAGGTACTCCTCATCGTTCAGAGGCCTCGCCGGGCAGACATCAGCTGCTCTTTCGGAAGTTTGCGTCGGCAAATGTTCGCGAAAAGTTGGCTGTGGCCTTGAACCTTCAGCTTGGGAAGGTGCCCCTGCGGCAGTACTAACTGCACTTTGAGGAATACCTTTCTCTTGGGAGTCATGGGCATCTTCGGCAAAGGTTGTTTCATTGTTTTGTGGTTGTCGATTTTCCCCAAGCAAGGTGTTTAACCTGTCCATTATCAAAGTATTCTGAGTTTCCATTTGTTGGTACAATCCAGACACTACCTCATCTAATACAGTCCTTGTGACTCCAATGGTAGGAGTTGTCTGACTTGGTGCTGGGGAAGTGGAGGTTCCCTCATGAGCATTTCCAGAACCAGTAAATCTACTCTTTCTTCCAGGAGCCATGATTTCAGATAAACTTCTAGTCTTTAGAGAGATTCTTTCCACAAACTTTTGTGAAGCAATGGTGAAAGTAGCCTGAGTTGGATTCTCAGTGAAAGCACCAAAAATGTTAACGTAAAAATCTAACGCTAACACCCCGGTGTAAGTTGTGTAAGTATGAAAGCACCACCCATTGGTACGGGAACAAAATATAAGCAGAGAAATCACGGAAAAGTAGTAAAAGACAACAGTTTTATAGTAGTTCAGCTTAAGATCGAGCCTACGTCCACTTTAAATTCCTCTATTGATGATTTGATTACAATTCTTTACAATGCACTTCGATTACAACACACTTTTCACTAGTAGCTCAAACTTTGATGTAGAAGGATCTTTTGAGTTCATGTTGAATGATCCAAATCTTCTCTTCAAGTTTGTTGTAGCATCTTTGCGTTTGGAGGCTTGTAGTGGTGTTTGAGTCGAGAGAATGACAGAGTATCGACGCTTCGAACAATGAGCCAAAAGTTCCCTTATGTTTGGAGCCCAGGTCGTATTTATAGAGAATTCTTCAAAGGCCTTAAGTCGTGTACGACTTAAGGTAAGTCGTAAGTTGTGGGTCACGACTTAGGATAGGTCATACGTCGTCAGCGGGTTAAGGCGTTAGGAGTCACGACCTAGCTGGTTCGCACATGTCCATTTGTACTAACTGATAGGTATTAGCGACTTAAGGAAAGCGGCAAGGTCAAAACCTCTAAGTACAAGGTCGTTACCGACTTAAGCTAGGTTATAGGTCGGCAGCGACTTAGGGATAGGTCATAAGTCGCGTTTCCGAGATAAGGCTTAACTAGGTTGTTGTGTCTACTGAGTACTAGTCCTGAGTCGCAAACGAGTTAACAGGCACTGGTTTAAGTAACACAACATTGGATTTGCCTTTGTGCTTAGGTCGTCGGCCATGGCTTAAGTGAAGTTGCTTTGGGACTTTCGTGTCTTGAGTCGTTAGGTCGACCATCTCTTGAGTTGTTGAGTCGGTAACCCTTCAAGGTAGTTGAGTCGGCAAGCTGTTAGGTCGGCATCCTTTTAAGTCGTCAGGTCGTCCAATCCTTAAGTCGTCAAGCCGCTTCTTCTGCTAACTCGTTAACTCGGTTGAGTCGCTTAACTCGGTCACGTCTTAGGTCTCGAGGTCCTCTAACCTATTAACTTGTTGAAGCTTTAGGTCGCATACCGTTTTGGTCGGGGCGCTGCCCCCTGGACCCCTGCGACCTGACCGAGCAGGTCGATCACCGTAGCGGTGGCGTTGCCCCCGCATCCCCACCTTGGGGGGTTGCCACCCCCCTGGACCCCCCCTCCGTAGGGGATCTTATCTAAAAAACCATTAAATAGAATCGAGACGAATTATCATTGGCTGTTCGGTCGATTTTTGATATCATGGCCTTGCTGAAAAAGTGGAGTTAACAAATTGTAACCTTTTAACCCTTTCAATCAATTAGAATTTTCATTTAAAGCAGTTATCAACTACCTTAACTAATAGTATTACACTTTTATTCTTGTTACGTTCTTATTATTATCACAAATTTTTTTCTTCCCACTTTAAATCACAATATCTTATTGATTTAACAGTTTTTTTATTATAAAAAATTTATGGGTCGTTACACTCTTCCCCACTCAAAACTTTTCGTCCCCAAAAAGGAAAAGTAAAAGGAAGGAAAAAAAGAATTAAGTAATCAATATATCTTATTCAAAATGTTACATTTGTAAACACTTAATTTACATAATTAAATAATTTAAAAAAAAATTCGTTTTATAACAATGAAATCCTTTTATATTCAAGTTAGAAGTTGGAAAATATTTTACAAAATTTTTCTAATTCCAAAATTTACGGAAAATTTTGGCAGAGTCTCCTTTATACGGAGAGGTCTAGGGAAAATGATAATATCAATAATAACAAAATATATCATATTTATTTCAAAATAATATATCCCAACAACGAAAAAATAATATAATATTGCTATAAACCGTAATTTGGAAACGTTTCTATTTGTCGAGCAAACAATGCTTAATTTATGAAACCAAAAGTAGTAACAATTGTTCCATAACCTGTGTTTCACTTATATAATCCAAAGAGGTTAATAATCATATAAAATGAAATATTTAAAGTTGTTTCGACCACTAACAAAGAAATCAATATAATACAACAATAATCACTTGCAACCAAAAACATACAAATCATCACATGAATTCAATGTAATCAACCATCCATCCATAGTAAGGAAAACAAATGGTTGTTTGGGTTTAGGCACCTTTAATCGTATAGAATGACAAATAACTACTAAGTATACCACATACTCAACAGTATTAGATAAACTTATTCGTACATCTAGACAATTGGAAGTATCCTTTCCCAACAACCCATAAACCAAAACAAACATCAAACTCCAAACATTATTTAAGTTTATTCTTATTAATTTCTTTTCACAAGATTTGTTGTTCATTTTTTTCATTCATTCAATGATTACTTTCTTAAATTTTAAATTTTTTTCTTCAAAATTTTATTCCCGGTTATTCATTCAGCACTTGATTCCATTTATTTACATTCACTTATCCACATATGTTATCTACATTTTCTTACATATGTGATTCATATTTAGTTATTTAAATATGTGTAAATCAGTTCTTAAAGTACTATATATGTTTCTTTGTAAATAAATTCACATTCATTCATTCAGTACTTATTTTCTTTTAAATTCCTTTATTACTTACAAAAATTCATTTCAGTTATCCATTTAATGGAAATTTCTTTTCATTACTTTCATTCATTTCTTACATAAGTTATTTCCATTCATTTGTTTATAATAACCAATGAATGCATTATTCAAGTATTACAGATATTTTTATTACAGTTTAGTTAACATCAATTTATATACTTGATTTCAATTAGATATTAATATTCATTTTTTCATAAGTTCATACTTAAGATTCTTACTTTGAATATAGGTTCATTTTCTTTTTTAATGTCATTGAATATTAAATCCGTTTCCTAAATCATTTTAACTTTTCTGAAGTTATATCCATTTAATTTAATATAGTATTCACTTTATTATTTACTTTAATAATCAATAGCTTCAAGCATTAACTTAAATTTAAAATCATTTACTTATAGCACTCATCCCTTTTTATTAAATAAAATAATAAATAGCCCTAAAAAAATTTACCTAACCACCAACTAAGTTAACTATAATCATTTTCCTTACATTATTCACACTTATTACGTTTATTAGTAGCATTTCAATTATTTACTTTAGTTTATTACTATTTGCACAAAAAATGGGCAAACGCCTCCTAGTCGTATGATTTAGTTGATTATATGTTGATCTGGACGGTTTGGGTGATTTACACAAATATATGAAATAGATGGACTAAACTGTAAAAGACAAACAGATTTATAGTGGTTCGGCCTGAACGTGCCTACGTCCACTTTATATGTTATTCTCCTTTTTCTTTCAGATTACAAGTACAAAGCTTTGTATACAAGTATATGAAAGTTGTTTGAAAGTTCCTTCCGTGCTTGAGCTCTCAAACTTGTCTGCCATTGTTGTACCCCTGCCCCTCTATTTATAGAGCGAGGCTGGGGGTAGGGGTCCTGGATGAATATAGCTGCTGGTGGGCCTGGGCTGATGCTATCTGGCCTGACTAGGTTGATCCGGAACGTCTTGGTTCGGTGGAGAGTGGTATGTTGTCCGGTGGTGCCTTGGATCGGTGGTGTGGAGTTGGAGAGGCTTTTGGTTCGGTCTAGGGTGTAGCTTGGTCCGGTAGTGGTCCTTCTCCATCTGGTTTGGTGGTCTGGTGGCACGTTGGTCCGGTGATGCTTGGGAGGTAGGTTGGTTCGGCATTGGTGTGGGGTGGCTCTGGTTCGGTGAGATCCTGGTTCGGCGAGGCTTTGGATCGGTGGCAGGTGGTCCGGTGGTGAAGTGGTTCGGCAGGCATGGGAGAGGTGGTTGGGTCGGTAGTGCGTAGGAACGAGGTTGGAGTCTTTGGTCCGGTAGTGCTTGTGGTTCGGTAAGGAGTGGACTGGTTCGGCAAGGTGTGGAAACGCACCCAACATTTGCCCCCCAAAGTAGGGCATATGTTTAACATATGTCGTGCTTTGTTTTCCCCGCAGTTGAGGTAGCTCCGTTCGGTCCTGGGTGCGCCGAACCAGTTGGTCCGGTCGATATGTTTCGCCTATAAATAGGGGCTTCAGGTTACTGTTATCCCTTATCGTTTTGAAATAGCCGAATCAACCTGAGTACCGAATCAATCTGAGTACCGAATCAATCGAGTACCGAACCAAGTATGTTTTCTTTCGCCGAATGAGCTTATGCTAGCAGTACCGAATGAACTTGAGAACCTTCAACACCAAATGAACTCAAAGACCATCAATACCGAATGAACTCAAAGATCATCGATACCGAATGAACTTGAAAACTTTCAACACCGAATGAATTCGGTAGTGTTTAAATGCCGAATGGTCCCTATGTTCGGCCTACGAACGATACTCTAGATTGTTCATACTTTCTTTTTTATATTTTCATACTCCTTGCTCTAACAACATACTTTTGCTTTTGTGATTGCAGATAAATGTCTCACAAAGTGGAAACCCGATCAGAAAGGAAAAGCTCTACGGGCAGAAGTGAGTCTTCCGTCGCGCCCCCAGTCCTGACGGGACCAGCGCGTCATGGACCTGCCCCGAGGTCATTAGTGGACGGATATGGCCCTCAGGAGCTTCTGAACTCTCCGCCCGACTGTTTTCCTAGCTCCCTCAAAGAGGAGCAGCTTGATGTTATATCCCATTCCTTTGGGATCGATAGAGCGCGCATGCTATTGCCGGGGGAAGGAGTGATGCCGTATGACCCCCTTGAAGGCTATTTTACTTACAGCAGATATCATTGCATGTGTGGTGCTATCCCGCCTCTCAACGCCTGGATAGTTAGCTTCATCACATATCTGAAGGTGGCTCCATTCCAGCTTCAGCCTAACTCCTAGGCCATTCTGTTAGTCTTTTCGTCATCTTTTAGAGGAGATACGGGCGTCCTCCTTCCAACCGGGAGATCCGGTATCTGTATAATCTGAGGGGCTATAACAAGGGGTCTCCATATATCAGCTTGGAATCGGCCATATCCTTCAAGCCCGTCCTGGACTTGTATTCGAAGTACATCATGTTTAAGAAGGAATGGTTTTTCGTCAGGGACGACTCCGTTTTTATCCGTCGCTTCACCTCCGGATGTAAGTCAAGGCTTTATTTATAATTTCCGTTTTGGTTGCAATGCTTCTATTTATGCGTTTTTATTTCTTGCTAGCGACAGTTGGTTTTGCGGTCGTGGAGAATGATCGACTGGTTCAGACAGCAGCAATAGAAGCTATTTCGGGAAGAGATAGGTCGGCTGCTTACTTAATCAGGAACGCTACACTTTTGGGGCTCAACCTGATCCTGCCACATCAGTCCGTGGTTAAGCAGAGGGATACGGCGGAAGAGAGGGCTGCTCAAGCTAAAGGAGGAGCCACGGCGAAGATTGGTAAGCGGAAACCTTTCACAAAACCTCCAGTTGTCGGAGGTAAGAAGCTCAAGAAGTCCGACGGCCCTTCCCCTAGCACGTGCCCAATTACTCCGAGGGAGGAAGACGTGGAGGAGGATAGAGGTGAGGGTGAAGGAGGCGATGTAGGTGGAGAGGCAGAGAGTGGAGACGACAGAGAAGGTGATGGTGGTGGTGATGGCGCCGGGGCTTTGCCTCCTGGGCAAGTAGGCGAGATTCAAGAGTGGACGGATGATGCCTTCCGCCAGGCTTTTGAGGGGTTGGATGAAGGATCGGCCTTGGTGGAGAAGTCGAAGAAGTCTGATAAGGCTGGGACTGGTGCCAGTCTATCTTCTGAGAGTATTTCAGCTAAGGAAACTCCGGCGGTTTAAGGTGAATTCTTAACTCCTTCTTTTAACTTCATATGTTTCTTGAATCATAGTTTCATGCATGCTTGTAACACTTAGTTTTCATTCCAGGAATGGGTAAGGTGGCCAGGACATCAGATATTCGGCACCGCCTTGAACAGTATAAGTTACTCAAAGCTTCCGCCAAACCAAAGCCGTCTACTAGCCATCCCGGAGATGTGTTTGGTTATCGCCCTCTTCTCGGAGTTATTGAAGAAGGTACGCAAAAGAGGAAGAGGGGCTGATCCTTGTTTGAACCCTCACTCGGCCCTCAAGCTCCAGTCCAGTCTATCTATGATATTACTGAGGAAGATACTGAGTTTATCCCTTCCCCACATCCGTTCGAAAATCCAACCGTTACCCCGATAGACCATCCTGGTTTGGTTCGCAACCCATTTGTCGGTCACCCGGATCTGGACCGAAGTTTTCAGGACATCTCTTTTGACGAGGCCACGGGTGAGCATCTTCTTCCCCGCAATCCCATGGTACGGGTGCTTGATGAGGCTAAGTCCTTAGACCTCGATTTGCTTACTACTCGGATTGTGACCATGGGGAATGAGGCCAAGGCAAGCATCGATCGGGTGGCTGAAGAGACCAAAAGGCTAATGGAGCATCACGCTCGACTAGCCAAGGCTGGGGAGGAAATCGGAAGTGCTAACATTCGGTTGCGGCTAAAGGTTTCTGATCAGGCCAAATAGCTTGCCGATCAGGCTATCCAGATATCCCAGCATGAGGCGGCCTCCAGACGACTAAAGAAAACCATGGAAGAGGCTAGCAAGGCTGAGTTGCAAAAAATGGAGGCTGCATGCAAAGAACGGATTGATATGGCCATCGCAACGGTGGATGAGATCCGGAGCGCGGATCTTGAGCAGGTAGAGGAGTTATCTGGGAGGCTTGAGGCCGCAGAGCTTGCTCAGGCCGAGCTGAAGGAGGAGATGGAAGTGATACGAAAGCCCCTTCAGGCTGACTGCTCGAGATAACTATTAAAAAGAGATGCTGCTGTCGCACGGCTGTCGGCTTCTAAGGCCTGGATAAAAGAGTTTGAGGAGAACGAGGGGATGATGGACGAGATGCTCCAGGACATGTATTTCCGTACTTGGAGGCAGGGCAACTTGTTCTGGATGGACGATTATCCCCGGGTTATGGCTAGGATATATCATCGGGCTTTGGAGGAGGCTAAGGCAGATGCGGATAAGGAAGGTGGTGCGGCTTTCAGGATGGATGTGGTTATGGCCCAATTCACGAAGGAAGAGAAGGTGGCAGTCAAGGAGGGCATGCGGCTGCTTGCTGCGGATGAGGTAGGCGTGCAGCTAGACGATGATGGTCAGGGAGCAGGTGCTGGTAAGTCTTCCCTCTCGACCTTTTCTTAACTTGACTGCGTATAATTTATCTGATGTATTCTTTTCCCGAATCGGACAGGTGGGACCCCTGGCCAGCATGCTGGGAGTTCTGACGCTGCGGTCAAGTAGATCCCGGAGGGCGAGCAGGATAGAGGCGGAGCCCTGCTGCAGCTGATTATTTTTTGGTCTTCTTGGCATTCCTGTATATACTAGTTCCAAAACATTAATGCACTTTTGGGTTGTAATTATATCATTCGTATGAACAGCTTTATTTTTTGACATGTAATCTCATAACACAGACTGATTCTGCTATATTTGAATGCTTTTGTTACTTTGATGTGTTGCATAAGAAATATAGTTGTGCATGTGCTAGTGATTTAATCGTATTTGATGCAAAGTTTCTGCTCAAAATATTGTTTCATGTTTTGCAATGCCAATATGATATGTGAATAAATTAAAGCTACAAGAGAAGATAGTACCGCCCTTCGTCTTTTAGTTGTAGAGGGTTGCTTTGAATGTCTTGCGTGACTGAGTATGGAATGTAGCTGAGTGTTCCGTCATCCGGATGTGAGTTCATATTTCCACAAGCGAGAGTTCCCCTATTTTGTGACCTGTACTTTAGGGATTGTTATATAGGATAGAAGAAAAGTTTTTGAATGAAATGGAAATATGAGAAACAGTAAAACTTCCAATCACGGAATGCCGTCGATATGCTTAAGTTCGTGGAAAACGGGTTTTGTAGTCACTTTCCCTAGTTGTGGGTCTTGGAGACATTTGTCACCCATCTTACGCCTTTGCGGGGAGTTTATCTTTTTTACCACAGCCGCACTTAAGACATATCGGAGCCGAGATCGTTCACAGTAAGTACCCGAGCCATTATGGCCCGTAATCGTAGGTATTATTTGATTTACTCTGGCCAGCTAGCGTGGGAGCCGATCGTCAACCGTGAACTACCCCTGGCTGGCCACACCTTATGTTGGGGCTTAAAGTAGGTTCACAGTTGCCGACGGGCCAAACGCCGTAATGAGCTGCCATCGGCTATAGTCGGCCTTCTTGATGGCTTATAATCGGCCCATTACAGTTGGCTTTGAGGGCAGTCGTGAGCAATGAGTTAACCCGCAGCAGAGGGATGCTGGAGAAAAAGTGTCTCATTGGCGAGTGCATAGATTCGCATAGTACCTGTTGGGTCTTGTCCAGGTGAGGTTGCCCCGTAAAGTGTCCAGAATGGAAATGTCGTCATATATGATTTTGTTCAACAGAAGAGGATAAAGCTTAACAAGCAGCCAAGATATAAAGGAACAAGTTAAAAAGAGACAAGATTTTTAAAGTGGTTCGGCACGAAAATGCCTACGTCCACTGATTCTCTTTGTTAATTCACTTCATATGGGCAGTACAAGTTAAGAAAAGTATCGACGGAGGTGTTGGATGTTCCATGCCCTCTGGAACACCTCTCCGTCCACTGTTGACAAAATATAGGCTCCGTTGCGGAGATCTTTATGAATTACATAGGGTCCGTCCCAGATTGGATCTAGCGCTCCGGGGCGAGGGAAGATCCGCTTAAGGACAAGATCTCGTTCTTGTAAGCTGCGGTGCTTGACTTTAGAGTTGTATTGTGCTGCAACTTTTTGCTTATGGGCTGCTACTTTGAGTGCTGCATCGTTTCTTCTCTCTTCAATTAGATCCAAAGACATGTGGAGGAGTTCTTCGTTCTCTTCTGGGTTGTAGTGGATCCTGCGGTGGGAAGGCACTACAGTTTCAACTGGGAGCATGGCCTCCGATCCATATGCGAAAGAGAAAGGAGTGTGCCCTGTTGATGTTCTATAAGATGTGCGGTAGGCCCAAAGTGCCGTAGGAAGTTCATCCACCCAAGCGCCTTTTGACTTTTCGAGTTTCTTCTTGATTAGGGTTTTGAGGATTTTGTTGACAGCTTTGACTTATCCGTTTGCCTGGGGGTAAGCCACAGATCAGAAGCTTTTGTGAATTCCGTGCTCTTGGCACCAATCGACGAATTCCTCGCTGTCAAATTGAATTCCATTGCCCGATATGATTTTTAGTGGAACCCTGTACCTGCATAAAACATTTTTGATCAAGAAGTTAATAACCTTTGCCGAAGATATTTTATTTAGAGGCTCCGCTTCCACCCATTTGGTGAAATAGTCAACTGCTACTATGACATATTTGGCTCCGCCCTGGCCCACTGGCAGTTCGCCAATCAAGTCAATTCCCCATATTGCGAAGGGTTGGTCATCTGAGTAATCTCATTTGTGGGTAGTCGAGCTCGCTGTCAAATTGAATTCCATTGCCCGATATGATTTTTAGTGGAACCCTGTACCTGCATAAAACATTTTTGATCAAGAAGTTAATAACCTTTGCCGAAGATATTTTATTTAGAGGCTCCGCTTCCACCCATTTGGTGAAATAGTCAACTGCTACTATGACATATTTGGCTCCGCCCTGGCCCACTGGCAGTTCGCCAATCAAGTCAATTCCCCATATTGCGAAGGGTTGGTCATCTGAGTAATCTCATTTGTGGGTAGTCGAGGAATCTTAGCAAATTTCTGACATCTATCGCATTTTTTGACGAAGTCTAAGGCATCTTTGTTTAAGGTGGGCCAGTAATACCCGTATCGGAGTGTCTTCTTGGCTAGAGTCTGCCCACCAGTGTTATCTCTGCAACTTCCTCGATGTATGTTGGATAAGATCTCCTTGGCTTCCCTTCCAGCGACACACCTTAATAAGGGATTAGAGAAGCCGCTTCGATAAAGGATGCCTTCTTGTATCGTGTAGCGGGAAGCTTTCCTCAAGATTTTCTTGACTTCGTTACGCCCGTCGGGCAGTGTGCCATCTTGTAAATACTTCCAGATAGGAGTCATCCAAGTTTCCTCTTCGATTGCAGCTATCATGTTCATTGTCTCGTAACTCGGGGCTAGTTGCTGTGAGATGGTTATTGTTCGGGAAGCGGCGCCGTCCTTCATGCTAGCTTGCTTTGCCAGTTCGTCGGCCTCCTGATTCTCTTCTCGAGGAATGTGTTTGATTAAATAGTGACCCAACTGATTGAGCAGCAGCTTGGTCTTCTTTAGATATGCTGTGAGTCATTCTCCTCGAGTCTGGAATTCTCCCAGTATTTTATTTACAATAAGTTGAGAATCACTATGGAGACATAAAGAACCGACTCCAACCTCCAGGACAAGTTCTAATCCGGCTATCACTGCTTCGTATTATGCGTCATTGTTAGCGGCAGCGAACTCCAACCTTAGGGTGTAGTGCAGCTTCCTTCCCCTGGGGGTGATTATCACAACACCTGCCCCCGAGCCTTGTTCATTTGATGCTCCATCAACGAAGAGGTTCCTCTTGATATTTTCTGCTACTTCAGATTGCTCCTTACCTTCGTTAGTAGTGAATTCGGCAATGAAATCAGCTATGGCTTATCCCTTGATAGCGGTGCGAGGATGGTAGGTAATATCATATTGACTCAGTTCAATGCACCACTTAAGTAGTCGCCTGGAAGTGTCAGGGCGATGGAGTACTTTCCTTAGCGGTTGATCGGTTAAAACTCTGATGGAATGAGATTGGAAGTAGTGTCGCAGTTTCCGTGACATGATTAGCAAACAGTATGCTAGGTTTTCAAGTTTAGGGTATCTGGCTTCTGCCCCTGTGAATCTCTTGCGTACAATGTATACGGGTCGCTGTGCGTGGTTGTCCTCCCTCACCAAAGCGACGCTTAAAGCATGGGACGATACAACAAGGTATATGTATAGTTCCTCGCCTTCATTTAGAGTTGAGAGTACTGGTGGTCTTTGGAGGTATTCGATTAAGTTAAGGAAGGCTGTCGAGCATTCGTCAGTCCATTCGAACTTTCCTTTGTCTTTCTTAAGAGCTTCAAAGAAAGGGATGCATTTGTCGGTTGCTTTAGAGATGAACCTGCTTAGGGCAGCCACCTTCCCATTTAGGCTTTGCATCTCTCTTCGAGTGGATGGTATCTTGATATCTTGCATGGCCCGGACTTGTTTGGGGTTCGCTTCAATCCCCCTGGCATGGACGATGAATCCCAAAAACTTTCCCGACGATACTCCGAAGGAGCACTTTAGAGAATTCAGTTTCATTACATATTGGCGAAGTACTTGAAACATCTCGTTCAGGTGGTTTATATGATCGTTGGCTTTCCTTGATTTTACCAGCATGTCATCCACATAAACTTCCATAGTTCGCCCTATTAATTTCGCAAACATCTTGTTGACGAGGCGCTGATAAGTAGCTCCGGCGTTTTTAAGTCCAAAAGGCATTACTTTGTAGCAGTACAATCCCCGGTCAGTGATGAAACTAGTGTGGTCTTGATCGGGGGCGTGCATAGGGATCTGGTTATATCCTGAGTATGCGCCCATAAAGGATAAGAGTTCGTGTCCGGCTGTGCTGTCCACGAGTTGATCGATTCGGGGGAGTGGGAAGCAGTCTTTCGGGCAAGCGTCATTTATGTTGGAGAAATCGATGCATGTTCGCCACTTCCCATTAGCTTTCTTTACCAGTACCGGGTTGGCGATCCATTCTGGGTAGATGGCTTCTCGTATAAAGTCATTGGCAAGTAAGTTCTTTACTTCTTCCTCGAGGGTTGCTGATCGTTCTGCCCCCATGCTCCTCTTTTTCTGCTTCACTGGCACCTTGGTGGGATCGATGTTCAGTATGTGGCATGCTATGTCTGGAGAGATTCCTATCATGTCGGCGTGCGTCCACGCAAATACATCCATGTTGTGGCGAAGAAAATCGACGAGTTGATCTTTCAACTCCGCTCTTAATTGAGACCCGACTCTCAGCAGTCTACTTGGGTCGTGTTTGTCTACAGATACAAATTCCATAGCCTCTGCAGTCTCGGTGGTGGCCTCCACCTCTTTGTCCCTGGGGTCCAATTCGTTGAAAGGATCGCTTGTATATCGAAGAGGAGGGGCTTTCTTTAATTGCTATGCTTCTAAGCTTTTCTTGCAGAGAGAAGTCTCTGCATCCTTTCCTTTATCCTTCCTGTGGTTATTGTGAAGCTCGGTTACATAGCAATCTCGAGCGGCGTCTTGATCTCCCTCTATTTCTCCTACTCCGTTATCTGTTGGGAATTTCATTTTCAGGCACCATGGGGCTAGGACAATTTGGAAGTCAGACAAGACTGGTCTTCCTAAAAAGGCGTTGTAGGCCGAGTGGCTTTCTATTAGCACAAATGTTTGTTTTCGCACAACGGAGCGGGGATGATTTCCTATTTCAACAAAAAGGTCCAGTTGCCCGAGGGGCATCTTCGCATCTCCAGTGAAACCATGTAGTGGTTTGTTGCAGGGAGACACATCCTTCATTGACAGCTTCATTTTGTCGAAAGCATGCTTGAATAGGATATTTACCGAGCTTCCAGTGTCTACTAAAATTCGAAAAACTTTGGCCGGACCGAACCAGGCAGAGATGACCATAGGATCCATGTGTGGGTACTGCCTTCCCTCTAGATCACGCCTACTGAATGTGATGTCGTCATTCTCTTTCCGTTTCGGGTGGCGTTCTTCCATAACAGAGTTAACGTAGCCTTCATCGTTTCTAAGTGACTTACCATATCTTTCCATCTCCGCCCAGCTTCTGTCGGCGATGTGTGGTCCTCCTGATACGGTATGGACCACTATCTTCTCTTGACTAGAGCCGCTGGTGTTGCGATTTCCTCCGCTTACTTCTGGGAGAGGTAGCCCAGGATTCTCATTGGCAGGAGTCGAAGTCTTGTTCTGGCTTTTTACATAGCATTCCAGACTCTTCCTTCTGATGTGTTCTTCAATCAAGTCCCGGAGATGGTGGCATTCATTGGTGTCATGTCCATGGGATTCGTGGAAGCGGCAGAACTTTCCAGACTTGAGCGCGTTATCTGATTCCTTCTTGTCGGGGGCCGTTTGTATCTAACTTTGTCTTGAGTGGCTAGGAAGATGTTTTCGATTGTTTCATTCAAAGGAGTGTAGGAGTCAAATCTTGGCCCTGGTCGATATAAGCGCTTTTCTCCCTTCTTGCCCCCAGTATTGTCCTTGGAGTCACTTCTCCGAACATCCTTTGTTGCAACGGGAACCCTGTCTGTAGCTGTCTTAGCCTGTTGCCCCGCCTGCCTCTCAGTGGCAGCGTATTCTAGTCTCATATACTTTCCAGCTTCATGGAAGAAATCAGGTAAAGTAGCTGGCTTTTCCTTGGTTAGTCTTCTAGCAAATTTAGTATCCGGATGTACACCACTGCAGAGAGCCATTAGGATAAGTTTCTCGTCGGCATCTTGGACTGTGGCCGCCGCAACGTTGAATCGGGTGAGATATTATTGCACTATCTCTCCGGGTTTCTGCTTGATATTAGATAAGGAATAAGCGTCCTTGGGTTGTTCCACATGAATGCGGAACTGACTGATGAACTTTTCTTTCAACATTTACCATGAGTTGATGGACCCTTGGGGTAGGTGGAAGAACCAGGAGGTAGCTAGATCTGTCAAGAATTTTGGGAAGCATTTACACAACACTCCCTCTGTTGCTCCGCTCATGAGCATATGCTGGGTGTATCTTTGTAAGTGTACGATGGGGTCAGAGGTTCCCTTGTAAGGTTCCATTGTTGGCATTTTCCATTCCCGGGGGGTGATGGCAGTTTCGATATTGCGGGTGAAGGGCTGGTTACCCCAGCACCTATCCCCCGATCCCTTTGCTCCCGTTGGGTACACTCTCTGAACAATCGTGCCATCCTCTCATCAAAACTTGGAGCGGATAGAAATGAGTTTGGTTCCTCCCTGCGGGATTGATTCCGCCCAGATGACTTGTAGGGATGGTATCGTCTGTCACTCCTACCATTCTCCAGTGGCTGCCTCTGGTCTTCTGGGGGCATGCTGGGGTCAGCCACAGTTGGCCCTTGCCTTGGTCTTCCCCTACTGGGTTCTGTTCTCAGCACTTCCTCGGGTCCAACTTCGGGCCGGACTCCAGCTTGGCCCCATCTACTGGTGTTTCCATGGTTAGGTAGCATGACAGGCTCAGCTACATCCGACCCCTGCCTGGTGCCTCCCCTGTTGGGTTCGGTTCCAAGTGTCTCCTCGGGTCGAAATTCGGGCTGAATCCGGGCTCAGCTCCTACCATTGTTGTTTTTGTTGTTAACTTCTTCGAAGAAGAAAGACCTTTGTCATCTCCCAGATCCTCCAGATCAGGACTCGCCCCATGATTCAGTGTTGCGGTTGGATTCTTCAATATCCCTTAAGCGTGACATGAGTTGGTCCACCAAGGCTTCTTGTTGAGATGCGAAGCGGTTAATTACTTCAGCCACAATCCTGTTTAGATCCGTCCTTGTAATTGGTTGTTCCGTAGCAGGGGCTGTCGGATTTGCCTGATTTAAATTTGCTGTTTGAACTGGACGATTGTCTTGGTCTCTGATCACTGGATCTAGGATACTGCCAGTTGCGATGTTTTTTCCTTTGTTAGCATCTTTCTTCCGTCCGGGAGGCATGTTTTCCAAGAAATGAACAAAGCTGATAGAAAAAGGGTTAAGTGGGAGAAGCTGAAGCTTCGAGCTCCTGTTCTCAGTGAAAGCACCAAAAATGTTTGCACAAAAAATGGGCAAACACCTCCTAGTCGTATGATTTAGTTGATTATATGTTGATCTGGATGGTTTGGGTGATTTATGCAAATATATGAAATAGATGGACTAAACTGTAAAAGACACACAGATTTATAGTGGTTCGGCCTGAACGTGCCTACGTCCACTTTATATGTTATTCTCCTTTTTCTTTCAGATTACAAGTACAAAGCTTTGTATACAAGTATATGAAAGTTGTTTGAAAGTTCCTTCCGTGCTTGAGCTCTCAAACTTGTCTGCCATTGTTGTACCCCTGCCCCTCTATTTATAGAGTGAGGCTAGGGGCAAGGGTCCTGGATGTATATAGCTGCTGGTGGGCCTGGGCTGATGCTATCTGGCCTGACTAGGTTGATCCGGAACATCTTGGTTCGGTGGAGAGTGGTATGTTGTCCGGTGGTGCCTTGGATCGGTGGTGTGGAGTTGGAGAGGCTTTTGGTTCGGTCGAGGGTGTAGCTTGGTCCGGTAGTGGACCTTCTCCATCTGGCACGTTGGTCCGGTGATGCTTGGGAGGTAGGTTGGTTCGGCATTGGTGTGGGGTGGCTCTGGTTCGGTGAGATCCTGGTTCGGCGAGGCTTTGGACCGGTGGCAGGTGGTCCGGTGGTGAAGTGGTTCGGCAGGCATGGGAGAGGTGGTTGGGACGGTAGTGCGTAGGAACGAGGTTGGAGTCTTTGGACCGGTAGTGCTTGTGGTTCGGCAAGGAGTGGACTGGTTCGGCAAGGTGTGGAAACGCACCCAACAATTACCACTTTTAACATTAGAATTCTCATTTATAGATGTAATTCCATTGAACACTTTCATTTTTCTCTCAATTTTTTACTTGCATGACATTCTATTACGTATTCTTATTAAATTTCAACTTTTTAATACATTGGTAATCTATACATAAGTTTTTAAGAACGCAATTGAATATCACCCAAATTTCTCTTATTTATTTAGTTAACAAAATGTTCAAGGGTTACCATTTCTTATTTTCATTTCCTTTTTATTTACGGTTTTCAAAATTTCAGTTTCTAGTCTATCTCATTAATAATTTTAGCATCAAATTATTATTTTCATTTTCGATGTTTTCAATTATTAAAATTTAAATTATCATTTCATTACAATAATTGAAATCTCTAATTTGTAGAAATTTAAGAACTAAATGTCGGGTTCTATTTTAATTATTTCAATATATATATATATGTGATGTATGTATGTACGTGTATGTATGTATGTATGTATGTATATGTATAGATGTATATATTCATGTCTTTTATATCCAATTATATTTAAAATTTGAAATTAATATTTGTTCCTTAAAATAAACGTGCAGTAAAACTACTATAAAAGTCTTCTAACTTTGAAACTCGAAAATAAACGTCAAAGATGCGTGCACTCATCACCAAATTTTTTTTCTAGTGACAGAGAGGGGAGTATAGAACTTATTTCCTTTAAAAAAATTCTTTCAAAACATTTCTTTTAAATCATATTGAAATATTCATATCAAAAATACTTCTAAACACTACTAATATTTTATTCCAAATCCTTTTTGGAAGAAATTTCAAAATCCCAGAACTTAAGTTCGAAAATTTCTAATTCATATTACTTTATTTGTATATCCTATTTCAATCAATACCTATAAAATTTTACTACTTAACCACAAACATATTATCCAACTATATCCATTGTAAATCTATTATTTTATATATAAAATATATAATAGGCAAAATTATTTCATTTACCTATATTTCAAAACAAATATTGTGTCGATCTAACCTATTTAGTGTTTACAAATCCCTATCGATGTCATAGCTTCCTATGCACCGACCAAAGTTTATAAATACAAAATAGGACAAATTAACATAATACAAAAACCTTTTATAACACTAACAAATATGCTCTCTCATATATATACTCTGAACTACTCATTCTATGGTATTACTACCCTATTTAATATGAGTCGGACACCACAAAGCTAAGGTTATCGCGAAACCTCGCTTTGATATCAACTGTAACGACATGCCTTTTTGGACTTTTTAAGCAGACACACTCGTCAACTCAAACCATACAAAGGGGTATATTTTTATTGGGGTAAATAAGAAAAAGCAGAGAAAGAAAGAAAAAAACAAAACAGAATCTCGTAGTGGAATGACAAAATATAATAATCAAATAACAGTTCATGAAGTTGTTTACAAAAAATTTGATTATACTTATACAACATAGAATTAGAGTTACACGTATCAGAGATAAATAAACAATGCAGCGGAACAGTATGAATGCAGTGGAATAAATATAGTAAATAATACTAATACATATCTTCGTCTTCGTCCTCCAAAGATAAGGTCTTCAAATCCTGAAATGCTCAGGCCGACCCGAACGAATTGAAAAGACAAAACACTCGAATCAGAAATAAAATATTTTATGTAAGTTAAATCAACGGTAAATATACGTGTGACAACATCAAAGATGTTTACAGGGTTTGACATCTCTTATTCAGTGTGTAACATGAGTGCAATAATTTAAGAGATGCTCGGGATTCCCATCTCCTAAGGATCTGTTAGACTATCTACTATGTAGTATAATACGCTATTATATTACGTCTACAGTACGTAAAAGTATTAAAACAGCATTAAGGAATTACACATATCCCCCCTTAACACATTTTTATATATTCCCATAGTCTATACACTACCGTAATTCGTCCATAAACAGAAGGGCTATCATAGGGCACTCCATAGGTATGGTATAAAACAAACTCGTAGAAGGCGCGCTAGGGCATGTGAACACGTCATTCAAGGCAACGCTAGGGTAGATATACCAATTGCACTCCCGGACTGGCGGTAACACATAGGAGCTACTACTGCCTACCTCGAACACACTTCCAAATCAAAAATCAAGGGTGGCCTCCAAATCAATCACAAAGTCAAAGTATAGTATCGAAGAAATATGCCCGATAGAGGGAATGACCCAACTTGGCCCGGTATAGCTCCTGCTTTAGCCACATCAAGATGACTCACGGGAGTCAAGGTCACATAAATACCTCATACAGAATCGTTCGCCAAACCATCCTACTTTATTTCTAGAATCTCCACCACGTACATAGGTGTTAAAGTGGCTTTCGGTATTGGAAGATAGTATGACAATATTCGATCCTGATCTCTTTAACAACCAAACGCTTATCTCACACCGGATGGTTCTTTTACGTTTAAAAAGTCAATTCACCATTTATATCAAAGTATCATATTCAATTTCAAATCATATCACCTTCGAAACTATACTCACTTTCAAAAATCATATCTTCAAAATAGTTTAAATCCCTCATTTTAAAACTTAATATTCAAATCAAATATGCAATTTAAATCCTATTTTAGGTGATAATATCATTTAAATGTATTCACATTAAAATCGAGGATTTTGAAATATAAACATATCTGCTTTATTCGGTATGAAATTTAGAAAGATAGATTAGATAGTTATAAATAGTTTAAATAGTAATAAATATTTAAAATACTCTAAATAATTTAATTGGAGATTAAAGATACTATCGAATTGATTTAATGTAGTTAAATAGATTTAAAATAGGTTAAATATAATTAAAGTAGATTAAATAGCTTAAAAATAGATTGATTAGATTTAAAATAAGTTAAAATGGTTTAATTTGTTTTAAAATAAATTAAATGGTTTAAAATAGGTTAAAATGATTAAATATAGTTAATATAGGTTAAAATAGTTTAATAATTTGAAAATCTTAATAATTAGAAATCTTAAAGTAATATATTTTTAAAAGTTTGTACTAAAATATGAATTTGGGATTAATATCAGTTTAAACAATTTATTTTGTTTCAATATATCTGAACCATTTCAATTTCTCAAATCAACAAAACCCAATTTCGAATTTTTCAATTCATATTTTAAATAAAATATTAAATTCTATATCGATTTTAATCCATGGTTGAAATATTAAATTTAAAATTTTTCCATTTCAATACATTTCAAAGTTATATTTCAAAGGATTCAAATAACCCAATTTCGATAAATTTCACTTACATTTGAAATTCAACTTTGAAATTTCAATTTCAACTCATTTAATAACTCCTTTAAAACAATTCCAAATTTAGCATAACACTTGAATTTCGATAATTTTTTAGCACCAAAATTGGTCGCAACACCCTTTAGTAGAGTTATGTGGAGATATTAATGAAGAGAGTAAATTAAAACTGAAGATTTACACGGTAGAATGCAATAATAGCTGTAAGAAACGAGAACACTCGATTTATAGTGGTTCGGCGTAACTGCCTACGTCCACTTTGAGTTTAGTCTTTATTTCTTTTTCAATCTATTGAATACGGATACAATCCGTTCACCAAGGACCTGATTACAAGTTTGAATAAAAAATAGATGAGTCTTGAAAATGGCATAGTTTCCCTAGTGTTCTAGGAAAAAGGTCCCTTTACCCTGTGCCCATGCCCCTGCCCCTCTATTTATAGAGGAAGAAAGGCTGGACTCCCTGCGCAGGCCTAAGGATAAGGTACCTTTGGCCCACAATAGACAACTCCTGTATATCGAACCAGGTATACCGAATGGTAGTTGCCGAGCAAAGTCGGTCGAACGATGGTAGCTAGCGGTGCATTACTGAGTAGTGCTTGCCAAACAATCCCTCCTAGGACATCTCGATTGGACCGCATCTTGACCAAATACAGTGAGCCCGCTCTAGCCGAACGATACCTCCTTGGACATTTTGACGGAACGATGCTTGCTGGACCATCATGGCCGAACGACCTATTCTCTGACCAAACGATATTTGAACAGAACTTCTCGAGACCAAGCGAGATAATATCTCCCGCGGCCGAGCGAAGAATGTTCTCTTCTAAGCCGAATGATGAGTGTGCCTTCCAGGCCAAATGACGAGTCTGCCTTCCATGCCGAACGAGGAGTCTTCCTTCCAGGCCGAACGACATTTTAACAGAGCCGAACGAGGATATGCCAAACCATAATGGCCGAACGAGGCGTTACGACCAACTCAGACCGAACGAGGCATCCCGTCCTTTTGACTGAGCCATACAAAAACGCCGCCATACAACGAATGCACTCAATCCTTTCCACCTCTAGCCTTTCCTTAATCAGAATCTTATATTGTGCCAGCTATCACATCTGCAACTATCATCTTATAGGTAGGCCAAGGTGTCGGGTAACAATAATAATTCCATTTATATTAATCAAAATTTATTTAAAAATATCATTCACTTAAATTCAAAAATTAAGGATTCAAAATCATTTAATTTAACAAATCCAGCTTCCATTTATAATTCTCTACCATAGGGTCAAGTGATAAAGATATTTGTCATTTCAATCCGCAATTTAAAATTTTACGGTTATATGTTATTTCAAACCGCAATCCCAAATTTAATAAAATCCATAAGATCGCTTGAGTTTATTATTTAAACCCATAACGATTTTTCCATAATCTATAGATCGTTTGGGTATTATCATTTCAACCCATGGTGATTTCCCTAATAATAACTAGGGGAACTTGCAGAGTGATAACATTTCATAAATCAAATATAGCATCAAATCATCCAATCATAAATTCAAACATCCATCACAATCATCATCAAATTCAATCAATAAATATCAACCACTAACAGATTATTATGTACAGGTAATTAACTGGCAAATTAAAATTCAATAATAAAGTAAATGTCAATTTAATCCAAATAAATCCAAATTAACAGGAATAACAATATAAGTATACAAAACAGCTATAAATAAATTTCTAATCACATCATAAATTTAATTTAACTAACATAAGAAATTTTAGAACTTGTTAGTGGGTCAAAACTCTCACCTTTAAATTTCAATTGATTTTAAATTGAAAATAAAGGACCAAATTTGAACAATCTCGGAATTCGACCAAACCAGTGCCAAAATTTCGGAAATTCCAATACGATCCTAATGGAACAAATCATACGTAAAATCGACCTTGTATGTAAAATTTATTGCAATTAGAACATTTGAATTTCAAAATAAAATAAATGAAATAAAATAATAAAATCAGCCATGTAAAATACCGAAACCCTCGTCTCCCATCACGATCGAGAAACCCATTAGAGACCACTCTGAAAGCTTAACGCACGACCACCACGGTCCCCATCTCGCCGATTGGAGGTCACCACTGCCATCACCAAGCTCGGCCACCTCTCTAGGCCCAACGTGTGGCCGCGCGCAACCCCTAGTACCCTGAACTCCGTTTACCTTCAAATGCCAAAGTCGGTGAACTCCGACAACCTTAAGACAAGTGACTACATCCCCAAGGCCAGCTCGACACACTCTACCACCCCACGTCTCCCGATCGTCGCCAGGGCGTAGATCCACTGTTAAACTAGGATGTGACCTATGGACAGCCGAGAACAAATCATTGGTTTCTTGAAAAACGGTGAATCTAATTGAAAAACGAGTCATAACGGTGAATTACGCTCGTCGTGAGCTTCAAAACGATATATTATTCGATAGGGTTTGGAGAAGTTTGGTTTTTGATTTGATTTTGAATTGCAATTGGATTTGGAATTGGGAATTTGTTTGTCTGCCATTGAGAAGGAGAAGACAGCTGAATTGTACTTACATACAAATGAAAATAAGATGTAGCTAGGGTTTACAACAAGTTATTTATAGGAAGATCAGAAATAAAAATGAATGGACATGATTGATTCGAAAGTTGAAAGATAAATTAACCAAAAAGCCCATTTCATTCGTCAAATGAAATTGGGTCACCCCATATACCAATATAAATGTTTTCAATAACTTTAAAATCAATGGACAAGTTTCAAGTCCTAATTTCATCGTATGAAGAAGTTATGTTAAAATTAGCTTATTTCAAATTGATTTCAATTAAATAAATTTCTAAGCATTTCGAGCCTGTACGATAAAACGACAAGTCCGATCGTTACGGAACATGAAATCTTACAATAATTCACCGTTACGGATCCGATGAAACTGGTTTAATCAAAATCTTAGTCAGTGGCTATTTTCTCGTTAATTAAATTAATTAATATTAAATTAATTAATCACATTATAATTCATTATTTCTAAACTAACAAATCTCATAATTTTTTATTACTTAGACAATTATAATAATTCAAAACAAGTTTACACATCAATTCAGTGTTTACAATTTTACTAATTGTAGTGTTCAATTTTCAACTTTAGTTAAATCCCATTAATTATAATTTATTTCCAATAAATTGTCTTAAATTTGATTTCAGGTTTTTTATTCAATCAATTATTACTCAAATAACATAGTTAAATATATTTTTATACCTTATTTCATTAACATGATCCATATTCCATCTTTTATTTGTATTAACAACTATATTCCCGTTACATTGAAGTTTGTCAATTTTGCACATTAATTATAATTTAAAATCCCGATTAATTTATCTATCTTGGTTTCATTCTTTTAATTTCATCAATTATTGTCATGTGAATATAATTAACACTTCCATACATTTTATTATATTCAAAATTTGTAGTTATCTTATTAACTTACATTACTGTATCATTTATTTACATATTATTACAATTGATTAATTAAATTGGTAACAAGTAACAATTTGTCACCATTTCCACACTTAATAACATTTGTAGGTTTATTAATTACAAGCAAATGTTATAACCACCCTCATTACATAATTTTATTCAATTTCCATTTATTACATAATATTCTATTAATTAATTAATACTCAATTTATTAATTGCTCCTTTAATCCAATTCCTATTAATACGTACATTACCCTCATTTTTTACAATCTAAATCAACTGTAACCTTTTAATCCTTTCAATCAATAGGAATTTCCATTTAAAGAAGTTACCTTAACTAATAGTATTACACTTTTATTCCAGTTATATTCTTATTATTGTCACAAATTTTTATTTCTTCCCACTTTAAATCACAATGTCATATTAAATTGACAATTTTTTTTATTATCAACAATTTATGGGTCGTTACATGGTTGGATTAAAGGTATAATGTTAATGAAAGTTTTCATTATAGTTTAAAAAAAGATAAACATTTGTGAAATGAGTTATATAAGAAAGTGAATTTATAAATGTGAATTATAGACAACTGGTTATAATTAAAATAGTCAACATTTATTAAATGATATTATATAAGAAGTGAAATTATAAAAGAATGATTTATAAATATGATTGATAAATCAATAGGAAATGAAATTGTATAAGTATATATATATATAGGTTATAAATAAAAATGGATTTGAAAATAGAAATTGAGAATTTAAAAATTAAAGATTAAAGATTTTGAAAATTATTTTTCAAAGGTTTTGGAAAAAGTAATAATAGTATTATTTTGAAAATATTTTAATTAGAGAAATTTAAAATGGAAATTTAAAGAGAAAAGAAATCGCTGATCTCACTTCGGTCGTTCGAAAATTATTCGGGTTGTGAAGGCGGTGTCATCGGTGTTCAGTTTTAGTTTCTAAGTGACGGATTGCTATCATAGTGATTTGCTATAAAAGTTTATTTTGGTAAAATAAAGTTTTGTTTTGGCAAAGAAAGATTGTTTAGGATTTTAAAACTTCAATTTGATATGCAAAGGAGTTATGTATATATTATGATTTCAAAATATTTTAAATTCTGAAATTTTTTATTTAAGTGTTTTGTGAAAATATGAGAAGGAAATAAGTTTTATAGCTTATAAGTTGAAAAATAGTGAGTTAAAAAGAATTTAAATTTTTTAAGTATTATGGTTACATAAGGTATGACGACCCGGATTTTCAAACCAGTTAAAATTGCCGAAAAATCCATCTGTTCTATAACTAATATTGAAAACTACCAACTTAACACACCATATTCGATAAATATTCAACATTACTAAGTGTATAGGATGCAATTTCAATTATACAACTTATCAGAGTAATTTATTTATTTATTAATCATACAAAGTTGTTTTTATACATACCAAATATAATGCTTATAAATCTACCACTGCAAAACTCTGATGAGAGAGACAACATATCCTTACCTACAAAGTTAAAAATCAATGTAAATGAGGAATAAAATAATAACACTACAAGAAAACTGATTTTTTGTAGGGCCCAAAAACTGCCACTAAGTATTTTTATTGGCGTTTCGATAATCGTTACGAAAAAACATGCCACTAAAAAATCCTCGAGTATTAGTTGCACTTTTTTAAACGCTACCATTTTTTTTTTGACAGCATTTTTATAACGCCATAGAATTCCTTTTTTGTAGCGCCTATTTGCCGCCACCGAAAAGGTTTTCTCCTCCATGATACTTTTTTATGGCGTTATCCAAATTTTTTGTAGCACCTGTTTAACGCCACCGAAAGGGTTTTCTCCTCCACGTTACCTTTTCATGGCGTTATATACATTTTTTGTAGCACTTAACAAACGCCAGCATAAGTGTGTTTGAGTTTTTAATCACTATTTTGTAGCGCTTAATAAACGCCAGCATAAGTGTACTTGAGTTTTTAATCACTCTTTTGTAGCGACATTTTAACGCTACCAAAATAAATAATATCCAGTAGCATTTGTTTTCCTCCACCTGCTACTCCAGATTTACCATTGATCTAGCATGCAATTATATAATAACAGAATACGCAAGCACATACACTTTTGAACACAATATATTAAACAACTACAAAATACGTATACACATTGAAGATCCACAAGATACATAGACATTCATACATCCACACACATAGGTGTCGACAAAAAGCTACCCGTACACATACACAACCAAACTACCATAAGTGTTATAACCAAACTACCATAAGTGTCATAACCGTACATATACATCTGAAATAAACGTCTGAAATAACCAAAGTACCGAGCAAAACCTGAACCACCGTAAAAACCTGAACTACCTGTCATTGCTGATGTCTTCAAAACCTGAACTACCTGTAAACAAAGAACAGAACAAAAGAGTGAGAAAAAAAAACCTAAACTTAAAACTGCATCACTAACGTTCCACCACAATCCATACATAACTCCTCACCATCAATTATACTAAAGTAATATCTAAATAAATATACAGACATATGTACTTTAAAAATATAAATTACTAAAACTTGCATAGATAAATAGGGATGTACCTACGCATAAAAGAAATGAAATCAATTCTAAAAAATGGACAAGATATGATATAGTAAGAGTATTGTAACAGTGTAACGGTCAATTAAACAAGTCTAAAACACCAAAAAGCACAACAATACACCCCATGCACGTGAGATACACAACAACAAAACTGAAACTCAAATATATGAAGACAACACACAAATACACACAACATCCATTCAATATAAACACAACAGTTCTTACAATACATAACACTATATATATAGACACACAGACACATGCACTCATGCATAAACATATATCATTTGAATGCGCACACACAATACAATGCAGAACACACATTGCTTAATCATGGTTACATGGCCTTAAACGATAGTTAACCGCTTAAGACAAGGTTTATATATATAAAAAATTAATTAGTGAATAATATGGCACATCCAACACTTCTAGTTAACTAGGAATTTACTTGCTATAAGTTTCTCGCTACTTTATGCTAATGTACCGTAATAAAATTATTCGTGCTAGATACTGTGTTAAAATTATCATCTGTTTACTCGGTAGTATGATATTGAGTAAACAGATGATAATTTTAACACAATCACACTCACACACACACAGTTGGGTAAGCACACATCCTCATAAACACACTAGCGCATATATACAAAATCGCGCACGTACCTACAGGTTACACACATACAAATTAATCAACACACAAGCTCATATGTACACACAAAAACACAGATCGTACGTAAGAACACATATACTCCAGGCAACACACACCTATATGCACACCAATACAAAACACTAAAACACACACACACTCTCTTCATGCACATAGAAATTCAAGGCAGTAGCAACACATATACCTAGCAGGCTAGCATGCACACACTCTCAAACACCATAGTACTTGGGAAAACACAAAACAAAAGCCGCTTGCCATAGGTTTGTGAGTGGTAACACTCACCTGTAAATCACGTTCCACTCTGTCTCCTTCCACTGGTTTTCTTATCTTAGATTACGCACGCGACACAGGGCCCAAAACCTAGTAATGCGATAGATGGACTTGTGCTAGAAAAGCCTAAGAGTGTCCTAATGAACATGCTCGAATATCAGAATTTATAATAATTTCTTGGATTTTATTTTTAATTTTGAAAATGACAATAATAGGTTTTAATGAAGAAGAATGAGTGAATCCTGTTAAAGTGAATATGCGTGAGATATTTTATATGATAGAGAAAGTTCTTAAGTAGATATGATATTGCATCACTAACATTCCACCATAATCCATACATAACTCCTCACCAATCACAATCATTCAATCACAATTCGAATATAACACCCCTACTTATGTACTTTTATCAGTTTACCAAAAATCTATCTGCACTTTACTGCTAGCATTCCTAATGTATATATAAAAAAAAATTATATACCTTTCATTTTGACTTAATAATGATTTTTTCCATTGGCCAAGCTATGGGAACGCCAAAGCAATCATCCATGCACGTCAGACCCGATGTTGGACTCCATATCTCTACATCCGGAACTATCACCAGTTCAATCCAAACTTTTACAGCATTACATCCCAGTGGACGACAATGGACCATCGTTATCGGATCAGTTGATGCAATACTTCCTTCCGCCACTACGTCTGCTCCACCCAAATCGATCAACTGGCATTTGGCATCCTTTTGCATGGTTACAATTGGCTGAAAGAAAAGAGATTATTATGCACAATGTACACATGCACATTACATAAACTTTCATACACAGTTAACTTCTTCAAATTTGAAAATTAATACTTACATTTTGCGATTTATTCATGACCATATGTGCGGATTTCATGGGAGAATTCACAACATTTTCAGTATCATCACGACTCTCATCTAGTTTTTCTTGATCAGCTTCTACTTTTGACCTTGGCCATGCTATTTTCATACCAACTGCATCTCCAATACACGACATATCAGATGTGGGTCGCCACAAATAAGCATCTTTATTTACTACTTTGTCCACCCAAATCACAACAGCAGACGGACCGAGTGGAATACCATTAACAGTATATTTTGGATCAGTGGCATGGATTCTTCCTTCGGCAATTACACCTTCACCCTCAGTCCAACCGTAAATCTTGCAAGTGTCTTCGATGATGCTAGTACTCTAAAAATGAGAAGTGAAATTCAAGAATTTAGTATGCTATACAAAAACAACGAATAGGTGTTAAATTTTTATTCAGATGGGGGGTGTGCTCGCTGTATTTTAGACATCAATAAGCTCGCATCATATTACACTAATATACTTAACGTGAAAAAAATTACCGTACTGGCTGTACTACAGTTCAACCGTGTTCGCAGCGGGACCTTGATGCAAACTGATGGCCAAGCAACTACCTTATTCTTAGCGTCTGTTAAGACTTCCATTTCAGGTGTAGGCCTCCATAAATAAGTATCTGCTTTATCCACTGAATCTATAACAACGCTCCCGGCATTTGGACCCGGACGAATGCCATTGACAACGTCATCTTGGTCCATGGATAACAGCCTCCCATGGGCAACAACTCCAGAGGTTCCATCCCAATTCAACAGCAAACATACTTCGTCGTCGCTCTACAATTAATCAACCGAAAATTAAATCAATTACTGGATTAAAAAATTAAAATATAAATTTCATTTATTGAGTAATATAAATATTATTTTTACCGAATCAGGTGAGTTCCTTCTCGAACTTTCTTTACCCTGCAGCGAAGCACAACTATAAATTAATATTTTACGAATATAAATTAATTACCAAAAATTTACCTTCTGGTCCATCAGAGTCTGTATCATTCCCTTCAATTCTGCTATTTCCTCTCGACAGCGAGACACTTGTTTATCTTTGGAATGAGCCAAAGCTAGTTTGGTTAAAGTGCAACCCCTACCAAATGCCCTTAACCGTCCCGGTTTATCTTGTCCCAGTAGATGTACAAGAGCATCTTTTCCAATATCAGTCTGTGACGAGTCGGATTGGGATAGGCTACCATATTTTTTGATCTCCTCCTATATAAATAAATACACATAGATAATGTACAATGGTAAAAATATCATAGTTTCAAAAAAAAATATACCAATAAAATTAAAAACAATTTTACAATAGTATTCCTAGCTTCCATGTTCATTGGTTCACCAGTTTTTTTAATGTGAGATCTAATCCACACATCAGCTCTACTTATGGACGATGGATCTACACTTTCTTTTTTCTAAAAATAGAATAACATTAAATTAATAAACTGAGAGGTATAAAATAATGTTAAATAATGCTATAGTTAATTAACTTACCATGTCTTCGGTCTTTCTAGCCATTCCCCTACGACCGGTTGTATGCGGAATTTGTGTGTACCTAAGGGCTGAATATTTCTCACTTTTTTGCTGAAAATGTTGAAAGATGCTAGAATTTAACAACCAAAATCATAAAAAAAGAACTATCTAATATTTATAATGCAGGGTAAATATTTATGGTGAGGATTGCAATTTATTTGAAAATCAATTCATCATGGTCATATACTTATTTGGTGTTATTAATGCCGGAAAATCAATTCATCACCGTCTTATATACATATACAGCATTCCATATCTACTAATAATATTTATAGATTGAACTAACTTGCAAAGTGTTTTTTTTACTTCATTTAAAATGTTCCTGTGCTTGTCATAACGCATTTGTATTTTGTACTGTCATAGGTTCCTGCAGCTAATACCTAAACAGGAACCCTCACCATCCACCAACACTTGGACTTCACTTCTAAAGAAATTTATCGGTTGCTAACTATGTAGATGGATTTGCAGAAACATGCCAGACGAGTTCAGTAGGAATGATTTACCTTAAACTCCGGACTTGTTTTCGCCTTCACAAAATTCCTCCAATCGGTTATGCTTTTTATGTTCGTAGGTTTCATTTTAAGTCTTTCCTCATCGTTCTCCGCTTTTTGCAAATTTCGAACCAATTTGCTTTTTGACGATCTCCAAAGTACTCCCATTTGTTGAAATATAGCTTTTCTTTGCCATTCCTCTTCCAATTTAAATCTAATCTGCAACAATACATCAAAACATGATATTAGTAAAATTTATTTAATTTAAATACGACAGATTTAATTAAATCTGAAAGGTTTTCTGAAGTTAATAGAGGGCAATTTCAATTTATAATTGGCAAGAACTATTTTTCAATTTGTCCATAAGTTATTAGATGGCAATTTCAATTTATAATTGGCAAGACCATGCAATATTAGAAGTCATTTTCAAAACATATTAGAGTCAGAATGTTAAATAATAGATGCCTGCTTCATACCAGAACCGACTGCCACAAAACTTCTTTTAAGTCGTCACTAATATTCCTCCAATCATCAATGGTGTATGGAACCTGCTCCCACACAAGCGGTCTAAGAAAAGAGGATAAATATACCGACCCTTGCCCTACTAGTATACCTAGATCATTGAACTCAACTTCAATTCGATCCTGACTGCATGACGGGAGTCTTTTTGCTTTTGCTGGACCTCTACCGCCTCTTTTCCGAGATGTACTTCCGATTTCAGCTTCACTTTGTTTCCCAATTTCCAGCTCGGCATCAGCAGTTTGTTCAGGACGGGTTTCATTTTCTGAGCGGAGTCCTTCATTTAGGTCAGAGGGGATATCATCTAGTGGTTGTTCGTCTTCTTCATTGTGAACAGTGGCTTGCTTCTTAGCATTGTCTGGTTGTTCTTCTATTTCATTTATACTAGCTGGAACTTTACGTTTTCGCTTTGACAGTTTGTTCTTACCTTTGACTGCTTGTTCTTCAGCCTTTCTCTGCAAGCGGGTACGTACAGATGTTGTAGACATATTTTTCTTCAAGTGATAGAAAACATAGTATAAACCAATAAGCACATGTAAACAATAAGCAGCGATAAATATTAACAAACAACACTTAAATATCATCAACATGTAGCTGAAAAGAGATGTGGCAGTTTGCAAACAAAACAAGCAGGCCTAAAAGCTTGAGATGATGAACATATTTGTAATTTTATGAGAAAATGTACATGTGATGCAAACAGAATTGATAAGAACACTACTCATTATCAAGCAATATATGCAAACAGAATTGATAAGAACATATAATGCTTTGTCTCTGGAAGTATACAAAGATCAAAACATAAAGAACAAAAATTGAATGGTACATGCATTTGCAATGTATTAGAAAATTAAATGGTGCAAACTAACAGCCATTCGCAACATTAAAAAAAAACAAAGCATTAGTGCAGCAAATGAACAACAATCACTAAAGAAAATCAATACAAGTTCAATGAAATTTCCAAATAGCCCGGATTTAATATTAAGTTCAACCATCACTAAAGCAAATGAACAACCATGCTCAAGTAGAACATATAATCTACTCAATTATGCCCTCGCAATCCTCTCTAACATAGCAAACATCTTCATCATCCGCTTCAGTTATTTCATCTTCCACCACTTGAATATCTTCCTCGATGCAATCGTGCTCCTCTATATCATTAAAACTTCTTGATGGTGCTTTCATTACAACGTACCAATTAGAAACATCGTTCTCTTTTGAATAAAATATTTGTTTTGCTTGAGATGCAAGTATGTATGGGTCTCGTGAAAATGATGCTTGATGTAAATTAACAAGAGTGAACCCATCATCATCAACTTTTACTCCATTTCCTTTATACGTCCAACGACACTTGCAAACTGGAATATAAAACAAATGATAATCTAATAAAATTATATCAGTCAATATTCCATAATAAGTGACCACATCAACCACTTGGGACATATCTTTAGCACTTGCTCTACACATAGTAGTTGCATCAAAAGTCACCCCACAATTCTGAGTTTCTCTCCCTAAATCATTTACATGAAAACGTTGCTCGTTGATGATATATCCTTTGAAAGACATGGCATCATCCTTCGGACCATAAGCAATCCATTTTAACATGTCATTATGATCCTTGGAGGTAATAGGTATCTACAACAAATTTCATTTAGCATGTAAATTTATATAGTAATATTGATAGTTGAATGAGAATATATTTGAAATCTAACTAACCTTCCTTTTAATCCAATCGACAAAACTTTTTGTATGTGTTTCCCAAAGTAAGGTCGCATTTTTTGTCATGCGTTGGTCTGAATTTTCTAATTCCTCCAATTGCAAACTAGTATTGAACAATTGATTATAAGTTATATATATCATTGCGAACACATCAAAATATTTAAAACAATAAAACATAAACTTACTCTATAAACGGTTCCACCACGACCATATTCATTAACACAGCTAAATGAGCACTTTCTTTTTCATTAACTGGCAATTTAATTGTCTTCGATACTGAAATTGGACGTCCCTCTATTATTCTACTACTTTCATAATCTTCATTTCGAGCTCCTTTCTACTCTATATGTCCTGATTTCTTCAAAAATTCATTGAAAAACAACATGCATTCTGTTGCAAGATACGATTCTGCAACACATCCCTCTGGTCGTGCATAGTTTCTGACATAATCTTTGAGTGTCTTCATATATCATTCAAATGGGTACATCCATCGAAAATGAATAGGTCCACACATTTGTGCTTCTTTTCCAAGAGAATGGATAAGTGTATCATTATATCAAAGAAAGATGGTGGAAAAAAAATTTCAAGCTCATATAAAACGTCAATAATTTCAACATTGATTTGTTCTACCTTCTCTCTATCAAGAACACGTTGACATAATTTGTTGAAAAAAGAACATAAGCGAATTATCGCTTTTCTTGCCTTCTTTGCCATGAACCCTCTCGATGCTACTGGCAATAAATGTTGCATTAATACATGGTAATCATGTGACTTCAATCCACTAATTTTGCAATCCGACAACGAAATTCGATTTTTTAAATTTGAACAGTAGCCATCCGGTCCTTTGAAATCATACAGTCTTTTGCAAAATATTTTTCTCTCGGATTTTGACAACATATATGGAGCCGGTGGAAGATATGTTTAATTCCCACGAGGTTGTGTATGAAGCTCACTTCGAATTCCCCAATCCTCTAAATCCTTTCTACACTTGGTTCCATCTTTGGATTTATTTCCATGCAACATTGTGCCCATTAGGCTTTCACCAATGTTCTTCTCCACATGCATCACATCTAAATTGTGACGTAATGGAAGTTCCTATGAAAACCAAAACAATAATGCATTATTGGGTTTTTCTTGTATTAAAACAATAAAAACAAATAAATTAACCACTAACCTCCCAATAAGGCAAATCAAAGAAAATTGATCGTTTTTTCCACCTTGATAGCTCTACTTCTGTAGAACTGTTAGTATCATCATATTCATCTTCTTTATCATAGACATGCTTTCTCTTCTTACTTTTCTCCTCTATTCCTTTTCCAAAATCATTTGGATAATCCTTCAATAATGCATAGATGTTTCTCCCAGAAAGCATTCTAGGAGCACCATCTGTCTCTACGGTATTATCAAATAATGCCTTTTGTTTCCTCCGTGAATCTGAAGGAGGTAGAAATCTTCTATGACCCATGTAGGCGAACTTTCAACTATGTTTCAACCAACGAGAATGGGTATTGACACCACATAATGGGCAAGCGTTTTGCCCTTTCACACGACATCCAGCAAGATTTCCATAAGCCGGAAAATCATTAATCGTCCATAACAAAATTGCATTTAGTTTAAATAAAGTTTTACTAAATGCATCATAAGCAGTAACTCCGTTAGACCACAAGTGATGCAAGTCTTCCACCAAAGGATCCAAATATACATCAATATCATTCCCGGGTTGCTTCGGGCCTTGAATAAGTAAAGTTAACATAATATTTTCTTTCTTCATACACAACATGGGCGAAAGATTGTATGTCACAAGCATTACCGGCCATCAACTATGTTTCGAACTCAACATGGAAAATGGATTGAATCCATCTGTAGCAAGACCAAGCCTAAGATTGCGTGGATCAGATGAAAAAGATTTATACTTTTCATCCACCATTTTCCATGTCATAGAATCCACGGGATGACGCATTTTTCCATCGTTACTTTTATTATTAAAATGCCATCTTAATTCTTCAGCCATCTTTTGAGATCTATACATTCGTCTAAACCTCGGAATAATTGGGAAATATCTCAATACTTTAACTGGAACACCTTGTATAACCTCTTCAATATCTTATTTTTCTTCCATCTCGAGGAACCACATTTTGGACAACTTTCTAAATTTTTGTATTCTTTTCTGAAAAGGCAACAATCATTCTCACAAGCATGTATCTTTTCAAAACCCATGTCAAATGCTTTAAGAAATTTCTTGACTTCATATAAGGTTTTGGGAAGCACGTTATCCTTCGGCAGAAATAGATGTTGTACAGCTAAAAGCTTATCAAAACCACTATCGGACAAGCCAGTCTCGCATTTAAGATTATACAAGACGGTGATAGCAGATAATTTTGTGTGATCTGTGCAACCAGGATATAATGGAGTTTCTGCATCTTCCAAGTTCTTGACTAACTCATCCTCTTTTCTTCGAGAATCAACATCGTCTTTATCATCATAAAAAAAATCTTGATTCAAAAAATCTTCAGCTTCATAGTGAATCATCTTGAATAGTTCATATACATAAAACGTATTTGTTTTATTCTCTACATTTATCTCTTCACCATGGTTAAACCATACACCGTCAATGTATTTAGGATCCATTCCTTTTATAATTAAATGTTCAACGATGATTTGGTCATCATGACGACTAAGATTCCGACAATCCTTGCAAGGGCATAAAAATTTTTCTACACTTCTTACATTCCTCTTTGCAGCATGCACGAAATTCATTGCTCCTTGTCGGTATTCTATACTAGTTCTATGAGAAAAGTAAAAAAAAAAGTGAGCTTTAGTATTAGATTATATGTTCTAATTCTCAAAATACATATTAAGTTAATCATGGTTTTATCACCTGTTTAAAAAAACCCAGCCTTTTTCCATTATCGACATTTGAAGGCAAATAAGTTTCCAATGTTTGACGTATAAATTGGTTATCTGTTGTAATCAAAAAAATAACTAGACGTTGAAGTACAAATACTTGTAGCACTACTGCATATAACCATGGTGGTTTAGTAGACAAAGGCAAAGAATACTTTTCCAAAAATATAAATTTTACACTTATATTTTGCATTTAACCTCAGATTTACATGTATTTATAATTAATCCATGCATAACACCACACTCCTACCCACACATAACTGACCAAGTCACAACCCTCCAAACTGCTGCATAACATATCTGCCCCTCCTTTGTCAATCCATCCACAAACGCTCCACTTCAACAAACAACATTCCAGTCACTCCACTTCAACAAAACTTTTGCAAATCTCTGCACTTCACCATTACACACAGACCACTGACCAAACTTCCTCCCACCTATCACCAACAAACGCCCCGGTGCATTTCCGCTGCCACACATTGCTGCAACTTTCAAAAAACGCAGCAACCTCTCATCACCATACTACTCAATCCTCCTATTTTACCACTTCTCACAACATTGTTTAATTCAACCACTTCCATAAATATACTTCAACACTGCAATCACTCCCCCACTCCACTGTTAAACAATTCATTCACTCCTCACAACAACACAGTTTCATACCAGCCTATAACAATACCCACTTTCATCTCATACACACCACATTCATTCATATCACCAAAGACAATATCCACTTGCCTACATTCCTGTAGCCTGCTTCAATAACCATTCTACAACCTACTGACTACTGCACTGATACAACCAACTGCACCATATTCACACACTACAACAGTGACCACTCCAACTACAAACCCCAAGCAACCACAGACCATTCTCCTTCCCATTTCTCCAACCTGCAACCTGTTCGCAACCGCACTTCATACTACAACTCAACAAAACATCAACAACCCAGCCTCCGCAGCAAACTACCAGAGACTCACGCAACATTCATCAACTTGCCCTCTGACATTCTACCACTCTTTACGAACGCATACTCACATCCTTCCCCTGGCCTCGCCCCCTCTTACCAAACCAACCCTCAACTTCACCGCCTCCTCTTCACTACCTCACATCCACGTAACTGACATATTTCCAGTGCCTGCCACTCCACAAAAGACTATTTATGCTCCAATATTTACCACTCTCCACCATCCAGCCAGCCAATACCCAATCGCAAACAAAACCGCGACCTCCATCAATGCTACTTGAACCCACCAAATTCCCAAAACACGCAACCTCAACCTCCTCTCAGCAAGCAACCATTGATTCACTGAACAACTTCAACAGAACATTCATATACTCAAAGAAATCAAAGCAGATATCCCAACAGATCATTGCAATTAGGGTTAAATCAACCATTTCAGTAATAGTTTAGGAAAAAATACGAAAATAAGATGCATTCAAATTCATATAAAAGCCAAATAGAATCACAAAGTCGATTTAACAGATTCATACCTAAATATACCTAATCGATTTAAAAGATTCACACCTAATTATACCTAGATCTGCTGGCTATCGCGACTCGATGTTGAGTAAGGGGGAAACGACGGAGTTGACGATGATACTTGAGTGCGATGATAATTTAACACGATTAAAAGGGGAAATTTTTTTCTGAAGAAAAAAGAAAATTAGGGACGAGAATTTTGTTAAGTATGAGAGTAAAATGATAGGTTACGTTTATTTAGTTTGCGCGAACTCTTTTTTTTAGAAGCGGGAAACGTGAATTATTTTTTGCCACGTTTATATTATTTGGTAATCTATTTTTTGTTGCATTTACAATAAAACGCCACTGATTTTTGCAACTATAAATGGTTTTTCTTGTAGTGTAAGTAGGAAAGATACAATAACACAAGACAAGCAACAACCAATAACAGAAAAACATGAAAGGGTTATATTATTTCAGGGGCTGCATCACTACCACTTATGTAACGATCCCCATTTTTGAATTAAATTTAAATTAATAATTAATGCAAATTTTGGGATAAATTTTGGAATTAATTTGATTTTTTCAAAATAAATAAAATAATTGTTGATTTGCATATATATAAATAAGATTGTAAAAATTCATTTGAGTTTAAGAATTCAAAATAATAAATGTTTTAGAATTATTTGAATTTGAAATATATATGTATATGCATATATGAGTGAATTTGGATTTGATTTTAAAATTTGAATTTTAATATTGAATTTGTATTTTAATTTAAAATTTAAATAAATGACATAGAAAAATGATTTGGGTTTAAAAGTATTATATATGTAAATTATTTAATGTATAGTAGTAGTTTTAGAATCATTTCTTTTAAATAGATATATACATTAATATAAGGAAAATGTCTTTATATAAGAAATATAATATTAAAATTTATTTAAATCATATAAATATAAAAAGGGACAAGTGCTAGGCTTTTAACACATCAATTAAACAAGTGTAGTGATCTTATCAATATAATTAACAAGTGTCGATATCTTGTTTTTATTTTAAAAAAAATTATTTAAAATGAGAAAAAAGATTATAACAACCATTTTTACTTATTTTTCCCATTTCTTCAACAGTTTTGAAAACTTTGCCAAACCTGAAGTTAAGAACAAATTAAAATCTGAAATAAAAAAACAAAGAGAAACCAGAAAAGTTCAAAAGAAAACAACTTCAACAATTTGTTCCAAAATCTAAAGCTTTGAAAACAAAGTTTGGAATCTGGCAAATCAACTTCAAAACCTAGAATCAGTGATAAAGTAATTGAAGAAAGCGTACAGATCGTCACAGGCAACTTATATTAATCAAAACCTGATCAAATTTAAGCCTGGAAATCAACTCAAACCAGATCAACACTGTCTTTGTTCAAACAAAAAAGGCGAGTATACCCTTAAGAATCTGAAGCATTAAGTGTTGTTTTGTGATGATGTTTGAAATTAATTGTGAAATATTAACATGCATGCAAATCCGCATATGGTTATATGTTGAGGAAAATATGCATGTTCAAGCTGCAGGCACATTTGCCTCTATTCGTTCCCAGGATGCTAAAACCGGTTAAAATTTCAATTCCTATTTATTTGATCCTTATTTGACTTTATGATCTAAACAAAATTTATTTGTTTAGCCTTGGGTTGAATTTTTAAAATAAATTTGAGTGCATTTAAGGTAAGTTTTTCTGGAAATGTTAAAAGCAACAGGCAAACCCAAATTATGTTGAAATTTGCTTATCATAATTCTTGTTTCCAATTGTATGATTTGAAACGTTTCTAAAATCCATGATTTTTAAGAGCAAAAATCAAAATTTTTAACAATGTATCCTTGGTGAAACTCGAGGATGAACGACATTGTCATTTTTGAGAAATCTCGGTGATCGTGGAAACGTTAATTCTCGAGATTGATGTCATAGCATGGTTGGAGGTTGGAGATCACCTGAAAAATACCCAATGATTTTATAAATTGTTGAGGTGGCCTGATGAGATCGAAATAGGGTTTAAGGCATACATTTGGTGATGACCGGAAATCTCATCGCCGCGTCATCGTCGATAGAGCGGAAGGTTGCACACCAGTGGCGATCGAATCTGGGGAGGTTGGCGAAGCTCTGATGAAGTTTTCGTGGCCTCCGATGGCCTAGGGTGGTGGTCCGAGACGATTTCATGTCGATCATTTTTGTGCTTGTTTGGACCTGATAGTGCGTTTGCGAACTCATCGTCGCTGATGGTGTATAGGTGGTCTGGTGGATTGGCGATGTTGTAGTCGACGCGAGGATGGTCGTAGCGTCGACCAGTGGCGATCGGAACGCTGTGGAACGTGCACGATTTCCTGGGCGTATCAGTGGAAGTGTTTTTGGGAAGAAGAAGGAAAACATGAAGGCATACTCGGGGGATCAGGTTAATGGCTCGAGTCTTGGCTCGAGAAGATTCACGCATGCGCTAGGTTAAATACTTAAACAAAAATTTAAATTGAAAATTTAAGCACTCGGGTAGATTTTCGAAAAATCTCGAAGCAAGGGGTGTTTTATGTCGGGGATGACCCGAAGTGGTCTCAGGGTTGATGTGTAAAACAGTTTTACTTTTAAAAAAAAAATATTCAACTTTTAAACATTTTAAAAATCCATGTTGTTAAAGGATAATTTTGATTTAAGTTAGACTAACTAAGGTTTAAGTAAGACATGCTTAAAGTAATTAAATCTAATTTAAATTTTATTACATTATTTTATAAAATTTCCCATATTAATCAAATAATGTGGTTTAAAAGGACAATTAAGATAGAAAGTTATTTAAACTACCTTAACCTTTTAAAGCACCTAATGTATAAGTATGATGATTAAACAAGGTTTATAAGATAAACAAAAGTGATTAATAAAGATAAAAAGATTTATCTTTTAAGTTTATCAAACAATTAATGGTTTGCTAAAATAATTACTTAAAAGGTAATTATTCAAATTAATTACTTAATATTAAATATTTAATTAATCGAGGTAAATTAATGTGAAATTAATTATTAATTAATTAAGAAGTAATTAATTAATAAAAGTAATTAAGAGTTAATTAATTAAAAATTAAGGATAAATTAATTAAGATAATTAATTAAGAAAATAATTAATTAATGAAGGTTATTAAGACTTAATCAATAGTAATTAATGTTAATTAATCATTTATTAAAGATAATTAATAATAGTAATTATGTGGTTAGTTAATTTAAACCACACGATTTATTCATCTCAATTGAAGATGTTTGATGCTTATTGAATGTTGTGTATTGGATTGATATCTCTATTATGTGATTGTGATGCTATGTAATATGAATTGCTTTGTGTTGAGTTGTGATATCTGTGATGGATATACTGCTGTGTGAATGTGAAAACCCTTTGTGCCCATAAAACGGTATTTTAATTTCGATGCGACAGGGAGTCAAATTCTAGTTGGTTATCCGAAACCCACATCGAATCATAATGATGAATCTTTGTGATTGATAAGTTGACTTTATCTGTGAATCTATGAATGAAGATAAGCGCTATGGATTATACCGCTTATCAAAATATCGATATGATTGTATCTGTGATGATTGAATGATGTCACGCCATTGTGTTAAACCGTTGGACTACACCATACACATATAAATATGGATTTCATGAGGAAATCGATTAAGTCACAAATTTTCGAAATGGTTTTAAAAAAATAGAAAATTTGAATTCAAATGGTTTGGAAATGGAATTTGGTTAAATATAAAAAGCTTTTTAAAGGAGTTTTAAAGATAAAAGATATTTTGAATATCTTGATTAAGTTTTGAAAACTAAATAATTTAATTTGAATTTAAATTCAAGATCTGAAATTGAATTCCATGTTTGGACATGATGGTTTAAAGATGTTATACAAAGTTATAAAAGTTTTTATATGGATTTAAACCATTTTAAAAGTATGGTTTTGAGAATTTGAATTTAACCCAAGGACTTTAACTTGTATAAATGAATTGGATTTTCCAAAACGAAAACAATTTGTTTTCAAATAATAGAAGCTTTCATATAAGGAATGAATTTCCAATTTGTGTTAAAAGGATTTCAAGTCTGAAATGAAAATGGTTTTCCAAGTTATGGGTAAATCTTTGTGAAAGATTGTTGAACTTTGTTTTGAAATTGGAAAGGTATATCTTTTGCATAAAAGATTGAAATGGAAATGGTTTTGAAAGCTATGAATTAAATCTTTGATTTAAAGGTTGGACGAGTTAATCCAATTTGAAAAGGAATTTTTTTTTGAAAGAATGTGAATGAACCTTTGTAAAAGTGGGTGAACTTTGTGAGGTGAATCTTTTTGTTTAAAGATTTGGAAATGGTAATTTGTTTAAACCATTTGAAAAGAAAGATTTTGGGTTTTAAAGCTGTGATTTAATTGAGGACCCATTATTCATATGTTTTTTTTAAATATTGCGCTCATTATTCAGTTTAGCCGGGAGAGGACCTTGTGTCATATAATCTATTCCGAATAGTGATATGACGATATACATAGCATTTGAAGACCCATGGTGAAGACCAAGTGTCTTCGAGAACGATAGGATAACCTATCGAATGACTCTACAATGAGTAGCTACGGTATAGAGATTTCCATACGTGGTGGGAAGTCTGATCGGGATTAGGGTTACCCTGATTGCAAGGACTTCTTTTGAAGTGCCTTCGGTTCTGTTCGAACCCGGAACATACTTGTATGGATGTGTATGAGGTTACACTTTGAGATGTAAAGCTGGTTTCTATCAAGTACATTTTGTTGGTTGCGGAGAATTTATTCTCTTGGCTTAACACCCTTCTCTGAGACGTACGATGTTAACGCAAAAAGTCAGACTCTAACACCCCGATGCAAATAGAAATTTGAGTGAAAGCACCACCCGTTAACACGGGAAACAGAAAAAGCAGTAATTCACTGAAAAAGTAGTAAGAGACACAGAGTTTATAGTGGTTCGGCTTATGATCAAGCCTGCGTCCACTTCAATACTTCTTTATTGCTAATATGATTACAATCCCTTACAATTTCCTTCAATTACAATTCACTTCAAAAGACAAGTAGCTAGAAAAACTTCGATTGCAAGAGAATCCTACGAATTCATGGTTGAATGTGTTGAATCTTATTTGAAGTTGATTGAAGCTTCTTGTGAGTTTCAAGTGTTTGAGTAAGGCTTGGTTTGAAGATGGCAGAGTCTCGATGCTTTGAAGAAAATGATCGGAAAAGTCCCCTTCATGTTGGAGCTCATGCCGTATTTATAGAGAGTTTTGGATGGAGCTATAGGTCGCGCGCGACCTAGTGTATACCATAACTCGCTCGCGAGATAAGAGGGTACGTGTCACAACTTAACAGGTTCGCACCTAGTCATTTGGTAGATCTCCTCTGCCTCTGGGAAAGCGGCTCTATTTATTCTCCAAGTGTTAGGTCGTGAACGACCTAAGTCAGGTCATAGGTCAGTGGTGACTTAGGGATAGGTCGGACGCGACCTAAGGTCACGGTAGAACAGGGTAGCCCCTGATCCTTTCTCGAACTAACTAAGGAGTTAGGCGACTTAGGGATGAGCCGGTTATAACTTGGCCGACCTAAGTCGCGAGCGACTTAGTGGCTCTGGGACCCTGGTTTTAGCTTGCAGAAAATGCTAGGTCGTTGTTCCTCTTAAGTCGCTGACCCTTCTTAAGCTGTTAAGTCGTTAAGCCCTTAAGTCGTCCAACCCTCTTAAGTCGTTAAGCCCTTAAGTCGTCCGACCCTCTTAAGCCGTTAAGCCCTTAAGTCCTCCAACCCTCGTAAGACGTTAAGTCGTCCAACCCTCTTAAGCCGTTAAGGCCTTAGGTCGTCCAACCCTCTTAAGCCGTTAAGCCCTTAAGTCGTCCAACCCTCTTAAGTCGTTAAGTCCTTAAGTCGTCCAACCCTCTTAAGTCATTAAGTCCTTAAGTCGTCCAACCCTTTGAGTCGTTGACCTTCTTAAGTCACTTAGCCCGCTTCATATGTTAAGCCGCAAATTCCTTTGTGTCACTGAGTCGCTGAACATAGGAGTTAACATTTGCCCCTTGAAGTACATGCCTAGGTCGTAGGTCGTGTGCTTCGATCTAGTCCCTAAGTCGTGGGCGACTCAAGAAGCTTGTTAACTCGTGCTTCCATCCATCTTCTCCTCTACTTCCAATATAAGCCGTTAAGTCGCTTCTCCCTCTTTACTTTATTGCTTATCATTCTGCCGCCATTAAGTCGCTTCTCCCTCTTTACTTTATTGCTTATCATTCTGCCGCCATTATTGCATCCGAGCTCAAAAGTTAACACAAAATCCTCCTCTTTGCATCCTTGACCGCTATTTCAACATCAGGTTTAGGTAATTCCGATCATCTTTTCCATTGTGTTTGCCACCAACCCCTCCATAACCATTTCAATACAGTTTTTTTTCCATGCTGTGAGATTACACCCTGATTCGTCCTTTGACCATTGTGGACTGTTGGCAATTGCCTTAAAAAATGAATCGGCCTAGGATCTTATGGAGTTATTTGGCAAGTGTTTGAATCGTGTAGTTAGCAATGGTTTTTTGGAAATTTGGAGGAGGTGATGGGATCTTAGATGTTTGGAGGAGACGAAGAAACACTTGGTTAACGGGTTAGTGGATTTTGGGTTTAGACATGGTGCTTCAAACGACACAATGGGGGATAAATACGTGGCAAAGTGTAATTGGTGAGTAGTAGGGCTTATTGGTTCCAACGGGAGATAGTCTTGGATCGCTGCATCATCCAGAAATGACCTAAGGAACCGAGGCGACTTAAAGATCCCCGCGACATAGCAGATTTGGCCGATCTGACAATTTTTGCGACTTAACCTCTAGGTCGTATGAGCGACTTAGCCTCTAGGTCCTTAACGCGACTTGTCCTTTGGGTCGTGAACGACTTAAACTATAGGTCATGGACGACTTAACCTTTAGGTCCTGGTCGACTCAGCATTTGGACAATTTTTTATTGCTGAATTGTTTCTTCGAGCCCAGATCAGTCTCAACCAATCCTGTTAGGTTGTGAACGACTTAGGACTTAGAGAACTTTTGGACTGTGACTACATGGCTTGAACAAAACTTGAAAACTTCGAGATGTTGATAGAACTTGATTGTACTTCCAACTCGAACTTTGAACTGCCGAAATAACTTGCATGACTTTGCTATGCTTTCCTAACAGATTATGCCAAATTTGATGCTAATAACCTGTTAAATACAACAATTGCAGAAAACTAGGGCGAATACACTGTCACTGATTGCCCACATCAAATGACAGATTAGTCGATAAAGGATAATTAACTTAAAGAAATTGTATGAAATGCTGTGAATCAAAAAACTCAAGTGAAGTATTAAAACAATGTCAACCGACTAAAGTCGATTTGTTTGCGCTAATATTACACTTGTATTTGGACTTAAAGCGACAAGTCTTGGAATATTGCAATTGACATATGTTTAATTTCAATTACATTTGCTTGTTACTTTGTTAGCTTTACACAGCACTTCACACATTTTGGAAACGTGCACCTTCATGTTTGAATATCCAGTTGTTTATGTAGAATGGCTTCACATCAAGAAGAAGTGGTAGCTCAAGCTGGGGAGATCTTTCAGACAGCTATTCCCGTAGTGAATCCTCTAGAAAGAACTCCGACTACCTTAACCCAGAGAGCATTTAACCAAATACGCATTCAATTTGGTCTTGCTGAGAGTAATGCTCTACTTCCCGGACCGAATGATACTGCCGACAGTCCACCTCGTGGTTTTGTCGCAGTCAATCGCCAGATGTGTCTAAGTGGAGCAATTCCTCTTTTTAATGATTTTCTTCAAATGCTTCTCCTTCGGTTGACCATTTCTCCGTTTCAACTACATCCCAATGGCCATGCTATCCTGATGGGGTTATGTGTTTTATTTATGAGAACTCTTGATCGTCTGCCGAGTTTCGAAGATATTTGCTACTTATGCTCATTTGCTAAGAATAAAGATCATCCCTCCATTATGGTTGACCATTTCTCCTTTTGTTTACTCATATCAGTCCCATGACTGACCCGGCATTTATTGTTCCCTTCCTAAACTCTAGGTGCCCACAATTTTCCACACAGGAAGCCTAGAAGCAGGTTATCCATGTTTTGGGAGCTAGCTTGGATTCGGAAGTATTTTGGAAGCTGTCAGAATTTGGAAAGCTTTTGGATTTGGAAATCCTTCAAAGTGCTTGGAGTTTTTGAAGACCTGATCGAAGTTGATGTATATTGGAAGCTTTTTCTTTGAAGTCTCTATTGTTCTGCTTTGGAGTGGTCATTTTGTTGTAGTATCTTTTGTGTGTCACTCCGATATTAGTGATCGATGATGTAATGGATATTGTATCAAAGTTGTATCTGTGTTATGATCAATGATTTTCATTTTTTTCCGTTGTTTATTTACATCTAGTATTTTTATAAGCTCCGGCGATACGGATTTCGATGTCGTTTGTCGGCATCGAGTTCGGGTCGTCACAAGTGGTATCAAAGCTAAAGGTTGAGTAAGAACTTTATCTATGGAGTATAACACATTAGATGGCTCATTAGAGATAGGGTGAAGTATATCCTAGAATGAGTGCAACCCGTGAACCGAAAACCCGAATTAGTCAGTCTATTTTCTTTAAACTGTTGATATCCCTAAGATATCTTCTCTATATGCCTAAATCAAGTTTTCCTACTATTTACATATAGTGAGAATGAGCCGAAGAAGTGGACCAGATAGGGGACAGGGAAATACCACTACAACTGGTCAAGTTCTTGTAAAAGTAGCTATTCCCACTCAACCTCAGCCGGATCTGGCTGATTTGTATCGAAGTTTTTCCAGATTGGGTGGAAAGCCGTTCACTGGCAAAGAATCCATTATTAATGCCCAAGCCTGGATCCGATCAAGTGAAAGGATTTTCGGGGAACTAAAATTGGAATTCAATCAAATGCGATTAATAGCTTCTTGACAACTCTAGGAAGAGGCCCTAGCATGGTGGGAGACAATTACCGTGAATGAATCTGAAGATGAGTTTAGTTGGAGTCGATTTAAGGAAGTGTTTGAGAAATGCTATAAGTCATCGACTGGTATCTCCCGAATGTACCAAGAATTCATGGACTTGAAGCAGGGAAGTTTGTCATTTGAGGAGTACTTAAAAAAATTTAACGAATTATCCCGTTTCGGCCCAGAATTGGTGAACACGCCTCTAAAGAAAAATGAAAGATTCATTTATAGGATGAATAAGAAATTCCACGAAAGGATGACGGCAAACGTCACGAGGGAAGGAGGAAATACGAGCAATCAAAATTGAAAAAAAAAAAAGAAAGTTCGGGGACAAGAAACCATATCAAGGCAAGGAGAAGAAGGACAAACAGGGAAACCCGGCAAAAGATATAACTTGTTACAATTGCCAAAAAAAGGGCCACTATTCAAACAACTACAAGAATCCGAAGAGACAAGTTAAGAAAGAACAACCTGTGAAGACTGGTCAAGGAGTTAAAGAATGCTATTATTGTCACAAGCCAGGTCACGAAGTAAAAGATTGCCTGAAAAGGAAGCAAGCTCATGTAGCAAAGGTGTATGAAATCAAACATGATGCTTCAACCACAAGGTCTGGTAAGGGAAAAGGAATTTTAGAAGGTAATCTTCTCATTTACGATAAAAATTTCAAGTTTTAATTGATACGGGAACCACACATAGTTTCATTTCCCAACAAATCGTAAGTAAGTTAAATCTTGAATCTGAAATCGTAATCGAAACTATTTTTTTCTGATTCATTGGGTTACGATATATTCAACGAACGGTTAGTTATTCCTTCGGACTAACCAATGCCCTGCATATTTTGTAGATCAGATGACCCAAATATTTCGTAGAGTGTTAAGCGAGTTCATTCTCATATTTGTGGATATTCCGGCTTAATCTAATAAGCCATTTCACTATCTTTTTCTATGAACTTATATCCTTTGTTTGCCTTTCTCTCTCTTTCAAATTTCAAGGATGAAATTTTCTTAAGGATGGGAATCTATAACGATCCCCATTTTTGAATTAAATTTAAATTAATAATTAATGTAAATTTTGGGATAAATTTTGGAATTAATTTGATTTTTTAAAATTAAATAAAATAAGTGTTGATTTGTATATATATAAATAAGATTGTAAAAATTCATTTCAGTTTAAGAATTCAAAATAATAAATGTTTTAGATTTATTTGAATTTGAAGTATATATGTATATATATGTGTGTGTGTAAAATTGGATTTGATTTTAAAATTTGAATTTGAATTTTGAATTTTTATTTTAATTTAAAATTTAAATAAATGACTTAGAAAAATGATTTGGGTTTAAAAATATTATTTATGTAAATTATTTAATGTATAGTAGTTTTAAAAGCAATTCTTTTAAATAGTAAATATATTAATATAAGGAAAATGTCTTTATATAAGAAATATAATATAAAAATTTATTTAAACCATATAAATATAAAAGGGGACAAGTGTTAAGCTTTTAACACATCAATTAAACAAGTGTAGTGATCTTATCAATATAATTAACAAGTGTCAATATCTTGTTTTTATTTTTAAAAAATTTAATTAAAATGAGAAACAAGATTATACAAACCATTTTTACTTCTTTTTCCTATTTCTTTATTAGTTTTGAAAACTTTGACAAATCTGAAGTTATGAATAAATTAAAATTTGAAATAAAAAAACAAAGAGAAACCAGAAAAGTTCAAAAGCAAACAACTTCAACAATTTGTTTCAAAATCTAAAGCTTTGAAAACAAAGTCTAGAATCAGGAAAATCAACTTCAAAAACTTGAATCAGAGATAAAGTAATTGAAGAAAGCATATTGATCGTCACAGGCAACTTATATTAATCAAAACCTGATCAAATTTAAGCCTGGAAATCAACTCAAACCAGATCAACACATTCTTTGTTCAAACAAAAAAGGTGAGTATACCCTTAAGAATCTGAAGCATTAAGTGTTGTTTTGTGATGATGTTTGAAATTAATTGTGAAATATTAACATGCATGCAAATCCGCATATGGTTATATGTTGAGGAAAATATGCACGTTCAAGTTGCAGGCACATTTGCCTCTGTTCGTTCCAAGGTTGCTAAAACCGGTTAAAATTTCAATTCCTCTTTATTTGATCCTTTTTTGACTTTATGATCTGAACAAAATTTATTTGTTTAGCCTTGGGTTGAAGTTTTAAAATATATTTGAGTGCATTTAAGGTAAGTATTTCTGGAAATGTTAAAAGCAACAGGCAAACCCAAATTATGTTGAAATATTCCCATCATAATTCTTGTTTCCAATTGTATGATTTGAAACGTTTCTAAAATCCATGATTTTTAATAGCAAAAATCGGAATTTTTAACAATGTATCCTTGGTGAAACTCGAAGATGAACGGCATTGTCATTTTTGCGAAATCCCGGTGATCGGGGAAAGGTTAATTTTGAGATTGATGTCAGAGCGTGGTTGGAGGTTGGAGATCACCTGAAAAATACCCAATGATTTTATAAATTGTTGAGGTGGCCTGATGAGATCGAAATAGGGTTTAAGGCATACATTAGGTAATGAACGAAAATCTCATCGTTGCGTCATCGTCGATAGAGCGGAAGGTTGCACACCAGTGGCGATCGAATCTGGGGAGGTTGGCGAAGCTCTGATGAAGTTTTCGTGGCCTCCGATGTCCTAGGGCGGTGGTACGAGATGATTGCGTGTCGATCATTTTTGTGCTTGTTTGGACCTGATAGTGCTTTTGCGAACTCGTCGTCATTGATGGTGCATGGGTGGTCTGGTGGATTAGGGAAGTTGTTGTCCACGCGAGGATGGTCGTAGCGTCGACTAGTGGCGATCGGAATGCTGTGCATAGTGCACGAGTTCCTTGGCGTATCAGTGGAAGTGTTTTTGAGAAGAGGGGGGAAAACTCGAAGGAATACTCGGGGGATCAGGTTAATGGCTCGAGTCTTGGCTCGAGCAGATTCACGCATGTGCCAGGTTAAATACTTAAACAAAAATTTGAATTGAAAATATAAGCACTCGGGTCGATTTTCGAAAAATCTCGAAGCAAGTGGTGTTTTACGTCGGGGAAGATCCGAAGTGGTCTCATGGTTGATGTGTAAAACAGTTTTACTTTTAAAAAAAATATATTCAACTTTAAAACATTTTAAAAATCCATGTTGTTAAAGGATAATTTTGATTTAAGTTAGACTAACTAAGGTTTAAGTAAGACATTCTTAAAGTAATTAAATCTAATTTAAATTTTATTACATTATTTTATAAAATTTCCCATATTAATCAAATAATGTAGTTTAAAAGGACTATTTAGTTAAAAAGTTATTTAAACTATCTTAACCTTTTAAAGCACCTAATGTATAAGTATGATGATTAAACAAGGTTTATAAGATAAACAAAAGTGATTAATAAAGATAAAAAGATTTATCTTTTAAGTTTATCAAACAATTAATGGTCTGTTAATATAATTGCTTAAAATGTAATTATTCAAATTAATTACTTAATATTAAATATTTAATTAATCGAGGTAAATTAATGTGAAATTAATTATTAATTAATTAAGAAGTAATTAATTAATAAAATTAATTAAGAGTTAATTAATTAAAAATTAAGGATAAATTAATTAAGAAAATTAATTAAGAAAATAATTAATTAATGAAGGTGATTAAGACTTAATCAATAGTAATTAATGTTAATTAATCATTGATTAAAGATAATTAATACTAGTAATTATGTGGTTAATTAATTTAAACCACACAATTTATTCATCTTAATTGAAGATTTTTGATGGTTATTGAATGCTGTGTATTGGATTGATATCTCTATTATGTGATTGTGATGCTATGTAGTATGAATTGCTTTGTGCTGAGCTGTGATATCTGTGTTAAATATACTGCTGCGTGAATGTGAAAACCCATTGAGCTCGTAAAACAATATTTGAATTTTGATGCGACAGGGAGTCGGATTCTAGTTGGTTATCCGAAACCCACATCGAATCGTAATGATGAATCTTTGTGATGATAAGTTGACTTTATCTGTGAATCTGTGAATGAAGATGAGCGTTATGGATTATACCGCTTATCGATATCGATATGATTGAATCTGTGATGATTGAATGATGTCACACTATGGTGTTAAACCCCTGGACTACACCATACACACATAAATATGGATTTCCCGAGGAAATCGATTAAGTCATAGATTTTCGAAATGGTTTTAAAAAAAATAGAAAATTTGAATTCAAATGGTTTGGAAATGGAATTTGGTTAGATATAAAAAGCTTTTTAAAGGAGTTTTAAAGATAAAAGATATTTTGATTACCTTCATAATGTTCTGAAATCTAAATAATTTAATTTGAATTTAAATTCAAGATTTGAAATTGAATTCGATGTTTGGAAATTATGGTTTAAAGATGTTATACAAAGTTATAAACGCGTTTATATGGATTTAAACCATTTTAAAAGTATGGTTTTGAGAATTTGAATTTAACCCAAGGACTTTAACTTGTGTAAATGAATCGGATTTTTCCGAAATGAAAACTATTTATTTCAAATAATAGAAGCTTTCGTATAAGGAATGAATTTCCAATTTGTGTTAAAAGGATTTCAAGTTTGAAATGAAAATGGTTTTCCAAGTTATGGATAAATCTTTGTGAAAGATTGATGAACTTTGTGTTGAAATTGGAAACGTATATCTTTTGTTTAAAAGATTGAAATCAAAATGGTTTTGAATGCTATGAATTTAATCTTTGATTTAAACATTGGACTAGTTAATCCGATTTGAAAAGGAAAATTGTTTTGAAAGAATATGAATGAAACTTTGTGAAAATGGGTGAACTTTGTGAGGTGAATCTTTTTGTTTAAATATTTGGAAATGGTAATTTGTTTAAACCATTTGAAAAGAAAGATTTTGGGTTTTAAAGCTGTGACTTAATTGGGTACCCATTATCCATATGTTTTTTATTTAAATATTGCGCTCATTATTCGGTTTAGCCGGGAGAGGTCCTTGTGTCATATAACCCATTCCGAATAGTGATACGATGATATGCATAGCATTTGAAGACCAGTGGTGAAGACCGGGTGTCTTCGAGAATGATAGGATGACCTGTCGAATGACTCTGCACTGAGTAGCTATGGTATAGAGATCTCCATAAGTGATGGGAAGTCCGATCGGGATTGAGGATACTCAGATTGCAAGGACTTCTTTTGAAGTGTCTTCGGTTCTGTTTGAACCCAGAACAGACTTGTATGGATGTGTGTCTGACGTTGCACTTTGAGATGTAAAGCTAGTTTCTATCAAGTACATTTCTGTTGGTGGCGGAGAATTTATTCTTTTAGCTTAACACCCTTCTCTGAGACGTACGAGCTTAGAGGTTATGTAGTTGATGGTTACTAGTGATACATTCCCAATTTGGTAATGTGGCATACGAAGTGCTGCTGATCATTTGTTGATCGAAGCATGGCTTTTTTGAAAAGCTTAGCTTTGTAAACGAGACTTCTTCGAGCCTCATAACCCGGAAACGGTTGAAACAGGAATGTTGTGGCAAGGTTTTTAGGAGTCGTGCCCCTAGGGTATGTCCATTTTCTTCTAGATAAAAGGTGATATCATTGTATGGAGCCCAGATATTAAACCTATGTTGTTGCTACATACTTATTGCTGTGTGGTTGTTGGTTGAGAGGCGCATCGGATAAAGGTCAGTAATGACCGGGTATAGCATACTTGTGTGGTAGCTACCTATGTAGTAGCTTGGTTAAAGCGTGAGGTAGCGTCGGCCTTGTGTTAGCAGAGATCCGATTAGGTTCCCGGGGGCGTCCTTCCAGAGGCGTTCCATTTCGTTGTAGGAAGTTCCTTTGCCTGACCATTTGTTGGAAACCCAATCATCCAATACGCGCCCTTTTCGATTTCAGTTGTATAACCTGCCATTCTTAAGTGAGCTATAGTAGGCATACGTTGAAATGTGGTATGCTGGCTAAGATTAATATTATACTTTCGAAATGTTTTCTGCACTATGCACTAATAAGAATATCAAATGGTTTTTGCGTATCAAGCATTTTTTACTGTCATGAGGGGAAATCTCCTCCAAGTGTGCGCTTGCATTGTTTTGTGGCGGGAGGTCTTATGCAGTTTCATTTCCCAAAAGCATTGCAGATTTCAATGTTTTAAAATTCTTTTGTTGTTTTTATTTTGATAAAGATAAACCGTTTTTTGTTTACTTATATCAGTCCCATGACTGACGTGAACTTTATTGTTCCCTTCCTAAACTCTGGGTACCTACAATTTTCCACCCGAGCTGCCTAGAAGCAGGTTATCCATGTTTTAGGAGCTAGCTTGGATACGGAAATCTTTTAGAAGCTTTCAGATTTTGGAAAGCTTTTGTATTTGGAAAGCTTTCAAAGTGCTTGGAGTTTTTGGATTTCTTGTAGACCTTATCGAAGTTGATGTATGTTGGAAGCTTTTTCTTTGAAGTCTTTATTGTTCCGCTTTGGAGTGGTCATTTTGTTGTAGTATCTTTTGTGTATCATTCTGATATTAGTGATCGATGATGTGATGGATATTGTATCAAAGTTGTATCTGTGTTATGATCAATGGTATTCATTTTGTTTCCGTTGTTTATTTACATCTAATATTGTTATAACCTCCGGCAATACGAATTTCGATGTCGTTTATCGGGCATCGAGTACGGGTCGTCACAACTTATGACTGCCTACGTACCCTATCTTATTCGGTATTCAATTAGATATAGGATAAAGCCAACGTAGTTCTCCTACTGCAAATAGGACTCATGGAGCCTATGATGCAAAAAACGATATGCAATTCTCAAAACTACTCACTTAGGCTCAATCTTAAATTTTAGATTTTCAAATCTAATTACCTTTGCGGAAATTATCTATTTGGAATTTATTCTTGAATTTTTATTTCAAAACTTTTGAAATATATATAACCTTTATATTCAAATTATACTTTACTTCGGGATCTTAAATCAAATCAATTTTGAAAAGTTTATTTGGAAATCCCAAATGCTATAATAAAAACATATAAAACCATATGCAACCGGAGTGGGAGGTTTCTCCTAATAACAAAGCACTAGGTCCCAGCCTTCATACAATCGATAAAATAAGTACATCGCTTTATTCCAAGAGCGGACTATACCAAAAACATATGCCCACTTTTTAGTTATGGGTTACCTGAATCATCGGTAACATAACAAATCACAAGTACTTTCAAATTTATAATAATTTTCATCTCCCAAATCCGTTCAAAACTCATTTTAAACCCATCGGGTTTAGTCCTCGAAATTCTTTCCGTTTCATAAAACATTTTTATAAAACCATTCTTATGTAAATCACTTTTATATAATAACTTCAAAACATTCATTACCTAACATTTCTATTTCTTTTAAAGGGAAAATATTTCGTAACATTTTCATTTGAAAACCAATTTTCAAGACAATTCATTAAATCGAAGTAAGCCAAATATTATCTCTAAATACCTTATAGTCGAATCGTGAAATAAATCACAAGGTGTTAGCCTACAATTGTTTCCTACCCAGCCCATGCATATGGATAATTATTTTCTCATAACAAGGTTGAGCAAAGTCAATATTCAATAAATAATAATCAGTTCTTATAAAGTGGTCGAGCGCAATCTAAACACCCAAACAATCAATTAAAAAATAAACAAAATAATAAATGGTAAATCAATGCTTCATTCTATCAAATATTTATAACACGTTTTATTTTGTCTTGAGTTAAAACGATTTGATATTTATTTTGAAGCATTCGGTCTTTCCCTTCGATATGTTTCGTCCCTCGCCCAAGTCTCCTTGGATCTCATAGACGAAACACATGTACTAGTCATTTCCACATACCCCATTAAGTATTTAACTTCTAAATTTTAAAATAATTAATTAACAATCCAAATAGTCAAACAAGGAAATAAAAACCTTTTTTAGTAAAAAAAAAAAGCAAACAAGTATTCAACAAGGGTTTTCAAATAACACTTAACACTTAAAGTTCCTTTAACTTAGCAAAGGTTTTAATGAACTTAAAATAAGAAATAACTTACTATGGGTTCCACTCAGTCAAACTTTAAAGCAAGGAACTTAAGATCTAATGCATAGTTCCTACCATGCTTGGAAGCCAAATCATAATAAGCAAGATTTCCTCATTCCTAATGCTTGGCCGAGGCTTGGATGGAGGTTGGTCGAAAGTATAGAGAAGAAGTGGTGGAGCTTCGATCTTGAATTCTCAAAATTAGACCCCAAAAATAGGTCATTTTCTCTCTAATTCTTGACTCTCTTACACTTAAAATTTGAAAAACTTATTAACTGAAAAGTTTTTGCAAATTATTTTCTCTTTAATTTAAAAAAATAATCACTTGATTTTGATTAGTTTTAGAAAGATATAGTCAAAAGAAAAAAGCTATTCTCGGATTCACAAATATAAAGCCCGAAAATGTACTTCAAAGAATTGAGTTTCAAGTATAACAAACCTCAAAACTGGAAAAAGTAAATAACATAAAAGTTGTAGCCACTAGAAAATGAATTTCTTAATTTGTATCTATTATGATCAAGTTATGATAAAAAAAGGGTTATTCACTGGCTTAAAAACTTGGCCAGAGAATGCACTAGAAACAAGTGGATTTTTGACATGGTAAATTTTAGAATGAGACAAAGCAGTCAACATGAAAGTTGTGGCCACTAGAAAAATACGAGATTTGAAAAAAATGAATTTCACATTTTGGTTCTGCTTTGATGAAGTTATGATCATGAGAAGAAGAGATAAAATATAAAGGAAAAAGGAGTTGGATTTGAAGAGGATGAACGTTGATTTCTATTGAATATTTTGTAAATATCTTGGCATCATTGTTTCTTTCTAATTTTTTCCTATGGCTTGGAGCCATTAAAGAGAAGAGGAAGAAGGTGAAGAAGCTTGATAAAAGAAGAAGAAAAAACTGTGAATGAAATGAGAGAATGAGGTGGGTATTTATAGAAAAAGTAAGGAATGGAATTTTACAAATTTAACCTTTTATGAAATTACTAAAATAGCCTTACTTCAAACAAGAGTACTCGATAATTTTTCAATATTTAACATCATATTTCACATCCTTATTTTATCTCTTAGTCACTTAAGATTAATTAAAGAATATCATAATTACGTAGGCTTTGAATTGATGTGATTTGATGTTTACTTTTTCTTACTTTTGCTAATTCTTACTTACTTTTACTAATGACTTCTAGAAGTTTTCTAATTATATTTAGTAAAAGTAAGCATGCTTTATTAAAATTTGTAATATATATGTTAATGTTAACAAAGGTACAACAATGTCGCGACAACTTATTTTGAACAAATCGTTGAATTTCGACAAAACTTTTAACATTCATATTTTGACGTTTTAGTTAAATTATTTATTTATGTAAACCAAATTAAAAGATAAATTTGTATATTTCTATTTAAAAATATAAATACTCATGAATAATTTAAAATAATTTATTTAACCATTAAAACATACTTTTCTGAAATCAGTATTTTGTCACTTTTGTCGGTATAGGCAAATGTTACTATTTTTGTTTATATTTTCTTTCCAAATCCTATCTAATATTGTTCAAATCAATAACCTTACCTATTATATATTTAAAATCACTTTAAATAGTATAATTTAAAGTGGCCAAATTCTGGGTCGTTACAAAAGGCAAATTGGAAATTTTATACACTCTTACGATGTAGAATAGTGTGTAATGAATATAAACTTAAGTTATAACTAATTATATAACCATAAGTTGTGATTATAGAATGTGGATGAACTTAAGTAAAGAATTATGAAATTATAAGTAGAAAAATTTATATAACTTATAAATTTGGGAAAATGGAAAGTAAAAGTAAATTTTAAAAATGGTTAAACATTTTAGTTAACCAAAGAAAATATGAAATTTAGCTATGAATTGAAATTTAACTTATGTAAATTTAAAGGAAATTGATATTGATTCAAAATGAATATGAACTTAAGCTTAGAAGTTATAATAAAAATATGTTATGTTGTATAAATATTAATAATAAACTTAATAAATTATTTTATGGAATGGTCCTAAGCGATATTAGTATTAAAAGAAATATACTAAGAATGAAATGAAGAACAATAAAATGAATGAGAATAAAATGAATTTGAATAAAAAGAATTTGGTATAGTTGTGTTAGGTTGGTTGCGAGTCGAGAGGCCGGCCGTAAAAGCAAACCCGAAGTATCACTGTGAGCCACAGCCGGGCTGGGATGGTTGAAAAGCCTACCGGCCGTGAGCCGCTGCTGATGGTTGAAAAGTCTAGGACGTCACTGTTGGTATCAAAGCTTGGGGTTTATGGACATAATATAAAACATAACTTAGATGGAACATGTGTTACAACTATTTGCTGATGTTTTAGTTGTGTTATGAGTCAAAACTAAAGTTTTGAAATTATGATGATTTTTTTTAAATATCTTTATTTAAAAATAAAAGTAAATTGTGTTTTGTTTATCAGAGTGCGCAGCGGAAACAATGAGACTGTCTTCGTTGAATACCGTTGATAATCTTTTTGAAAATATGAAATTGAAATAAATTTCATTTGTTGTTTACATAGCTGTGTTTATTTTGTTTCTTTGAAAATTTCGAATCCGATTGAGGATCCGAAGCGATTGCAGCTATGTGACTTTGTTTAGATTTTTGCTGTTTTGAATTATCTTCATTGAAGATATATTCGACTGATTTCTTTGTTCGTTTTGTAGTATACGTGCAAATTTAAGTTGCACGTTACTGCATTAATTTTACGTTGAACCGGTGTTTGGTTTTAAACGTATTTTGTTGCCGTTATTTTTATAACAAGATTTTTACATCGATGCTAAACTTTTGAAGCACGGTGTTTTGTTGACATTTTAATGAATGAAAATTTACTGGTATTATATTTTGATGCGAATTATTTTGATGAGATTTTGACGTATAAAAATTACTGTCGCTTTGACTTCAGTAACCGTCAAATTTAAAGTGAATTTTCAAGCGATTATCCCGCAATGCTGATTTTGAGATCCGTTTTTACGGTGTTTGAGAAGTACAATTTCCTTATCAAAATTGTTACAGATATTGCTGTTTTAATCACGTATTTTAAAAATCGTTTTAAAGTAAAATTGTTTTCCAAAATTTCAACAGTTTGCGCTTTCAAAAGAATGAGGAAGCGATTTAAACGCTTCAGCAAAATTGAGGACTATGAACCCTCTCTTTTACTGATTCGTTTAATTCCAAACTTGTCCGTTTGAGAACGTAAAATGTTATTTATTTAAAATACACAATTTTGCACTTTTAAGGAAACAATGAAGAGAATTAAACGATTTAGCAAAAACTCATGGTATGGGATATGTGCGTTTGCTATTTTTGTTTATTTCGGACTCGTTAATTGATACATCCGATGTTTGATTATTTTGATGATTTTTTATGCTTTCGAGCCACTATGTTGGACCTTCGGTCATATGATGGACCTTCGGGTCATATGTTGGAACTTCAGGTCATATGATGGACCTTCGGGTCATTTGTTGGACTTTCGGGCCACTCTGCGGACCTTCGGGTCAAATACCAATACTAGACCTTCGGGTCACTCTACGGACCTTCGGGTCATCTGATGGGCGCCAAAATTTATAGTACTTGGTAAGCTTCGGCCATCTGAGATGCACGTGCCGCATAGCTAAAATTCGCCATCAGATGGGATCGATCCAACCTTTTATGTTGATTTTCTAGAGCAACTTCATTGATTTCTAGCTATTTGTGGTTTCTAATTATCTGCGGTTAATTAGATATTTTCTGTTATGAGTTCTAATTATCATTGTTGATAATTAGATATTGGTTGATTTGAGATTTCTAATTATCGTTTGTGATAATTAGATATTTGTTGATTTGAGATTTCTGATTATCGTTTTTGATAATTAGATATTTGTTGATTTGAGATTTCTAATTATCTTTGTTGATAATTAGATATTTGTTGATTTGAGATTTCTGACTATCATTTGTGATAATTAGATATTTGTTGATTTGAGATTTCTGATTGTCGTTTGTGATAATTAGATACTTGTTGATTTGAGATATCTGATTATCGTTTGGGATAATTAGATATTTGTGATTTGAGATTTCTGATTATTGTTTTTTTATAATTGGATATTTGTTGTTTCTGATTATCGTTTGTGATAATTGTATATTTGTCGATTTGAGATTTTCGATTTAATATCATCATTAAACGATTAATGTGCTAGCTAATTGCTGTTAGAAGTTTTTAAATCAGGTTTAAATTCTTTTCAAAAATTTGTTGAGTGTTTGTGGACTTAGAAAAATATTGGGCCACGTTTCTTTATGGTATTGTGTTATCAAACGAATACTGGTCCCTCTTTTCATTTCACTTCACAACCCTAGAATTTAATAAACGAACGAAAATGGTGGCGGCTTTGTTCTCGTTCGTTCCTCTTTTCAAAACTAGGACTTTTCAAAATCGAAGGCGTCGACTTTAAGTTGATCAGTTGTCTCCTCGTTGCTCACTTCGGCCGCTTCTTTTTGCGTCGAGACTAAGGTGAGTGATTTTCATTTTCACTCACATTTAATTCATGCTACAATTATTGAATTTGTTAATTGGTTTATTCGGCAATTCGATTTGTTTGACGTTGATGATTTTTGACTGGGTTTATTTACTTGGCTATTACGGCACTGGTTTGCTTTTGACTTCGGTCACTTGATTTTGGGTGTTGATCTTGTTCGACTATACTTGCTGTTTTGGCCATTATGTCTTTACTGCCATGCTTACGTGATAGTGTTTGATGATGTTTTTAAAACTAAACTGTTACAGTTGAATCTTTACAGTTGAATCTTTTTCAATTGTTGATCTCGGCCACTTCACTTGATTGCTTTTGGTTCTTCTGTACTGTGTCTTGAACTCTGTTGATATGAATTTGTTCGACTTTTGCTTGTCTTCTTTTTTGGCTTTGGCCTTATACATTTTTTTATATATCCCTACATATTGTAGCCTTTGTGCTTGTTACTGTGTTGCCTTATCATGGGTACACCTGCTTATTTCACCTGTAGTCTTTGTGCTTGATGTTCACTTATAGTTCGAGATAGTTTGCATTGATTTGCACTCTAATTAAGCCGAGCACTTCAACTTGTTCAGGTTTCATTTGATTCCTGTACAACCTGCTTGGTATCTGTCTTGTTTCGAACTCAATTACTTTGTGCCTTGATCTTTGATGTCCTCTGTGTATTGTAGTTGACTTCGGTCTTGATGCTGTTATGTGATTCCCCGACTTTGTATTATCTTCGTCCATCACTCATACTGTGGTATCGAACTGCAGTTTCATATTGGGAAAGCATTATAGTTTATTTGTGCACTTGGTCATACGAATTGATGTTGCTCCTTATAGTTGCTTTTGATTCATCTATAATCTGCTTCCACTGGTGCCTGTATCTTGTACATGTGATGCAGTGCATTTGATTGGATTTTGAGTTGCATTTGTTTCTTTTTGATTTTGGGTCGAGGCTACATTGAGTCTTTTGAGGCTATTTACCTTGAGACAATCTCACTTGCGTAATGTCTGGTTCATATTGCATTTACACTGAGTTTGTTTGCAGTCTTGCCCTTGTAATCTTATGGTGGTTGTAGTTTTTGGTTGCAGTTTGCCCTTGTATTCGTGTGGTGGCCGCAGTTTCTTTTGTATGAAGCCTTGCCCCTGTTGGTTTTCATTGCATTGATGCATTTGGATTTGTTTTTCGAATTCACTTGAGTTGAATAAGGTATTTTGGGTTTGACCTTGTGTTCGTTTGTGAATTTTCATTGTGTACATACGTGCACATTGTCCATGTCTATCTGCTTTGACCATTGAGGCCGTGGCATTAATATTTGAATCTTCATTTGATTTTGGTTCGTTGATCTTTTGTGTATTTCATGCTGTAGTGGCGAGGCAGTATGCGTTTGTGTATACTGTAGTCCTACCAGAATTGATGTTTTAAATTGATTATTTTGTTGTTGTCTAATTATCTTCCAGATAATTAGATTATGAATTTCTAAGTATTCATTTAATAATTAGATTTTGCCGTTAATTGCCGTTTAGGCAATTCTGTTGTTTTATAAATTATCTTCATTGATAATCCCTTCATTTATCTTCGTTGATAATTTGGATTTGCTGATTTGTTGTTTAACACTGTTACGTGTTATATTTACCGTTATCCGATTTCCTTATTTAAGGATTGGATAGGTGAATTTGCTTTGATTGTCATCTAAATGTTATTTAATTATTATTGCTTCCGTGTATTAATAACTGAGTTTGAATTAGGCTGACCCGTGTATTATTATTTTTTGAATTTAATACTCGGGTCAAACCGAGTTATTACAGGTTGTAGATATCTTGCTTTGGGTTGCTGCTTGAGCTATGAAGTCTTTTCATATCTTTTGGAGTAGTCGTCGTCATTTTATAATAGTCAGTGTATTTGTATAGGATGATATATATTCATGTATATTATTCACGATAATGTACTTGTATATATAACTTCCCGAGTCGACAGTTATAGTTGTATAATATGTATGGTATCACATGTATTGTAACTGACATCAGTTATACATATATATATATGAGTTTTTATTATCTGCGTTCTGCATTTAGCTTATCTGTGTTGTTATTATATATATTGTCCTAAACTATTATGAACCATCGTAGTTCATTTTATACTGGAATTGGATACGTCGATGGGAGTAAATAATTAAGAGATGAAAAATTAAAAATATATACCACTCCTATCGAGGTAACCAATACTAGTGTAAGGCCTAACTATGGATGGCCGCTCCTATCCAGCCTTATTCTCCGTAATAATAGACAGTATTTCTTTTAATACTCTTTTTTATTGTGAGCATAGAGGTGGGGCGTCACAAGTTGGTAAACTAATTGAAATAAATATGTAAGCTGTACCTAGATCATTTTATTCGCATAACTATTTGATCCAAATTCGAGTACATGGTTTTGAGTGATTTACACCGATCCGAGTTAGGATTTTCACTCGATTCTTGATGGAAAACACTGGATATGAATTCTGATTTACACTTAAATACTCTATCATAGTATAGGGCTATGCAAGGAGGATGATGGTTTCTTATCAAGGAACCGGATCAGAGTCCACACTAGAGAAGTCGAATAGGTGACAGTTCGAAAGTGAAATTGTGTGATCGAGAGAGCGATCGAATTTGATATTGTGTACAGATGGTCTATGGACATCTTATAGGCTTTGATATGATTGTATGCTATGTTTGTCTAACTTTGTTTACTAGTAATTGTAAACACTGTTAAGAAAGGATGCATTATGGTTTCTTTTGTTGCATATGATGGTTATATTAGCCCATGTTATATACTGATTTTACTTTCCATATATTTGTTCTCATTTATTGCTAAGTTTTCAGTAGGTACCGAAGGTTTATGCTTCACATTTAGAGCTCGCTTTCAAATTATATTGATTGTTTATGCTTGCTAAGATAAAGAAAAGGTACACATCTCGGATTACATATGGTATTTTTATGTTTTTTCATATAGGATGCCTCATCCTCGAGTTGAGATGTATATTATGTCATTATATATATTGTAAATTTTCCGATTGAGGCACGCAAAGGAGACGTTGGCAAAAAAATTCGTAAATTTTAGGTAGTAGAAATATTTTGAGAATTTTGAGAATTTTGCTACTAAAATTTAATTTCATGTTATAACTTGGAATGGTATTATTGTTATCCGTGAATGAACTTAAAGACATAGAAATTATAAAATCTATTTCAGCTAGATGATTTCTGAATGTTAATGGGTTTATTGGCATTTTTCTTACCCTGCCAATTTCATGGAAGAATTTCTTTTTAGAAGGAATGTCTCTAATGACCCAGGATTTTAGTCATTTGAATTTGAATTATTTAATTGATTTTAAATTTAATAACAAAATAAATTTAAAATTTAAACATATTAAATTTCATGTATATGGATTTAATGTGAATAAAATGATTTCAAAAGCTGATTTAAGTCCTGTTTAAATAAAAATGGAGATATTAAACTTTTAAATTTGAAATAAAAGTTATTAGAATGGTTTTAGTAAAAATTCTCTTTAATTAAAGTGATTTTGATGAAACAAGTACCATTGGATCCGTAAAAGTGAATTATTGTATGTTGACGAATTTTGTGGCGATCAGATGTATCGTTTAGTCGTGCGAGCTCGATACGCATATAAATTAACTAAAGGAATTTAGTTTAATATAATTTGATTTCAAAGTTAACTTCTGTCTATGATGGAATTATGTCCCGATACTAGTTCCATTGTATTTGGAATAAGGGTATTTAGTACAAAACGCTAGGCGGCACGCCTTGTTTGGGGTTCGAGATTTTGGAGCATGAATAGTGCTTTGAAAATTTTCTTTAAAAGGACCTTATCTTCCCTGTCTTTGCAAAACCCTAAAGCTAAAAGCCTAGCCTCTATTTTTTATCATACATGTTCAACGGCTAAAGATGATTATGACCACTCACTGCTCTGAGGGGCGAAGTTGCTAACATGAAGATTGACCGCGGTGATGAGGTGAAGGAATCGACCTATGGGATTGGCATAACATTGACGGTGGCGGTGGTAATCCATAGATGAACGATGCAACTTCCCATGCCGTTTTCAAGCAAACGAAGGCGCTAAGGGGGTCGGACCAGTGGGGATCAACGTGTCTTGGCTAGGAGAGTCGGCAGAGGTGTAGCGATAGTCTGAAGCAACACATGGTGGCGTCATGATCGATTGAAGTTGGACATCGAGTATTGATATTCGTGAATTTGGTGAACGAGGACATTTAGTGGGCATAAGCATGATTAGCATGGTGAATAACAAGATCAGCTATATAATTAATGTTTGATAAATTAAAATAATATTCAAAATGTTCTAACGTTTGTGTCTTGTGCATATGAGTTCGGATTTGAACACAATTAGTCAGGTTGTGCTCATTTCAACGAATACTACGTAATGGAATTAGATTGGATGGATTTGGAGCAAGGAGGAATTTTTGTTAAAATCGAATGCCCTTTAGACTTTTATTCAAATGGGAACTCTTTGGCGATAGATGGAAATATTTTTGAGGTAACTCACCTCTCTAGACTCATTTAGATTTTATACAAGAACAGATATTTTTACTAATGCTTGTTTGTTGATTGCTTAGAAGATTTACTATTTTATCAGTTGGTTTGGATTTATTCCCTTCCTTAGAGTGGAAGACCTTCCTATATATACCCTCCTAGTTACGGATGACCCATATTATATGATAATATATTTTATGTGATGCAAGGAGATAGGTTGGAGGGATCTAATATGATTCCTTGCCACTATTAATTTACTTCTCATACATATTGTAATATATGATTTGTTCGATGCTATATTCGATAACATGGACATGATTTTGCTTATTTAGAGCTATATTACCACTTGGCCATATTTTTGGTATTCCAAGATAATAAAAATTTAGGATTTTGATTTAAAAGGATTTTGAAGTAATTTTGAAATAACATTTTTTAATAATTATTCTTGAATTATTAAAAGAAGGAGTTTATTTTAAATACGACAAAAAGTATGATTTTTGGTATTATAAACTGATAGTTTGTGAAATATATTAAATAGAGATTTTGGAACTTCATTATAATTTTTTTAGAAAACTTAATAACTTAGTCCATCTTTTATTTGTAAAGGAAATACAATTTTAAAGAAGATAGAAATAGTTTGAAGCAAATATTTTTGAAATGGTTTATATAAATGATTTATAAAAGTAATATTTTTAAAATAAAGGAATAAATTTATAAATGGTGTTTTATTAATATTAAAAATGGATATGTAATTGATATTTGGTATTTATAATTAGGATTTTATAAATAAAAGAGATTTATAAAGGAATGGATTCAAAAATAGAATTTTATAAATAATGAGATTTTACAAAAGGGAAAGTTTATAAAATAGAAATAAGTTTTATAAACATAGTTTTAGAAATATGGGAATGATTTAAATTGAGATTTGGATATGGATTTTATAAAGGAAATATAATCATGATTTAAAAATTAAAATATTCTTTTAAAGGAATGTTTTGAAAATGATATTATTCGATGGAGTTAAATGGTTTTAAAAGGTGATTTAAAATTTACTAAGGGATGAAAACATAGATTACAACATTTATTGTTGTAATAGATGTTTTCGAGAAAGCAGAAAAGACATGGGCTATAACACTATAGTTATAGTAAGTGATTTTTGAAAGGAAGTGGTAGATATAGTATACAGGATTTATATAAATATAAATAGTCAAATCCCTATACTATTGATTTGCATTATCGTAACGATTTATTATGCAACATTCGTTTTGACCCAATGAAGCGTGTTTCGAAAAATATGAAGCTTTCAGCAAAAGATTTGTAAATATACATATTACGGATTTAAGTATGTAGAGATATTTTCTATGTGTTGAAAACGAAAATGGTTTGTGAATATACTTATACCGTTGAGATAAGTATATGGAAATGTGTAACGATCCTGGTTTTGAGTCAAGTTTAATTTGATAATTAATATAAAATTTTGAATTAAACTGTGAATTAATTTGATATTTTCCAAATTTAATAAGATATCTGTTGTTTATTTATTTATATATATGTATATAAATTGATTTTAAATTAAAATTTGGATTTGAAATTTAAAAATAAATAGTTTGAAAAATAAATAGGATTTGAAAATTCTACAATTTAATATTAGTAGGAATTTATTTCCTAATTATAATATACATATGTAATATATATTTTGAATTGGATATAAATAATTTTCAGAAGTTATTTAAAATCAAATTTATATTCTAAAGATTTATATTTATAATCTATACATATATGTGTTTATTTATTAAGGTGTAATTTAATTTTAAATCAATTTCTTTAAAAATTGTATATATATAGAAAATATAAAATGTATGAATACAAATATAAAGACAAGAATGAATAGAAAGATACGATTAAAATTCAATATAATACTTATCCAAAAAGTTATTCAAAATTAATCGTATATTTTAAAAAGCATTTTAGATAGATATTGAACTATTTAAAAGAATAGTAACTTGAGTTTAAAATTGAAATATTACTATTCTTTCTTTTAAAATATACATGAACTAAGATTTGTGTGTGTGTGTGTGTGTATATTAATAAACATTAAACATCTAAGAATATGAACATGGATTGAAATAAAAACATTTAGTATAATTTATAAATATATAAAAGTTAAAAGTGTAAACATATGTAGATATAAAATCAAGTAATTTATAAAATGAAAAGGGTTAAATGTAAAAATTAAATAAAATTTAAGTAAGGGTTTAAAAAATAAAAATGCATTATTTTGACATTTGTAAATTTATAAAAGCATGCATTAAACGAATGTGAACGTTTCTCATAATAATCAAACAAGTGTTAGCTTAACAAATAAACAAGGGGCAAATTACATTCTATTAAAATTTAAATCGTAATAATATGTATAAGGAAAGTGAGAAACTTGTCTATTTTTCTCTATTCAAAATTTCTTCCTTCATAAATCTCTAAGAATCAAAATCTAGAAAAAAGAAAATAATCAAAGTCTGAAAGCAAACTTAAAACCATATTTCAACATGATCAAGCAATAGATCAAAGTTCAATTACAAGTCAGATCATCACGACTTAAAGCAACCAAAAAGATAAATCAAAAGCAAATAGTTCGGATTCAACTACAAGTGGATCAAATTCAGATTTACAAGTAAAATTCAAGAATCAACATCAAGTTTTAGTGCAAATAAACATTCAGATCAATAAATCAAAAAGCATTTCCAGATTTTAAAATCTAAAATATGTCCTCTATGTTCATTTCCCAGGTGAGTAAACTCCCATTTCTAACTTGAATCTGCTAGATAACTTGATATTGGTGATTATTGCTTGAAGTACAATAGTGATAAGTATTTACATAAATGTGAATATCATGGTATGTATATATATACATGTGTAATTGGTGTGCATGTCTGGGAACAGGGAAGAAAACATCTTTGTTCTTGTTACAGGTTTTTAAAACCCGTTAGAAAATTTAAAATCATCCTATCTAAGTAATTTAAGGTTTCGATTTCTAAATGAAAAGTAATTATAACTATGAAACGCCAATGTCGAAAATTATTTCAAGTATATTTATTGAGTAAATAATTCAAAATTGGGAAATTATAGAATGAACATTTTATATCAGAAAAATCAAGTATCAATGCTTTTTGATTCACTTACATCATTTAGTTCGATTTCAAAAAACATGAATTTTAAAAGTAAATTCAACATTTTTCATATTGCATCGATTGAGAAATCAATGGTTGAACGAACTTGGGTTATATGGCGATTCCCGGCGATCGAAAAAAATCGGAAGATCGGAGTTGTGGCTGAGGGTAGTTTGGAGGTTGCCGAGATGAGGAAAAACGATCAATGATTTTTTCGATCATTGAGGACGCATAGCGACGAGATTTTAGGGTTTAAGAACATCTTTTGGTCGATGAAAAAACCAAGATCGCTGCGACGTTGTCGAGAGATCAGAGGCTACTAGTCTAGTGGGAGAAGTAGCGTAGGACAGTGGAGCTGCTATGGTCAGTGGGGCATCGTTACTGGTGGCCGGAATCTTCGGCGCGAGGGGATTTTGGGTGATCGGAACTTTATTCCAGGTTGGGTCGAGTGGTTTGTTTTCGATTTTATCATCGATTTGGGTTGCTGGTTGGCCTGAGTGATCGAGTCGACCGCCGACGAGTTGTGGATAACCGCAGGGATGATCGGAGATCGTCGGACTACTCGTGCATGTGCTTACTGGTGTGTGTGTGTCTGAATAAAATTGAAATTGAAGAAGGAATGAGATTTTCTCAGGTTGGTTGCATGGTGGTCTCGAAGTAGAGATGGTTCGCGAGGGATATGAGGTTGGCTCGAGAAAATTCAAAATTTGCTCGGGTTTTTTTCCGTTCATTTATCTCGAGTTGTTTTCTGGTAATTAACCAAGTTTTAAAAATATAAGAGAAAAATAAAAATGTTCCCGGTTTTAAAAAAAAGCATTATGTTTTAAAGTTACAATGTCAAATTTTGTTCAACTTTTGAAATAAACATCTTATTCAAGTTTGAGATTAAGTAAAGTGTTCAAAATTAATTATTTAAATTAAGTTTTAAATGTTTTAAAGATCAATTATTTTGGTTTTAAAATAATTATATATTAAGTGATTAATCAATATGATCGCTGATTTTTTTTAAAATGGAATTTGTTAATTAAGATAAATGGGTTGTCTTAAGATTAAAGTATCGTTAATTTGAAATTTAATGATAATTAGTTAATTAAAGGTTAATTAAGTATTAATTAAGGATTAGTTAATTTGTTAAGAGTTAATTAATTAATGATGAGTAATTAAAGGATAATTACTTAATGATAGTAATTAAAGAATAATTTATCAATTTCTTAGTTGCCGATTAAAGGATAATTAATTACTTAAAAGATAATTACTTAATAAAAGTAATCAAGAAAACTTAATTAATAATTAAGGAAAATAAATCAAGCGATTAAAGAAAAATTGCTCAATGTAATTAATTTGTGATTTATTAATATAAGTGGTTAGAGGTAATCACTTATTGTAATTAATTAAGTATAATTAATTTAATGGAAATTAATTAAGGGTTAATTTATTAATGTAACTAATTAAGGATAATTAATAAACAATAATAAAATAATTAGAGGTTAATCATTTAGTGATTAAAGGTTGATTGATTTATTAATTAAGGTTGATTAATAACTAAAGATTGATTCATTTATTATTTAAGGTTAGTTAATAAATTATTGAAGGTTAATTTATTTAAAATGGTTTGTAATTATTAACTAGGATTAGTAATTCATTCATAAGTAATTATGCTAGATTAAATTTATTATAATCAGAGGATTAACTGATCTTGTTTATGGTTGATTGGATTATGTTGAATGCCTTGAATTGTTTAATATCTCTAATATATGATGTTCTATGATATGATTGAGTTGTGAACTGTAACTAATTTATCTGTGCTGAATTTACATATTAATCTGTGAATTTGTGATTGAAGATAAGCGTTATAGGATTATACCGCTTATCGATATTGTTGTGCTTGAATTGATAATGGTTGTGATATTGTATTGTTGTGTGTAAAACCCCTTGTCTGCAACACACACACACATATGGATTTCATGGGAAATTGATTAAGTCACGGGTGTTTGGAAATTAAATTCAAAAATGATCAATTTAAAAGCTGAATTTTGAATCCAAAATGTTTTGAAAGTGGAATTGGGTTGAATATGAAAAGATTTTGAAAAGGAAGTTTTGAAATTAAAATTTAGTTTGAATATAATACGTCTTGTTTAAGTTTTGAAATTATTTTAGAAACTATGACTTGAAAAGTGGTAATACAAGTTATATAATAATATATATGGATTTTAAACTATTTTAAAAGTATTATTTTGGGAATTTAAACTCAACCCAAGTTTATACTTTACAGGCTATAACTTGTGCAAATTTGATCAGATTTTTCCGAAACGAAAAGCAATTGTTTCCAAGTGATAATGACTTTGATATAACGAAAGAACTTCCAGTTTTTGTTGAAAAGATTTCAAGTTTGAAAGGGAATTTTTTGAAAACTATGAACGAATCTTTGTGAAAGACTAGTGAACCTTGGTTTCGAAGAGGATCTTTAAAAAGGCGAATCTTTTGTTTTAAAAGATTAAAGTGGAAATTTGTTTAAACCAATTAAAGGGAAGGTTTTGGGCTAAAAAGGGCAACTTAACTAAGATCCCAATATCCATATGGTTTTAAGAATTAAGCGCTCATTATTCGGTTTAGACGGGAGAGGACTTCATGTCATATAACCCATTCTTAATAGTGATACGACGAAATGGATAGCATTTGAAGACCGGTGGTGAAGACCTGGTATTTTCGAGAATGAAAGGATTACCCGTCGAATGACTCTGCAGTAAGTAGCTATGGTATAGAGATCTCCATATTTGATGGTGAGTCCGATCGGGATTGTGAATACACGGATTTGCAAGGGCTACATTGAAGTGCCTTCGGTTCTGTTCGAACCCGAAATAGACTTGTATGGATGTGTGTCTGACATTACGCTTTGAGATGTAAAGCTGGTTTCTATCAAATACATTTCTGTTTGGTGGCGGAGAATTTATTCTCTTAGCTTAATACCCTTCTCCGAGACGTACGAGCTAAGAGGTTATGTAGTTGATATTTATCAGTGATATATTCCCAACTTGGTAATGTGGCATACGAAGTGCTGCTGATCATTTGTTGATCGAAGCACGGCTTTTGTGAAAAGCGTAGCTTTGTGGATGAGACCTCGTCGAACCTAACAGCCCGAGCATGGTCGAAACAGGAAAGATGCGGCAAGGTTATTAAAAGTCGCGCCCTTAGGATATGTCCATATCCTTCTGAAAAAAGGTGGTATCATGGTATGGATCCCAGATATTTAACCTATGTGGTTGTTGCAAATTTATTACTTTATGGTTGTTAGTGTTGAGGATCCTCTGATAAAGGTCGGTAACGACCAGGGATGGCATACTTGTGTGGTGTTACCTAGTTACGGATGTAACCCGGCCTTGTGTTGGAAGAGATCCGGTTAGGTTCTCGGGGCGTCCCTCCAGAGGCATACCCATGTGGCCCAGGAAGTTCCTTAGCCTGACCATTTGTTGGAAATCCAATCATCAATATGCGCCTTATAAGGTTTTAGTTATAGAACCTGCCATTTAACATGGTACCTATAGGCATACTATAACGGTACGTATACTGGCTAAGATTAATATTATACTTGCAAATGTTTTCCGCACTATGCATAATAATATCAAAAAGATTTTGCGTATCAAGCATGTTTGACTATCATAAGGAGAAATCTCCTCCATTGTGTGCTTGCATTGTGTGTGTGTGAGGAGACCTTATGATAGTTTCATTTTCCAAAAAGCATTGCCGATTTCTTTTATTTCCCTTTGTTTTCTTTTGTTAAAGATAAAACTGTTTTTGTTTGCTCAAACCAGTCCCATGACTGACCTGGAGTTTATTGTTCCCTTTCTAAACTCTGGGTGTCCACAATTTTCCACACGGGCAACCTAGAGTTGAGATTTCAGATAATCAAATAGTAGGTGTAGATTCGATAGCATCCAGCCTTTGGATTCTGGCGATCACATTCTGGACCAGACTTGCTTAATACAATGTGATAGGGGGTTCGAGCTTGTGGTTTGTAGCTTTGGCTATGGAGTTGCAGTATCATTGGATTTTCTTTCTCTCTTGCTTGGCATTGAAGACATTATATTTTCGCTGTTGTGTATCTCTGATATTACATTTCATTTGTATCCGATATTGTATCCATTGTTGTATCAATGTTGTATATCAATAAAAATATTCTTCTGTTTCCACTGTTTTGTATTTATCTAATGTGTTATAGGCTCCGACGAACCGAGTTCGACGTTTGAATCTATGACATTCGAATACGGGTGATGTATTCAGTGCCAATTTTCAAAGGATGAGTTAGGGTCATGACAAAATGTTTTCCAAATATCGAAAGTGAGATGACTCGACTTCACATCCCCAGAAAATCGCATCATCTTGAAGAAAGAAAGGAATAGAAGAAGAAAAGAAATAGAAAGAAGAAACAGAACAACATCAGAGAACTTACAGCGGAACGAATGAAATATAACATATCTCATAAAATATTACATAGTATCACATTACATCAGAGTACACAACTTATACAATAGATATTAGACAGTTATAATCATTTGTCTAACTATACAACTCAAATACAGATACCAAACAAACACGACGGAACTATAAAATATCTACACGTGGAAGCCTCCTGCTCCATATCTCCTCCAGAATTCGTCAAGCAAACCTGAATCACTTGACTACTCATACATAATATGACTACCCAAGAGTTTAATAAAACAGAAAATAAACACTCGGGTCAGACAGGGGTCTGGTGTGAGTAAACGGGTCAAAGTTGCTTAACTTTAGAAAAAACCTTTGAAAAGAAAAGGTATCACGTAAGACTTCCCACACATAAACATGGAAAAGTTTTTACCTTATGCTAACCAAAACATTTTATAGGAAATCCAGTGATATTATAATAGTGTCTAGGGTTTTCAAGTGAATAAGAAATAGCCGAAATTGTTACATCTATTAAATTCCGGCTACTAGCCACAAAAGTGGGTAATACAAACAAAACCGAAGGGTCTCGTAGGAAGAATGGGTTTCCATCAATGGCAGGGCTACTGGGGTACCGCCCGTCACAGTACGTGGCCTAGATCAATGTACCGAGGAGTACGCCCGCTCCCCTGCAACACAAGGCCGGAACCATTTCTTACTGAACAGTCACGAACAAGACCACCCCGCATTTGGCGCGACCAACTATACACTAAGCCGAAATAGAAAGGGACCTCTAGACAAGGGAAATCTCGCTCTCCGATGGGGGCTACCCACGAAGCCTTGCTGCACCTCCCCTGTTTTAGCCATTCCCGGTTGATGAGGCTTGAGGCTACGATTACCTTTATAGAACATATCTATCTTAGATGCTCATCGTCCACCTGACGATATTCTGAAAGCATTCAATCCATGCAAGTTTGTTCCAGGTTCGAACGAAACCGAAGGCACTATCTCGTTGCACTTATTTTGGAATCACCCTCAGAGTCAACGACCATAGCCTTTCACTTTAAATCACCATCTCGAACCTATAAGTACTATTCCGTCAACTTATTACGGAATCACCCACAGAGTTATACTGACGTATAGCCCTTACACCTCGAGTCTTCACTTGCTCCACTTGGATTCACGACCTAACGTTTAATTGGAATCGATGTGGTTTCGGTTTCCAAATATGGAAACCCGATCCCGGTCTCACCGAAACCAAACAGCATTTTAATGTCCAAGTTGTACTTAAGGGTTTAAACAATTAAACTTATATTCAGGATGATATATATAAACAGATAGATTAATCATATTATCACAATAGATAATTCATATCAACATTCATCTCACAAAGCAGCATATAACATATCATAGATATCCATATCATCCAGTATTAACCAATACCCAATATCAATTACCAAATATCAACCATCCAATATCAATCAATCATCCAACATCGGTCAATCAATAACAATCAATCATCCATCAACAGAATTGATCAACTCTAAATCAATTGGATTAACCTTAAATCCTTCTTCATTTATTTATTTCAAATAAAAAGATTAATCATCTCTAATGATCTTCCTTAATTAATCTTCCTTGATTAATTATATTTTAATTACATTCAAGCAATTATCTTTATCCATATTCAGTAATTAACTTTAAATTACTCTCAATTATTACAATAATTAATGATCCTACATTTACTTCATTAATTAATCAATTATAATTAATTATATTAAACCTTAATTAATTACAATTAATTAATCACTCCTGAATAAATCACTTATATTAATCAACCTTGATTAATATCATTAATCATATTAATTAATGATTCTTATTAATTAATAATTACTTTAATTAATTAAATAATTAACTTTTAATTAATCGTTCTATTAATCATAATCAGTAATTAACAATTTGTAATTACTTATCTTAATTAATTAATTTCTTAGTTAATTAACTTCTAATTTAATTATATTAATCCTTGATTAATTAATCCTTAATTACTTCATTAAGTAATTATTAAACAATTAAATTAATAATTAAATCCTTAATTATACTTTATTACTTAATTACAATTTTAATTAATTACACCTAGTAGTTAATCTTAAGTTAAATTCATTCATTAATTAATTAATCACATTAATTAATTGACCAAAACAAGTTATGTAATTAACTCTTAATTACTTAACAAGTAATTATCTTCTAATTACTTCCATTTATAAATCTTGATTACTTCCTTAATTAATTACTTAGCAAATAATTAATCCCATTATTAAACAATCCCTAATTCATTAACTAATTAATCACTCCATAATTAATTAATTTCTACAATTATATTAATCAATTCTTTAATTGATATCATTAAGTGACTAACCAATAATCACTTCCATTAAAAATACTCCATGAGTAATCACCATTAATTACTTCCATAAGTAATTAACTTTCTTAATTACATTCAACAATTAATCATTAATTACTTTATTAAGTAATTACACTTAATTAATCCATAATTAAGTGATCATTAAAATTAAATAAACAGTTAACTAATTATTTAAAATTAATTAAACAATTAATTAATTAACTAATCTTCTTATATTTTAAATCTTCAATTAATTAAGAAAGTCATTAATCTTAATTAAACCTTACTTATTAACAAAACATATTAAATAAGTATTCTTAAGTTAATAACAAAGACAAATTAACCCTATTTATCTTTATAATTAAATTATTTGAATTTAATCAAATTTTTAATAACTTAAAATCAAATTATCCTATTTGGATTTCAAAATCAAAATAATAACCTTATTTGAAAATAAGAAATTTAGAAACAAATTTCAAAATTTAAAACACTTTAAAAATCTAATTTAATCTTATTTATTTCAAATAAAATTTGAAAAATTTAGTTTTAAAACATTACTTTAAAATTTAACTTAAAACTTTGATTTCATATCCAAATTCAAAACACTCTTCTTTAAATTAAAAATTTAATTAAATTAAACTACTTTAAAAAAAATCATTTTAAACAAATTTAAATTTTAAAATAATTTCAATTTGTGCTTTTAAAGTTTGATTAACAATTACTTTTAAACAACAAGCTTTTTAATTTTGTAATTTTATTTCTTTTATACAATTTGAACTTGTTTTATTTCAAATCGACAAGTTTTAATCAGCGATTATATCCTTAAATTTCACAGCATAAACCCGAAACCCCACAAACACAAATATACGGTCTAATCACTGGAACTACTCGAGCTAACCTTGTAGACGACCCCATACCCCTCTACTTCGGGTCATCCTCGAAGACAACGCGAGAACTTCCCGTGCAAAACCTCCAGCTTCTTCAACTTCGAGTAAATCGCGATGAAACGCGAGTACTCCTTTGAGTATTCAACTCGTCTTCCCCAACTCAAATCTCCAATGCGCACACACAATCTCGTGCATGTGTACTAACGTCGGCGGCCGTCGAAGTTCGTCATGACCATCGTCGTCGACCGCCCTATCACTCACGAGCATGATCCCAAACTCAGATCAATCACAACATCATCGAATCGAATTTCGATCGTTCGAACCAAAACTGTGAAAACAACTCGAACCAAACCACCCATGGCCAACCATTTTCGACACCGATGAGCAATGTCGACCACTCCATCGTGATGCCACAACCCATATCGTCAACCTCCCCAAGCGCGAACGCCAACAACCCACCAACGTTCATCGCGAAATCACCTACAGCCAAGCCGAAACCCAATACCAACTAAACCCTAATTTGATTAACTACGATCAAATTACACATTAAAAAAAATCAAAGGTATATTTCCTATAATCTATGATTCACAAACATGCTTCGAACAAAATTCAAGCTCCGATTAACATGCCAATTAATTGCAATCACCAAAACCCCCAAAAACACACAAACCAAAATTTCTCAACGAATACTCAACTAAAAATCACAATATTTCCATCAAAATTCATCATTTTGTTATACAAAACAGATTTTATAACCAAATATTGGATTTGACTCGAATGAATTTTAACCATGTTTGAATACTTACTGTACTTTATAAAATTTTCAGATAAAAAACATAATATAATTTCTCGAGTTCATCTTTATGATTAACATCACCTAGTTATACACATTTCTTTTTTAGAAATCAGAGTCTAAAATTTAATACAAGGGAAGATATTGAATTTACAAGTTTATCTAAAACCTGTAAAATAACAAAGGTGCACTTTTATATATGCAAACAGATACTACAGATAATCAAGCATGCATTTACATCCAGAATATATTCAATCAATATTGTCACACAATTTCAACCACATGCATTTAATTAAATTTCAAGTTTTAAACTATTTTTAAAAGATTTACTCACTTGTTAAATTTTGCAGATCACAGCAGATTTAAATTTCTAGGCTTTGAACATCTGAAGTGTTTTGCTAATGAAAATCTACTGCATGCCTACAGATTTTCTTTGCTGATGAAGTTGAATCCATGCATGCTTACAATTTGATGTTCTAAAGGTTGAAACTTCAGTTGTTTAAAGGTTGAAACTTGCTGAGAAGACTTGAAGTTGCTGGTTTGTTGAATTGCAGTTTTTAATTCCAGGTTTACTTTTGCTTTTGGTTTCAATGTCAGGTTTTGAAAAAGATTTCTATTTTGATCTTTAATTCATGAAAAAAGAAAAATAATTTGAGAAGAAGATGAAAGATTGGAAATCAGAAGAGAAACAAATTCCCTTATGTTTAAATGAATTATGTTATGATAATAAAAGTTTTAAAGAAAATAAAATTTAAAGGAAGACACTTGTCACTTAAGTATCTAATCTTCTTACATGTGTTTATTAAGGTAATTAACATGTTTACACATGTCTTTAAGTATATTTAATAGATTTTCATTTAATTTAAAAGATAATATAAGCTTTCTTATTTAAGTTGCTTAATTTATAAATATTTACATAAGTATTCATAAATTTACCCTTTAAAGAAAATATTATAACACTAATTATAATACAAATAAATCTTATACATGTATTTTAAAAATCCAAAACATGTATATATACTTTTATAACCATTTTTAATTTCAGCATTTTAAAAGAAAACCAAACAAAACTTGTTTAAACTATCACATTAAAAATAAACAACCATATATTTGAAACAATTGAATTAAACTAAATTATCTTTTGAAAAATCTTATTGAATTTAAAACAAAGCTTTAAAATTACAATATTCATTCATACATCAATTATTAATAGATTAAATGAAATTTCAAAACAACTCAAATTATAACATATGCAAACATATATATTACAATTTGAAAATTTAGTCTTTTATTTAAACAAAAGATATTCCTATCCACAATATATATCAAATGTATATATTAAACAGAATAATATTTGATTAGCTTTGAAAAATAAATTTTATCCATTTTAAATTATTAGAAAGATATTGATCACAATCATCAGGTTAAATATTTATTAACCTTTTAAACGAATAAATTTATCGGTTTGAATTAAAATTATAAACAAAATTTATCAAACCAGTTAAATTATTTATACATATTATTAAATTTATATTGCCCAAAATTCCGGGTCGTTACAATCCTACCCCCTTAAAAGAATTTCGTCCCTAAAATTTAAAAGCAAAGGTAATTTAATAATTCAGTACAGATTTTAATTTAAATCAGCCAAGCATATCTATCAACTAGTAACTAATAACCAAAGCAATCAATTAATCAAGAAAAGCTAACTAATTATTCTGACACAAATCAGAATAATCTTCTAACACTATCTCGAGTTTCCCAAGTATAAATCAACGGGAGACTCACTCTACAAAAGCCAACAAACTAACTACACTACCAAAATCCAGAGCTCCTCTCATATCCAGATCCATCAATCTGAACAGAACATCAGACTATACTCAAATCCATCTCAACTTCCAAATCTAACTGAACTACAGATTCAACAACCAATCGATGAATCATACACATACTCCTTCAGAGATACGTGATACACAATGAATTCCAGCTATCCAAACTGGCAATTCAATCTTATCCTATCAGGACACAGATAAGAAAATCTCCAAATGCCATAGCACTAACCAACCAATCTTACCCAAATACTGCTCTCTTAACCAGAGAAAATCTATCAACAACAATGAAGTCCCCAACTTCGAATTCCAAACTCCTAATCTTACATATGCATAACTCAACAGACAATCTTGGGCTGCCAATTTTCTACCTAATCAGCTCAACCTATGCCGATACTTCCAGAAACAACTAGACTAAAGCAAACAGTTCCTGGATTCTACTCAACAGAAAAGCCTTGCAAAATCCATCGAAATCCAGAACTTAAGCTCTACTACTCGTGCAATAGCAAACAGAACTTGCTTCCTTCCTTGCACATCTGCTACCTCGCTTCCACTACGCAACTCTGATTCTGAAACAGATAACAATATATGTTGATGAACAGGAGTACAAACTTATCCAATATATTCGTGAACTTTGTTCATCAAATCCATAAAAATCTGAGTGACACATCAGACTCGGTCACACAACCTTACTACAGAAATCCAAACTCAAAAACTAGATCAAACCAATCCAAATTCCAAAAAATTTCTGAGCTGCTACACCAACTCTTCCTCTAGGCTAACCAACAAAATTCCTGAACCATCGGAGAAACAACCAATATTGCTGCTTCCAAACTCTACCTCGATGATACTGCAAAGCCAAAAGATCTCCTCGTCAGCACACCGAACACTTCGAGTTGCACTGCTACCACAGCTAACCAAAGACTTCTAATCCAAAGGCTTCTCGAATACCAAAACTATCAACAAACCACACAACGGCCCTCCGAGAAGGCAGACAGCCTCTTAAGAAATCGGACACCAAACCAAGCACCAACATCTCACTTTTCTTAAGGAATAACAAATGAAACCATGCCGAAGCGAAACAACTTATAGACCTTAGTCTCATATCCCAGAACAATAAATCTCCATGCTAAAGATCCAGACAACTTCTACCAAACGAGTCTTCCTTGCGGCAGGTAAAGACTGCTTCTCAACTACTTCTAAAACTGCTTCAAAGAAAACATTTTCATAAAAATATCCATGGGTACTGCATCTCATCATGCAGTATCAAGATATCATTACTTACTTTTGCACTTCCGATAAATCCAAACTCCAGAATAATTCGCTCACCCAAGCGAAATCCAAACTTATACTTCAAAGATAAACTTCGAATCGTTTAAAAAAAACCCTTCGGATATCAGAGGAATCCTTACTCCAAACTACAAATCTTACTCGAGACAGTAATAGGTCTAAAATCTCGACAAATATTTCCAAACTCAAACATATGGACCTCTTCCATCAGTGGTAGCCGTGTTACACATATACACCACTACTCCATCTACCTCTAATACTTATGTTGGAAAATCCGAACAAATAACCCAACAGATCAGGTAGATATATATATATATATATATATATATATATATATATATATATATATAGTTATATATAAAAATTACAAGTACGCTCTCTCAAGAAAGACACCACCCCAGAGCCTAGGTATTCACTCAACCTAATGCTCCGTAAAGAAAGACATACTTTAGAGCCTAGGTATTCACTTAACCTAATGCTCTGATTCAAAAAGAGATGACCCGACTTCCAATCCCTAGAAAATCGCATCATCTTGAAGAAAGAAAGGGATAGAAGAAGAAAAGAAAGAGAAAGAAGAAAAAGAACAACATCAGAGAACTCACAGCGGAACGAATGAAATATAATATATCTCATAAAATATTACATAGTATCACATTACATCAGAGTACACAATTTATACAACAGATATTAGACAGTTATAATCATCTGTCTAACTATACAACTCAAATGCAACAAATATAGATACCAAAACACAGCGGAACTATAAAATATCTACACGTGGAAGCCTCCTGCTCCATATCTCCTCCAGAATTCGTCAAGCAAATCTGAATCACTTGACTATTCATACATAATATGAGTACCCAAGAGTTTAATAAAACAGAAAATAAACACTCGGGTCAGACAGGGTTCTGGTGTGAGTAAAAGGGTTAAAGTTGCTTAACTTTAGAAAAAACCTTTGAAAAGAAAAGGTATCACGTAAGACTTCCCATACATAAACATGGAAAAAAAATTTACCTTACGCTAACCAAAACATTTGATAGGAAATCCAGTGATATTATAATAGTGTCTAGGGTTTTCAAGTAAATAAGAAATAACCGAAATTGTTACATCTATTAAATTCCAGCTACTAGCCACAAAAGTGGGTAATGCAAACAAAACCGTAGGGTCTCGTAGGAAGAATGGGTTTCCATCAATGGCTAGGGTACCGCCCATCACAGTACGTGGCCTAGATCAACGTACGAAGGAGTACGCCCGCTCCCCTGCAACACAAGGCCGGAACCATTTCTTACTGAACAGTCACGAACAAGACCACCCCGCATTTGGCGCGACCAACTATACACTAAGCCGAAATAGAAAGGGACCTCTAGACAAGGGAAATCTCGCTCTCCGGTGGGGGCTACCCACGAAGCCTTGCTGCACCTCCCCTGTTTTAGCCATTCCCGGTTGATGAGGCTTGAGGCTGCGATTACCTTTATAGAACACATCTATCTTAGAATGCTCATCGTCCACCTGACGATATTCTGAAAGCATTCAATCCATACAAGTTCGTTCCGGGTTCGAACGAAACCGAAGGCACTATCTCGTTGCACTTATTTTGGAATCACCCTCGGAGTAAACGACCATAGCCCTTGCACTCTAAATCACCATCTCGAACCTATAAGTACTATTCCGTCAACTTATTACAGAATCACCCACAGAGTTATACTGACGTATAGCACTTACACCTCGAGTCTTCACTTGCTCCACTTGGATTCACGACCTAACGTTTTATTGGAATCGATGTGGTTTCGGATTCCAAATATGGAAACCCGATCCCGGTCTCACCGAAACCAAACGGCATTTTAATGTCCAAGTTGTACTTAAGGGTTTAAACAATTAAACTTATATTCAGGATGATATATATAAATAGATAGATGAATCATATTATCACAATGGTAATTCATATCAACATTCATCTCACAAAGCAGCATATCACATATCATAGATATCCAAATCATCCAGTATTAACCAATACCCAATATCAATTACACAATATTAACCATCCAATATCAATCAATCATCCAACATCGATCAATCAATAACAATCAATCATCCATCAACAGAATTGATCAACTCTAAATCAATTGGAATAACCTTAATTCCTTCTTCATTTATTTATATCAAATAAAAAGATTAATCATCTCTAATGATCTTCCTTAATTAATCTTCCTTGATTAATTATATTTTAATTACATTCAATTAATTATCCTTATCCATATTCAGTAATTAACTTTAAATTACTATCATTAATTACAATAATTAATGATCCTAGATTTACTTCATTAATTAATCAATTATAATTAATTACATTAAACCTTACTTAATTACAATTAATTAATCACTCCTGAATAAATCACTTATATTAATCAACCTTGATTAATATCAGTAATCATATTAATTAATGATTCTTATTAATTAATAATTACTTTAATTAATTAAATAATTAACTTATAATTAATCATTCTATTAATCATAATCAGTAATTAACAATTTGTAATCACTTATCTTAATTAATTAATTTCTTAGTTAATTAACTTCTAATTTAATTATATCAATCCTTGATTAATTAATCCAATTAATTAATCCTTAATTACTTCATTAAGTAATTATTAAACAATTAAATTAAAAATAAATCCTTAATTAATTACTTTATTACTTAATTACAATTTTAATTAATTACACCTAGTAATTAATCTTAAGTTAAATTCATTAATTAATTAATTAATCACATTAATTAATTAACTAAAATAAGTTATGTAATTAACTCTTAATTACTTAACAAGTAATTATCTTCTAATTAATTCCATTTATAAATCTTGATTACTTCCTTAATTAATTACTTAACAAATAGTTAATCCCATTATTAAACAATCCCTAATTCATTAATTAATTAATTACTCCATAATTAATTAATTTCTACAATTATATTAATCAATTCTTTAACTGATATCATTAAGTGATTAACCAATAATCACTTCCACTAAAAATACTCCATGAGTAATCACCATTAATTACTTCCATAAGTAATTAACTTTCTTAATTACATTCAACAATTAATCATTAATTACTTTATTAATTCATTACACTTAATTAATCCATAATTAAAATTAAATAAACAATTAACTAATTATTTAAAATTAATTAAAACAATTAATTAATTAACTAATCTTCTTATATTTTAAATCTTCAATTAATTTAGAAAGTCATTAGTCTTAATTAAACCTTGCTTATTAAGAAAACATATTAAATAAGTATTCGTAAGTTAATAACAAAGATAAATTAATCCTATTTATCTTTATAATTAAATTATTTGAATTTACTTAAATTTTTAATAACTTAAAATCAAATTATTCTATTTGGATTTCAAAATCATAATAATAACCTTATCTGAAAATAAGAAATTTAGAAACAAATTTCAAAATTTAAAAACACTTTAAATATCTAATTTAATCTTATTTATTTCAAATAAAATTTGAAAACTTTAGTTTTTAAACCATTACTTTAAAATTTAAATTAAAACTTTGATTTCATATCCAAATTCAAAACACTCTTCTTTAAATTAAATTTTAATTAAATTAAACTACTTTAAAAAAAATCATTTAAAACAAATTTAAATTTTAAAATAATTTCTATTTGTGCTTTTAAAGTTTGATTAAAAATTACTTTTAAACAACAAGCTTTTTAACTTTGTAATTTTATTTCTTTTATACAACTTGAACTTGTTTTATTTCTAATCGACAAGTTTTAATCAGCGACTATATCCTTAAATTTCACAGCATAACCCGAAAGCTCACAAACACAAATATACGGTCTAATCACTGGAACTACTCGAGCTAACCCCGAAGACGACCCCATACCCCTCTACTTCGAGTCGTCTCCGAAGACAACGTGAGAACTTCCCATGCAAAACCTCAAGCTTCTTCAACTTTGAGTAAATCGCGATGAAACGCGAGTACTCCTTCGAGTATTCAACTCGTCTTCCCCAACTCAAATCTCCAGTGGGCACACACAATCTTGTGCATGTGTACTAACATCGCCTGCCGTCGAAGTTCGTCATGACCATCGTCGTCGACGACCCTATCACTCGCGAGAACGATTCCAAACTCAGATCAATCACAACATCATCAAATTGAATTTCGATCATTCGAACCAAAACTGCGAAAACAACTCGAACCAAACCACCCACAACAAATCATTATCGACACCGATGAGCAATGTCGACCACTCCATCGTGATGCCACAACCCATATCGTCAACCTCCCCAAGCGCGAACGCCAACAACCCACCAACGTTCATCGCGAAATCACCTACAGCCAAGCCGAAACGCAATACCAACTAAACCCTAATTTGATTAATTACGATCAAATTACACATTAAAAAAATCAAAGGTTATTTTCCTATAATCTATGATTCACGAACATGCTTCGAACAAAATTCAAGCCCTGATTAACATGCCAATCAATGGCAATCACCAAAACCCCCAAAAACACACAAACCAAAATTTCTCAATGAATACTCAACTAAAAATCACAATATTTCCATCAAAATTCATCATTTTGTTATACAAAACAGATTTTATAACCAAATATTGGATTTGACTCGAAAGAATTTTAACCATGTTTGAATACTTACCGTACTTTATAATATTTTCAGATAGAAAACATAATATAATTTCCCGAGTTCACTTTTATGATTAACATCACCTAGTTATACACTTCTCTTTTAGAAATCAGAGTCTAAAATTTAATACAAGGGAAGATATTGAATTTACAAGTTTATCTAAAACCTGTAAAATAACAGAGGCACACTTTTATTTATACATACAAATACCACAGATAATCAAGCATGCATTTACATCCAGAATATATTCAATCAATATTGTCACACAAATTCAACCACATGCATTTAATTAAATTTCAAGTTTTAAACTATTTTTAAAAGATTTACTCACCTGTTAAATTTTGCAGATCACAGCAGATCTAAATTTCCAGGATTTGAACATCTGAAGTGTTTTGCTAATGAAAATCTACTGAACGCCTACAGATTTGCTTTGCTGATGCAGTTGAATCCATGCATGCTTACAATTTGATGTTCTAAAGGTTGAAACTTCAGTTGTTTAAAGGTTGAAACTTGCTGAGAAGACTTGAAGTCGCAGGTTTATTGAATTGCAGTTTTTAATTCCAGATTTACTTTTGCTTTTGGTTTCAATGTCAGGTTTTGAAAAAGATTTCTGTTTTGATCTTTAATTCATGAACAAAGAAAAAAAATTTGAGAAGAAGATAAAAGATTGGAAATAAGAAGAGAAACAAATTCCCTTATGTTTAAATGAATTATGTTATGATAATAAAAGTTTTAAAGAAAATAAAATTTAAAGGAAGACACTTGTCACTTGAGTATCTAATCTTCTTACATGTGTTTATTAAGGTAACTAACATGTTTACACGTGTCTTTAAGTATATTTAATAGATTTTCATTTAATTTAAAAGATAATATAAGCTTTCTTATTTATGTTACTTAATTTATAAATATTTTCATAAGTATTCATAAATTTACCCTTTAAAGAAAATATTATAAAACTAATTATAATACAAATAAATCTTATACATGTATTTTAAAAATCCAAAACATATATATACTTTTATAACCATTTTTAGTTTCAGCATTTTAAAAGAAAACAAAACAAAACGTGTTTAAACTATCACATTAAAAATAAACTACCTTATATTTGAAACAATTGAATTAAACTAAATTATCTTTTGAAAAATCTTATTGAATTTAAAACAATGCTTTAAAATTACAATATTCATTCATACATCAATTATTAATAGATTAAATTTAATTTCAAAACATCTCAAATTATAACATATGCAAACATAAATATTACAATTTGAAAATTTAGTCTTTTATTTAAACAAAAGATATTCCTATCCACAATATATATCAAATGTATATATTATAACGGAATAAAATTTGATTAGCTTTGAAAAATAAATTTTATCCATTTTAAATTATTAGAAAGATATTGATCACAATCATCAAATGAAATATTTATTAACCTTTTAGAAGAATAAATTTATCAGTTTGAATTAAAATTATAAAGAAAATTTATCAAACCGGTTAAATTATTTATACAGATTATTAAATTTATATTGCCCAAAATTCCGGGTCGTTACAGAAAGATTTAAATGGTTTTGAGAATGTTTATTTTTAAAAGTATTTTGAAATAAATATTTGAAAAGTGATTTAAATAATAAAAGACTAATTAAGCAGGCCTAGTGACTGCTTATGAAGCCGCACATTAACAAAAAGCTTTACTGGGTAATACTTTCTGCTAAGGCAGATAATTGGGATGGATAGAAGCGACAATCTATAACCTTATCTTAATATCTACTTAATACGTCGACAAATGCCATATTTTTTTCTATCTCAAGTTGATCGACATATCCAATAAGAACTTAATACAAAGCCATATGCGGCTATAAGATTTATCATAACAAAATACAACAACTCGAATGCAAAATATATCACAAAACAGTAAATCATCACATTTATATACATATACAGATACATTACAGAGTATACAACATGACACATGTCAAGTGGTATAGCAACCACAATATACAAGCGAGTCAAAAGAATATACATATCAGAGTAGCAACCAAAAAGGACTACACAAAAAGCTATAACAAAAAGAGCTAGCAGAATAGTCCATGCTAAAGCAAAATAGGCTAAATCTAAATGTACCTAACCTGAAAAACCTCAAGCTGACCCGAGTATGAAATACATGGGTCGGTCTAGCAAAACAAATTAGTTTGCAAGGATAAGCGATAATATGATCATAAGGATAATGTGATAATATTCACAAGTGAGAAGGGACAATTAAAGTGTATGATTACATCAAGTGATAATATGGTATCACAACACAAATATACAATTTCAAAGAGATAAAATATCCTATAAAATGCTAAAAGTAGCGAGCCTCGTATCATCGGCATTCATAAAACATCAAATATGGTTTAAGGGAAAACCTAAACCCCCCATCTTGGCAAACCCAAAACATGCATGAAAAGATCCCATCTCAGATATGCCATAAGGCAAATATATCTCCAAAGAGGAGAATAAAATCTCAAGTAAATGCAAAAAGGCAAATCTCATATAACGCCAGTGTAGGTAATTCAAATCTTCAAAATTGAACTGTCAAAAGTTCAAATTCTCTATAGGTAATCGCCACAAATATATATCGAATGGTTTGAAGGAGCAATTCTGGAAAAGGGTGATGCAATAGGGAAATCACAAACATCAATGAAATCATCTCAAAGATATAGCACGTGCTTATGGTCGAAGCCCGCTAAGTACTACTCTCTCAAAATAAGGTGCCAAGTCTCTTAGAAAAATGTCTCGAAGGACAATAAATACATTTGTAAAGCCCCACCATTATACTCACACTAGCCAAGGACACTATGAAGTAATGTCGTCAACTAGCACGAAAAATAAGGTGGTTGAGGAGCTCTCATCTTTGTAATTGCTTTGTGCGAGTACGGATATACCAGACAGAAGGTCATGCTTCAATAAAGATGAAATACGACATACCGATACAAGCTCGAAACTACTACACAGTGGCTATGTGAGCTACGGAAACAAATATAAAATAAGCATAACATAAATTAGTCCCAGATATTCATATCACAAAGGCAGAAGCAGATATGTATAAAACACATATAAGTGTATTTTAATGTAGTGGTCACGCAAGATCCACTACATCACAAAATAATAGGTATAAGTGCTAGATAAAAGAATATGTATACATCAAGGAGTCTCTATCTCGAATGTATAAAAAAAACTACTAAGCTACGCACTTAGCCAAAAGTCAGGTGACAGACCATGATAAGAAGTCAAGTAGAAGCGCCTGAAATACCACGGTCTGACCTGAGTATTATTTAAGAAGAAAGTAATAAATGGACCAGTCTAGCTATATATATCACATAAAATGAGATAGGACAAGAGATATGACAAAAATGTATGATAATAAAAATGCCTTACTGCGATAAGTATACATTTAACTACAACAAAATCATACAATATCTCAAAAATCTCAAGCACCAAAAAAAATGTCATATTCTTTATTTTATTCACCAAACCACAAATATTGACAAACATATCAATGTTGATCGTAAAAATTGGTGAAACACAAATTTTAGAAACTATCAATTAGAAATCTAGAAATCACAAAGGGGAGGCCTATCACAAACGGGACCATAAAAACTCACCAACACGTGTATCACAAACAGGTGGCTATCCCATGGTCGCTAACCATAGAACCGTTGCAACGACGTTGTACAATAACGGTATGCCCGAGGAACATGAAACTTGAATAATTCAGAACATTGACATAGTACAATAACGGTACGCCCGATGGACCTGAAACTCCAATAATTAGAACAATGACGTAGTAGAATAACGGTACATCAGATGATCCTGATAAGTCGGAACATCGACGTAGTACAATAACGGTACATCCGATGGACCAAACACCATAAAAGAACATGGGCCGCAAGCCCATAAAAAAGAGTCGAAACTCCAAAGAATCCATAGGTCGTTAGCCTATAATAGAAATGAGACGAAGATCAATAAAACGAGGTACAATCCCCATGTGGACAAAGAGATATCACATATCGCTAGTCTAAAACCATAAAATGATCACTATTGATCAATAAAAAGTGTGAATTACACTAAGCTAGTAAATAAATGAGTTTAACATCATGTCTCGTAACCACTAGCTTAACCTAAATATTTATGAACAAATCATTAGCTTAACCTAAATATTTACGAACAAATTGTAGATTTCCACTCGAAAATTGTCACAAGATTTCAATCGAACAAGTCTTAAAATTAACGGACCAAGTAAACGCAAGCGTTTCATACCAATTGTTTTGCTAAGTCATTTAATTAGACTTATCATACGAATGAGGTAGAGGTTTGTCTATACTAATAGATTGGAAAATGGTTTTAAAGCGAGCTTTATATTGAAAGTAAATGTTGAAATCGTTTTGATGAAAGAGTTTTAGTATTTACTACTAGTATAGAAACTTTTGTATTTTAAAGTGACAAATCCCAGAAAACAATTATAAAACCAATCAGTCACCAAAAAATTCACATTCGAAGACTTGAATCAAAACCAAAGAAATCAGTACCAAATCCATCAAAATGGATATTCCTAAAAATCCAGAAAAAGAAGTCATCAAAGTAGATAAAATTGATAACAACTAATCGGATCAACAAAAATAGATAAACGTTTGAAATTCATTCAAAAAATAGGAAAAATAGCAAAAATAAACAGTTCTAGATGTCCGAGGGTTAATCCAGACGTTTGGATATGGTTTCTGGAAATAGTTCAGAAAACCTCCAAGGCGTCTGAAATTACAAAACCAGACGTCTGAAACCTAACATGACGTCTGAACCAACAAATCAGACATCTAGAATTTATCTCCGCCATTTTATTTTCTGCGTTCTTATAGTTTTTCTACAAGGACCATAACCAGACATCTAGACATGACCACCAGACGTCTGGTTGCCTATTCTAGGCAACATTTTGCCTAGGCCAATGATGGCCAAAACGATTCAAAAGCAATCGGATGAGCAACGGAGACTAGGGATTTATGCCAAGCGACAATCCAGCCTTATAGGCTCTTCGATACACCCCAAATAACCTTTTCAAATATCCAAGATAGGATCTTTAAAGATTTTGAGTTCAAAACATCAAAATTTGGAAAATTCACCAAATCAATTCAAATCAAAAGCAAATGAACATGAATAGATGTTGGGAATTCATACCTAACAACAATGAAATCTATAGACATAGATGCGAGTTCAAGAAATCCCCTTTAAACCCAAAAACAACGAATGAGAAGCTTTAAAACGAAGCAAGACCAATTCCTCTTCAACACACCTCTAGAATCTTCAATCTGTTATCAAAGGTGAAGTTTTTCAAAGTTAGGTTATAGGAATTTTTGAAAATTGAAGTGAGATTGAGATGGAGAAGATGAAGAGGATAATTACCTAAGCTTCTCTTTGATTTTAGAGCAACTTGAATTTCCTAGCAAAACTAGGGTTTAGGAATTCTAATTTCCTATCTCTTCCTCCATTTTTTCTTTTAGCCTGAGTATTAGAACAATAGAATGAGTGATGATGAGTTGGATGAAGAGTTAGGGTATTAGATGAGTTTAAGGGTTGAAACCCAAACCCAAAGCCCAATAGAAAAATAGCAAAATTCAACTCAACTCCAAAAATATCGATGTTTATACACAAAAAGGTCACAAACACCATTTTGAGCACAATGGAAGTTTCCTCGAGTCCTAATTCGACTATTTGCAAAATGCAGTGTTTCGGACTCTAATCTGACTAAGGATTCCATATTTAAATAAAACATTTAAGTATACAATTGTAAAATATGCGGGTTATTACAGATTCCCCTCCTTAAAGAAATTGCATCCTCACATTTCTAAAGGAGAAAATAAAGAGTAACAACCATAAAAGCATATCAACACAAAGAAAATTTGAAATATAAAGTTCACCTTAAAGAGCACGAGATAGTACGTCCGGATGTGTTCGCTCGATTAATTCTCTGGATTCCCAAGAGCAATCCTTAGGATTTGAGGACCATTGAACTTTCACAAGCGGAACATCTTTATTTCGAAGGAGTTTATTGATACGAATAGGATGTTGCTCATAAGTCAAATTAAGTGAAACTTCAGTTTCTTCAACATCATCGGGCTCAAGAATAGAATCGGAATCCCTAAGGCATTTCTGTAGTTGAGAGACGTAGAAAATGTCGTTAATAGAAGAAAATTGAGGCATTAATAAAAGGCGATAAGCCACGGGACCAATACGTTCGGTGATGGGAAATGGGCCAATATATCAAGACGCTAATTTTCTCGATCGACTGAAATGCACAACATCCTTCATAAGTGAAACACGAATAAACACCAAATCTCCCATAGAAAATTCCAAATTCCTTCTTCAATTATCGGCTGAGGATTTTTGTCTACTTTGAGCCTCTTTCATCCAATGACGAATAATGTGAATCATTTCTGTGGAATAATGTATACAATCTGGACCTAAAACCAGCTTCTCACCGACCTCAAGCCAACAAGAAGGAGATCGGCATGGCCTTCCATAGAGTACCTCGAATGGTGCCATACTAATACTATATTGGAAGCTATTATTGTAAGAAAACTCAATAAGAGGAATATGATCTTCCTAACTTCCACCAAAATCAAGAATACATGCACGAAGAAGATCTTCGAGAGTTTGATTCACACGCTCTGTTTTCCCATCAGACTGAGGATGATAAGCGGTGCTAAAGTTAAGCTTCGTTCCCAGAGCTAATTGAAGACTCTTCCAAAATCCACTAGTAAACAATGGATCATGATCACTAAAATAGAAGTAGGAACTCCAAGCAATTTAGCAATTTCTTTAACATAGAGTTTAGCCAAGAGAGGTACGGTCCTATTAGACAGAATGGGAATAAAATAGGCGGATTTATTAAGTCTATCAACAATCACTCATAAACTATCATGACCCGAACGAGAATGGGAAAGACCGTTAGTAAAGTCCATGGAGACTTGATCCAACTTCCAAACAGGAATATCTAGAGGTTGCAATAACCCACCAAGCCTTTGATGCTCGGCCTTTACAAGTTGGCAAGTCGTGCAATGCTTAATAAAGTTAGCAATATCAGATTTCATTCCATCCTAATAATAAAGTCGCTTGATATCCGCGTACATTTTACTACTTTCGGGATGAATGGTAAATTTAGAATGATGAGAACCTTCTAAAATGTTTTTACGAAGATCACTAATATTTGGTACGATAAGTCTACCAAATTTTCGAACACCCCTACGGGCATCGATTTCAAAGTCTTTCAAACCATTAATATATCTATGCCTACAACTTTGGCTAAGATGAGCCAACTCAGGATTATGCTTTTCAGCATCAAGAATATGGTCTAAAAGAGATGGATGAGCCTCAAGGCTACATAAAACAAGAGATGAACATGAACCAAATTCACGATCTCGAATTTCATAAGTAAACAAATTCTCGAGATCACTCCATTCGGATATCATCATGGAAACAACCCCTTGTTGCTTACGACTAAGGGCATCAGCAACACGATTTCCCTTTCTGGGAGTATAAAGAATATTAAGATCATAAGATGCTAGGAATTCGAGCCAATGTTGTTGACGCAAATTAAGTTCCTTTTGAGAACATAAATACTTCAAAGATTTATGATCGGTATAGAGAACAAATTTCTCTCCCAAAAGATAGTGATGCCAAATTCTTAGGGCGAAAACAATGGCCGCAAACTCTAAATAATGAGTGGCATATCTAGTCTCAGCAGGCTCTAATTGTCTAGAAGCATAAGCGATAACACGTTCCCTTTGCATGAGAACGGCCCCCAAGCCAACAAAACTGGCACCAGTATAAACAATAAAGTCTTGGTTCCCCTTGGGAATCACAAGAATAGGAGCATCAGACATGAGTTCTTTTAATTTTTGCAAAGAAGCTTCACATTTGTCTGACCAAATGTACTTAACTCCCTTCTTTGTCAAACTAGTAAGACGCGTGGAAATTTTAGAAAAGTCTTTTATAAACCGACAGCAATAGCCCGCTAATCCATGAAAGTTACGAATTTTCGTCACACTCTTCAGTTTCTTCCAATTTTGAATCGCTTCAATCTTTGAAGGATTCATGAAAATTTCGGATTTTGAAATCGTATGTCCTAGAAATTTCACAAGAGATTGCCAAAAGTGGCACTTAGAAAAATTTTCTTTCAATTAATTGCTCCTAAGAGTTTCCATCACAATCCGAAGATGTTTTTCGTGCTCTTCCTCGGTTTTAGAATAAACAAGAATATCATCTATAAAGATGAGAACAAATCGATCGAGGAAGTCTTCGAAAACTCGATTCATAGGGTTAATGAAATAAGCTGGAGCATTCGTTAAACAAAATGGCATAAAAAGGCATTCATAATATCCATAACGATTACGGAACGATGTCAAAGGAATGCTATCCTCTATAATATGAAGCAGATGAAAACCGGTTGCTAAGTCTAACTTTGAAAAGACTCTAGCGGTGCAAAGTTGATCGAATAGATCATCAATGCGAGGCAAGGGATATTTATTCTTGATGGTAAGATCATTAAGCTTGCGGAAGTCAACGCAAAGCCTAAGTGTACCTTCAGATTTCTTCACAAAAATAGCTGAAGCTCCTAAGGAGAGGAACTGAAACGAATAAATTACTTTGCTTCAAATTCGGATAATTGTTTATGCATATCCTCATTTTTCTTATTGGTCACACGATAAGTAGGACAAGTGATAGGTAGAGCTCCAGGGATTAGATTAATTCTAAACTCAATTGCTCGCTAAGGTGGTAATCCTAAAATGGACTCAAATATATCGGGAAATTCATGAACAACGTGAACGAGGGAAATGACATCTTCCTCATCATCATTATCTTCATCAGTGGATTTAGAGAATATAAGGATGCCACCGAATTGGAATCTGAATCTTTTATAACAATAGAAATCTGCTTAACAGATTAAGGATGTCGAAGATGAATAGTCCTCTCAGGACGTAGGATATGGCTTCATAACGATTAAGCCAATCCATTCCCAGAATCATTTCGAAGCCTAAGTAACGCATAACATGAAAATCGGCTCGGAAAGCATAATCACATAAAATAATCTCGACATCTTTACAAAATAAATCGAGTGTTGCGGATCCACCAACCGGATTTGGAATTTTTGGGAAATTCATCAAGCACATAACTTTTAGAGACAAAGCATCAACAAGTTCTTTTGATATAAAAGAGTGGGATGCACCCATATCAAAAAGAACTCGAATAGTATGATCACGAAACATAATAATGCCATCAAGGATAGAATGATAAATACCTTGACCAAGAGAAGTGTTACTAGGAGCTTGCACAGCATTTAGCTTTCCTTCGTTCTTGCTTTGAAGTTTGGGATGTGAAGATATATAATGACCCGAACTTTTGCAATAGCGAAAAGTAAGGGGCTTCGGACACTTATCTGCATATTGGTCCTTAGAACCATAATTGTAGCATTGCCCACGACTAGAGGTAGGAGTCTTTGCTATCGAAGTTGCTTGCTTCCCTTTCGTGTTGGGATTAGGGCCTTTGAACTTAATATACCTCTTCTTATTGATGTTGAAGTTCTGTTTGGCACCCATAACTTCAACATCACTTTCTTTATCAGCCTCTTCATGCCGAAGAGCAGTGTCACGACCCGTAAAATTCAATAATTAAATTGGTTAAATCAATAAGATTTTCATAATTAAATTTAGAAAGAAATAAAAATTTTATAATTTATATTGAAGTAAATATTAAGAATGAAATATAACAATTGTAATTAAAACTAATTATTTTTAATTTGAATAAAATTATAATAAATGAAGTAGTGAAAGTGTTATGCCTGGATATAAATTGAATATGAGAAAATAAAGGTAAGTATTGAATTAATTAATGAAATAACACATTGTTAACAGTAATTGGATGTAAATTAAGGAAATATGTTAATGCAAGTTAATAATTAACGAACTTGAATGAACATGCCAATTAAATAAAATAATTTAAATGTTAGGACTTAGTTATAAATGGAATATAATAAAAACAAATATAATCATTGTATTAATGTGTGAAATAATATAATAGATGGAAATTATTTGTGAAGAATAAACATACAAGTATTATAAAGGGATAACGGTGACAAATGGTAGTTGTTACCAGTTAATTTACCAATTACAAATAAGGGTAATTAAATGTTACTTTAATGATAATTAATATAATAGTGGAAAGTGGGAATGTAAATTTAATAGAAACGTAAATTTATTTATAAGGTAGTAATCGATGTAATAAAAGTTTGAAACTAAGTAAATAAATTAACTGAGAATATAAATCGTAATTAATGTACATATTTGGCAAATATAATAAAATGGAAATAGTAGTTAATACAAAGGAAAGATGGATATTTGAATATAGTAGTGTAATGAAAGCGAACAAATCATTCCATTGAAATCTAATTTATAATAAGTGTAATTATTGTAGCAATTGAATTAAATATTATGCAATTAAAATAAAGATGAAAATGGAAATATTGAAGTATGTAATGCAATGGTATCATAAATAATAATGAAATAAAATTAGTGCTATATATGGAATAATAACCTAGGTTGATAGGTAACAAACTTTTAAATGCAATTAAAAGCAAATAGGTGACAATTAATATAGGTTGTTTATTTATTTAATGTGTTAAAAAACTTTGGTAATCAAATACAATAAATCTTAATTTAACATTTTGTTAATGTATTAGGATATATACCAAAGTAAATGGTATCTAAGATGATAATAATTGGATTAATTTCAATTAAACGAAATTTAATATTTAATTGACGTTAATTGAAATTAAAATGAAACTTAGTATTACATTTATGAGTTTAAGACAATAATTGCAAGATATGAAGCTAATAGGATGAATTGAAATGTTAGTTTATTTGTAAAGAAATAAGTGATGTAATAAAGGAATGAAATAAGGATAAGTAAATTAATTGAGACTTTAATTACAAATAATGTGTGAAATTGACCAAAATATAGCAAATGGAAATATGATAGTCAATAAATAAAGGATGGAATGGGAGCACTAATGTAATGAATGTAAAACTTAATAAATGGATAAATTGAAATGAAAGGACAGGTGAAATATTGAAAATTGTTATAATTGGTTATGAGATTGAAATGCAAGAAACAAATGTAAATACTTAATTAGCTAATGGAATAATAATAATATAGTTAATGGTAATTAAATAAAAGCATAAGTATTTAAGAATTGTAACATTTGCTTGATAATAGGGAATTCGTAAGTGTAATTAAAGTCATGGTAACACTTGTTATAAGATACCCGTTTATTTGGTTTAATAATTAAAATGGGAATCAATAAGAATTAAATGAACATTAATGTATATTAATGAGAATTTATGCAATAACTAAAGGTATGAATGTAATAAATACAAACCAATGTTAATTTATGACCCAAATTTGTATAGAGAATTTATTTTCCTTTATTTTGTATTAATTAAATCTTTAAAGGATGTTAATTTTGGTACGTTTAGGGTTAACAAAATTAATTAAGTGAATGATTGTTTTGAAATTTGAATTCTAAAAATTTGTTTGCAGTATAGAGTTCGTCCATTCATTCACTTCCTATATAATAATTACCTCTTTTTAATACCTGCTACTTTTAAAAAGGCTGTTCATATTTACTATATTTCAATACCAAGTTTGTTCATATTTACTTTCTTTTTTCGTTCATTTTCCAACTTCATTTTACTGAAATGTCATTTCATTTATTTCTAGTTGATAGCGGCCATTCTTTTCAAATCTCTTTGGCCCTAAACCTAACTCTAACTTTATAAATAAGATATGATGCAAATGAAACCCCAACCTCCATTCTAATCTTCTTCTTTTTTTTCTTTTTATTTTTTTCTTCAAATCTGCTTATTATCCCTCATTTTAATATTTGCTTCCTCTTCAAATATTTTTCTTCTTCAAATTTTATTCTATTTCAAACTTTCTTCTTTCTTTTCAAATCTTGATCTTCTCTTCCGTTTTTAGTTCTTCTTATGTTAATCCTTTTCTTTTCAATTCTTCCTTTTAAAATCTTTTCTAAACCTCTAAAAAATACTTACATAAATACATATATATATCAATATTGTAAGGAGGGAAATTAATGTAAATCAAAATAAAAGAAAAATTACGGAACAAAGCTAGCAATCAAGAAGGAGACTAAGGAAACATAGAGCGAAGCTATTGATTAGAAGTCTATTATTTTCAGATTCGTATAAAGGTGAGTGTTTTAACCCACTCATAACTTCTAAAATTTCTTATGTCTGTTAAATTAATTTCTGATATGATTAGGAATTTATTTATTACTGTTTGGTATATTTTTGTCATCATTACAGTTGAATTGAATTTATTGAATTAAATTGTTATTCAATTTATTATTGCGTATAAACTGCAAGTTAAATAAATTTATTATTGAATATAAAATGCCAGTAACTACCTGTTATTTATTCTCTGTTCTATATTGATGTTATTATTTGAATTTGATGATGATTGTGATAAATGTTTGATGATTGATATTGGATGAATGGATGTTGTACTTTATATTGTTATAAACTGCAAGTTGTTATGCATTTTATTTCATTTGGGATTTACGGTTTGAAATGATATATAACCTTATTTTTTATTTTAAATTGCGTATTGAAATGATAAATATCTGTATCACTTGACCATAGGGTAGAAAATTATATACAGACACTGTGGTCTATATATAAAATATTTTGAAAATGGTTTCCATGGTTTGGTAAAGAAATATATGATTTTATGAGATATTGATATGGATATTTTATAGATATATTTTTATATATAGTTAAATTTTTGGTTTTAAGCTATGTATAAAATTAGTTTAAAGTATAAAATAAGTTAAATAATAAAGTTTTATTTTATTAAGATAATGTTTAAATTATATTGTATATATAGATATAATGGCTTAAATAAACTGAGGTTGGAAGATAAATATGAAATTGATGTGAATTAAATTACTTAAGAATTTTCGTCAAATAAATTTTATTTGAAATTGAGATAAATTTGAGATTATATGAAATTGAATTTATTTAAGGATTAAACTCAAAAGGTTTGACGTGAAATTTATTAAATTAAAAATTTAAAAAGTATAATTATTATAAATTGATTTTTAGGGTCTAGCTGAATTAAATGATTATTTCAGTATAAATGAATTGAAGGTAATATTTAGTTAATTGTAATTTGAGTCTTATTTAAATGATAAGGGGTTTATTATGTAAAATATTTCAAAACTAAATAATAGAAAATTTAGTTGTTTATTCGAAATTATCAAATTTAATTTTGAAATTTTGGAATATTTAAAGCCTTGAAATATATCGATATTGAAATATTTTATTGAAATTGAAATGTTTCGAAGTTATGAATTTCAAAGTATTATGTTTTAAAGGTGTTAAAATTACTAATGTTTAGTTTTGAAGTGTATAATTTGGAAGTGCTATGATTTTGGAAGAGGGATATATTTGAAATTAAATGATATTATATTGATTTGAAATAAAAAGGATATTATATTGATTTGGTTTTAAAATGGAAATGATTTCGTATTTATATGGTTTTGAAATGGATATTATATTCTGGTTCTAAAAGTATAAACTATTTTGGAAAGACCGCGGTGTTATAATAACGTTTGGTTGTTAAAGAGACCGGGATCGGAAGTTGTCATACTCTCTGCCAACTCCAAAAACCACTTTAACAACCATGTACGCGGTGGAGATTCCAGAATGCAGTAGGATGGCGGCGGCGTTTCCTTTGAGGTAAATACGTGGACTCGACTCCTGTGAGTTGGCATAAGGTGGCTAAAACAGGAGCGATTGACGGGCTAAGAAGGTAGCACCTTTTATCGGACACATCCCTTCAATATTATACTCTGACTTTTGGATTGACTCAGTGGCCACTTTGGATTTTGATTTGGGGGTGTGGCTCGAGGTGGGCAGTAGTAGCTGCTACGCGATACCACCAGTCCGGAAGCGTAATTGGTATATTTACCATGGCATTGCCTAGTTGTGCCTTGTCACCGACCCAAGCACGCCTTGTACGAGTTTTGTGACACCCCACCACTATACCCATGTTAACCAAGGACACTACAGGATAATGTCGTCAATTAACACGGGGAATAAGGCTGGTTAGGAGCGACCATCTATAGCCTAGCTCTAACTATCTATTGAATACATCAACAATAGACATACCAAGCAGGTCGACATACCCAATGAATACTCAAAAAAAACCATAGGTGGTTGGAGGATCTATCGGAACAGAATATAACAACTCAAATGTAATATACATCACAGAACAGTAAATCATCATATACACATATACTGATACATAACAGAGTATACAAACTGATACACGTTAAGTGGTATAGCAAACCACAATATATAGACGAATACAAAAGAATACATATATCAGAGTTACAACAAAAAGGACTACACAAAAAGCATTAACAAAAAGGAACAAGCAGAATAGTCCATGCGGAAGCAAAATAGGCTAAGTCCAAAAGATCCAAACCTGAAACATCTCGGTCTGACCCGAGCATAAAATACATGGGTCAGTCTAGCTAAACAAGTCAGTTAGATAAACTGAACAACAATAACCTGCAAGGTCACAAAGTATAACAAATATCTCTAAAAGAGAAAACAAAACCATCTAACAAAAGATAAATCATATCATAACAAGACAAGCCTCGTATCATCGGCAACTCAGAGAAACAAAGGATAGGAATATCCCAAAACAAGCCAAAAAGGCAAATATCAAATAACAATGAAGGTAACACAAGTTCCACAAGGTAATCACGATATATCATGCGGCTTAAAAAGACCAACACCGAAGGGCGATACCTAGGGAATATACATATCAATGAAACATCAGAAAATTTGCACGTGCTCAGTACTGTATAAACAAGTATCCATGAGCCCGAAGACTCCAAACCCAACATCACACGAGCGGTGACGATGACCAACCCCGAAAGCGATACAATAGGGCAACAAACCCGAAGGCACAAACCCGAAGGCACAAACTCGAAGGCAACATACCCGATGGCAACATACCCGAAGGCAACAAACCTGAAGGAGATAGTCCGAAGACACTATCCCAAAGGCAACAAACCTGAAGGTGCAAACCCGAAGGCAACACACCCGAAGGCAACGCCGTAGTGGCGAAGGTCCGAAGGCCCAGTATTGGACACCACTAACTGGAAGAATGTGTCATAACTCTCAAAAAGTAATCCAAAAAGTGGTAACGTGAGTCCCATAACCACTCGTTCGCACTAAACGGTTTACTATCCGTTAGTTAATTTCACACTCAAAGCAGTACAAAGTTTACCTCATCTCATTGGTAAACCAGACCAAAAGGCCAAAACGATCAATTGAATAGGTTGGGAATTAATCGGAAAGATAAACGCATGGATTCATGGTCCGTGTTTTATCTAACCATTTAATCTCCCTTCCACTCCGCTTGAAGTCCGAAATTGTGTGTGTGCGTTTTAAATAGAATTTATAAATTAGAGAAGAAAGCTTTTAATACAATTTAAAAGATTATTTTATAAAAACCCGTGGATGAAGTCAAAAAGGAATCATCAAGGTAAAATATGCATAAACAACTAATTAGAATCAACTTAGATCGATAAAAATTGGAAACACAAACAAATAGGCGCACAAGGCAAAACAGGGAAACAGGAGCAGGTCGGTTGACCGGACTTCCTGAGTCGGCCGATCGAAATAGCCCAGAAATGTTTCGGCTGCAGCTTCGGTCGACCGACCCAGGGGGTTCGGTCGGCCGAACTGCAAATTTCCTCTATTCCTGCCCTATTTCATCGAAGTGCAAACTCTCCCAATTCGCAACTGGTCAAGCAATGGACCTAAGGAGCTTTTGCCAATCGATACCCCAGCCCCATTGGCTCTCCGATTCGTCACCAAAAACATGTTCAAACATCAAAGTTAGGATATTTAAAGAATTGAACCCAAAACACTAAAAATTTGGATATTCGCCAATTCAATCCAAACCAAATGCAAGTGCACATGAATAAGTGTTCGGAACTCATACCCAACAATCAAAGATATTTATAGACAAAGATGTGAGATAAAAATCTCACCTTTCAACTCACAAACAAAGAAGAAGAAGCTCAAATTCAAGGAGAAAACAAACCAATCTCCACTTCAACACTACTAGCTTAAATCTAAGATCAAAACAAGTATTTTCCTAAGTTAAAGTTTAGGAATTTCTAAAACTAAAGAGAGAAAGAGTTGGAGAAGATGAAGAGAGGGCTTACCAATAGCTTCTCTTTGATTTTGGAGCAAGAACTCAAGTTTGCAAGAAGAACTAGGGCTTGGAATTTCTAATTCTTCTTCCTTTCCCCCATTTTCATTTTTAGCTTAAGTTTGAGGAGTGAAAATGAGTGAATGGAGAGGAGAGGGTTGAGTTAGGGTATTTAGTTAGATAGTGGGCTGAACCCAAACATAAAATCCAACTAGAAAAAGTAGAAAAATTCAACTTACTCCAAACATGTCAAATCTTATACTCAAAAAGATCGCAAACGCCATTTTGAACTCAATGGAAGTGGTTTCGAGTCCTAATTCGGCCGTTTGCAAAAAGTAACATTTCGGATCCAAAAATCCGACTAACGACTCTATATTTAAATAAAATATTTAAATATATAATCGTTAAATATGCGGGTTGTTACAGATCTCCCCTCCTTACAAAACTGTGTCCCCGCAATTCCTAGCGACGATATTTGTAATAACTACATACATACAACATTCAAAAGAAAAGGAAATAAGCTTGAGATGAAAAGATATTATCACCGTTGCCAAGCAAAGATAGGAAACCTGGATAAGATTGCTCGATAAACTCTCTGGTTTCCCAAGTACAGTCATTAGGGCTAGCAGACCATTGAACTTTAACGAGCGGCGCGTCCTTGTTTCGAAGATGTCGCACCTCCGTGTCAAGTATGTGAATAGGATGTTGTACAATAGATAAGTCTGGTGAGATCTCAAGCTCTTGCAAATCAGGAGAAGCGATAACGAAATCCGACTCCCGAAGACACTTCTGAATTTGAGAGACGTGAAACACGTCGTGAATGCCAGATAAGTGAGCAGGAAGTGAAACTCTATAAGCCATAGGGCCAATACGTTTAGTAATAGAAAATGGTCCTATAAAGCGAGGAGCTAATTTCCCAGTCGTACTGAAACGCATAACCCCTTTCAAAGGAGAAGCATTAATAAAGACGAGATCACCAACCGAGAATTCCAGAGGCTTCCTACGGTTGTCTGCGTAGGATTTTTGGCGGCTCTGTGCCTCTTTCATTCTCAACCGAATCAAATCAATCTTCTCAGAAGAATCACGAACAAAATCTGGGCCAAGAATAAGCTTCTCCCCAGATTCCAACCAACAAGAAGGTGATCGACATGGCCTTCCGCATAAGGCTTCGAAAGGAGCCATACCGATACTCGACTGAAAACTATTATTATAGGAGAACTCTACAAGAGGTAGGTGATACTCCCAACTACCACCGAAATCAAAAATACAAATACGGAGAAGATCTTCCAAGATACGATTCACCCGTTCAGTCTGTCCGTCAGACTGCGGATGATAAGCCGTGTTAAAATTTAGCTTTGTTCCAAAGCATGCTGAAGACTCTGCCAAAAATGACTCGTAAATAAAGGATCACGGTCACTCACAATAGAACTAGGAACACCGTGAAGTCTCACGATTTCCTTGAAATACAACTTAACCAAATGCGAAGCAGTCCTATTAGACTTAATAGGAATAAAACGAGCAGACTTGGTGAGGCGGTCAACAATAACCCAAATGCTGGAATGGCCTGATCTCGAACGAGGTAGGCCGTCAATGAAATCCATAGAAATCTGATCCCATTTCCACAATGTAATCTCTAGAGTCTGAAGAAGACCCGAAGGACGCTGATGTTCGGCCTTAATTCGCTGACAAGTTATGCAATTACCCACATAACTCGCCACATCGTGCTTCATGCCTTCCCAATAATAAAGACAATGCATATCGGCATACATCTTACTACTACAAGGATAAATGGTATACTTAGAACGGTGACAATCATTAAGAATGTCATGCCTAAGTTCAAAATCAGAAGGCACAAAAGGACGGTTCTTCTTGCGAAGACACCCATGAGAATCAATGTTGAAATCCCGCAACGCCTCATCACATGATCCAGACTCACAAAGCTGAATAAGATGCAACAAATCAGGATCACGCCGCTGAGCATCGGCAATACGATCCAATAAAATGGGTCGAGCTCCCAAACTAAATAATAGAATAGGAGAATCAGAAAATGAATCTCGATCACAAATTTCACAAAAAGATAGTCTCAAGAATATCCCATTCGGCAAGCATCATAAAAACAACAGCCGAATGTTTGGTACTAAGCGCATCAGCAACACGATTACCCTTACCAGGGGTATACTGGATATCAAAGTCATAGGAAGCAAGAAACTCGAGCCAACGCTGTTGCCTCATATTGAGTTCCTTCTGAGTGAACAAATACTTCAAGGATTTATGATCGGTATAGAGAATGAAGCGCTCGCCTAATAAATAGTGTCGCCAAATCTTCAAGGCGAAGACAATGGCGGCTAACTCAAGATCATGAGTGCCATAGCGAACTTCATTCGGACGCAGTTTCCTAGAAGCATAAGCAACTACCCGATCCTTCTGCATAAGAACAGCACCGAGACCGCTACCACAAGCATCGGTGTAAACAACAAGATCATGATTCCCTTCGAGAACCACTAAAATAGGAGCATTAGTGAGAAGTTCCTTTAATGTCAGGAAGGAAGCTTCACACTTGTCGGAACAAATAAAGTGAATGCCTTTCCGAGTAAGGCTGGTGAGAGGAAGCACAACACGAGAAAAATCCTTAATGAACAGACGGTAGTACCCCGCTAATCCAAGGAAAATACGAATCTCATGCACATTCTCAGGCCTCTTCCAATTTTGGAGGCTTCGATCTTTGAGGGATCGACTGAAATGCCATCGGAAGATACAACATGGCCTAAGAACTTAACCTTATTCTCCCAAACATGGCACTTGGAGAATTTGGCTCTACGCTGATGGTGACGGAGAGTACCCAAGGCAATTCTCAAGTGATTAGCATGCTCAGCTTTAGATTTAGAATAAACAAGGATATCGTCGATGAACACAAGGATGAACTTATCGAGATATTCTCGGAATACTCGATTCATGAGATCAACAAAAAAAGCAGGAGCGTTCGTCAAACCAAACGGCATAAAGAGCCACTCAAAAGAACCATAACGAGTGCGGGAAGCGGTAAGAGGTATGCTATCCTCCGCGACTCGTAACTGATGAATACCCGTGGCAAGGTCGAGCTGAGAAAAGAGCTTAGCACCACTCAACAAATCAAACATATCATCGATCCTAGGCAATTGATACCTATTCCTGATGGTTAACTCGTTAAGCTTGCGATAGTCTATGCAAAGCCTAAGAGTTCCATCAGATTTCTTCACGAAGACGACCTTGGATCCCCATGGAGAAAAACTAGATTGAATCAACTGCTTAGACTCAAGCTCTAAAAGCTGCTTCTTGAGTTCTTCATTTTCCTTTGTAGACATCCTCGTGGGAGGAGGACTAACTAGCTGCGCGCCTGGAATGAGATCAATACGGAACTCAATTGCCCGCTTGGGTGGCAAACCCGAAACAGGCTCAAAAACATCAGAAAAGTGACAAGCAATAGGAATACGAGATATATCGTCATCATATCAAGAATCAAGAGAATGTAAAGCCATTTCGGAATTATCCACATTCCGAAGAACAAGTGACAGCTGAGTGGGCGAATCCGGACATCGAAGATATAAAATCCTCTCCGAACAAATAATCCTGGCATCGTATCTCACTAGCCAGTCCATTCCCAAAATCATATCAAATCCCAAACAAGAAATAACGTGCAGATTCGCACGAAAAGAAAAGCTACATAAAACAATCTCAACATCGTCACAAAGCATACTAAGGGTCGCGGATCCCCCAATAGGACTCGCAATCCTTAAAGAAGTAACCATACAAGAAACAACCAAAGATAAACCATCAAAGGGCATTTTCGATACGAAAGAATGTGATGCACCCGTATCAAAGAGAACTCGAATACTAAGGTCATGAAATAAAATAGAACCTTCCAAAATAGATGGAGATATACCTTTGGGTTGAGAAGAACCTTCAAAAGCCTTAGCAGCATAAAGCCTGCTAGACTTGGCACCAGCGGGAACAGTAGGGCAAGTGGAAACATGATGACCTTCCTTCTTGCAATAGCGACAGAAGAGAGGCTTAAGACAGGCTCGAATCATATGACCAGGAGAACCACAATTGAAACACTTCCGAATGAAAGGTGTTCCAAAAGGCTGAGGCTGAGAACTAGAACCGCCAGTATCCTTCTTCTTAGAAGGAAAAGACCTGGACTTCTGAAATGGAAACTGCCTCTTGTTGGGGTTCTTGGAAACCTCAACATCCTCACCACTATCACACTCCTTCTCGACTGTTTCAAGATGAAGTGCGGAATCTACCAACTCCTCAAAAGAAAGCTTAAGCTGGAGCAACAAAGACTTCTTAAAATATTTCTTAAGACCAGAAACAAACTTCAAATTCTTCTTATAAGAAGTGCTAATGAATTCAAGACCATACTTAGATAAAGCCTCGAATGATGCAAAACACTCAAAACAGAAGATTTCCCTTGCTTCTACTCAAGGAAGCGACTGGTCAATAAAACCTTTTCAGATTTAGGAACGAACTTGAGTTCGAATCGTCCCCGAAACTGAGTCTAAGAAAGAGTAGACTCATCAATTTCAGCTACAAGAAGCTCATACCTATCAAGAGCATGCTCTTGTAATAAAGTTAGAAGTTACAAGAACTCTATCATGATCAGAAAGATCCATGCGAGAGAAGATACACTCGCACGTGTAAAGCCAAGCTTGGACTTCAAGAACAGACTCGGAGCCCTTAAACGGCTTTCCTCCAAGATGAGAAAATTCATTGCACATACATGCAAAGGCAAACTTGCGAGGTGGAGATACTCGAGAAGGAACTGGAGGCTGAGTTCTACTAAACAATTCCAAAAAATGATCAGCAGACATATAAACGACATCCGGATGTGAGCCACTGGATTGCCCAGCATTCGAACGTTGTCCCCTGCCTCTTCCAGCCATACGTTGAAAGTTAAGATAAGAACAAGATTATTCACAAGGTAGACGTCACCAATCCAAATATGGAATACTACGGAACAAAATGCATTCCTAGACGTATTCCCAATTTCTATCTACCACCAAAGGCAAAGAAGGAATAGAGGCAAGATGGTTCAAAGACTTGTATCACTTATTACACTTCGATGTATCGTAATATGTGCATCTATTCTGTGTTTATCATATCTTGTTCCGAACCTGGCTTTGATACTAAGCTGTGATGCCCCACCTCTATACCCACGTTAGCCAAGGACACTACAGGGTAATGTTGTCAACTAACACGGAGAATAAGGTTGGTTAGGAGCGACCATCTATAGCCTTGCTCTAACAATCTATTGAATACATCGACAATAGACATACCAAGCAGGTCGACATACCCAATGAATACTCAAAACAAAACCATAGGTGGTTGGAGGATCTATAAAAACAGAATACAACAACTCAAATGTAATATACATCACAGAACAGTAAATCATCATATACACATATACTGATACATAACAGAGTATACAAACTGATACACGTCAAGTGGTATAGCAAACCACAATATACAGATGAATCCAAAAGAATACATATATCAGAGTTACAACAAAAAGGACTACATAAAAAGCTTTAACAAAAAGGAACAAGCTGAATAGTCCATGCGGAAGCAAAATAGGCTAAGTCAAAAAGCACCTAACCTGAAACATCTCGGTCTGACTCGAGCATAAAATACACGGGTCAATCTAGCTAAACAAGTCAGTTAGATAAACTGAACAACAATAACCTGCAAGGTCACAAAGTATAACAAATATCTCTAAAAGAGAAAACAAAACCATCTAATAAAAGATAAATCATATCATAACAAGACAAGCCTCGTATCATCGGCAACTCAGAGATACAAAGGATAGGAATATCCCAAAACAAGACAAAAAGGGAAATATCAAATACCAATGAAGCTAACACAAGTTCCAGAAGGTAATCACGATATATCATGCGGCTTAAAAAGACCAACACCGAAGGGCAATACCTAGGGAATATACATATCAATGAAACATCAGAAAATTTTCACGTGCTCAGTACTGTATAAACAAGGATCCATGAGCCCGAAGACTCCAAACCCAATATCACTCGAGCGGTGATGAATGACCAACTCCGAAAGCGATACAATAGGGCAACAAACCTGAAGGCCCAAACCCGAAGGCACAAACCCGAAGGCAACATACCCGAAGGCAACAAACCTGAAGGAAACAGTCCGAAGACACTATCCCAAAGGCAACAAACCTGAAGGTGCAAACCCAAAGGCAACACACCCGAAGACAACAAACCGTAGTGGTGAAGGTCTGAAGGCCCAGTACTGGACACCACTAACTGGCAAAATGTGTCATAACTCTCAAAAAGAAATCCAAAAAGTGGTAACGTGAGTCCCATAACCACTCGTTTGCACTAAATGGTTTACTATCCGTTAGTTAATTTCACACTCAAAGCAGTACAATGTTTACCTCATCTCATTGGTAAACCAGACCAAAAGGCCAAAACGATCAATCGAATAGGTCGGGGATTAATCGAAAAGATAAACGCATGGATTCATGGTCCGTGTTTTACCTAACCATTTAATCTCCCTTCCACTCCGCTCGAAGTGCGAAATTGTGTGTGTGCGTTTTAAATAGAATTTATAAATTAGAGAAGCAAGCTTTTAATACAATTTAAAAGATTATTTTATAAAAACCCGTGGATGAAGTCAAAAAGGAATCATCAAGGTTAAATATGCATAAACAACTAATTGGAATCAACTTAGAACGATAAAAATTGGAACCACAAACTAATAGGCGCACAAGGCAAAATAGGGAAATAGGAGCAGGTCGGTTGACCGGACTTCCTAAGTCGGCCGACCGAAATAGCCCACAAATGTTTCGGCTACAGCTTCGGTCGACCAGCCCAGGGGGTTAGGTCGGCCGAACTCCAAATTTCTGCAATTCCTGCCCTATTTCATCGAAGTGCAAACTCTCCTAATACGCAACCGGTCGAGCAATGGACCTAAGGTGCTTTTGCCAATCGATACCCCAGCCCCATTGGCTCTCCGATTCGTCACCAAAAACATGTTCAAACATCAAAGTTAGGATATTTAAAGAATTGAACCCAAAACACTAAAAATTTGGATATTCGCCAATTCAATCCAAACCAAATGCAAGTGCACATGAATAAGTGTTCGGAACTCATACCCAACAATCAAAGATATTTATAGACAAAGATGTGAGATAAAAATCTCACCTTTCAACTCACAAACAAAGAAGAAGAAGCTCAAATTCAAGGAGAAAACCAATCATTCTCCACTTCAACTCTACTAGCTTTAATCTAAGCTCAAAACAAGTATTTTCCTAAGTTTAAGTTTAGGAATTTATGAAGCTAAAGAGAGAAAGAGTTGGAGATGATGTAGAGAGGGCTTACCAATAGCTTCTATTTGATTTTGGAGCAAGAATTCAGGTTTGCAAGAAGAACTAGGGCTTGGAATTTCTAATTCTTCTTCCTTTCCCCCATTTTCAGTTTTAGCTTAAGTTTGAGGAATGAAAATGAGTGAATGGAGAGGAGAGGGCTGAGTTAGGGTATTTAGTTTGCTAGTGGGATGAACCTAAACCCAAAACCCAACTAGAAAAAGTAGCAAAATTCAACTTACTCCAAACATATCAAAGCTTATACTCAAAAAGATCGCAAATGCCATTTTGAACTCAATGGAAGTGGTTTCGAGTCCTAATTCGGTCGTTTGCAAAAAGTAACATTTTGGATCCAAAAATTAAACTAACGACTCTATATTTAAATAAAACATTTAAATATAATCGTTAAATATGCGGGTTGTTACATGTTTGATTTATGTCGTACCTATGGAGTATCCTTTGGTAGCCTCCCGATCAGGAGGTATTACGGCACTGTATAGACTATTAGATCTTTTACGTGTTAAGGGCTATATGGGTAACCCCTTAACGCTATTTAAAAGTAAGTTTATTTTATTAACAGACAATTTTATAATAGCGAAATATTACTACATAGTAAATAGTTTAATAGATCCTTTGGTGATGTGAATCCCGAGCATCTCTTAAGTTACTGCACTCACGTTAGACACTGGATAGGTGATGTCAAATCTCGTAAACATCTCTGACGCCATTCCACTCATATTTATTTCCATTGATTTAACTTAATAAGATCTTTTAGTTCTGACTCGAGTGTATTGTCTTTTTAATTCGCTCGGGTCAGCCTGGGCATTTCAGGATTTGGAAGACCGTATTCTAGAGGACAACGACGAAGATTTATTATTATTTATTATAGTATTCCACTACATTCACATTGTTCCGCTCCATTGTTATTGATTATTCTCTGGAATGTGTAACTTTGATATTGTATTGTATAAGTATAATCAAATGTTTTTGTAAAACGGCTTCATGAACTTTTTGTTTGATTATTATATTTTATCGTTCCGCTGCAAGATTCTATTTTGTTTTTTTCTTTCTCTGCTTTTTCTTATTTACCCCATAACAATCCGCCCTTCTGTATGGTTTAATTCTGACGTGTGTGGTTTATCGTCGATTTAAAACGTACAAAAAAGCAGGACGTTACATCTGGTATCAGAGCTTTGGCTTAGCGATAAACCTTAGCTTTGTGGGGTTTGACTCTTTATTGATAGGGTAGTAATACCCTATGATTAGTCGCTGAGTGTATATATATGAGAAGTGTATTTGTTAGTGCTAAAAAAGGGTTTTAATATTGTGTTTATTTGTTCCGTTTCGTATTTATAAATTCTTGTTGGTGCATAGGACGCTATGACATCAATAGGGATTTCTAAACACTTAATAGGACAGACCAACATAATATTTGTTTTGAATGTAGGTGAATGAAATAATTTTTCCTATTATATTTTCTATATATAAAATAGTTTTTTTATAAAGCTTATATTTGGTTGTTAGGTAGTGTAATCTATAAATATTAGTAAAGTAGGATTTGAAAATAAAATTAATGAAAAACAAAAATTTAGGACCTAAGTTCCGGGATTTTTTAAAATCTCTTTCAAAGGATTTTGGAATATAATAATATTATTTAGACGCATTTTCTGACATAAATTCTTCACGCTGAAAATGTACGCTAACACCCTGGTGTAAGTTGTAGTATAGTGAAAGCACCACCCGTTGGTACGGGAACTGAAAATAAGCAGAAAATAGCAGAGAAATAGTAAAGAAACAACAGTTTTTATAGTGGTTTGGCTTCAAGTCAAGCCTGCATCCACTTAATCTCTTTTATTGCTGATTTGATTACAACTTGTTCAATGAATCTTCAATTACAACACAATTAAGACGAGTAGCTAGAACTTCGATGTAGAAAGGCTCTTCGAATTCATGTCGAATGATTTACATCTTTCCCAAAGTTCGTTGAAGCATCTTTGGTGTTTGAAGTGTTGAAGGAGTCAAGAAAACAGCAAAGTTTAGGTGTTTCAGAAATGATCCAAAAGTCCCCCTTCAGGTGGAGCAGGTGGGGTATTTATAGGGAAATTCTGGAGTTAGGTCGTAGGCCGTGAGCGACCTAAGGGATACGGTTTAAGGCTTATAACATTTGCTCTTGATCATCTGCTTTGGCTGGTAGGTCGTAGTGACCTATAGGAGAATGAAGGGCGACTTAGATGTGTTGAGGCATCGAGTGAAGCGACCTAGGTTAGGTTTGGGGATAGCAGCGACCTAATGCTGACGCGACTATGATTAAATGGCTTTGGGATATGCGGCTTGTTAACTCGTTAGGTCGCTGAACCTTTAACTCGCTAGGTCGCTGGACCTTCTAACTCGCTAGGTCGCTGAACCTTTAACTCGCTAGGTCGTTGATCCTTTGACTCGCTAGGTCGCTGGACCTTCTAACTCGCTAGGTCGCTGGACCTTCTAACTCGCTAGGTCGCTGGACCTTCTTAGATCGTTAGGTCATTAGTTTGTCACATGGTTAGGCCGCTAGTTCGCTTATCATGTTAGCTCGCTCGCATTTTATCTCGTTAGGTCACTTGTTTCACTTGAGTAATTGAGTCGCCGTTCACAATGGTATTAACACTTGCCCCTCGAATTATACGCCTATGTCATAGGTCGTATGCTTCGATCTAATTCTCCTAGGTCGTGGGCGACTCAAGAAGCTTGTTAACTCGCATGTCGATTCGTCTTCTCCTCTTTCCCCTATATAAGCCATTAGCTCGCTTCATCCTCCTCATTCAACTGCTTACACACTACCGCCATTGCCATACTTGAGCTCAAGAATTTCAAAGCGAAACTCCCTTCCTTGTTGCTCTGATCATCCTTCCTAACAACAAATCTAGGTAAACTGATCATCTATCCATTGTGCCTGCCATTGATTTCTCCATAACCAATTTCATACGGTTTGCATTACCCTGCTGTAAGATTACCTCTTGATTCATCCTCCGATTACCATTGAATCATTGGAAATCGTTTTAAAACTGAATAGCTTAGCGATGGTTTCTGGAGATTCAGAGGAGATGATGAGGCTTTAGGTGATCGGAGGAGACGAAGGGATATTTGGTTAACGGGTTAGCATGTTTTAGGTTAAGCCTTGATGCTTTTGGTGATGAAAGGGCAGCGGACGCGTGGCAAAGTGTGAGTGGAGAGCAGGCCTTAGGGTTTTTTGATGAGAGAAATTTCAGCGTTTCTGAGCTACTATAAGAGCGATCTAGTGAGTTGAGCAACCCAATGATTCAAATGACCTAATGAATTGAATGACCTAAGTGCCTTGCGACCTAAGAGAAGCTGAATGACTTTCGAACTTGCGATTTAACCTTCTGCGGCATAAGCTTTAAGTCGCGGACACACCCGAACGAGCTAACACTTAAACAGATTTGCCTTGCCTTGACTCAAAGCCCTATGCCTTATCCTGCAGTGTTGCCTTAACTCATAAGAGCATGATTGAGGAACCCCTTGACTTGAACAGAGCAACTTAAGGAGGCTCGACTTGTGCTAAGCCGTTTGGACTTGATCACTTGTAAAATTTGACAGCACTTAATTGAATCTTCAACTTGAACTGCCAGGATAAACTGCTTGAACATGTTGCATTTTTCCACAGATTGAATTAACTTTTAAGCTAACAACTTGTCGAACACAACATTTGCAAAAAAATGGGACGAATATACTCATCATCGACTGCCCACATCGAGTGATGGATTAGATCAAAGAAACAACATTTTACTTAAGTAAAATAGCATGAATCTAATTAAAGATAAAGTGTTGTGAGTTAACTGATTAAATGAAGCATCAACGCAAAATTCATACAGTTATAGCTGCTTATCGCAGGATATCATCTGCATTGATACTACACTTAACTTTGGTTTAATAACAAGTCTTGAACTTTCCTGAATTGACATGCATCAATCAGTACCATTTCAAGTTTTATTTTATTTACTTGTTATTTCAGTAGTTTTGCACAACACTTCACACGCTTTTAGGAAACGTGCACCTTCATATTTGAATATCCAGTTCCTTGTGTAGAATGATTTCTCAATAAGAAGAGATAGTAGGGCAAGCTGAAGAGGTCTTCTCAATAGCTAACCCCTTCGATAATCCCCCGGAAAGAACTTCAACCACTCCGAATCAACGGGTTTTCAGCCAATTATGCATTCTATTTGGTATTAATGAAGCGGACGCCCTGCTTCCTATTGCAAATGACACTACTGACAGGCCACCTCTTGGCTTTATTGCAGTTAACCTCAAATGTGCCTGAACGGAGCTATTCCCGCCCTTCAATGATTTTCTTCAAATTCTCCTTCTTCGATTAACTATCTCTCCTTTCCGGTTACACCTTAATGGCTACGCCATCTTGATGGGCTTGTGTATACTATTCGGGAGGACGCTCGACCGTCTTCCGAGCTTTGAGGAGATTTGCTATTTGTGCACATTTGCGAAGAACAAAGATCATCCTTCTATTACACTTGTGAGGAGTGCAAGTAACCATAAACTGATTATCGATCTTCCTGAAAGTGCCTAAGGGTTTTGAATCTATTTTTCTTTATTCGCTGCCCTCCGGGATTCTACGGCATCTGGAGAGTAGGAAGTAAGATTGCTTATCTCCGTTCTTTCCTTTTCTGAGCTTTTCAAAATCCGAGTTGTCAAGCGCTAACTTCATTCTTTACTTCTACTGCACTTCCTCCTCCTTCTAAAGATTCCAGCCATAAGTCAACTTTTGAAAGACTGAATGCCGTGGCAGTTGAAAAGAGAAGCATTAAGTTCTTGCTGAAGGAAGAATTTTTTCATCAATTCAGACTTTTGCACTCTTCTCGGTTCACTCAGCTTAGTGATGCCCCCGGTTTTCAAGCAGAGACGTCAGATGCCCCGGTTTCCGCAAAGGAACTTGCACCGAAGGAACCTATTACAAAGGCCTCACTGGTGAATTGTTCTACTCCTGTTGACGGTACGGGGTTCGTCTGGCAAGTTTACACTTCCCTTGGTTACCGAAGAAGAAGAACTTCCTCAACATTCCAGGAAGGCTACTAAGGAGGGAACTGAGGAAAAGAGTTCCACTGGGTATGATGGTGATGACATTTTCGGAGGGCTGAGCGACCCAGTGGTGACTTCAAATGAGCTCTTCAAAGATGATACCACTGCTTCTAAACTTGTTTCTCCAGCAATCGAAGTGACATCCACCTTGCGACCAACTTTATCAACCCAAGAGTTGAAGCCTGTTGCAAAAGTCAACATTACTCCCAAGCCGAAGAGTGGTTTGCAGCTCGACGCGTGTAGTCCGCACATCACACACACACTTAGGATTTTGGCAATTATTTGTACTTAGCTTCTTTATTTCGAAGATTTCTAAAATTGTCTCTTTTTCACAATCAGGTTCTCCAACGGGACGCAGTGGTTCGTACTACGATGACTTTCAACGCTATGGGAGGCGAGATTCCTACGACCCAAGGCATTATTTTCCTGCCCCCAGAGAAACTGATGAGGAAAGAGCTACCAGAAAAGCTCGCTAGAGGCAGGCTTACGAGGAGCGGTACGGAAGAAGGGATGACCGCCATGACTCTCAACCAAGGGATGATGATTCCCATAAAAGAAAGTCTCACAATGACAAAGGGAAGAGTTATGAAGCTGAAGGATCCAACAAGCGGGCCAATCCTAGCGAAAAATCTTCATCTGAAATTTCCAAATTGCCTGCTACTTCTATTTCTCTGGACGTCCCTTCTAGTTTCCTTGCACTCAAAAGAACTGAGATTCAGACAATTATTGATAGACCTGCATATCAAGTTGAGAATGCCCCGCCTGCACTCCAAAGCCGGTTTCCAAACTGGTGTTTAAAAGGAGTACGATTTGACTTGGACTAGGTACCTATTGATAAACAGGCTATGTTAAGAAATCATGATGCTGTTAGGCTTGACATCGAAAGAATGTCCGGGTGGCAAAAGCTAGTCGATTTGCTTCAACGAGTGAACCATTTAAATCTCGAAGCTATGCTAACCATGGAGAGTGACAAATCTGAATGGAAGAAAGTTCACGACCAGCACGATACGGAGATGAAGAACATCACTGCATGTAATAAGAAACTCGAAGCTGAAGTCGAGCAACTTAAAGTTGAACTTGATACCTCTTCCACTTCTTTTACTCAAAAGGAAGAGGTTCTTCAAAAGCAAGTAAGAGATGCCCATGCTAGTCAACGAGATGTTGAGGCTAAACTTGAGGCACAATAGAGAATTATGGAAAGCTACCACACTGATGCTGCTCAGTTGCGGGAAAAGACTAGCTCCCAGGACATGGAGATTGAAATGTTAAAAGTTCAACTTTCTAAAGTTGAAAAAGAGCGCAACAAGCCCATTGCTAGAAAAGCAACAGCTGAATAGTCTCATGAGGAGACGAAGGCCAACGTCGGTTCTACTTTATTTGAGTTTTACATTCACAACGTCTTGGGGCATGGCAGTCTCTCATTTTTGGGGCCAAAGTATGAAATTACCCTGGCGAATGTGTGGGAAGCAGCGGTTGAAATGCTTAAAGGTGCCGGCTACGCTGAGGAGGGTCTTGAGGCTCATTTTCTGGACGATGAAGGTCAAGCCTCCCTTGATAGAGGAAAAGAACAACCCGCCAAAGAACAAGCCGAAGAGGCGGAAGGAGAGCATCCAGGGAAGGCACCTTTGACCGACCCGACTCATCCTCCGGCTTCGGTTGACGTCGATGTTATTGGCTCTAGCTCTTACTCTCCGCCTCCTGCCAAAGCGGAGACCGAAATTACAACTACCCACACTGAGGCCCAAGAAGACGTCGAAGCCCACGATTTTGAAATAGACGTGATAAGGCCAACTCCTGTAGGTAACTTCAACACTAATCTAGCTCAAGTGGACTACTTGTTTGATTCACATGAGTTTGATGAACTTCTTGATTATTACTTAAACCTTGACATGCCATTATCTCCTCTTTTTGCGGGAAATATTGACGCTTAATTCTTCTTCTTCTGTAGTGAAAACAACAAGTACTGCACAAACTTCGCCTCCTCCTGCTGTTGCTCCTTCATCTCCTCAACTTACTACTTCTCTTGCTTCTCAACCAGGGTCTCAAGAAGAACAGATAGAAGCTCTTCAAGGCTTGGATGACCCGGCCGCTTCGCAAGAGCAGAAAACTGAAGGGCTTGAAGATGGTGAGAGGACCCTGGAGGAACTCGCTGCCGACGATACAAAGTTTGTTGATCTTATTGCTCCAGGCAGCAAATCTTCTTCAAAGAGGGGCAAGCGTGGAGTTTCGAAGAAACGGAAGGAGACTTCTGCTGGTGAAGAGAAACCAGAAGAGGACCCAATTGCGCCTCTTTCTCCTCTTTCCCCGACCAGTCCAAGCCGACTTAAAAAGTTAACCATTAGGCCGGGTGAAGACTCCAAAGGCGAAGGGAAGAAGAAGTGATGGGTACGGCTTTATCCTTGTTTTGCTTTTTTGCTTTTTTCTTGTATTGACCGAAGACTATGCGGGTACCGGCCCCCGCCTTTTGAAACCTGCACATGTATACATATTTTTTATAGTATGGAATAAAATGATCCTTTTTACTTGTACAAACTTTTGTCTGCATGTATAAATGCATTTATTCCTTTTTATCACACAAGTTTCTTTATTTTCCTTGTATGATATTGTAGTGAGCTCGTGGTATTTTGCTTTTATTAATGCGGATTTATTATATTACTCTCATACCACGGCTTATTGCAATCTTCTCCATTTTGAGAAAACTTATACTCTTACTTTGGAGAACAATTCTTCCACATCAAGAAGATTTTTACACTTACTTTGGAGAACACTTCTTCCATTTTGGGAAATATTATTCTACTCTAGTAGAGTGTGCTTTGTATTGGAGAAGATTTCTTTTTTTTTATTTGAGAAGTTTTTACACCTCACTTTCCGAGATGGTCACTCTTATTTTTGAGAAGTGGATTCCCCTAGGCGATGAAGTGGGCCTCCGAAGAGGGCTTTGATTTGTTTGTGCCTCCGAAGAGGGCTTTTTGTTCGTGCCTCTGGATAGGGCTTTTTGTTTTTTTCCTGTACGCGGGGAAGCGTGCCTCCGAAGAGGGCTTTTGTTTGTGCCTCTGGAGAGGGCTTTTTTTATTTTTCCCTGTATGCGGGGAAGCATGCCTCCGAAGAGGGCTTTTGTTTGTGCCTCCGAAGAGGGCTTTTTTGTTTTTTTCCTTTACGCAGGGAAGCGTGCCTCCGAAGAGGGCTTTTGCACTCCAACTTGGTGAAGTGTGCCTCCGAAGAGGGCTTTTGCCTTCGAGGAGGGCTTTTGGCACTTCAACTCTGGTGAAGTGGGCCTTCGAAGAGGGCTTTTACCTCCGAACAGGGCTTTTGCCTTCGAAGAGGGCTTTTGCCTCCAAAGAGGGCTTTGGACTCTTCTCCCTTGTTAGGAGAAGTGGGCCTCCGAAGAGGGCTTTGGGCTCTTCCCCCTTGTGAGGAGAAGAGGGCCTCCGAAGAGGGTTTTTGGCTCTTCCCCCTTGTGAGGAGAAGAGGGCCTCCGAAGTGGGCTTTTGGCTCTTCCCCCTTGTGAGGATAAGAGGGCCTCCAAAGTGGGCTTTTGGCTCTTTCCCCTTGTGAGGAGAAGAGAGTCTCCGAAGAGGGCTTTTGGCTCTTCTCCCTTGTGAGGAGAAGAGGGCCTCCGAAGAGGGGTTTTGCCTCCGAAGAGGGCTCTTGCCTCCGAAGAGGGCTTTGTTGTTTGCCTAGTAGGTTGCATCTCACAGTTAAGTGGATCCACGGAGCAGACGCAAGCTACCTAACTGGATGTTTGCTTCCACAAACGATCGTAATTAACTAGCAAGGGCCTGGAACCTTCACTTTGGCAAGGTGCCCCTTCGGTGGTTCCACCAACCTTTTTGGTTGAGGCACAAGATTCCATTATGGCTGTTCTTTGTCTGCATGCCCATGTCTTTCCACCATCTGCCTCTCAGTGATTCCTCATTATCGTTCCCAAGCACATGTTCCTTTCCTTTGCAAGTTGTTTGATTTTTTCCAAAGAAGTGCATTTCATTGTTAAGTGAATCCACGGGGCAGACACAAGCTACTTGACCGGATGTCCGTTTGCACAAATGATCGCAATTAGTTAGCAAGGGCTTGGAACCTTCACTTTGGAAAGGTGCCCCTCTGGTGGAATCACCAACTATTTATGAGAAGCACTTTTGATGTAGGAATTGAATGTGGAATTTTTGCGGCTTGACATTTGCTTGTTGAGTGATTTGTAGGAATCGCCTGGCCTTGTGATGTGTTGAATAGGTAAGCTTTGTTTTGATAGCCTGCATTATTAAATCGAAATTTTAGCAATATATTTAAGATACATGCACATCGAAATGAGACAGGCATTTTATAGTAGTAAAGAACACAAGATTTATAGTAAAATCAGTGTGAATCAATACAAAAATTATACATACATAATCATTTTACAAATTTAAGCATTGCTTTTAAGTAAACTATGGATGCAATTGCTCGCTGTTTCAGGCTCTCGAAATTGGATCTCATCAGTACTTGGAGCTGACAAGACTTCCACAAGGACCAATCCCAATAATTGAACTTTGCCAGAGCTTCAACACTTTGCAAGAGAATCCGCCTTTATGTTCTCTTCCAGAGATATATGGCGCTCCCAGGCCTTTGACAAATAAGCAGGCAGATTTTCTTCTTTAGTCTGAAACTCTTTCTTTACTTTACATAGAACAATCCGGGGCATATCTCAAAGCGTGAGTGTATCTTTCCATCTCACCCCAGCTTCTGCCCGCTAGGTGAGGACCCTCTGTGATAACATTAATGATAGGCGTCTCGGACTCCTGCGCTACAGCTCTTTCACCTGAGCCGGATTGATAAGCGGGAAATTGTTGCCCCTGAGTAGATGAGGTTGGGTCGTTTCTGTTTCTCTTCACATATTGTTGAAGTTTATTTTGGCTCAACAGCCCCTCAATCAAACTCTTTAGATGGCGACATTCATTAGTGTCATGGCCGGGTTCATTGTGGAATTGACAGAATCTTCCATTATGCGCAACATTTTTCCCAGGCCTCAACTTAGGTGGTTTAGGGTATTCAACAACATCCTTGGTTACGAAAATGATATTCTCTGGAGTATCAGTTAAAGGAGTAAAATATGAAGGTTTAAAGTAGCGAGTTTTCTTCGCATCCTTTTGCTTTTTCCATCGTCATTTTTCCTCTTCTGACCACCAGATTCCTTTTTGTTAGAAGTAACGTTGTTATTCTCAACTTCGTTCATGATTACTTTTACCGGCACAGGAAGGCTCTCTAAGCGCATAAATTCATCGGCCTTCTTGTAGAATTTCTCAAGCGAATTTGGCTCTTTCATCTTTAGCCATTTTCCGAAGTCACTAGATCTGTCGATAGCTCGCATCAAGTAAGTGAGAATCATCCGAGGCTCCGCATTGTCAACTTCAGCCAAGGCTATATTGAAGCGGTTTAAGAAAGATTTAAGAGGCTCTCCAGGGGCTTGTTCGAGGCAGGATAGTGACATTATATCCTTGGCCTTTGAAGCATATAACCTGAACCAATCTTTGAATTTCCGAGTGAGGTCAGAGAATTGATCCATAGAACGAACTAGTAGCTTCGTGAACCAAAGCAGAGCCACTCCTTCCAAATACACCGGAAAATATCTGCACTTGATCTCATCCGATGCTCTGGCACTAGTCATAGCCAGTCATACTTATATAAGAATTGGTTAGGATCGGTTGTCCCCCGATAAGCCGGAATAGTGGGGGAACAAACTTCTTTGGAAATTCAGCCTTCAGGATCCTTTCAATAAAAGGAGTCTTGCTTAGAGCAAACCCCCAGTCATTCTAATCTTCTTTCTTTTGCATCCTTTCTTTCATAATTTGTCAAATCATTCCTAAGAGGTATTCCTCATCGTTTAGAGGCCCCGCGGGACAGACGTCAGCTACATTTTCAGAAGTTTGCTTGGACAAACGTTCGCGAAGATTTGGCTGCGGCCTTGAACCTTCGGCCTGAGGAGGTGACCCTTCGGCGGTGCCAGCTGCACTTTGAGGAACACTTTTCCCTTGGGAATCATGAGCATCTTCCGCAAAGGTTTCTTCATTATTCCTTGGTTGTTGGTTAACTCCAAGTAAAGCATTTATCCTGTCCAATATTAAAGTGTCCTGGGCTTCCATCTGTTGATACAACCCAGACACTACGGCGTCCAATTCGGCCCTTGTAATTCAAACACTAGGAGCCGTCTGATCTGACGAGGGAGAAGTAGGGATATTCTCATAAGCACTTTCTGATCTAGCAGATCTACCTTTCTTTCCAGGAGCCATAATCTCATATAAACTTCTGGTTCTTAGAGAAAGTCTTTCAACAAATCCTTGTGGAGCAATGATGAGAGCACCCTTAGTTCCATTCTCAGTGAAAGCACCAAAAATGTTAACGCTAAAAATGAAAAACGAAAATTTAGGACCTAAGTTCCGAGATTTTTTAAAATCTCTTTCAACGGATTTTGGAATATAATAATATTATTTAGACGCATTTTCTGACATAAATTCTTCACGCTGAAAATGTACGCTAACACCCTGGTGTAAGTTGTAGTATAGTGAAAGCACCACCCGTTGGTACGGGAACTGAAAATAAGAAGAAAATAGTAGAGAAACAGTAAAGAAACAACAGTTTTTATAGTGGTTCGGCTTCAAGTCAAGCCTACGTCCACTTAATCTCTTTTATTGCTGATTTGATTACAACTTGTTCAATGAATCTTCAATTACAACACAATCAAGACGAGTAGCTAGAACTTCGATGTAGAAAGGCTCTTCGAATTCATGTCGAATGAGTTAGATCTTTCACAAAGTTCGTCGAAGCATCTTCGGTGTTTGAAGTGTTGAAGGAGTCGAGAAAACAGCAAAGTATAGGCATTTCAGAAATGATCCAAAAGTTCCCCTTCAGGTGGAGCAGGTGGGGTATTTATAGGGAAATTCTGGAGTTAGGTCGTAGGTCGTGAGCGACATAAGGGTTAGGTCGTAGGTCATGAGCGACCTAAGGGATACGGTTTAAGGATTATAACATTTTCACTTCATCATCTGCTTTGGCTGGAAGGTCTTTGTGACCTATAGGAGAATGGAGGGCGACTTAGATGTGTTAATGCATCAAGTGAAGTGACCTAGGTTAGGTTTAGGGATGGCAGCGACCTAATGCTTACGCGACCTATGATTAAATGGCTTAGGGATATGCGGCTTGTTAAATCGTTAGGTCGTTGAACCTTTAACTCGCTAGGTCGTTGGACCTTCTAACTCGCTAGATCGCTGGACTTTCTAACTCGCTAGGTTGCTGGTCCTTTGATTCGCTAGGTCGCTGGACCTTCTAAATCGCTAGGTTGCTGAACCTTTAACTCGCAAGGTCGTTGGTCCTTTGACTCGCTAGGTCGTTGGACCTTCTAACACGCTAGGTCGCTGGACCTGCTTAGATCGTTAGGTCGCTAGGTTGTCACATGTTTAGGCCGCTAGGTCGCTTATCATGTTAGCTCGCTCGCATTTTAACTCGTTAGGTCGCTTGTTTCCTCTGGGTAATTGAGTCGTCATTCAGAATGGTATTAACAATAAATATTTCAATATGATTTGAAAGAATTGTTTTGAAGAAACTTTGGAAAGTGATAAGTTATGTACTCCCCTCTCTATAGCTGGAAAATAATTTCGATGATGAGTGCACGCATCATCGACATTCATTTTCGAGTTTCAAATTCTGAAGGCCACTGTAGCAGTTCGACTATAGAATTATTTTGATAACCAAGTATAAATTTTTAATTGTTTTAAATATAATTGGATATATAAATTGAAAGTATACATTTATCTATTATTTTAAAATGATTTGGAATTAAACCCAGTATTTAGTTCTTAAGTTCCGTTAATTAACAGTTTCAATTATTTTAATGAAATGAATTCTAAGTAATTAATAATTGAAACCTCTAAAGGAAAAAAGAGATTTAATGCTAAGTTATAAATAAAATAAAAAGGAATTTGAAATATGCAACCTATAAGACAAAGGATAATATTATTGAACATTAAATTAATTAAAGGAAATAGAAAAAACTTGTATAACTTTCGATTACATCCTCAAAGACATATATATAACTTGCCAAAGATGAAAAAGTTGAAACGTTAATAAGAAAATGTAATAGGACATTATGCAAGTAAAACTTAGAGTAATGAAAGTATTCAATGAAGTCCTTAATAAATAAGAATTGATGATATATTGTGATAACTTAAGTTATAATGTGACGCCCCGCCTCTATACTCACACTAGCCAAGAACACTACGGAGTAATGCCGTCAACTAGCATGAAGAATAAGGCTGTTTAGGAGCGACCATCCGTGTAACTGCTTTGTGCGAGGACCAATATGTCAAATAGAATAACATGCATTTCATCTCAAGAGGAAATCCGACATGCCGATACAAACTCAAAACTACTACACAGTGGTTGTAATATCTTCGGAAACAAATATAGAAATAAGCATAACACAAATCAATCATAGAAGTTCATATCTCTAAGGCGGAAACAAATATGAATATAACACACGAAAGTGTGTACATCAAAGTAGTGGTCAAACAAGATCCACAATAGCATAAAAGAATAAATACAAGTGCTACACAAAAGGATATCTATACATGAAGGAGTCTCAATCTCTAATATATATCAACAAAAACTACAAATCCAATGTAGTTAGACAAAAGTCAGATGATGGCTCCATATAATGAGTCAAGCAGAAGCACCTGTAAAATCTCGGTCTGACCCGAGTACTATTTGATAAGAAAATAATAAATGGATCAGTCTAGCTATAAATATTAAATAAAACGATATAAGATAAGAGATATGAAAAAACGTATGATAACCATAAAGCCATACTGTGATAAGTATGTAATTGAAAATCAACCAGAGGTTAATCAATATCACAAGAATCTTCTCAAGGATAAAAAAGAATGTCATACTCTTTATTTCTATTCACCAAGTAACAAATATTGGCAAGCATCACAATGCCAATTATAAAAGTTGTTAAAACACAAATTCACCGATGCACAAATATTGATAGAACTTATCAATGTAATCACAAAAATTGGTGAAACACGAATTCTAGAAATCATCAATAGAAATCCAGAAATCCCAAAAAGAGGGAGGCCTATCACAAAACGGGAGCATGAAAACTAACCAACATGTGTATCACAAACCGAAACGCTATTCCATGGTTTCTAACCGTTAATTTTTGAGCCGAAGCTCCGTAAAACGGCCCTAAGACTATGGGTCGCTACCCTACCAAATTGAGCCGAAGCTCCATAGAAACGGGGTTTAATCTCCCTCGCAAACAAGGAGACAACGAACATTGCTAGTCTAAATCACAAAATGATCATCATCGATCATCAAGAAGTGTCAATTACACTATGCTAGTAAATAGATGAGTTTAACTTCATGACCCATAACCACTGGCTTAACTTAAATATTAACGAACGAACTGTAAGTCTCCACTCGAAAATTGTCACAAAAGATTCAATCAAACAAGTCCAAGAATTAACCGACGAAGTAAACGCAAGCGTTTCATACCACTTGTTTTAACTAAGCCGTTTAATTATATTTCTCATACGAGTGAGGTAAAGGTTTGTATATACTAGTATATAGGGAAAACGGTTTTAATCAATAAGCTTTGTATTAAAATAGTGTTGAAATCATTTTGATAAGAAAGTTTTTGATATTTACTACTAGTATAGAAACCATTGCGTTTTAAAGTGACAAAGCACAAAAATGATTGTAGAAATAATCAATCACCAAAATTTCACGCTCGAAGATGTGAATTAAATCCAAAGAAATCGATTCCAAACCCATCAAAATAGATATACCCAAAAATTCCAAAATAGAAGTCATCAAGGTCGATAATAAATGATAACAACAAATCGGAAAACCACGAATCGATAAAAATTGGAATTTCAAGCAAAATAGGCTAAACAGGCAAAAACAAGCAGGTTAGTCGACAGATTACAGAGGCCAGTCGACTGATTGCAGGAAACAGAGACTTCCGGCCTCTACAGACAACCCAAGAACATTTATTTGCTACAGCCAGTTAACTGATTGCAAAGGTTAGTCGACTGACTGGCACTGCGGCTATTTTTCAGCCTATCAAATGAAGAGCAACTCCTCTAAAATTGCAACCGGACGAGCAATGGGCACTAGGGGTTTATGCCAACTGACGACCCGGCCCTATAGGCACTTCGATACATCACTAAAAGCATGATCAAAAATCAAAGCTATGATTTTTAAAGATTTGACTTCAAATACCAAAAATTGGAATACTCATAAAACCAATTCAATCCAAGGAAAACTGGCATGGAATAGAAGTTAGGAATTCATACCTAAGAACAAATGAAGGTTATAGACATAGATGTGAGAAAAAAATCTCACCTTTTGCACAAAAACAAGGAAGAAGAAGCTAAAGAGCAAGGTAAATACAATCACTCCTCAATTCCAATCCAAGAAGCAAGAATCTAAGCCTAAAAGAAAAACATTTCCTAAGTTAGACTATAGGAATTTCTGAAATTGAAGGTAGAATGAGTTGGAGAAGAAGAAGAGGATGCTTACCAATAGCTTCACTTTGAATTTGGAGTTAGAACTTGGATTTGCAATGGAACTAGGGCTTAGGATTCTAGTTCTTTTTCTCTTCCCCCATTTTTACAAAAGGTTGAAGGTATTCGGAAATGAAAGTGAATGAAGAGAAGTGGGGGTGGAGCTAGAGTTAATAGTTTAGGCTAACCCAAACCCAAAGTTCAAGGCGCAAAGTTCAAATTTTAGCTAGCACCAAACTATCGAAGTTTATACTAAAAAAGGTGGCGAACGGCATTTTGAACTCAATGGAAGAGGTCCTAAGTCCTAATTCGACCGTATGCAAAAAGTAGCATTTTGGGCTATAATCTGAATAACGATGCTGTATTTAAATAAAATATTTAAATACACAATCGTAAAACATGCGGGTTGTTACATACTCCCCTTCTTAAAGAAATTTCGTCCTCGTAATATTTAAGAAGAAAATGAAAAGTAACAACCATAAAAGCGTATCAACACAAAAGAAATTTGAAATAAAAATTTCACCTCAAAGGGCACGAGAAAGTAAGTCCAGATGTGTTCGCTCGATGAATTTTCTTGATTCCCAAGAACAATCCTTAGGATTTGAGGACCATTGAACCTTCATAAGAGGGACATCTTTATTGTGAAGGCGTTTAACCTCCGATGCAATAATACGAATATGATGTTGCTCACAAGTCAAAGTAGACGAAACTTCAATTTCTTCCACAACACTGGGCTCAAGAATAGAATCGGAATCTTGAAGGCATTTCCATAATTGAGAAACGTGAAACACGTAATAAATAACAGAAAACTGAGCCGGTAATAAAAGACGATAAGCCAGGAAACAATACATTCGATGATGGAAAATGGACCAATATAATGAGGTGCTAATTTTCCCGATCGACTGAAACGCACAACATCCTTCATAGGTGAAGCACGAATAAACACAAAATCTCCCACAGAAAATTCTAATTTCCTTCTTTGGTTATCGGCATAGGATTTTTGCCTACTTTGAGCTTCTTTCATCCTATGACGAATAAGGTCAATCTTTTCTATGGAATCATGAATAAAATCTGGACCTAAAACCAGCCTCTCGTCGACCTCAAGCCAACAAGAAGGAGATGGGCATGGCCTTCCATAAAGTGCCTCAAAAGGTGCCATGCTAATACTAGATTGGAAGCTTTTATTACAAGAAAACTCAATAAGAGAAATAGGATCCTCCCAACAACCACCAAAATCAAGACCACATGCACGAAGAAGATTTTCAAGAGTTTGATTCATACGCTCGGTTTGTCCATCGGACCGTGGATGATAAGCGGTGCTAAAATTAAGCTTCGTTCCCAAAGCTTTTTGAAGACTCTTCCAAAATCCACTAGTAAACAATGGATCATGATCGCTAACAATAGAAGTAGGAACTCCATGCAATTTAATAACTTCTTTAATAAAGAGTTTAGCCAAAAGAGGTACGGTCCGATTGGACCGAACAGGAATAAAATGGGCAGATTTCGTAAGTCTATCAACTATCACCAATAGGCTATCATGACCTGAACGAGAACGGGGAAGTCCATCAATAAAATCCATGGAAATTTGTCCCACTTCCAAATTGGAATGTCCAAAGTTTGCAATAACCCACCGGGCCTTTGATGCTCGACCTTGACAAGTTGGCAAGTCATGCAATGCTTAACAAAGTTAGCAATATCATATTTCATTCCACCCCAATAATAAAGTCGCTTCATATCTATGTGCATTTTGCTACTGCCGGGATGAATGGTAAATATAGAATGATGAGAATCTTCTAAAATATTCTTATGAAGATATCAACGTTTGGCACGATATATCTACCAAATTTTCGAATACCGCCACTAGCATCAATATCAAAGTCTTACAAACCTTCAATATCAATTTTATCCCTACAACTTTGGCAAAGAAGGACCAATTCTGGATCTAGCTTTTGACCTTCAAGAATGCAGTCTAAAAGAGATGGATGGGCCTTAAGGCTACATAAAACAAAAGATGAAAATAAATTGGATTCACGATCTCGAATCTCACAAGTGGACAAATTCTGGAGATCGTTCCATTCGGATATCATCATAGAAACAACCCCTTGTTGCTTACGACTAAGGGCATTGGCAACACTATTTCCCTTTCCGGGAGTATAAAATATCGAGATCATAAGATGCAAGGAATTCGAGCCAAAGTTGTTAACGCAAATTTAGTTCCTTTTGAGAAAATAAATACTTCAAAGATTTATGATCGGTATAGAGAACAAATTTCTCTCCCAAAAATAATGATGCCAAATTTATAAAAACGAAAACAATAGCCGCGAGTATTAGATCATGAGTGGCATACCTCGTCTCGATAGGCTTTAACTATATAGAAGGCTAAATGATAGAACGTTCTCTTTCGCAAGAGAAAGGCACCCAAATCAATACGACTAGTATCGGTATAAACAATAAAGTCTTGGTTCCCTTTGGGAATCATAAGAATAAGAGTTTCGAAAAAGATTTCTTTTAATTGATCCTCTTTCCCGAAAAGATAAAACTTTCAAAATTACAGTTATCTTTAAGTAATCATCTTTTTAGAAAAATATACTTATTCCAAGTCAATTTACTATGTTTGAATGTTTCATCAAAGCGTTTAGGAGATTCCTATCGATAATGTTGATCAAGCGCATCGACCAGAATTCTTAAAGCACTCAATGGGCAAAACAACACAAAATAATCTTCTACATGATAAATATGTCTCTTAAAAACTTTACGAATATTCTTTGCTTGTTTTAAGAACAAAATCTAATTTTAAATATCTTATTAAAAAGATTTGCAAAATTTTAAATTGCAGTTTTCATCCATAACCAAAGAATATAAAGATGGGCTCATCGAAATATTCGTAGAATACTCGATTCATAAGATGGACGAAATAAGCTGGACAAACCGAATGACATCACGAGTAATCCATAAGAGGCATAACGAGTGCGGAATGCGATAAAGGGAAAGCTATCCCCCGCAACTCGTAGCTGATGAAAACTGGTGGCAAGGTCGAGCTGAAAAGACCCTTGCACCACACAAAAGATTGCTTAGGTGATAATCCTAAGACAAGGACAAAAATACTGAAAAATTCACAAACTACTTGAATGAGAGAAATAACATTTTCCTCGACAAGCAGGTCTAGAAAATAAAATGATGCCACCAAAATGGAATTGAATTTCTTTAGAAAAATGGAAATCTGCTTAACATATTGAAAATGCCGAAGATAGATAGTCCACACGTGACATAGGATATGGCTCCATAATGATTAAGCCAATCCATTCTCAAAAAATCAATTCCAAAGCCTAAGTAACGCACAACATTCAAATCGACCTTGAAAGAATAATCACATAAAATAATTTCGACATCTTTTCAAAACAAACTGAGCGTTGCGGATCAACTATTCGGATAGCAATTCTCAGCAAAGTCATCAAGCCTAAAATATTTAAAGAGAAGAAATCAACCAGTTCTTTTGATGTAAAAATAATGAGATGAACGCATATCAACATGAACTCAAATATGATAATCACAAAACGAATGCCATCAAGGATTGAATGAGAAATACCTTGACCAAGAGAAGTGTCAATAGGAGTTTGCACAATGGTTAGCTTTCCCTCCCTCTTGCTTGGAAGTTTGGGACATGAAGATAAAAGATGACCCAAACTTTTGCAATATTGACAAGCAAGGGGCTTTGAACACTTATTTGCATAATGGTCCTTAGAACCACAATTGTAGAATTTCCCACCACTAAAGGGAGAAGTCTATGCCACTGGAGTTGCTTTCTTCCCTTTCTTATTGGGATAAGGACCTTTGAACTTATTAGGCCTCTTCTTGTTGTTGTTGAAGTTTGGTCTGGCACCCACAACTTCAACATTACTTTCCTTATCTGCCTCTTCAAGTCGAAGAGCGATACCAATAAGTTGGTCAAAAGAGACTTCCAATTTCAAAAGTAAAGGCTTCTTGAGATTTTTATTCAAGCCATAGACAAATCTTTGATTCTTCTTCAATGGGTTATTAATGTATTCAACCCCGTATTTAGAAGAGATTCGAAAGATGCGACGTATTCTATCACAGAAGATTCACCTTGAACAAGGTCAATAAAACGACGGGCCAAAGTCACCTTTTCAGCCTCCGACACAAACTTTGATTCGAATATTTCTTGGAATTTTTCCCAAGTATGATCCGCTTCAATAATTTTAGAAATAAGAAGCTCGTACCAATCTAATGCTCTTTCTTGGAGCATACTAGAAGCCACTTGGACACGATGAAGATCAATAAGATTCATGCGAGAAAAGATGCGACCGCATGTTCTAAGCCAAGCTTGGACTTCAATGACGCTTTCGAAACCCTTGAATGGCTTCCCACCCAAATTGGTATAGTCACTGCACAAACTTCCAAACCCGGATTTTGGGTGAGTGGGCTCTGGAATGGGTCCGGCAGCTTGAGAATTCTTTACCAGATCAAGAAGCTGTTGGGCAGACATAAATACTCCATCCTGGGGAGCGGCACTAGATCGACCAGCACTGGGACGGCCAAGTCTAACCATTTCTCTTCTTTAAGAAAGAAATAAAGAAAAAGAAAAGCTTATTCTCCGAATGGATATCAAGCAATAATGATTGATAAAACAAGGCATCACAAAGAAAATAGGGTAAAACGGGTCCAATGACTCGAATAAAATCCTAAGGCACGACTCCTAAGAAGAACTTAGGGCGATGATCCTTGCTAGATTATTCCACATTGTTTCAAAGTTTGGCTCTGATACCAAGTTGTGATGCTCCACCTCTATACTCACGCTAGCCAAGAACACTACGGAGTAATGCCGTCAACTAGCACAAAGAATAAGGCTGTTGAGGAGCGACCATCCGTGTAATTGCTTTGTACGAGGACTGACATGTCAGATAGAATAACATGCATTTCATCTCAAGAGGAAATCCGACATACCGATACAAACTCAAAACTACTACACAGTGGCTGTAATATCTTTGGAAAGAAATATAAAAATAAGCATAACAAAAATCAATCACAGAAGTTCATATCTCTAAGGCAGAAACAGATATGAATATAACACATAAAAGTGTGTGCATCAGAGTAGTGGTCAAATAAGATCCACAATAGCACAAAAGAATAAATACAAATGCTACACAAAAGAATATGTATCATCAAGGAGTCTCAATCTCTAATGTATATCAACAAAAACTACATATCTAATGTTGTTAGACAAAAGTCAGATGATGGCTCCATATAAAGAGTCAAGCAGAAACACCTATAATATCTCGGTCTGACCCTAGTAGTATTTGATAAGAAAATAATAAACATATCAGCTATAAATATCAGATAAAATGATATAGGATAAGAGATAAGACAAAAACGTATGATAACCATAAAGCCATACTGTGGTAAGTATGTAACTGAAAATCAACCAGAGATTAATCAATATCACAAGAATCTTCTCAAAGATCAAAAAGAATGTCATACTCTTTATTTTTATCCACCAAGTAACAAATATTGGCAGACATCACAATGCCAATTGTAAAAGTCGTTGAAACACAAATTCACTAATGCACAAATATTGATAAAACTTATCAATGTAATCACAAAAATTTGTGAAACACAAATTCTAGAAATCATCAATAGAAATCCAGAAATCACAAAAAAGGGGAGGCCTATCACAAAACAGGAGCATGAAAACTCACCAACACGTGTATCATAAAATGGAACGCTATTCCATGGTTGCTAACCATTAGTTTTTGAGCCGAAGATCCACAAAACTGCCCAAAGAGCATGGGTCGCTACCCCACCAAATTGAGCTGAAGCTCACAAAAACGGGGTTTAGTCTCCCTTGTAGATAAAGAGACATCGCACATTGCTAGTCTAAATCACAAAATGATCATCATCGAGCATCAAGAAGTGTCAATTACACTAAGCTAGTAAATAGATGAGTTTAGCTTCATGTCCCATAACCACTGGCTTAATTTCAATATTTAAGAACAAACTGTAAGTCTCTACTAGAAAATTGTCAAAAGAGATTCAATCGAACAAGTCCAAGAATTAACCGATGAAGTAAACACAAGCGTTTCATACCACTTGTTTTACTAAGCCGTTTCACATACAAGTGAGGTAAAGGTTTGTATATACTAATAGATTGGAAAAACGGTTTTAATCAATGAGCTTTGTATTAAAATAGTGTTGAAATATTTTGATGAGAAAGTTTTGATATTTACTAGTAGTATAGAAACCTTTGCGTTTTAGAGTGACAACGAACAAAAATGATTGTAGAAACAATCAATCACTAAAATTTCACGTTCAAAGACGTGAATTAAATCCAAAAAAATCGATTCCAAACCCATCAAAATGGATATACACAAAAATTCCAAAATATAAGTCATCAAAGTCGATAATAAATGATAAAAACAAATCGAAAAACACGAATTCAATCAAAATAGGCTAAATAGGAAAAAACAAGCCGGTCAGTCGACTGATTGCAGGAAATAGAGACTTCCAGCCTCTGCAGACAGCCCTAGAACATTTATTTGCTACAGCCAGTCGACTGATTGCTAACGTCAGTCGACTGACTGGCACTGGGGCTGTTTTTCAGCCTATCAAATGAAGAGCAACTCCTCCAAAATTGCAACCGAACGAGCAATGGGCGCTAGGGGTTTATGCCAATCGACGACCCGGCCCTATAGGCTCTTCGATACACCACTAAAAGCATGATCAAACATCAAAACTATGATTTTTAAAGATTTGACTTCAAACACCAAAAATTGGAATACTCATAAAACCAATTCAATCCAAGGCAAATGGACATGGAATTGAAGTTAGGAATTCATATCTAAAAACAAATGAAGGTTATAGACATATATGTGAGATAAAAATCTCACCTTTTGCACAAAAACTAGGAAGAAGAAGATATAGAGCAGGGTAAAAAAATCACTCCTCAATTCCATCCCAAGAAGCTTGAATCTAAGCTTAAAAGAAAAACATTTCCTAAGTTAGACTTTAGGAGTTTCTGCATTTGAAGGTAGAATGAGTTGGAGAAGAAGAGGATGCTTACCAATAGCTTCACTTTGGATTTGGAGTTAGAACTCGGATTTCCAATGGAACTAGGGCTTAGGAATTCTAATTCTTTTTCTCTTCCCCAATTTTTGTGAAAGCTTGAAGGTATTAGAGAATGAAAGTGAATGAAGAGAAGTGGGCGTGGAGTTAGAGTTAATAGTTTAGGCTAACCCAAACCCAAATTCCAAAGTGCAAAGGTTAAATTTTAGCTAGCTCCAAACATATCGAAGTTTATACTCAAAAAGGTGGCAAACGGTGTTTTGAACTCAATGGAAGAGGTCCCGAGTCCTAACTTGACTGTATGCAAAAAGTAGCATTTTAGACTATAACCCGACTAATGATGCTGTATTTAAATAAAATATTTAAATACACAGTCGTAAAACAAGCGGGTTGTTACATATAATTGAAATTTTACTATAAGTAAATATAATTAAAGGTAAGTATTATAAATAGATGATTTTAAACTTATGTAAATAAAATGGAAATGCTAAGAAATTGAATGGAACGTGAATACTATTGATAAATGAATGTAAATAAATGAGGTTATGCAATGATAAATGAATGAATAATTATAATGCAATAAAAAAATGGCATGACCTGAATAAATGAAAATGAACAATTGTAAGTAATAAATGAAAATAAATGAAACAAACGCTGAATGAGTGAATGAAATTAAAAGTTTATAAGAATAAATGTAAAATTAAATCATTATATGAATGAAAAGGAGTTTAAATGATAAATGCTATGAAACGGAATTAGTAAGAATAAACTTGATTTATTGTTGAAATTGTTGTTTGTTTTGATTTATGAGTTGTTTGGGTAAAAGATACTTTTAGTTGCTTAGATGTATGAATAATCTATTGAACTTATCTAAGACTGTTGAGTAAGGGAATACTTCATGGTTATTTGTCATTCTATGTGATTTAAAGTGTCTTAACCCGAACCAACCAATTGTTTTGTCTTGCTTGGATGGCTGATTTGTATTTGATGTGTATGTTGTTTGTTGCAATTGGTTGTTGTTGTATCGATTTGTTTGTCTGTGATTAAAACAATTTAAATATTTCATTTTTATATAATGGTTAACTCTTTTGAATTATATAAGTGAAATACAGGTTATGGAAGCAATTGTTATTGCTTTTGGTTTCATAATTAAGTGTTAATTGCCCGACAAATAGGTACGTTTTTAGATTACGGTTTATAGCGTTATTATATTGTTTTTCCCGTGTTGGGATATATATTATTTTGGAAAATATATGTTATATATTTTTATATTTGATATTATATTTTCTCCCAAGCCTCTCCGTACAAAGGAGGCTCTACCCAAATTTTCCATAAATTTTGGACTTAGAAAATTATTGAAATGTTTTCCAAACCTTATTTATTTAAGTATAGAAATATTTAGTGGTTATATATTGGTATATTTTATGTAAATTAATTAATTTTGTAAATTTATTTGTTTATAAATTTAATATTTCAAGTAAGATATATTGATTTCTTAATTCTTCTTTTCCCCTTCTTTTTCCTTTTCGGGGACGAAAAGTTTTGAGTGGGAGAGAGTGTAACGACCCGTAAAATTCAATAATTAAATTGGTTAAATTAATAAGATTTTGATAATTAAATTTAGAAAGAAATAAAAATTTCATAATTTATATTGAAGTAAATGTTAAGAATGAAATATAGCAATGGTAATTAAAACTAATTATTTGTAATTTGAATAAAATTCTAATAAATGAAGTATTGAAAGTGTTATACTAGGACATAAATTGAATAGGAGAAAATAAAGGTAAGTGTTGAATTACTTAATGAAATAACACATTGTTAATAGTAATTAGATGTAAATTAAGGAAATATGTTAATGCAAGTTAATGATTAATGAACTTGAATGAACATGCCAATTAAATAAAATAATTTAAATGTTATGGCTTAGTTATAAATGGAATATAGTAAATACAAATGTAATTATTGTATTAATGTGTGAAATAATATGATAAATGGAAATTGTTTGTGAAGAATAAACATACAAGTATTATAAAGGGATAATGGTGACAAATGGTAGTTGCTACCAGTTAGTTTACCAATTACAAATAAGGGTAATTAAATGTTACTTTAATGATAATTAAAATAAAAGTCGAAAGTGTGAATGTAAATTTAATAGAAACGTAAATTTATTTATAAGGTAGTAATTGATGTAAAAAAAGTATGAAACCAAGTAAATGAATTAATTGAGAATATAAATCGTAATTAATGTACATATTCGACAAATATAATAAAATGGAAATAGTAGTTAATACAAAGGAAAGATGGATATTTGAATATAGTAGTGTAATGAAAGCAAACAAATCATTCCATTGAAATCTAATTTCTAATAAGTGTAATTATTGTAGCAATTGGAATTAAATATTATGCAATTGAAATAAATATGAAAATGGAAATATTGAAGTATGTAATGTAATGGTATCATAAATAGTAATGGAATAAAACTAGTGTTATATATGGAATAATAACCTGGGTTGATAGGTAACAAACTTTTAAATGCGATTAAAAGAAAATAGGTGACAATTAACATAGGTTGTTTATTTATTTAATGTGTTAAATAAACTTTGGTAATCAATTACAATAAATCTTAATTTAACATTTTGTTAATGTATTAGGATATATACCAAAGTAAATGGTACCTAAGATGATAATAATTGGATTATTTGCAATTAAATGAAATTTAACTTTTAATTATTACGTTAGTTGAAATTAAAATGAAACTTAGTATTGCATTTATGAGTTTAAGGCAATAATTACAAGATATGAAGATAATAGGATGAATTGAAATGTTAGTTTATTTGTAAAGAAATAAGTGATGTAATAAAGGAATGAAATCAAGATAAGTATATTAATTGAGACTTTAATTAAAATAATGTGTGAAATTGACCAAAATATAGTAATGGAAATATGATAGTCAATACATAAAGGATGCAATGGGAGCACTAATGTAATGAATGTAAAACTTAATAAATGGATAAACTGAAATGAAAGGCCAGGTGAAATATTGAAAATTGTCATAATTGGTTATGAGATTGAAATGTAAGAAACGAATGTAAATACTTAATTAGCTAATGGAATAATAATAATAATAATATAGTTAATGGTAATTAAATAAAAGTAGAAGTCTTTAAGAATTATAACATTTACTTGATAATAGGGAATTCATAAGTGTAATTAAAGTCATGGTGACACTATTTATAAGTTACCTGCTTATTTGGTTTAATAATTAAAATGGGAATCAATTATAATAAATGAACTTTAATGTATATTAATGAGAATTTATACAATAACTAAAGGTATGAATGTAATAAATACAAACTAATATTAATTTATGACACAAATTTGTGTAGAGAATTTATTTTTCTTTATTGTGTGTTAATTAAATCTTTAAAGGATGTTAATTTTGGTACGTTTGGGTTAACAAAATTAATTAATTAAAAGATTGTTTTGAAATTTTAATTCTAAAAATTTGTTTACTGTAACGACCCAAAACTTCTATCATTTGAAATTCGTATATTTAATTAATTTTAAATATTCACGAATGAATTTTATAATCTAAGTGAATTAAATTTTGAATATGAGGATTTAATTGGATAATTAAATCGATAATTTAATATTTGAAATTACAGAAATAATTGGAAATTGGGTTTAATGTGGTTAAAATTGATTTGTAAAGTGGTATTAAATCATATTGGAGTTAGAATGATGTTATAGAACTTTTAAAATTGAATTAAAAGTTAATTTGTGAAAATTGAATATTTTAATATTTAATTGACGAGTAAAAATAGCCATTTTCCAAACAGTCTCGGATTTCGACGAAACAAGTTTCACCGGATCCATAATGTTATATTATTGTATGGTTTCAAATTTCGTGTCAATCGGATTTAAGGTTTGTCCGGGGCAAGCTAAAATGCGTGGAAATCGATTTGAGTGAATTTTAAAATTTAAATAATTCGATTTGAAAACTTATCTTTCAATTACGAGCGAATTGGCTCCTGATATATATTCTATTACGTTCGAAATGGGGATAAAACATTATAAATGCCAGGCGGCATGCTTCGTTTGGAGTTCGGAAAATTTCGGGATGAATAGTGCTTCGTAAATTTTCTATAAAAGGACCGAGGTTAATTCTTTTTGCACAAAACCCTACAAGGGTTACAGCAGCCGCCACCTTGTAATCAATGGCCGATAATCACTCTCGTTCCTCCCACTTTCTCCCTCAATCCAATAGCTTTCTCTAGAAACCTCCAACTAGGAAATTACAAAGCTTCACGAGCTCTATCGATCTATACAGTTGAGATTTCGTTTCATCGACCAGAGGAAGGTGTTGAAGGCCGCGTTCGTGGTCGATTCGCGTGCAGTTCCCAGGGGCTGTGGTGGACCGAGCTTCATGATAATAGGTGTGAAGATTGAGGCGATGAAGGGCTTCGAGGTGGAGGCATCTAATCATCATCTCGGCGATCAGTGGCGTAGCGGCAAGTAGGGTTTCACGGCGGCGTGATGGGTTGTCTTTGCATGCGTGAAAACAAACAGGGGAAGAAGGGTTAGATGGCTTTGATCTAGTTCAAATATTTACGGCCCAGATTAAAGGTTTAAAAATAAAAATAAATTGTGAAATAAATTATATATAAATTCGTATTAACTTTATAATGGCATAACTCTTTCATACGACGTCCGTTTTGGACGAAACGACTTGCGTTGGAATCATATGGACGAATACTACGCGATAGAGCTAGATTGGAATCGATTGGAGCTAGTGTGAATTTTGGGTAAAATTAAACGCGCGTTTAATTTTATTCGGAATAAAACTCTGAAACTGTATTGGAAACAAGGTGAGAACTTCTCACTCAATCGAATCTGTTTCGATTTAAATTTTAAATAGTTAGATTTAAAAATTGCTTGATTGTGTTGATTGTATGCTTGGATGATAAATTATTATCTGTTGTATTGAAATAGACCCTATACGCCGTATATTAAGCGGCGGTTATTTATTAAACACAAATACCGCGATATTCCATCTTGAAGTGGAATTGGTATTATATATGTATTTGGAGTTGATTTTCCCGCATTATATAGAGGATGAGACCCTATTGCGCCGCATAATAGCGGATAATACTTTATATAAACCCATGTACCGCGATATTCCGTATTGAAACGGGATTGGTATTGTGCTAACATCTGTGGATGCAGGGAAACAGGTTGGAGGGATCTAACCGGATTCTTCGCCCGTATTGATTTATTTACAGATATTGTAATATATTCTGTTATCATATGATATATGATGTTTTGGACGTCGTGATTTATATATTTAGTGTTGTTGCAACATTGGGCCTATTTTGGAAAATTAAAAGGGTTAAAGTGACGATTTTCAAATTTAAAAGGATTTTTAAAGTGATTTTTGAAAGTATACGTTTCATTAAATTTTGAAATTGATTCGTTTTAAATAAATAAACGTTATAATTTTAATGTTATAAAAACTATGATTTTTGAAAAATATAGTTGAAAATTGATTTTTGAAAATATGGAGTTAATGATTTTATAAAATAGTTTAAATAGATATTTTTGAATTTATTATAAAAGCTTTATATATAAGATTTAAAAAAATTAATTTTTATAAATCAAAGTGATGAAATTATAAAGGAGTTTTAAAGATGTTTTAAAATGATGTTATAGATGGATTTTATGAAAGAATAGCTAAGATTTTTGAAGTTATAAAATGAATGAATTTGTAAATAGAGAATTATAAGTAATTTGCTTATAATTTGTATTTTGGCGTGTAAATGGGATATGGATAGCATTTGTTAATAAAGTGATTTTATGAGTTGAAGTTGTTATAAAATATAAATGAAATTTATAAACAATTTTTATAAATTCGAAAATGACTTATTTTGATAAGTTAGTTATTATAGCTTATTAAAGGAGATATATACACGATTTTGGACAGTGGATAGTCCTTTAAATAAAATGTTGAATTTGGTTAACGAAGTATATTCACGATTTTGGACAGTTAATAATATATTAAAGAAATGTTTTGGGGAAGTGATATTTTAAAATAGAATTAAAACGATTTAAAGATGTTTTAAAATGTATTAAGTATCGAAACCATAGATTTCAACATTAATTGTTGAAATAGACGTTTTCGAGAAATAAAAGGAAATGGTGGACTATAACACTGTTGTTATAGTAAATGATTTTCGAAAGGAAATATTTTATATAGTATTGGGATTTATATATCTATCTTAATTTCGAATCCTTATACTAATGATTTTGGATTGTCGTAACGATGTTTTATGCAACATTCGTTTTGACTCAAATAAATGTGTTTAAGAGAATTGTTTTCCTTAAGGAATAAAATATATACTTAATTTTGATTTAAGTATATTGAATATTTTCCAAATTTTGAAAATAAACAGATTTGTGAGATTACTTATTATTAAATAAGTATGGAAATGTTTTCCAATATGAAGTGAAATGTTTTGAGATTTTTTCTTTTAAAGACAAATTGAAAAGTGATTTGAAATTGTTTTCAAATGGTTGAAGTGTGGAAAAATATAAATCTTGTGAATATATTTTTGAGAAATAAATAATTTGGGAAATTATTTGGAATCTGCTGATGTTGTGCATATCTATTGATAGTTAAATAACTGATTATCAATATTTACCTTTAAATAGGTATTTGTTGTGATTTCCTTGAATTTGAATGCTACACTTATTTTAAAATAAGCGCTCGTTATTCGGTTTAGCCGGGAGAGGACCTTTGGGTCATAAATCCCATTCCGAATATTGATACGTCGTATATAGATAGCATTGAAGACCGGTGGTGAAGACTGGGTATTTGCGAGAACGATAGGATGACCTATCGATTGTCTATGCACTGAATTGCTCTGGTAGAGAGTTCCCTAAGTGATGGGAAGTCTGATCGGGATTGTGGATACCCGGATTGCAAGGACTTCTTTGGAAGTGCCTTCGGTTCTGTTCGAACCTAGAATAGACTTGTATGGATTGTATGTCTGACATTACATTTTGAGATATAAAGCAGATTTATTTCAAATACATTTCTGTTGGTGGAGGAGAATTTATTCTCTTAGCTTAACACCCTCTTCTCTAAGACGTATGAGCTCAGAGGTTATGTAGTTGAAGGTTATCAGCGATATATTCCCAATTTGGTAATGTGGCATGCTGAGTGCTGCTGATCATTTGTTGATCAGAGCATGGCTTTTGTAAAAAGTGTAGCTTTGTGGACAAGATTTCATCAAACCTCACAACCTGGTTATGGTCAAAACAGGAATCGTAGTAGCAAGGTTATTTGAGGGTAGCGCCCTCTGAGGGTATGTCATTCCCTTCTGGACTATAAGTCGTATCATGGTATGGAGCCTAGATACTTACTTTGTGGTTGCTGTAGACTTATTACTTTATGGTTGTTGGTTGAGAGGATCCTCGGATAAAGGTCACAAACGACCGAGGGATGGCATACTCGTGTCAGTACTTACCTAGCCAGAGGTAACCCGACCTTGTCTAGCAGAGATCCGGTTAGGATCCGGGAACGTCCCTCCAGAGGCGTTTTATTTTACTCGGGAAGTTCATTTTCCTGACCATTTGTTGGAAATCCAATTTTCAAATACGTACCTTGTACGGTTTTAGTTGTAGAACCTGCCATTTACTTATGGTGGTCACCACTATTTAGATGGTAGCTAGAGTAGGCATATTTCGGAGTGCCTATGCTGGCTAAGATTTATATCATACTTTCGAAATGTTTTCCTGCACTTTGCACTTGTAATAATAATATTGAAAAGAAATTTGCATATCAAGCATATTTGACTATCATAAGGAGAAATCTCCTCCATTTCTGCATTTGCATTGTGTGTGTGGCGGGAGGCCTTATGGTAGTTACATTTTCTAAAAGCATTGCGAATCTATCAAAAAATATATTTCTTTGTTTGTTTTTAAAGATAAACTGTTTAAGTTCACACACCAGTCACATGACTGACTTGGAGTTTGTTGTTCCCTTTCTAAACTCTGGGTGCCCACCAATTTCCACATGGGCAGTCTAGAGTCAGGTTATCAGGTCATTCTGGAATTCAGTAGTTGCTGTAGAGATCTGGAGGCAAGCTGGATGGCATGGCGTATCAACTAGTATATAGTATTTCTTTTTCGCTGTTTGTTATTGTAAACTCTGATAAAGTAATGTAATGTGATATAATGTAATAACCGATATAGTTCTTTGTTTTAAAGATATTCATTTATCTATTATATGTTTTTCCGCTGCGATTGTGAGATTCTGATATTGTTTCTGTTGCTTCTTCTTTCTTTCTTTCTTCTTCTACCTCTCCTTCTTTAACCATAACAATTCGGTTTTTCTAGCCTTCGATTGCTCGGCAGTTGATACAGTGGACGTATTAATGTCGATTTTCGGAAGTCAAAAATCCCATACGTTACAGTTGGTATCAGTGAATTTGGTTAAACGACAACCCTGGCTCTGTTGGGAATTACTCATTAGAGATAGATTCAGTAGTACTCTAGAATGAGTTTGAGTGTAATAATAGCTATGAGAGCGTACTTGTTAGTGAATTTAAATTATTTTACATTGTGATGATTGGTTCGTTGAGTGGTATATGGATTCTGGTCAATACGAGTAATTAACGTTGTTGATAGGGATCTCCAAACACTTGTACAAAACAATTTAACAAGATATCATTTTAACATAGGGTAAATGAAATAATTTTACCTCGACTATATTTCACATATGAAGTAAATAATTTTTCAGAATTATTAAAGTGTATATAAATTGATTGTTTGGTTGTTGAAAATGTAAGAATATATATAAGTTAATTAAAGGATGTTTGAATAATCTAAATAGAGAATAATTGTATAAGCAAATGAATTATTAAGTATGGAGTCATAATTAATATGATTTACAATTGTGAAATAATCTTATATATAAGAAGAGAAACTATATGGACATATTTATAAATTTGAGTTGGCATAATAAAACATATGATTTGAAATTTAACTAGATGAAGGTTAAATAAATTGATATGAAATAATGGATGTAAGTGTTAATTCATTAAATCTAATTAAAAGTGATGCACCAAATTGAATGAATGTAAGCAAAGTAAAGAAATTTGGTAATGTTGGATATACATTGATTGTTAGATTGTGGTTAGTTGATTGTATAGAAATCCATATGAAATTGAATTAATCAAATTGAAAGCTAAAGTAATTGAAATCAAATTGGAAGTTAAGTGAATCTTAAATAGAATTAAACTTGATTTGTAAGTGAAACAACTTGAATATGAATTAGTGAACGTAAACTAATTGAATATGAATAACTGAATGTTAGTAAAAACATCCAATGTTAATGAATCAAATGTGATTTAATTGGAAAACCAATTCATTGAATATTAATGAGAAGTGAAAGTGTATTGATTTCGTTATGGATGTTAGTTGAATGCTAGTTAGTTGATGGTTGGATTTGTTGCTTTTGTTGCATTTGCTATATTGGCACATATAGTTGTTGGTATATGTTGTATGTTGATATTACTTTCATATATACATGTTTCTCATGGTTTTTTGAGTGCTTAGTAGGTGCGGATGGCGCTTGCTTTGCATTGGAGCTCGCTTTCGCACTATATTAGCCGTATATGCTCGCTAATAATATATAAGGTACATATCTCAGATTACATATCGTACTTTTACACCTTTTTTCCCTACGGGATGCCTCATTACTTGATGAGATGTATATTTGTGATATATATATTGTTATTTTTCTCGGATCGAACCACGCAAAGAAGACTATGGCTAATTTTTCGGAAAATTTAAGGCGTTAGGAAATTTTTGAGAAAATTGGGAAAAAATTTGTGAAAACTATAACTTTGATTTTGGAGTGAAAAGTTAAACGATATAGTTGGTTTTGAAAAGATAACTAAGTATGATTTGAAAAATTAGTAAAGTTATTGTAAGAAGTTTAACCGTCGGATTTTGAAAAAGTTAAGAAATTAAAATGAATCTGAAATCAAGTTGGAACAGTTTGTTTTTGAAAAAAATTAATGGATTCTGCAACTTTTTCTTACTTGGTAATTTCGAGGACGAAATTCTTTTAAGGGGGGAAGTTTGTAATGACCCAGAACTTCTGTCATTTGAAATTCATATATAAAATTATTTTTAAATATTCACGAATGAATTTTATAAGCTAAGTGAATTAAATTTTGAATATGAGGATTTAATTGGACATTTAAATCGATAATTTAATATTTGAAATTACAGAAATAATTGGAAATTTGGTTTAATGTTGTTAAAATTGATTTGTAAAGTTGTATTAAAATCATATTGGAGTTAGAATGATGTTATAGAACTTTTAAAATTGAATTAAAAGTTAATTTGTGAAAATTGAATATTTCAATATTTAATTGACGAGTAAAAATAGTCATTTTTCAAACAGTCTCAGATTTCGACAAAACCAGTTTCATCGGATTCGTAATGTTATATTATTATATGGTTTCAAATTTCGTGTCAATCGGATTTACGGTTTGTCCAGGGAAAGCTAAAACGCGTAGAAATCGATTTGGGTTAATTTTAAAATTTAAATAACTGATTTGAAAACTTATCTTTCAAGGAGTTGGCTCTCTGTGACGCCCCACCTCTATACCCACGCTAGCCAAGAACACTCCGGAGTAGTGCTGTCAACTAGCACGGAGAATAAGGCTATTGAGGAGCGACCATCCATGTAATTGCTTATCACACGGTGGCTATAAATAATCTTCGGAAACAAACATAGAAATAATCATATCACAAATCAGTCACAGAAATCCATATCACAAAGGCGGAAGAAGATATGAATATATAACTAACACATGAAAGTGTACATCAGAGTAGTGGTCACTAAGATCCACGATAATACAAAAGAATAGCAACACGTGCTATACAAAATAATACAACTATGAGTCTATATCTCAAGTGTATACAACAAAAACTGCTAATCTAAACAGTTAGCCAAAAGTCAGAGTGATGAATCCCTGGAAGAAGTCAAGCAGAAGCACCTGTAACATCTCGGTCTGACCCGAGTATTATTTAAGAAAATAATAAACGGATCAGTCTAGCTATAAATATCAGATGACATGATATAACATAAAAGATATGGCATAAACATAAACATCCATAACGACATACCACTATAAGTATGTAAATAGTGATCAACAGAAGATCAATCAATAAGAGATAATCAATATCACAAGAATCTTCTCAAAGATTCGAAGAGGGCATCATACCCTAAACTTGTACTCATAACAAGTCAATGACATAAATTCCAGAAATCAACACGAGAAATCCAGAAATCATAAAAAGGGAAAGAGGCCTATCACATGACGGTCCGAAGACCATGGGGAGCTACCCCGCATGTGTGAATGGAATCACACAGATTGAGGTCAAGACTAACCAAAAAGCAGAAAGGTATGTGTGAATGGAATCACACAAGTGGTGTCTAGTCTAACCTTGCAATGAAAGAGACATCGCGCAATTGCTAGTCTAATTCATAAAGCGATCATCAAGATCAACGAGAAGTGTCAATTACACTAAGCTAGTAAATATAGAAGTTTAGCTTCATGTCCCATAACCACTTGCTTAACTTAAATATTTACGAACAAACTGTAAATCTTCACTAATAAAATTGTCACAAGAGGTTCAATCGAACAAGTCCAAGAATTAACCGACGAAGTGAACGCAAGCGTTTCATACCACTTGTTTTACTAAGTCGTTTAATTAGATTTCTCATCCGAGTGAGGTAAAGGCTTGTATATACTAATAGATTGGAAAACGGTTTAAGAAAAGAGCTTTGTTATTAAAATAGTGTTGAAATTGTTTGTTAAAAGAGTTTTGATATTTACTACTAGTATTGAAACCTTTATATTATAAAGTGACAAAACACAGAAGCAATTGTAGAAACAATCAGTCACAAAAATCGCATACGGAGATGTGAATAAAATCCAAGGAAATCAGCTCAATGTTTTTCAGATAAGATCCCCTACGGAGGGGGGGTCCAGGGGGGGTGGCAACCCCCCAAGGTGGGGGTGCGGGGGCCTACGACCTATAAAACTCGCGACCTAAAAGTTAGCAAGGTCGAACGACCTAAGGGGAATAGGGTCGAGCGACCTAGTGAAGACAAAATGAGGTCTAACGACCTAAGGGGAATAGGGTCGAGCGACCTATAAAACTCGCGACCTAAAAGTTAGCAAGGTCAAACGACCTATAGAGGCATAGGGTGTAGCGACCTAAAACATCGCGACCTAGTGAAGACCTAAGGGAGGCGAGCGACTTATAAAACTCGCGAGCTAAAAGTTAGCAAGGTCGAACGACCTATAGAGGCATAGGGTGCAGCGACCTAAAACATCGCGATCTAGTGAAGACCTAAGGGAGGCGAGCGACTTATAAAACTCGCGACCTAAAAGTTAGCAAGGTCGAACGACCTATAGAGGCATAGGGTGCAGCGACCTAAAACATCGCGACCTAGTGACCTAACGGTTTAAGGGTCTTGCGACCTAACTGGAAACAAGGTCCAAACGACCTAACGACTTAAAGTGAAACCTGGCTGAGCGATATAAGGTCGGAGACGACCTACGACTTAACTCCGTGTGAGCGACCTACGACCTATGGTTGCTACGACCTAACGAGTTCCAATAGTGAAGGCTTAAGGTCTAACGACCTAAGGGGTATGACCTAAGGTCTTACGACCTAAGGTGTTGAGGTTGGACGACCTAACCAAATTGCATAGGCCATACGAGCTAAGGCCTAACGACCTAACTCCGAACGAGCTATACGCGAGTGACCTAGGGCGCTAACTCGCAAACGACCTAACGTTAACTCGCGAACGACCTAACTCCAGACGCGCCTTTTCAACGCGTGCGAGCTGAAGACCTGCCGACCTACGACCTAACTCCAAGCGACCTAAGGCCTAACGACCTATAGTGGACGAATGGGCTAAGGCCAGAAACGACCCAAATGAAGGTGACGACTTTTCAACGCGAACGACCTATAGATGCTGGGCGACCTAAGGGGGACAGAGCGACCTAAGCCGGAAATTCACCCCAAAACACTAAAAAGTGGAGTTTTTCGCCAATCCAATCCAAACCAAATGCAAATGTGCATGCAAACATGATAGGGATGCATTTCCAATAGTCCAAGATAGATATAGACTAGAATTGTGAGATAAAAATCTCACATTCTAACCAAATATCAATGAAAATGAAGTTTTAAGCAAGCAAGAATCAATCCTTCTTCTATCTAAGCACAAGAAGCTTGAATCCAATGTCTTCTTCTTGAATTTGGAGTAGAAAGATGGATTGCAATTGAATTTGAGTTTTGGAATTTTAATTTCCCATTCCCTCCACCATTAATGCCAAAGCTTGATTAGTTAGGAAATTTATGAAGAGTGAGGAGAAGAGGGTTGGAACTTGGGCTTAATAGGCTAAACTAACCCAAAGTCCAAAGCGGGAAAAGTTAGTGAAATTTCACTAACTCCAAACCTATCGATGTTTATACTTAAAAAGCTGTAAACGACATTTCGAACTCAATGGAAGTGGTCTCGAGTCCTAATTTGACCGTTTGCAAAAAGTAGCTTTTCGGACCAAAATCCGATTAACGAGTTACTATTTAAATAAAATATTTAAATACAAACTCGATAAATATGCGGGTTGTTACACTCTCGATATATATTCCATTGCATTCGAAATGGGGATAAAACATTATAAATGCTAGGCAGCACGCTTCGTTTGGAGTTCGGAAAATTTCAGGATGAATAGTGCTTCGTAAATTTTCTATAAAAGGACCAAGGTTCATTCTTTTTGCACAAAACTATACTAGGGTTATAGCAGCCGCCACCTTATAATCAATGGTCGATAATCACTCTCGTTCCTCCCTCTTTCACTCTCAATCGAATAGCTTTCTCCATAAACCTCCAACTAGGAAATTATAAAGCTTCGCGAGCTCTATCGATATATATGGCTGAGATTTCGTTTCGTCGACTAGAGGGAGGTGTCGAAGGCCGCATTCATGGTCGGTTTGTGAGCAATTCCCAGGGGCTGCGGTGGACCGAGCTTCATGATAATGGGTGAAGATTGAGGCGACGAAGGGCTTCATGGTGGAGGCATCTGACCGTCATCTCGGCGATCAGCGGCGAAGTGGCAAGTAGGGTTTCACGGCGGCGTGATGGGTTGTCTTTGCCTGCGTGAAAACGGACGGGGGAAGATGGGTTAGATGGCTTTGATCTAGTTCAAATATTTATGGCCCAGATTAAAGGTTTAAAAATAAAAATAAATTGTGAAATAAATTATATATAAATTCGTATTAACTTTACAATGGCATAACTCTTTTATACGAGGTCTGTTTTGGACGAAACGACTTGCTTGGAATCGTATGGACGAATACTATGCGATGGAGCTTGATTGGAATCGATTGGAGCTAGTGTGAATTTTGGGTAAAATTAAACGCGTGTTTAATTTCATTTGGAATAAAGCACTGAAACTATATTGGAAACAAGGTGAGAACTTCTCACTCAATCGAATCTGTTTCGATTTAAATTTTAAATAGTTAGATTTAAAAATTGCTTGATTGTGTTGATTGTATGCTTGGATGATAAATTATTATCTGTTGTATTGAAATAGACCCTATACGTCGTATATTAAGCGGAGGTTATTTACTAAACACATATACCGCGATATTCCATCTTGAAGTGGAATTGGTATTATATATGTACTTGGAGTTGATTTTCCCAAATTATATAGCGGATGAGACCCTATTGCGCCATATAATAGTGGATACTATTTTATATAAACCCATGTACCGCGATATTCCGCATTGAAACGGGATTGGTATTGTGCTAACATCTGTGGTTGCAGGGAAACAGGTTGGAGGGGATCCAAATGGATTCCTCACCCGTATTGATTTATTTACAGATATTGTAATATACTCTGTTATCATATGATATATGATGTTTTGGACGTCGTGATTTATATATTTAGTGTCGTTGCAACATTGGGCCTATTTTGGAAAATTAAAAGGGTGAAAGTGATGATTTCAAATTTAAAATGATTTTTAAAGTGATTTTTGAAAGTATACGTTTCATTAAATTTTGGAATTGATTCATTTTAAATAAATAAACGTTATAATTTCAATGTTATAAAAATTATGATTTTTGAGAAATATAGTTGAAAATTGATTTTTGAAAATATGGAATTAATGATTTTATAAAATAGTTTAAATAGAGATTTTTGAATTTATTATAAAAGCTTTATATATAAGATTTAAAAAAATTGATTTTTATAAATCAAAGTGATGAAATTATAAAGGAGTTTTAAAGATGTTTTAAAATGATGTATAGATGGATTTTATGAAAGAATAGAATCTAAGATTTGTGAAGTTATAAAATGTATGAATTTGTAAATAGAAAATTATAAGTAATTTGCTTACAATTTGGATTTTGGCGTGTAAATGGGATATGGATAGAATTTGTTAACAAAATGATTTTATAAGTTGAAGTTGTTATAAAATATAAATGAAATTTATAAACATTGTTTTGTAAATCCTAAAACGACTTATTTTGATAAGTTAATTATTATAGCTTATTAAAGGAGATATATCCACGATTTTGGACAGTGGATAATCTTATAAACAAAATGTGTAGAAAATGTAGAATTTGGTTAACGAAGAATATTCACGATTTTGGACAGTGAATGATATATTAAAGAAATGTTTGGGGGAAGTGATATTTTAAAGTAGAATTAAAATGATTTAAAGATGCTTTAAAATGTATTAAGTATCGAAACCATAGATTTCAAAATTCATTGTTGAAATAGACATTTTCGAGAAATAAAAAGAAATGGTGGACTATAACACTTTTGTTATAGTAAATGATTTTCGAAAGGAAATATTTTATATAGTTGATGCAACGCACTATTCCTTGAACGACATAGAAGGTTATGCGTTAGGTCGCTCATTCCTTAAGTCGGCCACCTTAAGTCGCTCATGCTATCAGCGACATACCTTCAATCGTATGCCAGCCAGCGACCTAACGAGATATGGAAGTTTTGCAGTGGAAAATGATCTCGCGACCTATGATAAGTCGTCGAGCGTCATAGCGAGTCATATTGACCGACCTAGCGAGTTAAGCAATCCAACACGCATTTCCTTAGGTCGTTACGACCTAACGAGTTCCGACCTATTGGGTCGCTCACATACCTTTAGTCGCCCAGAAGTTTAGGTCGCTGAAGCTTAGGTCGTTGCATACGTTAGGTCGTAAGTCGTTAAGTCGCAACCTGAAGCAGACTGTCCTTATGCCGTATGTTCTTTTATGTCGCTCAACTGTGCTATCTCTTAGGTCGCTCCAGAGTTATGTCGCTCAAGACTCTTGAAGCTGTGTTATGTTGTTAAGCCGTTTGTTCTTAGGTCGTATGTCGAAAGGTCATATACTGTTGTAACTTGTACATGTTATGTCGAATGTGTTGTAACTTGTTAGGTCGCCTGTGATGTTAGGTCGTAGGTCGTGTTGTGTTGTTAAGTCGTGAATTTTTGTAACTTGTACTTTTGATAGGTCGTGAGTCGTGAGTCGTGTGATGGTTGAGTCGCATATGTGTGGTGTTGTAATCTTCTATAAATACGGGTGTGTCATCATTGTAAAGGAGTTTATTTTGAATAAAATTTTGTTGAGAGCTTTGTGCCTCTTTAAAAATTAGAAGTTGAATGTGAGCTCCTTTCTCCATCTTCGGTTATTCGAGTGCGCTCGAATCAACGAATTTGAAGCCAATTCATGGAATCTCATGCACGAGATCAACATCGAAGAATCATAGATCTTCTGATGCGACATCGTGCGCGATCAACGTGTTGAAGATCTAGAATTCGATATCTCGAGAGATCAACGGATTTGGGCATTTGGTATCATCAATTCACCAATTTATCTTTGTATTGTTCCATCGTTTTGCTTCATTTGTTATTATCCGCTGCGTCAATTTAGTATCAGAGCTTAATCTGTTCCTAGGCCAAATTGAAGTTTATTCAGATCCGAAGTTAAAGTCAGAGCTAGTTGGAGCGGTGCAACACTTTTGTAAGTCAAAGTCAAGAGCTAGAAGAACTAAGAAGGTCAAGGCCGAAGTTAAAGCAAGCTAAAGCCAAAAACGAGCTTGTTCTAGTTTGTGCGAGATTTGTTCAAGTCGTGAGCTAGGAGTTTGAACGTATATTTTGCATCATTGAATGTTTTGCTAATTGAAGTGTGTGTTTGGATTTGTTGAAGATTCAACAATGCCTCCAAGAAGAGTTAATCGTCATCATAATGTTGTAGATGTGCATCAAAGAGAAGATGCTGAACAAATGGAGCAACGAATTAGTGATAAATTCAATGAGAAGTTTGATGAGGGAATTGGTAGATTGGAAAGGCTCATGATGGATATAAATCAAACTCGACAAAGAGCATCGCCAGGTTCAAATCAAGGTGGACATAGAATTTCGCCATCAAATTCCGAGAGGAGAAGAATGTCGCCACTATCGGATCGGGGAAGAAGAGAACTACTAGTTTCGTGAGAAAGAGACGTGCGTGGTAGTAGAAATGTTGATGGTCAGAATCGACATCGACATACGTCAGATTTGGAGTAATCCAGTGATGGTGATAGTAGCTTTTGTCGAAACCATGGCCAAGGACGAAGTCAAAAAAGAGATTTCAAAGATGATCGTCAATGGGAGTCGGGGATGAAAACAGAGATTCCAGAATTCAAAGGGGGAATGGTAGCGGAAGAATTTCTGGATTGGTTATCAAATGTTGAAGAAATTTTGGACTTCAAGGAAGTACCCGAACATCGTAGAGTTAAGTTGGTTACTACACGATTGAGGGGAAGGGCTATGGCATGGTGGCAACAAATTAAACTTACACGGGAAAGAATGGGAAAGTCGAAGATTGTTTCATGGGAAAAGATGAAGAAGTTGATGAAGGCTAATTTCTTGCCTTATAATTATCAGTCTCTTATGTATCAGCGCTTACAGAATTTGAGACAAGGGACAAAGTTGGTAAATGATTATGCAGATGAGTTTTATCAACTGATTGCTAGAAATGATATCATGGAAACGGAGGAACAGTTGACATCTGGATTTGTTGGAGGATTGAGAATGCAAATTCAGGATATGGTGAATATGTTTGATCCAAGATCCGTTGTTGAAGCACACCAGAAGGCTCTAGCTTGGGAGAAGCAAGGTAGAAGAGGAGGCGGTGCGCTTACAAGTTCGATCAATCAGGTGAAAGGGGCTAGTAGCAATACTAATATTTCCAAGGCTGTTAGTAAACTGGTTGTCAATGAAGTTGGTAAGACCAAGGTCAAGAACAATTTCAAGTGTTATAACTGTCAGGAGTTTGGTCATAAGAGCAATGAATACCCGAGGCCTAAGAAGCGAGCGATGGTTGCTGAGCTTGAGGATGAGGATGCAAAAATAGAATGTTCAAATTCACCACAAGTTGAAGAGGAAGAAGAATTACTGACGGGAGACGAGGGATATTCTTTAATGATGAGGAGATCTTGCTTGACGCCAAAGCAGGAAGACGAGACTAGCTGGTTGAGGAGTAATATTTTTCAGTCGACATGCACTATTTTGGGAAAGATTTGTAAGTTTGTTATCGATGCATGAAGTTGTGATAACATCATCTCCACAGAAGCTGTAAAGAAGTCAGCGTTAAAGACAGAGAAGCATCCCAAACCCTACAAATTGGCTTGGCTGAGGAAAGGTGGGGAAGTGAAGGTTAGTTGAAGAGCTTGTGTAACTTTTTCCATAGGAAAGAAGTATAAGGATGAAATTTGATGTGACGTGGTGGATATGGATGTATGGCATTTGTTGTTGGGAAGACCGTGGCAATTTGATAGAACTGTGCAACACGATGGTAGGACTAACTGCTATAGTTACATGTTCAATGGCACTAGAATCAATTTAGTTCCTAAAAAGCGACAACAAAGTGAAAGCAAGTTGGAGGAAATCGAGGAACTAAAGACTCTGTTATCTTTGAAGGAGTTTGTCAAAGAAGTAGAGGAAGGGCCAGAAGTATTTCTGTTGATTGGACGTGAAAGTAGTGAAACGGTTGAAATTCCTGAGGAAGTTAAGCCAATGTTGAAGGAATTTGAAGATGTATTTCCTGAAGAATTACCAAAAGAATTACCACCATTGAGAGACATACAACAACAGATTATCTTGTTCCGGGAGTTGTGTTACCACATAGACCACATTGTAGAATGAGTCCAAAGGAGCACGAAGAGTTGAGAAGGCAGGTGGAGGAATTACTTGAACAAGGGCGCGTACAAGAATGTTTAAGTCCTTGTGCAGTACCAGCCTTGTTAGTGACAAAGAAGGATGGAACTTGGAGAATGTGTACAGATGGTCGAGCACTAAACAAGATTACAATGAGGTACAGATTTCTGATGCCAAGAGTGGACGACTTGTTAGATCAGTTGAGTGGAGCTGCTATCTTTTCAAAGATTGATCTGAAGAGTGGGTATCATCAGATTCGAATTCGACCAGGGGATGAATGGAAGACAGCCTTCAGGACAGGGGGTGGGGGTGTTGTATGAATGGTTGGTCATGCCATTTGGTCTTTCGAATGCACCTAATACTTCTATGCGAGTGACGAATCAGATCTTTCGACCGTTTATTGGAAAGTTCGTGGTGGTATACTTTGATGATATATTGATTTACAGTGGAAGCACAGAAGAACATCTATAACACTTGCGGGAATTGTTGATGATACTTCATCAGGAGCAATTTTACGCGGCAACAAAGAAGTGCATATTCATGACACACAGTATTTTGTTCTTGGGGTATGTGTTGTCCAAGGAAGGTATCCAAGTGGATCAAGGTAAAGTTGAAGCAATCAAGGATTGGCCACAACCCAGGACTGTAACTGAAGTAAGAAGTTTCCATGGTTTAGCATCATTCTACCAAAGGTTTATTCCAAATTTAAGTAGCATGATGGCACCAGTGACATATTGTATGAAAGGAAAGCAGTTTATGTGGACTGAAGAGGCTGATTCTGCTTTCCAACAGATCAAGACACTTTTGACTACAACACCGATTCTTAGATACCCGGACTTTCAGTTACTCTTTGAGCTGAATATTGATGCGTCTAAAGTTGGAATTGGTGGAGTGTTAAGTCAAAAGGGTCGCCCAATTGCTTATTTTAGCGAGAAACTTTCTGGAGCCAAGACAAGATATAGTACCTATGACTTGGAGTTCTATGCTATTGTCCAAGCCATAAAGCATTGGAGACACTACTTGTTTTATAAAGAGTTTGTGTTGTATACTGACCATGAAGCATTAAAACATTTGTAGGGACATGATAAGATTACAGCCAGACATGCTTCATAGATCGCATACTTGCAACAGTTTACATTTGCTGTAAAGCTTAAGTCAAGAGTTACAAATCGTGTGGCAGACGCATTGAGTAGAAGCAATCATTTGTTGATTACAATGAGAGTTGAAGTGATGGGGTTTGATGTATTTCCCGAATTGTTTGTTGAGGATCCTTACTTTGCTAAGATTGTAGATGAAGTCGAGAAAGGGAAGAAAAGGATGAGTATGTGTTGGTAGATGGTTTTCTATTCAAAGGAAATCGGTTGCGTATACCAGAGTGCAGTTTGCGAATGAAAATTGTGAAGGAATTGCATGAAGAAGGTCATGTGGGAAGAGATCGCACCTTGTAGTTGATTTCTCAATCATATTTTTGGCCTTCCATGAGGAAAGAAGTTGAAAGATTTGTGCAGAGATGTCACATATGTCAAGTTTCCAAAGGAACAACTACGAATGCAGGATTGTATATGCCATTGCCTGTGCCTACTAGACCATGGATTGATGTTAGCATGGATTTTATTTTGGGTTTGCCAAGAACTCAACGAGGGAATGATTCTATATATGTTGTGGTGGATAGATTTTCGAAGATGGCACATTTCATAGCTTGTAAAAAGACCGCCGATGCAGTCCATGTCGCTCAATTGTTCTTTGAAGTGGTTTATCGACTACATGGGCTACCTGAGACCATTGTTTCTGACCATGATACTCGATTTCTAAGTCATTTTTGGTTGAGTCTGTGGAAGATGGTTGGGACTAAGCTGAATTTTAGTAGCGCCTATCATCCATAAACGGATGGGCAAACGGAAATGGTGAACAGATCATTGGGAAACTTGTTGAGATGTCTTGTGAAGGATAATTTGAAGAGCTGGGATGTAAACTTGTGTCAGGCAGAATTCACACATAATCATGCTGTTAATCGAAGTACTAGATTCAGTCCATTTCAAGTGGTATATTCAGCAATTTCGAAGGGACCGTTGGATTTATCGGTAGTCCCATGTCAGAAAGGGGTTGTTAAACGCGCTTGTGATTTCGTGAATGAGTTGCAGGAGTGTCACAGGATTGTTCATCAACGATTGCTTAAGTCAAATGAGAAGTATAAACAACTGGCAGATAAGAAGCGAAGGACTGTGGACTTCAAAGAGGGTGATTTTGTTTACGCAGTATTGACGAAAGATCGTTTTCCTGTTGGAACTTACAACAAAATAGCTGCTAGAAAGATTGGTCCTTTAGAGATCGTGAAGAAGATTAATGAGAATGCGTACCAGTTGAGATTGTCGGATCATATCCACACCGCTGATGTTTTCAACGTCAAACACTTGATCCCATATCATGAAAATGAATATGTCGAAGAAGAGGACAGTGTGAATTTGGGGTCGTATTCTTTTCAACCAGGGAAGGATGATGCATCGCACTATACCTTGAACGACATAGCAGGTTATGAGTTAGGTCGCTCATTCCTTAAGTCGGCCACCTTAAGTCACTCATGCTATCAGCGACCTACCTTCAATCGTATGCCAGCCAGCAACCTAGCAAGATATGGAAGTTATGTAGAGGAAAATGATCCTGCGACCTATGATAAGTCGCCGAGTGACATAACGAGTCATATTGACCGACGTAGCGAGTTAAGCAATCCAACATGCATTTCCTTAGGTCGTTACGACCTAACGAGTTCCGACCTAGTGAGTCGCTCACATACCTTAAGTCGCCTAGAAGTTTAGGTCGCAAAAGCTTAGGTCGCTGCATGCCTTAGGTCGTAAGTCGTTAAGTTGCAACCGGAAGTAGATTGTCCTAATGCCATATGTTCTTTTAAGTCGCTCAACTGTGCTATCTCTTAGGTCGCTCTAGAGTTATGTTGCTCAAGATTCTTGAAGCTGTGTTATGCTGTTAAGTCGTTTGTTCTTAGGTCGTATGTCGAAAGGTCGTATACTGTTGTAACTTGTACACGTTATGTCGAATGTGTTGTAACTTGTTAAGTCGTCTGTGATGTTAGGTCGTAGGTCGTTGAGTCATAGATCGTGTTGTGTTATTAGTCGTGAATTTTTGTAACTTGTATTGTTGATAGGTCGTGAGTCGTGTGATGGTTGAGTCGCATATGTGTGGTGTTTTAATCTTCTATAAATACGGGTGTGTCGTCATTGTAAAGAAATTGATTTTGAATAAAATTTTGTTGAGAGCTTTGTGCCTCTTTAAAAATTGGAAGTTGAGTGTGAGCTCCTTTCTCCATCTTTGGTTATTCGAGTGCGCTCGAATCAACGAATCTGAAGTCGATTCACGGAATCTCGTGCATGAGATCAACATCGAAGAATCGTAGATCTTCTAACGCGGCATCGTGCGTGATCAACGTGTTGAAAATAGCTAGAATCTGGTATCTCGAAAGATCAATGGATTTGGGCATTTGGTATCATCAATTCACCAATTTATCTTTGTATCGTTCCATCGTTTTGCTTCATTTGTTATTATCCGCTGCGTCAATAGTATTGGGATTTATATATCTATCTTAATTTCGAATCCCTATACCAGTGATTTTGGGTTGTCGTAACGATGTTTTATGCAACATTAGTTTTGAATCAAGTAAATGTGTTTAAGAGAATGTTTTCCTTAAAGAATAAAATATAAACTTAATTGTGATTTAAGTATATTGAATATTTTCCAAATGTCGAAAATAAATAGATTTGTGAGATTACTTATTATTAAATAAGTACGGAAATGTTTTCCAATATGAATTGAAATGTCTTGAGATTTTATCTTTTAAAGGTAAATTGAAAAGTGATTTGAAATTGTTTTCAAATGGTTGAAGTGTGGAAAAATATATATCTTGTGAAGATATTTCTGGGAAATAAATAATTTGGGAAATTATTTTTAATCTGGAGATGTTGTACATTTCTATTGATAGTCAAATAACCGATTATCAATATTTACCTTTAAATAGGTATTTGTTGTGATTTTCTTGAATTTGAATACTACACTTATTTTAAAATAAGCGTTCGTTATTCGGTTTAGCTGGGAGAGGACCTTTGGTTCATAAATCCCATTCCGAATATTGATACGTCGTATATGGATAGCATTGAAGACCGGTGATGAAGACCGGGTATTTAAGAGAATGATAGGATGACCTATCGATTGTCTCTGCACTGAGTTGCTCCGGTATAGAGATTCCCTAAGTGATGGGAAGTCCGATCAGGATTGTGGATTCCCGGATTACAAGGACTTCTTCGAAAGTGCCTTCGGTTCTGTTCAAACCTAGAATAGACTTGTAGGATTGTATGTATGACATTACATTTTGAGATATAAAGCAGATTTCTTTCAAATACATATCTGTTGGTGGCGGAGAATTTATTCTCTTAGCTTAACAACCTTCTCTAAGACGTATGAGCTCATAGGTTATGTAGTTGAAGGTTATCAGCGATATATTCCCAATTTGGTAATGTGGCATGCTGAGTGCTGCTGATCATTTGTTGATCAAAGCGTGGCTTTTTGTAAAAAGCGTAGCTTTATGGACGAGATTTCGTCAAACCTCACGACCCGGTTATGGTCGAAACAGGAATCGTAGCAGCAAGGTTATTTGAAGGTAGCGCCCTCTGAGGGTATGTCATTCCCTTCTGGACTATAAGTGGTATCGTGGTATGGAGCCCAGGTACTTACTTTGTGGTTGCTGCAAACTTATTACTTTATGGTTGTTGGTTGAGTGGATCCCCGGATAAAGGTCGCAAACGACCGGGGGATGGCATACTCGTGTCAGTAGTTACCTAGCCAGAGGTAACCCGGCCTTGTCTAGCAGAGATCCGGTTTGTATCCAGGAACGTCCCTCTAGAGGCGTTCTATTTTACTTGGGAAGTTCCTTTGCCCGACCATTTGTTGGAAATCCAATCTTCAAATACGTACCTTGTACGGTTTTAGTTGTAGAACTTGCCATTTACTTATGGTGGTCACCACTGTTTAGATGGTAGTTATAGTAGGCATAGTTCGGAATGCCTATGCTGGTTAAGATTTATATCATACTTTCGAAATATTTTCCTACACTTTGCACTTATAATAATAATATTGAAAAGAAATTTGCGTACCAAGCATATTTGACTATCATAAGGAGAAATCTCCTCCAATTCTGCATTTGCATTGTGTGTGTGGCGGGAGGCCTTATGGTAGTTACATTTTCTAAAAGCATTGCGTATCTATCAGAAAAAATATTTCTTTGTTTGTTTTTAAAGATAAACTGTTTAAATTCTCACACCTGTCACATGACTTACTTAGAGTTTATTGTTCCCTTCCTAAACTCTGGGTGCCCACCAATTTCCACACGGACAGTCTAGAGTCAGGTTATCAGGTCATTCTGGAATTCAGGAGTTGCTGTAGAGATCTAGAGGCAAGCTGGATGGCATGGCGTATCAACTAGTATATAGTATTTCTTTTCCACTGTTTGTTGTTGTAAACTCTGATAAAGTAATGTAATGTGATGTAATGTAATAACTGATATAGTTCTTTGTTTTAAAGGTATTCATTTATTTATTATATGTTGTTCCGCTGCAATTATGAAATTCCGATATTGTTTCTATTGCTTCTTCTTTCTTTCTTCTTCTTCTACCTCTTCTTCTTTAACCATAACAATTCGGTTTTTCCGGCCTTCGATTGCTCGGCAGTTGATACAGTGGACGTATTAATGTCGATTTTCGAAAGTCGAAAATCCCGTACATTACATTTACAGTATAGAGTTGGTATATTCATTCCCTTTCTAATTAATAAATACCACTTTTTAATACCTGCTAGTTTTATAAAGGCTGTTCATATTTACTATATTTCAATACCAAGTTTGTTCATATTTACTTTCTTTTTTCGTTCATTTTCCAACTTCATTTTACTGAAACGTCATTTCATTTATTTCTAATTGATAGCGGCCTTTCTTTTCAAATCTCTTTGGCCCTAAACCTAACTCTAACCTTATAAATAAGATATGATGCAAATGAAACCTCGTCCTCCATTCTAATCTTCTTCTTTTTTCTTTTTCTTTTTTTTTCTTCAAGTCTCCTTGTTATCTCTCATTTTAATTTTTCCTTCCTCTTAGAATATTCTTCTTCTTCAAATTTTATTCTATTTCAAACTTTCTTCTTTCTTTTCAAATCTTGATCTTCTCTTGCGTTTTCAGTTCTTCTTATTTTAATGCTTTTCTTTTTTTAATTCTACATTTTCAAATCTTTTCCAAACCTTTTACAAATACATACATAAATACATACATACATATATATATATATATATATATATATATATAAATTAATATAATAAGGAGGGAAATTAAAGTAAACCAAAATAAAAGAAAAATTACGGAACAAAGCTAGCAATCAAGAAGGAGACTAAGGAAACATAGAGCGAAGCTATTGATTAGAAGTCTATTATTTTCATATTCGTATAAGTTGAGTGTTTTAACCCACTCACAACTTCTAAATTTCTTATGTGTGTTAAATTAATTTTTGATATGATTAGGAATTTATTTATTGTTGTTTGGTATATTTTTATCAACATTCCAATTAAATTGAATTTATTGAATTAAATTATTATTCAATTTATTATTGCATATAAACTGCTAGTTAAATTAATTTATTATTGAATATAAAATGCCAGTAACTACCGGTTATTTATTATCTGTTCTATATTGATGTTATTATTTGAATTGGATGATGATTGTGATAAATGGTTGATGATTAATATTGGATGAATGGATGTTGTACTTTATATGTTATAAACTGCAAGTTGTTATGCGTTTTATTTCATTCGGGATTTGCGGTTTGAAATGATATATAACCGCATTTTTTATTTTAAACCGCGGATTGAAATGATAAATATCTGTATCACTTGACCATACGGTAGAAAATTATATACAGACACCGTGGTCTATATATAAAATATTTTGAAAATTGTTTCTATGGTTTGGTAAAGAAATATATGTTTTTATGAGATTTGATTTGGATATTTTATAAATATATTTTTATATATAGTTAAATTTTTGGTTTTAAGCTATGTATATAATTGGTTTAAAGTACAAAATAAGTTAAATAATAAATTTTGATTTTATTGAGATAGTGTTTAAATTATATTGTATATATAGATATAATGGCTTAAATAAACTGAGGTTGGAAGATAAATATGAAATTGATGTGAATTAAATTACTTAAGAATTTTCCTCGAATAAATTTTATTTTAAATTGGTATAAATTTGAGATTATATGAAATTGAATTTATTTAAGAATTAAACTCAAAAGAGTTGACGTGAAATTTATTAAATTGAAAATTTTAAAAGGTATGATTATTATAACTTGATTTTTGGGGTCTAGGGAATTAAATGATTATTCAAGTATAAATGAATTGAAGGCAATATTTAGTTAATTGTAATTTAAGTCTTATTTAAATGATAAGGGGTTTATTATGTAAAATATTTCAAAACTAAATGATAGAAAATTTAGCTGTTGAATCGAAATTATCAAATTTAATTTTGAAATTTTGGAATATTTAAATCCTTGATATATATCGGAATTGAAATGTTTTATCGAAATTGAAATGTTTCGAAGTTATGAATTTCAAAGTATTATGTTTTAAAGGTGTTAAAATTTCTAATGTTTGGTTTTGAAGTGCATAATTTGGAAGTGTTATGATTTTGGGAAAGGGATATATTTGAAATTAAATGATATTATATTGATTTGAAATAAAAAGGATATCATATTGATTTGGTTTAAAATGGAAATGATATCGTATTTATATGATTTTGAAATGTATATTATATTCTGGTTCTAAAAGTATAAACTATTTTGAAAAGATTGCGGTGTAATAATAACGTTTGGTTGGTAAAGAGACCGGGATCGGAAGTTGTCATACTCTCTGCCAACTCCGAAAACCACTTTAACAACCTTGTATGCAGTGTAGATTCCAGAATGAAGTAGGATGGCGGCGGCGTTTCCTTTGAGGTAAATATGTGGACCCGACTCCCGTGAGTTGGCATAAGGTGGCTAAAACAGAAGCGATTGATGGGCTAAGAAGGTAGCACCTTTTATCATACACATCCCTTCGATATTATACTTTGACTTTTGGATTGGTTCGGTGGCCACTTTTGATTTTGATTTGGTGGTGTGGCTCGAGGTGGGCAGTAGTAGCTGCTACGCTCTACCACCGGTCCGAAAGCGTAATTGGTATATCTACCCTGGCATTGCCTAGTTGTGTCGTGTCACCTACCCTAGCACGCCTTGTGCGAGTTTGACTTGTGTCATACCTATGGAGTATCCTCTGATAGCCCCCGATCAAGAGGTATTACGGTATTGTATAGACTATTGGCACTATTACGTGTTAAGGGCAATATGGGTAACCCCATAACGCTATTTAAAAGTAAGTTTATTTTATTAGTAGACATTATTATAATAACAAAATATTACTACATAGCAAATAGTTTCACGGATCCTTAGGAGATATGAATCCTGAGCATCTCTTAAGTTACTACACTCACGTTAGACACTAGATAGGAGATGTCAAATCCCATAAACATCTCTGATGTCATTCCACTCATGTTTATTTCCATTGATTTAACTTACATAAGATCTTTTAGTTCTGACTCGAGTGTTTTGTCTTTTTAATTTGCTCGAGTCAGCCTGAGCATTTCAGGATTTGGAAGACCGTATTCTAGAGGATGAAAACGAAGATTTATTATTATTTATTATAGTATTCCACTACATTCACATGGTTCCGTTGAATTGTTATTGATTATTCTCTGGTATGTGTAACTCTGATATTGTATTGTATATGTATAATCAAATGTTTTTGTAAAACTGCTTCATGAACTGTTTAATTGATTATTATATTTTATCATTCTGCTGCATAATTCATTTTTGTTTTTTTTTCTTTCTCTGCTTTTCTTATTTACCCCATAACAATCCTCCCTTCTGTATGGTTTAAGTCTGAAGTGTGTGGTTTATCGTCGATTTAAAACATACAAAAAGGCGGGACGTTACAAGTGATATCAACAAGCCGATCGAAAGAAACTTCTAATTTCAGAAGTAATGGTTTTTAGAGGTTCTTATTTAACCCATAGACAAACCTCTGATTTTTCTTTAATGGGGTATTAATGTACTTGACCCCATATTTAGAGAGGGATTCAAAAGATGCGACATAATCTGTCATAGAAGATTCACCTTGAACAAGGTGAACAAAGCATCGGGCTAAAGTTACCTTTTCAGCTTCCAGCACAAATTTCAACTCGAATCATTCCAGGAATTGCCCCCAAGTAAGATCCCCTTTGATAATCTTAGAAATCAAAAGTTCATACCAATCTAATGCTCTCTCTTGGAGCATACTAGATGCCACTTGGACACGATGTAGATCTACAAGATTCATGAGAGAAAAGATGCGATCGCATATTCTAAGCCAAGCTTGGACTTCTATAACGCTTTCAAAATCCTTGAATGGCTTTCCACTCAAATTGGTATAATCACTGCACAAGCGTGCAAATCCAGATTTAGGTTCAGTGGGCTCTAGAATGGGTCTGGCGGCTTGAGCATTCTTTACGAGAACTAAAAGCTGTTGGGCAGACATGAATACTCCATCCTAAGGAGTAGCACCGGATTGACCGACGCTGGGACGGCCATGTCTAATCATTTCTCTTCTTTAAGAAAGAAAGAAAGAAGAAGAAAAAGGTTTTCTCAGAATGAATATCAAAAAATCATGAGTGATAAAATAAGTCATCTTAAATGAAATTAGGATAGAACGGGTCCTAAGACTCGAATAAATCCCAAGGCACGATTCCTAAGAAATACTTAGGATAATGATCCTTGCTATGAAATTCTATGTTGTTTCGAAGTTTGGCTCTGATACCAAGCTATGAAGCCCGATCTTTATACTCACACTAGCCAAGGACGCTACAGAGTAATTCCGTCAACTAGCATGAAGAATAAGGCTGTTGAGGAGCGACCATCTATGTAATTGTTTTGTGTGAGTACCGATATGTCAAATAGAAGATCATGCTTCATTAAAGAGGAAATCCGACATACCAATACAAGCTCGAAACTACTACACCGTGGTATGAGCTTTGAAAACGAGTATAAAATATGCATAACATAAATCAGTCATGGATATTCATATCACAAAGGGGGAAGCAGATATGAATAAAACATATAGAAGTGTACATCAAAGTAGTGGTCATGCAAGATCCACTGCATCACAAAAGAAAAGGTACAAGTGCTAGACAAAAGAATATGTACACATCAAGGAGTCTCTATCTCGAATGTAAAAACAAAAACTACAAGTAAGTAGTTTGCCAAAAGTCAGGTGACGGACCTTGATAAGAAGTCAAATAGAAGTATCTGAAATACCACGGTCTGACCCGAGTATTATTTAAGAAGAAAATAATAAACGGATTAGTCTAGCTATAAATATCACATAAAATGAGATAGGATAAGAGATATGACAAAAACGTATGATAACAATAATGTCATACTGTGACAATCATACATTTAACAAAAACAAAAATCATACAATATCTCAAGAATCTCAAACACCCAAATAGAATGTCATATTCTTTATTTTATTCACCAAACCACAAATATTGACTAACATAACAATGCCGATCGCAGAAGTTGGTGAAATATAAATTCTATAAATAATCAATTAGAAATCCAAAAATCATAAAGGGGGAGGCCTATAACAAATGGGAGCATGAAAACTCACAAACACGTGTATCACAAATGGGTCGCTACCCCATGGTCGCTAACCATAGAGCCGGTGCAATGACGTAGTACAATAAGGGTACGCCCGAGAAACTTGAAACTCGAATAATTCAGAACATCGACGTAGTACAATAATGGTACGCCCGATGGACCTGAAACTCCAATGATTCGAAACGACGACGTAGTACAGTAACGGTATATCCGACGGTCCTGATAAGCCGAAACATTGACGTAGTACAATAACGGTACATCCAATGAACCGAACACCATAGAAGAACATGGGTCGCTAACCCATAAAAATGAGTCGAAACTTCAAAGAACCCATAGGTCGTTAGCCTATAAAAGAAATGAGACGAAGCTAAATAATACGGGTACAGTCCCCCACGTGGACAAAGAGACATCGCATATCGCTAGTCTAAAACCATAAAATGATCACCATTGATCAATAAAAAATGTGAATTACACTAAGCTACTAAACAAATGAGTTTAGCTTCATGTCCTATAACCACTGGCTTAACTTAAATATTTACGAACAAATTGTAGATTTCCACTCGAAAATTGTCACAAGATTTCAATCGAGCATTTCTAAAAATTAACTGACCAACTAAACACAAGCGTTTCATACCACTTGTTTTGCTAAGTCGTTTAATTTAATTTCTCATATGAATGAGATAGAGGTAAGTATATACTAATAGATTGAAAAACTGTTTTAAAGCGAGCTTTATATTGAAAGTAAATGTTGAAATCATTTTGGTGAAAGAGTTTTAGTATTTACTACTAGTATAGAAACCTTTGTATTTTAAAGTGGCAAATCACATAAAACGATTGTAAAAACAATCGATCACCAAAATTCACATTCGAAGATGTGAATCAAATACAGAGAAATCGATATCAAATCCGTCAAAACGGATATTCCCAAAAATGTAGAAAAAGAAGTCATCAAAGTCGATAAAAGTGATAACAACTAACCGGACCAATAAAAATTGATAAACGTTGGAAATTCATTCAAGAAATAGGAAAAAAGGCAAAACTGAACTGTTCCAAACGTCTAAGGGTTAATCCAGACGTCTAGATTTGGTTTTTGGAAATAGTTCAAAAAACCTCCTAGGCGTCATAAATTACAAAACCAGACGTCTGAACACTAACCAGACGTATGAACCAATAAATCAAACATTTGGAAATTGTCCCTGCTATTTTATTTTCTACGTTCTTATATTTTTTTCTACAAGGACCATAGCCAGAAGTTAGGACTTGACAACCAGACGTATGGTTGCCTTTTCTGGGCAACATTTTGCCTAGGCCAATGATGTCCAAAACGATTTGGAAGCAATCAGACGGGCAATGGGGACTAGGGATTTATGCTAAGCGACAACCCAACCTTATAAGCTCTTCGATACACCCAAATAACATGTTCAAATATCCAAGATAGGATCTTTAAAGAATTTGACTTCAAAACATCAAAATTTGAAAAATTCACCAAATCAATTCAAATCAAAAGCAAATGAACATGAATAGATGTTAGGAATTCATACCTAACATCAATGAAAGCTATAGACATAGATGTGAGTTCAAGAACTCGCCTGTAAACCCAAAAATAACGAATGAGAAGCATTAAAATAAATCAAGATGAAATCCTCTTCAACACACCTCTAGAATCTTCAATCCATTATCAAAGTTGATGTTTTTCCTAAGTTAGGTTATAGGAATTTCTGAAAATGGAAGAGAGGTTGAGATGGAGAAGATGAAGAGGATGCTCACCTAAGCTTCTTTTTGATTTTAGAGAAAAAACTTAAATTTCCTAGAAAAACTAGGTTTTAGGAATTCTAATTTCCTATCTCTTCCCTCATTTGTTCTTTTAGCTTGAGTGTTAGGAAATAATAGAATGAGTGAAGAGGAATGGATGAAGAGTTAGGGTATTAGATGAGTTTAAGGACTAAAACCCAAACCCAAAGCATAATATAAAATTAGTGAAATTCAACACAACTCCAAACATATCGATGTTTATACTCAAAAAGGTCGCAAACGCGATTTTGAACTCAATGGAAGTGGCCCGAGTCCTAATTCGACTGTTTGCAAAAAAATAGCGTTTTGGACTCTAATCTGACTAACGATGCCATATTTAAATAAAATATTTAAATATGCAATCTTAAGATATGCGGGATATTACAACATCTCTTAGACAAACATCCCAAAGGACAACATCTCGAAGGACAAACACGTTGTAATGGACAAAGACGTCTCTAAGACAAACGTCCCGAATGACAAATGACCTAAAGAGGTCCAATACTAGAAAATACGTCTCTTAGATAAATGTGTCACAAAATTTCAGATAGAAACCTAAATAGTGTTAACGTGTGTCCCATACCACATGTTCGCACTAAACGGTTGACTAACCGCTGGTATATTTCCCACTCAAAGCGATAAAAAGTTTGCCTCATCTCATCGATAAACCCGACGAGACGGTCAAAACGATCAAACGGATGAGTCAGAAATTAACCAATAAGATAATTGCATATGTCCCATATCGCATATTTTACCAAACCATTAATTCTCCTTCTCAATCGCTCGAATAGTGCAAAAACATGTATTTTATATATAAAAGACTTTATTTGAAAAAACAAGCGTCTAAAACCATTTTCCGAAATCAATTTTTAAAGACAATATTTGAAAATTCCGTTAATATAGAGAATAAATAAATTTTATGGCTTAAACTAATTTAAAGATATTATATAATAATTATTTTAAATGCCAATTTATTTTAAAAATTATTTCAAAATTGTTTGGAATAATCCATGCTCGAAATCAAAGAAATCGCTAAAAACCGTCGTTCAAATTCAATTCAAATTTGAATTTCAAATTCATCAAAACTGGTCTAGCCTATTGATAGGCATTATAGCCCTCAAAAAATTTCAGAAATGTCACAAAAATATGAAGTAAAAGTCAAAAGTCGGAAGAAAAAAGGACATAAAAATGCATAGGCAAAATAATACCCGCCCATCATTGTCGTCGCCAACCACCCTACCCGTGACACCTCCGCGCTCAACCACTCGCATGCACGAGATCAAGAAATCGTCGCGAACCCTAAAACCTAAATGTATTTTGTGCCGCTGCCTTCACCAAATTACGTTCGTACCTCGATTCCCTCTCCTAGTGCGCAACCATCCTCATGGGTATCGCGCCATCGCTCGCATTGCTTGTTTTTTCTTTTCTTTTCTTTTATGCTCGAACGGCTGTTTGATTTTGTAAAGAAGGAAAAAGAGAAAGAAGGGTAGGGTAGGCATATAGGTTGGTGTGGAATACGAATTGTTGACTTTGAATGGATATATATTATTGTAATAATTAGAAAAAATCTCACTTTTAAACGCCTGAAATTTCGAACTCCAAACAAAGCATGCCGCCTAGCTTTCATAATGTCTTAACCGCATTATGAACCCAGTCGAACTAGTCTCGAGGTCTAATTCGATCATATTAAGAAGATGGCTTTTCAAAATCTATTTGTTTTAATTAAATTCGTTTAATTTTTCTACGTATTTCATGCTTGCACAGTCGAAGGATAAATCGAATCGCTACAAAACTTGAAATCCTACAATAAATCACTATTACGGATCCGATGAAACTGGTTTCGTCGAAATCCGAAACAGTAGCCAAAATGACTATTTTCACTCGTCAATTAAAAAAGTAATTTCCAAAATTTAATTTAATCACTTTAAATTAAAATTTTAAAAGTTAACAATCTTCATATTTAAACAAAATTTAAATCAACTTCTGACATCACTTTCATTCACATTTAATCCAGAACTCAATTATCTAAAAAAATTCAAATATTAAATTTATACAATATGATTATTCAATAAGTTACATGATTTCAAATATATATTATTTAACTTATAAAATTTACTTTTAAACACAAATTCAAATAATAAACAACCACTTTCATTTTACAGCCATTCAATATTAATTATTCAATTGTTGCTATTGATTATAACTACATTAAATACATATGATTACATTTCAATACTCATTATCGCCAAAATCTTCGAAATTAGTTATTTCAAAATTTTATTCGAGTTCATATTAAATTACTACACTAGTAAGTCATTAAATTATTTATTTCTAACCATTTTTATTCAATAATCATATTAAATTTAATAATTTAAAATAGTTAAAAATATGGGTCGTTACATTCTTCCCTGCTCAAAACTTTTCATCCTCGAAAAGGAGTTAAGTGGCGAATTCAACATACAATATATTTTCTCAAAATAATCACTTATAAACTATAAAATCTTATTAGAAAACCTTTGCTAGCTTCCACTACGCCCGTTCGGTTTACGGAAATTACAAGTTAATTATCGAAACAAGTTATAAATTTTTTTCAACAAATTTTTTCAAACACCTTAATTTATGGAAAATTACGGCAGAGTCTCCTTTGCACGGCTTGATTGAAATATTTTACAACACATTATATAAACCAAGTATATATCAAATATACAACTCATCTCAACGTGAGGCATCCCGTAGGGAAAAATATAAAAGTGCAGTGTGTAATCCGAGATATGTACCTTATTATTATTAATACGAGTGATTTCGCTCATGTTAAGCAAGTAAAAGAATATAAAACCCGCATATACGTCTAAACAGTCATCGTATGTACCTATCTCAACTCAAATTAGAATATTAGTCGCTTAAAAAAGATATAGGAACATACATAAGTTAAATAAAACCATATAACATGAACTATAAATCCAAATCATATACATTAGCACCAATACACAACATACAACAATCATATGCATTCAAAAACAGTAATAACCGTGGTTTGCAACAAAAGAAACCATTCAACCATCAATATTTTACCAATTAATCCAAACTATCACCATTTACATTTCCAATGTCAATATTTAATTTATACATTTCATATCTCATTAACATTCAATTTTTATTAACATTCAATTGGTTCACTTCCAATTTATTTCATCTACATTCAATTTATTCAATCAAATTTGTTAAATTCCAATTTTTTCACATTAATTTTATCAATATTTCTTACAAATTCATTTATGGAAAATTTTATGAATCATTTAAGTTATATTTTGATTTCATTTGCACTTAGTTTATTCTGTTTCATACTAATATCATCTATAAACCTTTTTCATAAACATTTAAGTCTATTACAACCATTTTATAAAACACAACTCATGTTTATTTATTTTTCTTTCCATAAATTAAGTTCATGTTAAATCACTGATTCACTTAATTAGTTCATTCCATGATTTTAAATTCATATGAGTAATTTTACTTAAGTGAATTTTATTTCATAAATGATTGACTTCATTAATCTATTATTAACTTTACTTAAGAAAATTTCATTTTATAGCTCAAATTCATATTAATAATTTTCTTTTTATCACAATAACTTTATTCTAACTTCTCTTAAGTTAACTTCCATTTTTTCTCTTATCTTCTAAATTATTCGTACTCAGTTAGCTACCATTCAATTCTATTAAAACTCATCCCAATGTATTTAATTTATTTACATCAAATTTAAATTAAATTCAATTACTCATATAAATTTTACTTGCCCTCATTTATTTATATTCAATTTCATTCATAATTACAATTGCATTTCATTTTATAATTCAAGTTGTATCCATTCTATTATTTCATTTTATAGCTTAAGTGGAATTAATTCACCTTACTAATTTATCCATTTATATTCAAATCCAATTCAACTTATCTAATCTATATTAAGTGAAATTTTATTTCATTTAATCCATTACTCATGTTATTCAATATTATTTAAGTTAAATTTTTCTTATTATTCACATTCGTGAAATTTAAAATTTGTTCTGGCTTAATAGTTTATGATTTATAAGTTATACAAATTAATTCACTTAAAATTTCATTTTATTATTTTTATCTAATTCATTTTAAATACAGTTCGCTTTTAATTAAGCTTTTCTACAGTTAAATTTCATTTCATTTACTTTATTTCACTAACTCCATTTGTTTAACATTTCTTACTTTAATTATTTTATTTCATATCTCAAAATCAAATTTTATTCTATTTGCTTAACGAAAATATTCAACGGTTTTAAATTTTAATTTTACTTTCCAGTTCAAATCTATAAGTTATAAACTTATTTTTATCTATATTATTTTCAATTATAAGTTTGAAACTATTTTCATATATTGATCAAATCATACTTAGCATATCTTTCACGATAGAATATTGTTTTGATCGAAATTAAATTTCTTTTGGTAACAATTCTCACTCAGAAACTCAAAAATGAATACTGGTGATGTTGTAGTCATCCTTAGAATTATTTCCTAGCGACCAAAGCGAGTTTAACGCTTTTATTTCAAAAATCATTTAAATACATATTTCTAAACAAAAGTATTCCAAATAATATTATTATTTAATTTGAAGGTTTTGAAAACAAATTTTAAAAGCAACGAGATTTTTTTCTAAAATTCTCAATTTTTAAATCCTTCCTTTTATAATATAGCTTATACAATTCCAATACCATATTATGAAAATATTTCATTAATTAACATTTTTTTTATTTCGATCAATTTTTATTATAATTAGATTTCAATTCAATTTATTTATCGAACGCTGCGTAAAATAAAATTCATAAAGTATTCGTTTTTAAATTTAATTCAACCAGTAATAGATGGTAACTAAATATTATCATCTCTTAACAACTAACATTCATTAATAAATATAATTATATGTATAATATAATTTAGGTAAAATTATTTCATTTACCCAATTTTTAAAATAATATTATGTTGACTTGCCTCATTTAAGTGTTTAGAAACCCTGCGATAACATGGCGTCCCACGCACCGAACTGAATTCATAAACAACTCAATGGATAAGTAAACGCAATATAAAATAATTTATAACACTAACAAGTACACACTATCATATATGTAGGCTCAAATAACTCATTCTAGGGTATTATTACCCTATTTCTTAACGAGTCAAACCCCACAAAGCTTAGATTATCGCAAAACCAAAGCTCTGATACCAATTGCGACGACTCGCATTTCGGAAGGTTTAAATCGACAATAATCCACACATGTCCAACTTAAACAATCCGAAACATAGATAATCATTGGGGTTAATTAAAAAAATTAAGAAAAGAAGAAGAAAACCAAAAAAAAATCTCGTAGAGGAATGGCAAAATATAATGATCAAATAAGCAGTTCATGAAGCTGTTTACTATACATATGATTATAATTTATACAACATTTATCATAGTTATACATATACAATATAAACCAAATATAATAATGAAGTAGAACAACATGATGCATGGGATGATAGTAGTAATAATATACCAATCTTCCTCTTCGTCTTCCAAAAAATATGTTCTTTAATACGCTAAAACTTAGGGCTGACCCAAGCATAGTAAAAAGGCAAAACACTCGAGTCAGGACTAAAATATATTTACATAAGTCAAATTAATATCACGGATAACATGACTGCAATAGCGTTAGAGATGCTTATAATATTTCACATCTCCTATCCATTGTATAATGTGTGTGTAATAACTCAAAAGATGTTACGGGATTTTCCATTTTTTAAGGATTCGTCAAAATATTAATATATAGTAGAATATGCTACATATATAATTTATAATCGGTAAAATAAATATTTTATTAGCATTACGAATTTACATTAGTCCCCCTTAACGCGTTTTTAAGCATTATCGTACGGTTTGCATTTAACACAACAAGTAGCACATCGATACCCAATGATGCGCCGTGATACGACAACACTAAAACAAAATCTTAGGGTTTCGTAAAGGGAATAAAAGTATGATAAGGCACATGAGGCAATGCCTAAGGTAGGATACTACCAGTTCGGGTCGCAAGACTGCTAGTAACACATCATAGTCATGACTGCCCACCGCATCCATCCATCCCATATCGAGTCAAAGGGATGCTATTGCAAAATAAAGGTGCACCAATCGAAAGCAATAATAAAGTAATGGTATGGACCAAGTTCAAGAAGAAAACGAAGAACGGATGTCCGCTAGGGGTAGCTAGCCGGCTTGAATGTCTTGTTTTAGTCATTTCAAATTGGCACTAGTGTCGGGGCTATCCATCATCATTCTCTTCCTTCAAATCCAGTAAACGTCGCCAAATCCGACCACTTCCTTCGGGAGTCTCCTCCACGTACACAGTTGTTAAAGTGGTTTCAATATTGACAGAGAATATGCCAATAAGAGGCCCGGTGTCCTTAACAACCAAACGTCGTTTTACATACCGGCTGTTGCTTTTATATTTCGAATTAAATTCGTGCTTCTATCAAAATATGATATTTTTTGCTTTAAAGTCAAATTCTATTCGACATCACCATATTTACTTAAAATATACTATTTCAGGTCAATATCATTTTTTCCTTAATATCTCGATTTCACTTCCAAAATGGTTTTTAGTTTCAATTTAGTTTATAACTTCATTTTGACCAAATTCGTTTTTAAATCCATGATTTAAAAATAAAAAATTCCCACTATGACCAGTTTGAATTTTAGAAAATAGATTGAATAGTTTAAAAATAGTTAAATAGTTAACATATTTAAAAATAGTTTGTATTGAAAATGGTTTATATGGAAAAATAGTTTGGTAGATCAAAATAATTTGCGTATTTAAAAATATATTTCTAAACAATTTATATTAAAATAATTTACTTTTAGAATATTTTTAAGGTCAAACTTATTCAATTCCAAACCTTCCAATTCAAATCAATTTCAATTTCCATTTCAATTTAAGTCGATTCAATTCTGATTTCAATTCAAATTGACTTAGATTCTAATCTCAATTCAAATCAATTTCGATTTCGGTTTCAAATTAATTCAATTCCAATTTCAATTCCAGTTAATTTCAGTCAATTCCAGTTTGAATAAATTTCAATTCAATTCTTAATTTCAGCCATTTCAATTTATAAAAATTAAAGTTCGATTTAAGAATATCGATCTAAATCAGTTAAATTAAATTTTAACTTCAATATTCAATTTAAGGTTCAAATCAATAAAATAATTCAATTCCGAGCTTAAATTTTGAAATATCCATTTACATTACTTTTACTTCGGTTTATTTCAATGTTTGAGTAAAATTTCAAATCACTTGAACAATCAATTTCCATCATCTAAGTGGTTTCTCAATTATGACTACAAAATTTCAAACTCAATTCTTTAAACAATTCCTATTGATAAGTTCATTTTTAACGTTTCAAGCTTGAGTTTAAAAATGATTCCATTTCCATAAATTTGATTTTATTTCTTAAAATCAAAATCAATTTAAATAATTTCAACTCAAAATCTAAAATCATTTAATTTAACCAATTTGATGTCCGTATATAATTTTCTATCTTATGGACAAGTGAATTAATTATTTGGATTTTAATTTCTGGGATATATATATATATATATATGTATATATATATATATATATATATATATATATATATATATATCTTTTCAATCACCAATGACACTTTGGTTTTGGATTGAAAAGATATATATATATATATATATATATATATATCTTTTCAATCCAAAACCAAAGTGTCATTGGTATATATCATTTCAACCTATTTTTTAATTTATTCAAAAAAATTCAATTAACAGTTTTATATACTTTTAATTAATTTACAGGATGATATAGGATATATATATATAATTAATAAACATCCAAATGTCTAATATTTCAAACAATTGGCATCCATCAGAATCAATCATCCAAACAATCAATAATTCACAACAATTAACCAATTATCAATAATCACGACTTTTACAAGCGGTTTAGTTATAATTTCGATTTAATTGTTATCAAAATTTTTAACATATAAATTTTATATTTCTTTCCATGTCAGCTAAATTTACCAGACAACAATCAATAAAATAAATAACTTCACGATTATCAATTTAATGAACATAAAAATATTTTTGTACATCGTGAGCATTATAAAACAATCATCTATTACTTGAACTTGAAAATATTTTCACCTTCAAATAAATACAACTTCGATTCCAAGGTGTAGACGATGTCGATATGGAATGACTACAACTCGTTTCACCTAAATCGGACCTCGCATGCAAAAGTTACGATTTTTATTAATATATGATTATAATTAAATTTAACTTAACTTGATTAAAATAATTAAAAAACAAAACCTCACCCAACCAAATCGATCCTCTCTCAGCCATTCTTCCCAGGCAAAGCACGCGACCATCCTTCTCCCCGAAATGAGCTCGTGACTATCGCACTCATTTTTTTCCTTTACCGATCACCATACACCTCCATTTTCGTCACCGACCACCCCTTCTTGTGCCACCTCCACGCTCAACCACTCGCGTGTGCAATCGCGAAATCTCCACGAACCCTAAAGTCTAAATGTAGTTTGTACCACCCCCTTCACCAAGTTACGCTTGCGCCTCAATTCCCGCTCCCAGTGTGCGGCCTCCCTCGTGTGCCTCAAGCCATCGCTCACCATTGCTTGTTTTTTTTTCTTTTATTTAATGCTCGATAGGCCGTTTGATTTTGGAAAGAGGGAAAAGGAGAAAAGGGATGGTACGGGTTGGCATATAGGTCGGCATTGAGTACGAAATATTGACTTTGAATGGATACATATAACTATAATAATTAAAATAATATCTCGGTTTTAAACGCCTGAAATTCTAAACTCCAAACGAAGCATGTCGTCTGGTGTTCATAATGTTTTAACCCCATTCCAAACACAATGGAACTAGTTTCGAGGCTTAATTTGGTTGTATTCACAAGGTAGCTTTTCAAAATCAATTTATTTTAATTAAATTTTTTTAATTGATTTCTACTCATTTCAAGCTCGCACGGCCGAATGCTGAGTCTGATTGCTACGAGACTTGAATCATACAACAAATCACTATTACAGATCCTATGAAACTTGTTTTGTCAAAATCAAATATAGTGGCCAAAATGGCTATTTTCACTCGTCAATTAAACAAGTAATTTTCAAAATTTAATTAATCACATTAAATTCATTTTTTAAAAGTTAATAATCTTAATTCAAATTTTAACAAAATTTAAATCAGCTTCCAACATCATTTTCATTGACATTGAATCGAGAATTTAATTATCTAAACAATTTCCAATATTAAATTTAAACAATATAGTTACCCAACAATTTACACGATTTCAAAAATAAGTTATTTAACTTATAAAATTTTCGTTTAAACATGTATTCAAATAATAAAAACCTATGTACATTTTGCAGTCATTCAATATCCGTTGTTTAATTCTTGCTATTGATTATAACCACATTAAATATATAGGATTATTTCAATACTCGTTATTACCAAAATCTATGAAATTAGCTATTTCAAATTTTTTTTCAGCTTCATATTAAATTACTACACTGATAAATCATTAAAATATTTATTTCTAGCAATTTTTATTCAATAATCATTTTAAATTTAATAATTTAAAATAGTTAAAAATATGGATCGCAACAAATGGAATAGTAGCACGTGACCCGCACTCGCTAAAATGTAACGTCCCACCTTTCCGCACGCTTTAAATCGACACACGTGCCAATTCAAACCATACGGAAGGGCGGATTGTTATGGGGTAAATAAGAAAAACGAGAAAGAAATAAAGCAAAACAGAATCTCATAGCGGAAGGATAAAATATAATAATCAAATATACAGTTCAAAAAGCCGTTTACAAAATATTTAATTTTTCTTATACAATATATATCAGAGTTATACATACCATAGAATATCAATAGTGCAGCGGAATACAATAGTGTAGTGGAAAAATATAATAGATAATAGCACTACTAATCGTCGTCTTCTTCCCCAGAGCTAAAATCTTCAAATCCTAAAACGCTTGGACTGACCCGAGCGAATTGAAAAGACAAAACACTCGAGTCAGAACTAAAAGATCTTACGTAAGTTAAATCAACAGAAATAAATATGAGTGCAATAACTCAAGAGATGCTCGGGATTCACATCTCCTAAGGGTCCGTTAAACTATTTACTATGTAGTAATATTTCGCTATTATAATAATGTCTATTAGTAAAATAAACTTACTTTTAAATAGCGTTAAGGCTTTACATTTTCCACCTTAACACATTTACATATTCCCATAGTCTATACAGTACCGTAATCTCCCCCATACTGGGCGTCGTCAAAGGGCACTCCATAGGTATGGTACAAAACCAAAATCGTATAAGGCGTGCTAGGTTAGGTGACACTGCACATCTAGGCAATGCCAGGGTAGATATACCAATTGCTATCCAGGCTGGTGGTAACGCATAGCCGCAGCTACCGCCAACCTCGAACAAACACCCCCAAAATAAAAATAAATAAAGATGGCCACCGAATCAATCCATAGTTAGAGTATAGTATCGAAGAGATGTGTCCGATAAAGGGTGCTACCCCCTTGGCCCGAGAATCGCTCATGTTTTAGCCATCTTATGCCAACTCACGGGAGTCGGGTCCACGTATTTACCTCAAAGGAAACGCCGCCGCCATCCTACTTCATTCTAGAATCTCCACTGCGTACATGGTCGTTAAAGTGGTTTTCGGAGTTGTGAGAGAGTATGACAACTTTCGATCCCGGTCTCTTCAACAACCAAACGTTATTATAACACCGCGGTCATTTTAAAATAATTTATACTTCAAACCAAGAATATAATATCCATTTCAAAACTTATAAATACGATATCATTTCCATTTTTAAAACCCAAATCAATATGATATCATTTTTATTTCAAATATATCTTTTCCAAAAATTAGAGCATTTTCAAATCTATATACCTTGAACAATAGCTTTGAAACATAACTTTTAGTACTGAATGGTTTAAATACTATATTACTTTATACGATAAAATAGCTTCTTTAAAGTTCACAATAAATTCCGAATATCAATTGGAACCTCCAAATAAACCATTTTGATTCCCATATATTTCAAAGCTTAAAGATTCTATATTTCAAAACTTAAATTTTTATAGTTCATATATTTCAATCTTTAAATATTGCATTATTTCAAAATGGATTCTTTGATAGTTTAATATATATCAAATCCAATTCCTATTATTTAAATTTGAAATTTTTGCTTAGTAAACAAATATTGTTTAAGTAGAACCCTTAAGCTTCAATAACAGGATTTCTTTTAATTGAATTAACTTGATAATATTCTTTAAATCAATTTGATATTCATTTAAATCCTCTAATCAAAATCAAGTTATAAAATCGTACCTTTTAAATCTTAATATATTTACATTTCGAAACAAATTTTTCGAGGATAATTCTTAAATACTTTAATTCAAATCATATTCACATTTATCTTCAACCTTACTTTTATTTGAGTTATTATAAACTCTATATACAGTAGAATTTTAAATAGATACTCGACCATATTATATAAAAGAAATCAAAATTCATTATTTAGCTTATTTTATAATTGAAACAAATTTATACATAGCTAAATTCATTAATAAAACAGAATTTAGACAATATCTAAAATCAATATCTATATACCCATATAGTTCTTCACAAAACCACAGAAATCATTTTTAAAATAATTTTACATATAGACCGCGGTGTCTGTATAAAATTTTCTATCCTATGGTCAAGTGATACGGATATTTATCATTTCAATCAACAATTTAAAATAAAATTTATGGTTATATATCATTTCAAACCCCAATCCCGAATGAAATGAAAATGCATAATAACTTGCAATTCATAACATATAAAATTTAGCATCCATTCACCCAATATCAACCATCAACCATTTATTAAAATCATCATCCAATTTAAACAAAACATCAATATAGAGCATATAAAAAATAACAGGTATCAACGAACAATTTATATTCAATAATAAATTAATAATTGTTTAACTTGCAGTTTATATGCAATAATAAATAAATTTAACTAGCAATTTATATGAAATACAAAATAAATTTAACTGTCAATTTATATGCAAGAATAAAATTAAATAACAATCAAATTTGAATAAATGCAATTTAACCGAGATGATGATTAAAAATATGCCAAACAACCATAAATAAATTTAAAATCACATCTTATATCAATTTAACAAACATAAGAAATTTTAGAAGTTGTGAGTGGATTAAAACACTCACCTTTTGAATTTAAATTGAATTTAAATCCAATTTAAACCCAAAAATTCAACATCCTCGGAATCTGTCCAAACCAACGTCAAAATCTCCAGAATTTTATTACGTTCCTAACAAAAAAAATCGTGCGTGAAACGGAGTTCGTATGTGGAAGTTATTGATTAGAACGATCAACCATAAAAATTAAAAATAAACAAGATAGTAAATAAAGTAACGTACACGTCATCATCTGTGGTTTCCACAAGCACAGCCAACCTCGTTCGAACATACGGATCCTAACAGAACTCGGCCGCCACCCTTCACTCAATTTAATGCGCCACCTCGATCGATTTGAATTGGATCCACGGTCATCGTTGTACTCAGCAGGACGAGCCGCCCCTAGCCCCAACGCGCCGCCACATCCGGCACCCTATATATCGCCCGCCGTCGTGAGATATACGGTCAATTCGAGTCAAATTGTGGTGCCTGTATTAGGAACTAACCGTATGGATCGAACCCCCTTGCTCCCCTCTACTCGGCCATGCCCTTCGATCGCCATGAAATTGGCGATCCACCGTCGATTTAAACCCGAGGTCAATGGATGGCCGAGGTTCAAAATGAATTTCAGAGCCAACGATGCAAAGAATTGAAAAACGAATTACACCATTGAATTACGCTCGTCGAGAGCATCAATATATATTTTTTGAATTTTTCTAGGGAGTTTGGATTTTCAGCTTTGGATTTGGTTTGGAACTGTATTTGAATCTAGGATTTTTTTTGTCTGCCATTGAGGAGGAGAGATAGTTTAAATATACGTATAGACAAATGAGAAATAGGAGGCTACGATTTATAGCAGGATATTTATAGGAAAAATATGAAATAAAATAGATGGACCGGGTTGATAGATATACGCGCTAACGACAAAGTGGCCCAAAAAGCCCATTCTAACCCCGGAACGAAATTGGGTAAACCCATATATCAAAATAGGTGTTTAAAAATATTTTAAATGCAATGGAAAAGGTTTCAGGTTCAAATTGCATCGTATGAAGAAGTTGTGCTAAAATCAATATTTTTCAAATTGATTTCAATTGATTTCAATTTATCGATTTAAAGGCGCTTCGAGTCTGTATGAACAAACGACAAGTCCGATCGCTACGAAACTTGAAACCCTACAATAATTCACCATTACGGATCCGATGAAACTTGTTTCGTTGAAATCCGAGTCAGTGTTCAAAATGGATATTTTTCCATTAATTAAATAAGTTAATAATTAATTAATTAAATCAAATTTCAAATTTAAATTCTAAAATTTAACAATTATTATCGTTTCTATATTTCCAAATTATTCACATGATTTTAACAAACTTAGATGTCCATTTAAAATTAACTAATTTACCAAATTTCAATCTTACTGTAACAACCCGCATATTTATCGATTTTATATTTAAATATTTTATTTGAATATTTCATCATTGGTCGGATTTTAGTCCGAAAAGCTACTTTTTGCATACGGTCGAATTAGGACTCGAGACCACTCCCATTGAGTTTAAAATGCCGTTTGCGACCTTTTTGAGTATAAGCTTCGATATGTTTGGAGAAAGTTGATTTTTGCTACTTTTCACTTTGGGTTTGGTTTGGGCTCAGCCCTATGTTAACTTATGCTCAAATCTGAGCCACTCTTCCCCACTCACCCTCATTCTCTTCTCATTTCAGTTTTTAGTGTATTAATGGTGGGAGAGATTGGAAATTTAAAAAAAAAACTCCAAAACCCTAGTTCGTCTTGCAAATCAAATTCCTAGCTCCAAACTCAAGAAGAACCCATTGGTAAGCTTCTCTTCTTCTTCTCCAACTTATTCTCTTACCAATTTCAGAAATTCCTAATCCTAATTTTGGGAATGTTCTTGTTTTTGAGCTTAGATTCAAGCTCATTCGGGTTGTGTTGAAGAGAGGTTGATTCTCCATTTGCTTTCAAGCTTCTTCTCGTTTGATTTTGTGAAAAGGTGAGATTTTTATCTCACATCTATGCTTATATTTATCTTCCAATGTTAGGTATGAATTCCTAACATTTATTCGTGTGTATTAGCTTTTGGTTTGGATTGATTTGGTGAAAATCCTAACTTTTGGTGTTTTGGGTTCAATTCTTTAAAAATCATAGTCTTGATCTTTGATCATGTTTTTGTGATGCGTCGAAGAGCTTATAGTGCTGGGTAGTCGATTGGCATAAACCCTTAGCGCCGTTGCTCGAGAGAATGCAATTTGGTCAAGATTGAACCTCATTTGTAATAGGCAGGGAAGAGGCTGGAAACAGGTCCGGCCGACCGACCCCCCTGGTTTGGTCGACCGACCTGCTTCCAAATGTGCAGTTGCACTTCTGTTTCTGGTTCGGCCGACCGACCCCCTGGTTCGGTCGACCGACCTGCTTCCAACTTAAATCGATTCGTGTTGTTTCCTATTTATTGTTATCAATTATTATGACTTTGATGACTCCTTTTTATGGATTTTCTTGAGTATCCATTTTTGATGGATTCTTTATCGGTTTCGTTGGATTTTCATTCACATCTTCGTATGTGAATTTTAGTGATTGATTGTTCCTACAATCTTCTTTGTGTTTTGTCACTTTAAAAATATAAAGGTTTTCTATACTAGTAGTAAATATCAAAACTCTTTCCTCAAACGATTTCAACACTATTTTAATACCAAATTCGTTTATAAACCGTTTTCCAATCTATTAGTATATATAAACCTTTACCTCACTCGTATGAGAAATCTAATTAAACGACTTAGTAAAACAAGTGGTATGAAACGCTTGCGTTCACTTTGTCGGTTAATTCTTGGACTTGTTCGATCGAATCTCTTGTAACAATTTTGTAGTGGAGATCTACAGTTTGTTCGTAAATATTTAAGTTAAGCAAGTGGTTATGGGACATGAAGCTAAACTCATATATTTACTAGCTTAGTGTAATTAACACTTCTCCATGCTCATGACGATCATTTTTGTGATTTAGACTAGCAATGTGCGATGTCTCTTTGACTGCGGGGGAGACTAAGCCCCGTTTTGTGGAGTTTCGACGCAAATTGGTGGGGTAGCAACCCACGGTCTTTGGACCATTCGTGTGTCAGGTCTTCGGACCATTCGTGTGTCAAATTAATGGCTAGCTACCATGAGATAGCTTCTCGTTCATGTGTTACAGCTGTTGGTGAGTTTTCATGCTCTCGTTCGTGTGATAGGCCTCCCCCCTTATTTTGTGTGATTTCTGGATTTCGTGTGTCGAATTCTTGAATTTCCTTCTTCACCTATTTTTGTGATTTCTATTGATATGATTTATCAATTTTTGTGCATAGGTGAATTTGTGTGTCATTTACTGGATTTCTTGAGATGATTTCTAGAATTTGTGCTTCACCAATTTTCGTGATTTCCATTTATAAGTTTTATCAATATTTATGCATTGGTGAGTTTGTGTGTCATTGACTTTTGTGATTGACGTTGATATTATCGTCAATATTTGTGGTTTGATGAATGAAATAAGGAGTATGGCATTTCTTTGATTCTTGTGTAGATTTGGTGATATTGATTAATCTCTCGTAGGTTTTCAATTACTTATGTGTATCACAGCTTGAAATTGTGATTATTATGTGTTTAGTCATATCTCTTATTCCATGTCATTTCATCTGATATCTATAGTTAGACTGATCCGTTTATTATTTTCTTATTAAATAATACTCGGGTCAGACCGAGATGTTACAGGTACTTCTGCTTGACTTCTCCCCAGGGATTCATTACTCTGACTTTTGGCAAACTACTTAGATTAGTAGTTTATTTTGTTATATACACCTAAGATATAGACTCATTGTTGTATTCTTTTGTATAGCACGTGTTGCTATTCTTTTGTATATTATGGATCCTTTTGACCACTACTCTGATATACACTTCTATGTGTAATATTCATATCTTATTCCGCCTTTGTGATATGAATTATCTGTGACTGATTTATGTTATGTTTATTTCTATATTTGTTTCCAAAGGATTTATATAGCCACCGTGTAGTAGCTTTGAGTTTGTGTCGGTATGTCGGATTTCCTCTTGAAATAGAATGCATGTTATATTATCTGACATATCGGAGCTCGCGCAAAGAAATTACACGGATGGTCGCTCCTCAACAGACTTATCCTCCGTGCTAGTTGACAGCATTGCACCGTAGTGTTCTTGGCTAGCGTGGGTATAGAGGTGGGGCGTCACAGCTTGGTATCAGAGCCAAACTTCGGAACAATACGGAATATTATAACAAGGATCATCGTCCTAAGTCCATCTTAGGAGTCGTGCTTTAGGATTTAATTCGAGTCTTCGTACCGATTCATCCTATTTTCTTTTATGATTCCTTGTTTTATCTATCAAGATTGCTTGATATTCAATTGGGTGAATAACCTTTTTCTCCTTCTTCTTTCTTTCTAAAGGAAAAGAAATGTCTAGACCAGGCCGCCCCAGAGCCGTGCCATCTATCACTCCACCCTAGGATGGAGTTTTTATGACTGCTCAACAGCTTCTTGATTTTGCTCAAGCAGCTGGAGCTAACCCGGAACCTACTCACCTAAAGTCGGGGTTTGCACTCTTGTGTAGCGATTACACTAATTTGGGTGGGGAGCCATTCAGAGGTTCCGAAACTGTTATTGAAGTGCAGGCTTGGCTAAGGTCATGCGATCGAATCTTTTCTCGCATGAATCTTATTGACCTTCACCGAGTTCAGGTGGCCTCTAGTATGCTCCGAGAAAGAGCATTGGACTGGTACGAGCTTCTTATTTCTGAGATTAATGAAGCAGATCTCACCTGGGAGAAATTCCGAGAATGCTTCGAGTTGAAATTTGTACCAGAAGCTGAGAAAGTGACATTGGCTCGACGATTTATAGACCTTGTTCAAGGTGAGTCCTCCGTGACTGATTACGTCGCCTCCTTCGAGTCGCTTTCCAAATACGGGGTTGAATACATCAACACCCCTTTAAAGAAGAACCAGAGATTCGTCTATGGCTTAAGAAAAAGTCTCAAGAAGCCATTACTTCTAAAATTAGAAGTTTCTTTCGACCAACTCGTTGATATCGCTCTTCGTCTTGAAGCGTCGGATAGGGAGAATGATGTTGAAGTGGTGGGTTCCAAACCAAACTTCAACAACAAGAAGAGGCCAAGCAAATTCAAAGGTCCTTATCCCAATAAGAAAGGGAGGCAAGCAACTCCTGTTGCAAAGACCTTTTCCTCTACTGAAGGGAAATACTATAACTATGGATCCAAAGACCATTTTGCGAACAAGTGTTCAAAGCCTCGTACTTGTCGCTATTGTAAAAGCCCAGACCATTTTATGCATGTGTGTCCCAAACTTCAAACTAGGAAGGAGGGAAAGATTAATGTTGCTCAAGCCCCTGGCAACACATCTCGTGGCCAAGGTATTTCTCATTCTATTCTGGATGGAATTATTTTATTTCGTGATCATCCTATTCGAGTTCTTTTTGATACGGGTGCGTCCCATTCTTTTATATCAAAAGAACTTGTTGATACTTTTTCCTTGGATGTTTTGTGTTTAATGACTTCTTTGAGAATTGCGAATCCGGTTGGTGGATCCGCGACAATCAGTCTATTGTGTAAAGATGTCGAGATTATTTTGTGTGATTTTCCTTTCCTAGCCGATTTGCATGTCATGCGTTATTTAGGCTTTGGAATGATTTTGGGAATGGATTGGCTTAACCGTTATGAAGCTCATATCCTATGTCCTGAGCGGACTATTCATCTTCGACATCCTCAATCTGTTAAGCAGATTTCTATTAATCTTAAAGATTCGGATTCCATCTTGGTTGCATCTTTGTATTCTTTAAATCCTCGTGATGACGATGATGATGACGAGGGTGATATTATTTCAATTATTCACGTCGTTTGTGAATTTTCCGACATATTCGAGCCCGTTTTAGGATTACCACCTAAGCGAGCAATTGAGTTCAGAATTAATCTTATTCCTGGAGCTCAACCTATCAATCATCCTCCTTATCGTATGTCCAATAAAGAAAACGAGGAGATGCGTAAACAATTATCTAAATTGGCAACGAAGCAATTTATTTGCTCTAGTTCCTCGCCTTGGGGAGCTTCGGCTATTTTCGTGAAGAAATCCGATGGTACACTTAGGCTTTGCGTTGACTACCGCAAGCTTAATGATCTTACTATCAAAAATAAATATCCTTTACCTCGGATTGATGATCTATTCGATCAGCTTAGTGGTGCTAAGGTCTTTTCACAATTGGACTTGGCTACCGGTTTTCATCAGCTTCGTATTGCAGAGGATAGCATTCCTTTGACCTAGTTCCGTACTCGTTATGGATCTTATGAATGGCTTGTCATGCCATTTGGTTTGACGAATGCTCCGGCGTATTTCGTTGACCTTATGAATAAAGTTTTCAAAGACTTCCTCGACCGGTTTGTTCTCATCTTTATCGATGATATTCTTGTGTATTCTAAAACCGAGGAGGAGCATGAAAAACATCTTAGGATTGTGTTGGAAACTCTTAGGAGTAATCAATTAAGGGCAAAATTTTCTAAATGCCACTTTTGGCAATCTCGTGTGAAGTTTCTCGGTCATATTATTTCCGAATCCGGAATTTCCGTGGATCCTTCAAAGATTGAAGCGATTCAAGATTGGAAGAGACCGGAGAGTGTGACAGAGATTCGTAGTTTTCTCGGATTGGCGGGCTATTACTGTCGTTTTATCAAAGAATTTTCTAAGATTGCCGTGCCTCTCACTAGCTTGACTAAGAAAGGTGTTAAATACATTTGGTCGGACAAATGTGAAGCTTCTTTCCAGAAATTAAAAGAACTCCTTTCTGATGCTCCTATTCTTGTTATTCCCGAGGGGAATCAAGATTTTGTTGTTTATACCGATGCTAGTCGTGTTGGTTTGGGTGTCGTTCTTATGCAAAAAGAACGTGTTATTGCTTACGCTTCAAGGCAATTAAAGCCTGCTGAGACTAGATATGCCACTCGTGATTTAGAACTCGCGGCTATTGTTTTTGCTCTTCGGATTTGGCGTCATTATCTCTTAGGAGAGAAATTTGTTCTTTACACGGATCATAAGTCTTTGAAATATTTATTTTCTCAAAAGGAACTTAATTTGCGTCAACAACGTTGGCTCAAGTTCCTTGCTCCTTATGATCTTGATATTCTTTATACACCCGGTAAGGGTAATCGTGTCGCCGATGCTCTTAGCCGTAAACAACAAGCTGTTGTTTCTATGATGATATCCGAATGGAACGATCTCGAGATCTTATCCACTTGTGAGATTCGAGACCGCGTATCCGATTTATGCTCATCATTTGTTTTGTGTAGCCTTGAGGCTCATCTCTTTTAGACCGCATTCTTGAAGCTCAAAGGCTAGATCCCGAAATGGCTCTTCTTGGCCAAAATATTAGGGATAAAATTGATATTGAAGGTTTGAAAGACTTTGATATCGATTCTTGTGGCGGCATTCGGAGATTTGGTAGACTTATCGAACCAAATATTAGTGATCTTCGTAAAGATATTTTAAAAGATTCTCATCGTTCTAAATTTAACATTCATCCCGGAAGTGGTAAAATGTACGCGGATATGAAGCGACTATATTATTCCGAGGGAATGAAACTTGACATTGCTAACTTTGTTAAGTGTTGCATGACTTGCCAACTCGTTAAGGCCGAACATCAAAGGCCCGGTGGGTTATTGCAACCTTTAGAAATTCCAATTTGGAAGTGGGACCAAATTTCCATGGATTTTATAGATGGCCCTCCCCGTTCTCGTTCGGGTCATGATAGCTTATGGGTGATTGTTGATAGACTTACTAAATCTGCCCATTTATTCCCGTTCGGTCTAACCGAACCGTTCCTCTTTTGGCCAAGCTCTTTATCAAAGAGATTGTTAAATTGCATGGAGTTCCTACTTCTATTGTTAGTGATTGTGATCCATTGTTTACTAGTGGATTTTGGAAGAGTCTTCAAAAAGCTTTGGGAACGAAGCTTAATTTTAGCACCGCTAATCATCCCCAGTTCGATGGACAAACTGAGCGTGTGAATCAAACTCTTGAAGATCTTCTTCGTTCTTGTGTGCTTGATTTTGGTTGAAGTTGGGAAGATCATATTTCACTTGTTGAATTTTCCTATAATAATAGCTTCCAATCTAGTATTGGTATGGCACCTTTTGAGGCACTCTACGGAAGGCCATGCCGATCTCCTTCTTGTTGGCTTGAGGCCGATGAGAAGCTGGTTTTAGGTCTAGATTTTATTCGTGATTCCACAGAAACGATTGATCTTATTCGTCATAGGATGAAAGAAGCCCAGAGTAGACAAAAATCCTATGCCGATAACCGGAGAAGGAAGTTAGAATTTTCTGTGGGAGGTCTTGTGTTCATTCGTGTTTCACCTATGAAAGGTGTTGTACGTTTCAGTCGATCGGGAAAGTTAGCGCCTCGATATATTGGGCCATTTCCTATCACTGAACGTATTGGTTCCATGGCTTATCGGCTTTTGTTGCCGGCTCAATTTTCTGCTATCCATCACGTGTTTCACGTTTCTCAACTTCGGAAATGTCTTCGAGATTCCGATTCTATTCTTGAGCCCGGTGTTATGCAAGAGATAGAAGTTTCACCTAATTTAACTTATGAGCAACATCCTATTCGTATCATTGCTTCGGAGGTCAAACGACTTCGAAATAAAGATGTTCCGCTTGTTAAAGTTCAATGGTCTTCAAATCCTAAGGATTGTTCTTGGGAATCTAAAGAGTACATCGAGCGAACACATCCGGACTTATTTTCTCGTGCTCTTTGAGGTGAACTTCTTATTTCAAACTTCTTTTGTGTTGAATATGCTTTTATGGTTGTTACTATATATCTTCTTCTTAAAATATTGCGAGGACGCAATTTCTTTAAGGAGGGGAGTCTGTAACAACCCGCATATTTATCAATTTTATATTTAAATATTTTATTTAAATATTTCATCATTGGTCGGATTTTAGTCCGAAAAGCTACTTTTGGCATACGGTCGAATTAGGACTCGGGACCACTCCCATTGAGTTTAAAATGCCGTTTGCGACCTTTTTGAGTATAAGCTTCGATTTGTTTGGAGAAAGTTGATTTTCGCTACTTTTCACTTTGGGTTTGGTTTGGGCTCAGCCCTATGTTAACTTATGCTCAAATCTGAGCCACTCTTCCCCACTCACCCTCATTCTCTTCTCATTTCAGTTTTTAGTGTATTAATGGTGGGAGAGATTGGAAATTAAAAAAAAAACTCCAAAACCCTAGTTCCTCTTGCAAATCAAATTCCTAGCTCCAAACTCAAGAAGAACCCATTGGTAAGCTTCTCTTCTTCTTCTCCAACTTATTCTCTTACCAATTTCAGAAATTCCTAAACCTAATTTTGGGAATGTTCTTGATTTTGAGCTTAGATTCAAGCTCATTCAGGTTGTGTTGAAGAGAGGTTGATTCTCCATTTGCTTTCAAGCTTTTTCTCGTTTGATTTTGTGAAAAGGTGAGATTTTTATCTCACATCTATGCTTATATTTATCTTCGAATGTTAGGTATGAATTCTTAACATTTATTCGTGTGTATTAGCTTTTGGTTTGGATTGATTTGGTGAAAATCCTAACTTTTGGTGTTTTGGGTTCAATTCTTTAAAAATCATAGTCTTGATCTTTGGTCATGTTTTTGTGATGCATCGAAGAGCTTATAGGGCCGGGTAGTCGATTGGCATAAACCCTTAGCGCCGTTGCTCGAGAGAATGCAATTTGGTCAAGATTGAACCTCATTTGTAATAGGCAGGGAAGAGACTGGAAACAGGTCCGGCCGACCGAACCCCTGGTTCGATCGACCGACCTGCTTCCAAATGTGCAGTTGCACTTCTGTTTCTGGTTCGGCCGACCGACCCCCTGGTTCGGTCGATCGACCTGCTTCCAAGTGCATAAGCACTTTCTGTTTTAAGGTTCGGTCGACCGACTCAGGGAGTCCGGCCGACCGACCTGATGATTTTTTCCTGCTTTGCCTTGTTGCTTGAATTTCCAACTTAAATCGATTCGTGTTGTTTCCTATTTATTGTTATCAATTATTATGACTTTGATGACTCCTTTTTAGGGATTTTCTTGAGTATCCATTTTTGATGGATTCTTTATCGGTTTCGTTGGATTTTTATTCACATCTTCGTATGTGAATTTTAGTGATTGATTGTTCCTACAATCTTCTTTGTGTTTTGTCACTTTAAAAATATAAAGGTTTTCTATACTAGTAGTAAATATTAAAACTCTTTCCTCAAACGATTTCAGTACTATTTTAATACCAAATTCGTTTATAAAACCGTTTTCCAATCTATTAGTATATATATAAACCTTTACCTCACTCGTATGAGAAATCTAATTAAACGACTTAGTAAAACAAGTGGTATGAAATGCTTGCGTTCACTTTGTCGGTTAATTCTTGGACTTGTTCGATCGAATCTCTTGTGACAATTTTATAGTGGAGATCTACAGTTTGTTCGTAAATATTTAAGTTAAGCAAGTGGTTATGGGACATGAAGCTAAACTCATATATTTACTAGCTTAGTGTAATTAACACTTCTCGATGATCATGACGATCATTTTTGTGATTTAGACTAGCAATGTGCGATGTCTCTTTGACTGCGGGGGAGACTAAACCCCGTTTTGTGGAGTTTCGACGCAAATTGGTGGGGTAGCAACCCACGGTCTTTGGACCATTCGTGTGTCAGGTCTGCGGACCATTCATGTGTCAAATTAATGGCTAGCTACCATGAGATAGCTTCTGGTTCATGTGTTACAACTGTTGGTGAGTTTTCATGCTCCCGTTCGTGTGATAGGCCTCCTCCCTTATTTTGTGTGATTTCTGGATTTCGTGTGTCGAATTCTGGAATTTCCTTCTTCACCTATTTTTGTGATTTCTATTGATATGATTTATCAATTTTTGTGCATAGGTGAATTTGTGTGTCATTTACTGGATTTCTTGAGATGATTTCTAGAATTTGTGCTTCACCAATTTTCGTGATTTCCATTGATAAGTTTTATCAATATTTGTGCATTAGTGAGTTTGTGTGTCATTGACTTTTGTGATTGACGTTGATATTATCGTCAATATTTGTGGTTTGATGAACGAAACAAGGAGTATGGCATTTCTTTGATTCATGTGTAGATTTGGTGATATTGATTAATCTCTCGTAGGTTTTCAATTACTTATGTGTATCACAGCTTGAAATTGTGATTATTATATGTTTAGTCATATCTCTTATTCCATGTCGTTTCATCTGATATCTATAGTTAGACTGATCCGTTTATTATTTTCTTATTAAATAATACTCGGGTCAGACCGAGATGTTACAGGTACTTCTGCTTGACTTCTCCCCAGGGATTCATTACTCTAACTTTTGGCAAACTACTTAGATTAGTAGTTTATTTTGTTATATACACCTGAGATATAGACTCATTGTTGTATTCTTTTGTATAGCACGTGTTGCTATTCTTTTGTATATTGTGGATCCTTTTGACCACTACTCTGATATACACTTCTATGTGTAATATTCATATCTTATTCCGCCTTTGTGATATGAATTGTCTGTGACTGATTTATGTTATGTTTATTTCTATATTTGTTTCCGAAGGATTTATATAGCCACCGTGTAGTAGCTTTGAGTTTGTGTCGGTATGTCGGATTTCCTCTTGAAATAGAATGCATGTTATATTATCTGACATATCGGAGCTCGCGCAAAGAAATTACACGGATGGTCGCTCCTCAACAGACTTATCCTCCGTGCTAGTTGACAGCATTGCACCGTAGCGTTCTTGGCTAGCGTGGGTATAGAGGTGGGGCGTCACAACTTGGTATCAGAGCCAAACTTCGGAACAATACGGAATATTATAACAAGGATCATCGTCCTAAGTCCATCTTAGGAGTCGTGCTTTAGGATTTAATTCGAGTCTTCGTACCAATTCATCCTATTTTCTTTTATGATTCCTTGTTTTATCTATCAAGATTGCTTGATATTCAATTGGGTGAATAACCTTTTTCTCCTTCTTCTTTCTTTCTAAAGGAAGAGAAATGTCTAGACCAGGCCGCCCCAGAGCCGTGCCATCTATCACTCCACCCTAGGATGGAGTTTTTATGACTGCTCAACAGCTTCTTGATTTTGCTCAAGCAGCTGGAGCTAACCCGGAACCTACTCACCTAAAGTCGGGGTTTGCACTCTTGTGTAGAGATTACACTAATTTGGGTGGGGAGCCATTCAGAGGTTCCGAAACTGTTATTGAAGTGCAGGCTTGGCTAAGGTCATGCGATCGAATCTTTTCTCGCATGAATCTTATTGACCTTCACCGAGTTCAGGTGGCCTCTAGTATGCTCCGAGAAAGAGCATTGGACTGGTACGAGCTTCTTATTTCTGAGATTAATGAAGCAGATCTCACCTGGGAGAAATTCCGAGAATGCTTCGAGTTGAAATTTGTACCAGAAGCTGAGAAAGTGACATTGGCTCGACGATTTATAGACCTTGTTCAAGGTGAGTCCTCCGTGACTGATTACGTCGCCTCCTTCGAGTCGCTTTCCAAATACGGGGTTGAATACATCAACACCCCTTTAAAGAAGAACCAGAGATTCGTCTATGGCTTAAGAAAAAGTCTCAAGAAGCCATTACTTCTAAAATTAGAAGTTTCTTTCGACCAACTCGTTGATATCGCTCTTCGTCTTGAAGCGTCGGATAGGGAGAATGATGTTGAAGTGGTGGGTTCCAAACCAAACTTCAACAACAAGAAGAGGCCAAGCAAATTCAAAGGTCCTTATCCCAATAAGAAAGGGAGGCAAGCAACTCCTGTTGCAAAGACCTTTTCCTCTACTGAAGGGAAATACTATAACTATGGATCCAGAGACCATTTTGCGAACAAGTGTTCAAAGCCTCGTACTTGTCGCTATTGTAAAAGCCCAGACCATTTTATGCATGTGTGTCCCAAACTTCAAACTAGGAAGGAGGGAAAGATTAATGTTGCTCAAGCCCCTGGCAACACATCTCGTGGCCAAGGTATTTCTCATTCTATTCTGGATGGAATTATTTTATTTCGTGATCATCCTATTCGAGTTCTTTTTGATACGGGTGCGTCCCATTCTTTTATATCAAAAGAACTTGTTGATACTTTTTCCTTGGATGTTTTGTGTTTAATGACTTCTTTGAGAATTGCGAATCCGGTTGGTGGATCCGCGACAATCAGTCTATTGTGTAAAGATGTCGAGATTATTTTGTGTGATTTTGCTTTCCTAGCCGATTTGCATGTCATGCGTTATTTAGGCTTTGGAATGATTTTGGGAATGGATTGGCTTAACCGTTATGAAGCTCATATCCTATGTCCTGAGCGGACTATTCATCTTCGACATCCTCAATCTGTTAAGCAGATTTCTATTAATCTTAAAGATTCGGATTCCATCTTGGTTGCATCTTTGTATTCTTTAAATCCTCGTGATGACGATGATGATGACGAGGGTGATATTATTTCCATTATTCACGTCGTTTGTGAATTTTCCGACATATTCGAGCCCGTTTTAGGATTACCACCTAAGCGAGCAATTGAGTTCAGAATTAATCTTATTCCTGGAGCTCAACCTATCAATCATCCTCCTTATCGTATGTCCAATAAAGAAAACGAGGAGATGCGTAAACAATTATCTAAATTGGCAACGAAGCAATTTATTTGCTCTAGTTCCTCGCCTTGGGGAGCTTCGGCTATTTTCGTGAAGAAATCCGATGGTACACTTAGGCTTTGCGTTGACTACCGCAAGCTTAATGATCTTACTATCAAAAATAAATATCCTTTACCTCGGATTGATGATCTATTCGATCAGCTTAGTGGTGCTAAGGTCTTTTCACAATTGGACTTGGCTACCGGTTTTCATCAGCTTCGTATTGCAGAGGATAGCATTCCTTTGACCTAGTTCCGTACTCGTTATGGATCTTATGAATGGCTTGTCATGCCATTTGGTTTGACGAATGCTCCGGCGTATTTCGTTGACCTTATGAATAAAGTTTTCAAAGACTTCCTCGACCGGTTTGTTCTCATCTTTATCGATGATATTCTTGTGTATTCTAAAACCGAGGAGGAGCATGAAAAACATCTTAGGATTGTGTTGGAAACTCTTAGGAGTAATCAATTAAGGGCAAAATTTTCTAAATGCCACTTTTGGCAATCTCGTGTGAAGTTTCTCGGTCATATTATTTCCGAATCCGGAATTTCCGTGGATCCTTCAAAGATTGAAGCGATTCAAGATTGGAAGAGACCGGAGAGTGTGACAGAGATTCGTAGTTTTCTCGGATTGGCGGGCTATTACTGTCGTTTTATCAAAGAATTTTCTAAGATTGCCGTGCCCCTCACTAGCTTGACTAAGAAAGGTGTTAAATACATTTGGTCGGACAAATGTGAAGCTTCTTTCCAGAAATTAAAAGAACTCCTTTCTGATGCTCCTATTCTTGTTATTCCCGAGGGGAATCAAGATTTTGTTGTTTATACCGATGCTAGTCGTGTTGGTTTGGGTGTCGTTCTTATGCAAAAAGAACGTGTTATTGCTTACGCTTCAAGGCAATTAAAGCCTGCTGAGACTAGATATGCCACTCGTGATTTAGAACTCGCGGCTATTGTTTTTGCTCTTCGGATTTGGCGTCATTATCTCTTAGGAGAGAAATTTGTTCTTTACACGGATCATAAGTCTTTGAAATATTTATTTTCTCAAAAGGAACTTAATTTGCGTCAACAACGTTGGCTCAAGTTCCTTGCTCCTTATGATCTTGATATTCTTTATACACCCGGTAAGGGTAATCGTGTCGCCGATGCTCTTAGCCGTAAACAACAAGCTGTTGTTTCTATGATGATATCCGAATGGAACGATCTCGAGATCTTATCCACTTGTGAGATTCGAGACCGCGTATCCGATTTATGCTCATCATTTGTTTTGTGTAGCCTTGAGGCTCATCTCTTTTAGACCGCATTCTTGAAGCTCAAAGGCTAGATCCCGAAATGGCTCTTCTTGGCCAAAATATTAGGGATAAAATTGATATTGAAGGTTTGAAAGACTTTGATATCGATTCTTGTGGCGGCATTCGGAGATTTGGTAGACTTATCGAACCAAATATTAGTGATCTTCGTAAAGATATTTTAAAAGATTCTCATCGTTCTAAATTTAACATTCATCCCGGAAGTGGTAAAATGTACGCGGATATGAAGCGACTATATTATTCCGAGGGAATGAAACTTGACATTGCTAACTTTGTTAAGTGTTGCATGACTTGCCAACTCATTAAGGCCGAACATCAAAGGCCCGGTGGGTTATTGCAACCTTTAGAAATTCCAATTTGGAAGTGGGACCAAATTTCCATGGATTTTATAGATGGCCCTCCCCGTTCTCGTTCGGGTCATGATAGCTTATGGGTGATTGTTGATAGACTTACTAAATCTGCCCATTTATTCCCGTTCGGTCTAACCGAACCGTTCCTCTTTTGGCCAAGCTCTTTATCAAAGAGATTGTTAAATTGCATGGAGTTCCTACTTCTATTGTTAGTGATTGTGATCCATTGTTTACTAGTGGATTTTGGAAGAGTCTTCAAAAAGCTTTGGGAACGAAGCTTAATTTTAGCACCGCTAATCATCCCCAGTTCGATGGACAAACTGAGCGTGTGAATCAAACTCTTGAAGATCTTCTTCGTTCTTGTGTGCTTGATTTTGGTTGAAGTTGGGAAGATCATATTTCACTTGTTGAATTTTCCTATAATAATAGCTTCCAATCTAGTATTGGTATGGCACCTTTTGAGGCACTCTACGGAAGGCCATGCCGATCTCCTTCTTGTTGGCTTGAGGCCGATGAGAAGCTGGTTTTAGGTCTAGATTTTATTCGTGATTCCACAGAAACGATTGATCTTATTCGTCATAGGATGAAAGAAGCCCAGAGTAGACAAAAATCCTATGCCGATAACCGGAGAAGGAAGTTAGAATTTTCTGTGGGAGGTCTTGTGTTCATTCGTGTTTCACCTATGAAAGGTGTTGTACGTTTCAGTCGATCGGGAAAGTTAGCGCCTCGATATATTGGGCCATTTCCTATCACTGAACGTATTGGTTCCATGGCTTATCGGCTTTTGTTGCCGGCTCAATTTTCTGCTATCCATCACGTGTTTCACGTTTCTCAACTTCGGAAATGTCTTCGAGATTCCGATTCTATTCTTGAGCCCGGTGTTATGCAAGAGATAGAAGTTTCACCTAATTTAACTTATGAGCAACATCCTATTCGTATCATTGCTTCGGAGGTCAAACGACTTCGAAATAAAGATGTTCCGCTTGTTAAAGTTCAATGGTCTTCAAATCCTAAGGATTGTTCTTGGGAATCTAGAGAGTACATCGAGCGAACACATCCGGACTTATTTTCTCGTGCTCTTTGAGGTGAACTTCTTATTTCAAACTTCTTTTGTGTTGAATATGCTTTTATGGTTGTTACTATATATCTTCTTCTTAAAATATTGCGAGGACGCAATTTCTTTAAGGAGGGGAGTCTGTAACAACCCGCATATTTATCAATTTTATATTTAAATATTTTATTTAAATATTTCATCATTGGTCGGATTTTAGTCCGAAAAGCTACTTTTGGCATACGGTCGAATTAGGACTCGGGACCACTCCCATTGAGTTTAAAATGCCGTTTGCGACCTTTTTGAGTATAAGCTTCGATTTGTTTGGAGAAAGTTGATTTTCGCTACTTTTCACTTTGGGTTTGGTTTGGGCTCAGCCCTATGTTAACTTATGCTCAAATCTGAGCCACTCTTCCCCACTCACCCTCATTCTCTTCTCATTTCAGTTTTTAGTGTATTAATGGTGGGAGAGATTGGAAATTAAAAAAAAAACTCCAAAACCCTAGTTCCTCTTGCAAATCAAATTCCTAGCTCCAAACTCAAGAAGAACCCATTGGTAAGCTTCTCTTCTTCTTCTCCAACTTATTCTCTTACCAATTTCAGAAATTCCTAAACCTAATTTTGGGAATGTTCTTGATTTTGAGCTTAGATTCAAGCTCATTCAGGTTGTGTTGAAGAGAGGTTGATTCTCCATTTGCTTTCAAGCTTTTTCTCGTTTGATTTTGTGAAAAGGTGAGATTTTTATCTCACATCTATGCTTATATTTATCTTCGAATGTTAGGTATGAATTCTTAACATTTATTCGTGTGTATTAGCTTTTGGTTTGGATTGATTTGGTGAAAATCCTAACTTTTGGTGTTTTGGGTTCAATTCTTTAAAAATCATAGTCTTGATCTTTGGTCATGTTTTTGTGATGCATCGAAGAGCTTATAGGGCCGGGTAGTCGATTGGCATAAACCCTTAGCGCCGTTGCTCGAGAGAATGCAATTTGGTCAAGATTGAACCTCATTTGTAATAGGCAGGGAAGAGACTGGAAACAGGTCCGGCCGACCGAACCCCTGGTTCGATCGACCGACCTGCTTCCAAATGTGCAGTTGCACTTCTGTTTCTGGTTCGGCCGACCGACCCCCTGGTTCGGTCGATCGACCTGCTTCCAAGTGCATAAGCACTTTCTGTTTTAAGGTTCGGTCGACCGACTCAGGGAGTCCGGCCGACCGACCTGATGATTTTTTCCTGCTTTGCCTTGTTGCTTGAATTTCCAACTTAAATCGATTCGTGTTGTTTCCTATTTATTGTTATCAATTATTATGACTTTGATGACTCCTTTTTAGGGATTTTCTTGAGTATCCATTTTTGATGGATTCTTTATCGGTTTCGTTGGATTTTTATTCACATCTTCGTATGTGAATTTTAGTGATTGATTGTTCCTACAATCTTCTTTGTGTTTTGTCACTTTAAAAATATAAAGGTTTTCTATACTAGTAGTAAATATCAAAACTCTTTCCTCAAACGATTTCAGTACTATTTTAATACCAAATTCGTTTATAAAACCGTTTTCCAATCTATTAGTATATATATAAACCTTTACCTCACTCGTATGAGAAATCTAATTAAACGACTTAGTAAAACAAGTGGTATGAAATGCTTGCGTTCACTTTGTCGGTTAATTCTTGGACTTGTTCGATCGAATCTCTTGTGACAATTTTATAGTGGAGATCTACAGTTTGTTCGTAAATATTTAAGTTAAGCAAGTGGTTATGGGACATGAAGCTAAACTCATATATTTACTAGCTTAGTGTAATTAACACTTCTCGATGATCATGACGATCATTTTTGTGATTTAGACTAGCAATGTGCGATGTCTCTTTGACTGCGGGGGAGACTAAACCCCGTTTTGTGGAGTTTCGACGCAAATTGGTGGGGTAGCAACCCACGGTCTTTGGACCATTCGTGTGTCAGGTCTGCGGACCATTCGTGTGTCAAATTAATGGCTAGCTACCATGAGATAGCTTCTCGTTCATGTGTTACAACTGTTGGTGAGTTTTCATGCTCCCGTTCGTGTGATAGGCCTCCTCCCTTATTTTGTGTGATTTCTGGATTTCGTGTGTCGAATTCTGGAATTTCCTTCTTCACCTATTTTTGTGATTTCTATTGATATGATTTATCAATTTTTGTGCATAGGTGAATTTGTGTGTCATTTACTGGATTTCTTGAGATGATTTCTAGAATTTGTGCTTCACCAATTTTCGTGATTTCCATTGATAAGTTTTATCAATATTTGTGCATTAGTGAGTTTGTGTGTCATTGACTTTTGTGATTGACGTTGATATTATCGTCAATATTTGTGGTTTGATGAACGAAACAAGGAGTATGGCATTTCTTTGATTCATGTGTAGATTTGGTGATATTGATTAATCTCTCGTAGGTTTTCAATTACTTATGTGTATCACAGCTTGAAATTGTGATTATTATATGTTTAGTCATATCTCTTATTCCATGTCGTTTCATCTGATATCTATAGTTAGACTGATCCGTTTATTATTTTCTTATTAAATAATACTCGGGTCAGACCGAGATGTTACAGGTACTTCTGCTTGACTTCTCCCCAGGGATTCATTACTCTAACTTTTGGCAAACTACTTAGATTAGTAGTTTATTTTGTTATATACACCTGAGATATAGACTCATTGTTGTATTCTTTTGTATAGCACGTGTTGCTATTCTTTTGTATATTGTGGATCCTTTTGACCACTACTCTGATATACACTTCTATGTGTAATATTCATATCTTATTCCGCCTTTGTGATATGAATTGTCTGTGACTGATTTATGTTATGTTTATTTCTATATTTGTTTCCGAAGGATTTATATAGCCACCGTGTAGTAGCTTTGAGTTTGTGTCGGTATGTCGGATTTCCTCTTGAAATAGAATGCATGTTATATTATCTGACATATCGGAGCTCGCGCAAAGAAATTACACGGATGGTCGCTCCTCAACAGACTTATCCTCCGTGCTAGTTGACAGCATTGCACCGTAGCGTTCTTGGCTAGCGTGGGTATAGAGGTGGGGCGTCACAGCTTGGTATCAGAGCCAAACTTCGGAACAATACGGAATATTATAACAAGGATCATCGTCCTAAGTCCATCTTAGGAGTCGTGCTTTAGGATTTAATTCGAGTCTTCGTACCGATTCATCCTATTTTCTTTTATGATTCCTTGTTTTATCTATCAAGATTGCTTGATATTCAATTGGGTGAATAACCTTTTTCTCCTTCTTCTTTCTTTCTAAAGGAAGAGAAATGTCTAGACCAGGCCGCCCCAGAGCCGTGCCATCTATCACTCCACCCTAGGATGGAGTTTTTATGACTGCTCAACAGCTTCTTGATTTTGCTCAAGCAGCTGGAGCTAACCCGGAACCTACTCACCTAAAGTCGGGGTTTGCACTCTTGTGTAGCGATTACACTAATTTGGGTGGGGAGCCATTCAGAGGTTCCGAAACTGTTATTGAAGTGCAGCCTTGGCTAAGGTCATGCGATCGAATCTTTTCTCGCATGAATCTTATTGACCTTCACCGAGTTCAGGTGGCCTCTAGTATGCTCCGAGAAAGAGCATTGGACTGGTACGAGCTTCTTATTTCTGAGATTAATGAAGCAGATCTCACCTGGGAGAAATTCCGAGAATGCTTCGAGTTGAAATTTGTACCAGAAGCTGAGAAAGTGACATTGGCTCGACGATTTATAGACCTTGTTCAAGGTGAGTCCTCCGTGACTGATTACGTCGCCTCCTTCGAGTCGCTTTCCAAATACGGGGTTGAATACATCAACACCCCTTTAAAGAAGAACCATAGATTCGTCTATGGCTTAAGAAAAAGTCTCAAGAAGCCATTACTTCTAAAATTAGAAGTTTCTTTCGACCAACTCGTTGATATCGCTCTTCGTCTTGAAGCGTCGGATAGGGAGAATGATGTTGAAGTGGTGGGTTCCAAACCAAACTTCAACAACAAGAAGAGGCCAAGCAAATTCAAAGGTCCTTATCCCAATAAGAAAGGGAGGCAAGCAACTCCTGTTGCAAAGACCTTTTCCTCTACTGAAGGGAAATACTATAACTGTGGATCCAGAGACCATTTTGCGAACAAGTGTTCAAAGCCTCGTACTTGTCGCTATTGTAAAAGCCCAGACCATTTTATGCATGTGTGTCCCAAACTTCAAACTAGGAAGGAGGGAAAGATTAATGTTGCTCAAGCCCCTGGCAACACATCTCGTGGCCAAGGTATTTCTCATTCTATTCTGGATGGAATTATTTTATTTCGTGATCATCCTATTCGAGTTCTTTTTGATACGGGTGCGTCCCATTCTTTTATATCAAAAGAACTTGTTGATACTTTTTCCTTGGATGTTTTGTGTTTAATGACTTCTTTGAGAATTGCGAATCCGGTTGGTGGATCCGCGACAATCAGTCTATTTTGTAAAGATGCCGAGATTATTTTGTGTGATTTTCCTTTCCTAGCCGATTTGCATGTCATGCGTTATTTAGGCTTTGGAATGATTTTGGGAATGGATTGGCTTAACCGTTATGAAGCTCATATCCTATGTCCTGAGCGGACCATTCATCTTCGACATCCTCAATCTGTTAAGCAGATTTCTATTAATCTTAAAGGTTCGGATTCCATCTTGGATGCATCTTTGTATTCTTTAAATCCTCGTGATGACGATGATGATGACGAGGGTGATATTATTTTCATTATTCACGTCGTTTGTGAATTTTCCGACATATTCGAGCCCGTTTTAGGATTACCACCTAAGCGAGCAATTGAGTTCAGAATTAATCTTATTCCTGGAGCTCAACCTATCAATCATCCTCCTTATCGTATGTCCAATAAAGAAAACGAGGAGATGCGTAAACAATTATCTAAATTGGCAACGAAGCAATTTATTTGCTCTAGTTCCTCGCCTTGGGGAGCTTCGGCTATTTTCGTGAAGAAATCCGATGGTACACTTAGGCTTTGCGTTGACTACCGCAAGCTTAATGATCTTACTATCAAAAATAAATATCCTTTACCTCGGATTGATGATCTATTCGATCAGCTTAGTGGTGCTAAGGTCTTTTCACAATTGGACTTGGCTATCGGTTTTCATCAGCTTCGTATTGCAGAGGATAGCATTCCTTTGACCTAGTTCCGTACTCGTTATGGATCTTATGAATGGCTTGTCATGCCATTTGGTTTGACGAATGCTCCGGCGTATTTCGTTGACCTTATGAATAAAGTTTTCAAAGACTTCCTCGACCGGTTTGTTCTCATCTTTATCGATGATATTCTTGTGTATTCTAAAACCGAGGAGGAGCATGAAAAACATCTTAGGATTGTGTTGGAAACTCTTAGGAGTAATCAATTAAGGGCAAAATTTTCTAAATGCCACTTTTGGCAATCTCGTGTGAAGTTTCTCGGTCATATTATTTCCGAATCCGGAATTTCCGTGGATCCTTCAAAGATTGAAGCGATTCAAGATTGGAAGAGACCGGAGAGTGTGACAGAGATTCGTAGTTTTCTCGGATTGGCGGGCTATTACTGTCGTTTTATCAAAGAATTTTCTAAGATTGCCGTGCCTCTCACTAGCTTGACTAAGAAAGGTGTTAAATACATTTGGTCGGACAAATGTGAAGCTTCTTTCCAGAAATTAAAAGAACTCCTTTCTGATGCTCCTATTCTTGTTATTCCCGAGGGGAATCAAGATTTTGTTGTTTATACCGATGCTAGTCGTGTTGGTTTGGGTGTCGTTCTTATGCAAAAAGAACGTGTTATTGCTTACGCTTCAAGGCAATTAAAGCCTGCTGAGACTAGATATGCCACTCGTGATTTAGAACTCACGGCTATTGTTTTTGCTCTTCGGATTTGGCGTCATTATCTCTTAGGAGAGAAATTTGTTCTTTACACGGATCATAAGTCTTTGAAATATTTATTTTCTCAAAAGGAACTTAATTTGCGTCAACAACGTTGGCTCAAGTTCCTTGCTCCTTATGATCTTGATATTCTTTATACACCCGGTAAGGGTAATCGTGTCGCCGATGCTCTTAGCCGTAAACAACAAGCTGTTGTTTCTATGATGATATCCGAATGGAACGATCTCGAGATCTTATCCACTTGTGAGATTCGAGACCGCGTATCCGATTTATGCTCATCATTTGTTTTGTGTAGCCTTGAGGCTCATCTCTTTTAGACCGCATTCTTGAAGCTCAAAGGCTAGATCCCGAAATGGCTCTTCTTGGCCAAAATATTAGGGATAAAATTGATATTGAAGGTTTGAAAGACTTTGATATCGATTCTTGTGGCGGCATTCAGAGATTTGGTAGACTTATCGAACCAAATATTAGTGATCATCGTAAAGATATTTTAAAAGATTCTCATCGTTCTAAATTTAACATTCATCCCGGAAGTGGTAAAATGTACGCGGATATGAAGCGACTATATTATTCCGAGGGAATGAAACTTGACATTGCTAACTTTGTTAAGTGTTGCATGACTTGCCAACTCGTTAAGGCCGAACATCAAAGGCCCGGTGGGTTATTGCAACCTTTAGAAATTCCAATTTGGAAGTGGGACCAAATTTCCATGGATTTTATAGATGGCCCTCCCCGTTCTCGTTCGGGTCATGATAGCTTATGGGTGATTGTTGATAGACTTACTAAATCTGCCCATTTATTCCCGTTCGGTCTAACCGAACCGTTCCTCTTTTGGCCAAGCTCTTTATCAAAGAGATTGTTAAATTGCATGGAGTTCCTACTTCTATTGTTAGTGATTGTGATCCATTGTTTACTAGTGGATTTTCGAAGAGTCTTCAAAAAGCTTTGGGAACGAAGCTTAATTTTAGCACCGCTAATCATCCCCAGTCCGATGGACAAACTGAGCGTGTGAATCAAACTCTTGAAGATCTTCTTCGTTCTTGTGTGCTTGATTTTGGTTGAAGTTGGGAAGATCATATTTCACTTGTTGAATTTTCCTATAATAATAGCTTCCGATCTAGTATTGGTATGGCACCTTTTGAGGCACTCTACGGAAGGCCATGCCGATCTCCTTCTTGTTGGCTTGAGGCCGATGAGAAGCTGGTTTTAGGTCTAGATTTTATTCGTGATTCCACAGAAACGATTGATCTTATTCGTCATAGGATGAAAGAAGCCCAGAGTAGACAAAAATCCTATGCCGATAACCGGAGAAGGAAGTTAGAATTTTCTGTGGGAGGTCTTGTGTTCATTCGTGTTTCACCTATGAAAGGTGTTGTACGTTTCAGTCGATCGGGAAAGTTAGCGCCTCGATATATTGGGCCATTTCCTATCACTGAACGTATTGGTTCCATGGCTTATCGGCTTTTGTTGCCGGCTCAATTTTCTGCTATCCATCACGTGTTTCACGTTTCTCAACTTCGGAAATGTCTTCGAGATTCCGATTCTATTCTTGAGCCCGGTGTTATGCAAGAGATAGAAGTTTCACCTAATTTAACTTATGAGCAACATCCTATTCGTATCATTGCTTCGGAGGTCAAACGACTTCGAAATAAAGATGTTCCGCTTGTTAAAGTTCAATGGTCTTCAAATCCTAAGGATTGTTCTTGGGAATCTAGAGAGTACATCGAGTGAACACATCCGGACTTATTTTCTCGTGCTCTTTGAGGTGAACTTCTTATTTCAAACTTCTTTTGTGTTGAATATGCTTTTATGGTTGTTACTATATATCTTCTTCTTAAAATATTGCGAGGACGCAATTTCTTTAAGGAGGGGAGTCTGTAACAACCCGCATATTTATCAATTTTATATTTAAATATTTTATTTAAATATTTCATCATTGGTCGGATTTTAGTCCGAAAAGCTACTTTTGGCATACGGTCGAATTAGGACTCGGGACCACTCCCATTGAGTTTAAAATGCCGTTTGCGACCTTTTTGAGTATAAGCTTCGATTTGTTTGGAGAAAGTTGATTTTCGCTACTTTTCACTTTGGGTTTGGTTTGGGCTCAGCCCTATGTTAACTTATGCTCAAATCTGAGCCACTCTTCCCCACTCACCCTCATTCTCTTCTCATTTCAGTTTTTAGTGTATTAATGGTGGGAGAGATTGGAAATTAAAAAAAAAACTCCAAAACCCTAGTTCCTCTTGCAAATCAAATTCCTAGCTCCAAACTCAAGAAGAACCCATTGGTAAGCTTCTCTTCTTCTTCTCCAACTTATTCTCTTACCAATTTCAGAAATTCCTAAACCTAATTTTGGGAATGTTCTTGATTTTGAGCTTAGATTCAAGCTCATTCAGGTTGTGTTGAAGAGAGGTTGATTCTCCATTTGCTTTCAAGCTTTTTCTCGTTTGATTTTGTGAAAAGGTGAGATTTTTATCTCACATCTATGCTTATATTTATCTTCGAATGTTAGGTATGAATTCTTAACATTTATTCGTGTGTATTAGCTTTTGGTTTGGATTGATTTGGTGAAAATCCTAACTTTTGGTGTTTTGGGTTCAATTCTTTAAAAATCATAGTCTTGATCTTTGGTCATGTTTTTGTGATGCATCGAAGAGCTTATAGGGCCGGGTAGTCGATTGGCATAAACCCTTAGCGCCGTTGCTCGAGAGAATGCAATTTGGTCAAGATTGAACCTCATTTGTAATAGGCAGGGAAGAGACTGGAAACAGGTCCGGCCGACCGAACCCCTGGTTCGATCGACCGACCTGCTTCCAAATGTGCAGTTGCACTTCTGTTTCTGGTTCGGCCGACCGACCCCCTGGTTCGGTCGATCGACCTGCTTCCAAGTGCATAAGCACTTTCTGTTTTAAGGTTCGGTCGACCGACTCAGGGAGTCCGGCCGACCGACCTGATGATTTTTTCCTGCTTTGCCTTGTTGCTTGAATTTCCAACTTAAATCGATTCGTGTTGTTTCCTATTTATTGTTATCAATTATTATGACTTTGATGACTCCTTTTTAGGGATTTTCTTGAGTATCCATTTTTGATGGATTTTTTATCGGTTTCGTTGGATTTTTATTCACATCTTCGTATGTGAATTTTAGTGATTGATTGTTCCTACAATCTTCTTTGTGTTTTGTCACTTTAAAAATATAAAGGTTTTCTATACTAGTAGTAAATATCAAAACTCTTTCCTCAAACGATTTCAGTACTATTTTAATACCAAATTCGTTTATAAAACCGTTTTCCAATCTATTAGTATATATATAAACCTTTACCTCACTCGTATGAGAAATCTAATTAAACGACTTAGTAAAACAAGTGGTATGAAATGCTTGCGTTCACTTTGTCGGTTAATTCTTGGACTTGTTCGATTGAATCTCTTGTGACAATTTTATAGTGGAGATCTACAGTTTGTTCGTAAATATTTAAGTTAAGCAAGTGGTTATGGGACATGAAGCTAAACTCATATATTTACTAGCTTAGTGTAATTAACACTTCTCGATGATCATGACGATCATTTTTGTGATTTAGACTAGCAATGTGCGATGTCTCTTTGACTGCGGGGGAGACTAAACCCCGTTTTGTGGAGTTTCGACGCAAATTGGTGGGGTAGCAACCCACGGTCTTTGGACCATTCGTGTGTCAGGTCTGCGGACCATTCGTGTGTCAAATTAATGGCTAGCTACCATGAGATAGCTTCTCGTTCATGTGTTACAACTGTTGGTGAGTTTTCATGCTCCCGTTCGTGTGATAGGCCTCCTCCCTTATTTTGTGTGATTTCTGGATTTCGTGTGTCGAATTCTGGAATTTCCTTCTTCACCTATTTTTGTGATTTCTATTGATATGATTTATCAATTTTTGTGCATAGGTGAATTTGTGTGTCATTTACTGGATTTCTTGAGATGATTTCTAGAATTTGTGCTTCACCAATTTTCGTGATTTCCATTGATAAGTTTTATCAATATTTGTGCATTAGTGAGTTTGTGTGTCATTGACTTTTGTGATTGACGTTGATATTATCGTCAATATTTGTGGTTTGATGAACGAAACAAGGAGTATGGCATTTCTTTGATTCATGTGTAGATTTGGTGATATTGATTAATCTCTCGTAGGTTTTCAATTACTTATGTGTATCACAGCTTGAAATTGTGATTATTATATGTTTAGTCATATCTCTTATTCCATGTCGTTTCATCTGATATCTATAGTTAGACTGATCCGTTTATTATTTTCTTATTAAATAATACTCGGGTCAGACCGAGATGTTACAGGTACTTCTGCTTGACTTCTCCCCAGGGATTCATTACTCTAACTTTTGGCAAACTACTTAGATTAGTAGTTTATTTTGTTATATACACCTGAGATATAGACTCATTGTTGTATTCTTTTGTATAGCACGTGTTGCTATTCTTTTGTATATTGTGGATCCTTTTGACCACTACTCTGATATACACTTCTATGTGTAATATTCATATCTTATTCTGCCTTTGTGATATGAATTGTTTGTGACTGATTTATGTTATGTTTATTTCTATATTTGTTTCCGAAGGATTTATATAGCCACCGTGTAGTAGCTTTGAGTTTTTGTCGGTATGTCGGATTTCCTCTTGAAATAGAATGCATGTTATATTATCTGACATATCGGAGCTCGCGCAAAGAAATTACACGGATGGTCGCTCCTCAACAGCCTTATCCTCCGTGCTAGTTGACAGCATTACACCGTAGTGTTCTTGGCTAGCATGGGTATAGAGGTGGGGCGTCACACTTACCCTCACTTTATTAAATTTAGCATTTCTAAATAAAATTCCCAAGAATTCCATTTAATTAAATCAATTGGTAATTATCTCAATCCTTATTGTCAAATAAATGGCATTTATATTGGACTCAAACTCTATTCCATTAAATATTTTCGCATTCCATCTTAAATTTCAAATAACGTAGTAATTAATTTCATTCAAAATAAACTCAATTAATAAAAAAATATCCAAATAAATTAACTTGATTTACTTCAATCCTTTTTATTTAACCAATTATTATTCGATAAGTTTCATCCTTTTATTACTTTTGCTATACTCAAATTTTGCCAGCTCCTAAACATCTTCTTCCATTTTCCATTAATGTAACACTCATTTATTTTATTACCAATTATTTCAAATTCTAATTCCATCTACAAATAAAACAGGTAATTTATAATATATGTTTACAAGCCAAATGTTACACCAATTGTCATAATCTGAATAAAGTTAATATTAATTTCAAAATTATCTAAATTTTACATTAAGACAATATTAAATTACCTTTAATGAAATCGGATTCCCAATTTATTTAATGCAATCAATTATGACCTTTACAATTTTAATACATTCATTGGTTCGTAGTTATTTCATAAATTTATACTAACATTGATTCCTATCAAATTTGCACTTATTACGTATTATTCCATTTACATTCACTTTTATTTGTATTAACATTTTATTTCTACTTATTGTGTAATAACTACTGTAATTCAATTACATTGAAATTTGTCAATTTCACCCATTAATTTAGATTTTAAATCCAATAAATATATTTACCTTGGCTCCATTCTTTGTTACATCAATTGTTACTTTAATTTACGATTCTCACTCCCTTTATTTTGTTGGTTACCATTAAGGTAAGGTTTATTATCTACAACAATCATTAAAATCGATTGTATAAATTTTCCATTAATTACGTATTACTTCATCGGTTACTATAACATTGGATTCATTAATTTATCACTAATTATATCATTGCATTATTTAATACAATATTCCCATTTGTTTTCTTATATTAAATTTCTTAGCCTAGAATAACAATTCTCATTACTTCAATGCATCGTAATTTCATTTTTTTATACTTAGCTTTAATTTCAAATGTTGCATTTCATTTCTACATTTACTTCGGTATGAATTATAATTTTTTTTTTTTATTCCTAAATTTAATTACAAAATCCTTTAAATTTAACTAATTTAGATATCAAAATTTACGGGACGTTGCAGAAAATTACAAAAGATATTCATTAACCTATAAAGCAAGAAAAAATAAGGAAAAAATTGATAAATATTCCGAGTGGTTATATAAACCATAACTATTTTCGCAAATTACCATTCTCTAAAACATTTTAAATTTGAAACTTGGTTTATTCACAAAAATTAATTTAATGTACGTTCCACTGTTTCCACCAAAATTAAATTTTAAATTAGACACTATCTTAAAAAAAATCAATAAGTATTACAATAATTTCAACCTAGAAATTATTTAGATTATAAAAATAATATCATATGTAGTACGAATAGTAGTAAAAAATATTAATTCATGTAACGATTTTTTAAAGAAAATTAAAATAGGCCTTGCTTATGTTATTAATTTGGATTTGCTTTGCCTTCTGTAGGTGATACGAGAAGTTGTTTCTATGTTTGATAACCAGGGTTTACTTTGTTTCATATGCATCACTTGGCATTGCAAAATCAGATGTTTATATCTCCACTTGGTTTTGCCTTACCGATCGATGTGGGATTTTAAATTATTATTTATGATTTTAAAACATATTTAAGTAGCATTTGTGATAATTTAGGTGTGTGTAGAAACTAACACATTTTTTTTATTATTTCTTTGTTAATGTGGCTATTATGCTATATGAAGGAATCCATAAAAATTCAATTTTATATAACGATTATGTTATAATATAACCATTAGGAAGAGAGATTGTATTTTTGTTCTTGGATACATTCTCTAATTTCCATGTGTTTTAAGATTCATCTTTTTGTAACTTAATGATCTGATGTAATCTCAAGGTGCATCTCTATTTCAATAGAACACAACAGTCTACTATGATTTATGTAGGAAGTTATATTTTTTGAGGCAATTTTATGAGCCTAGTTTAGGCTCCATAAGCCTATTTTTTTGGCTTCTTTCATTGTACATGTTTTATAAAGTTATACTGGAGTAATAAATGAAACTCATTTACATGATTTATATGTTTTGAAAAGGTGCAAAAAGAAAATAAGGTGATTAGAATAGAATTACGGAAGAAAGTGTCTAAGAGTGATATAGACCAGTAAGTTACGGATTTGCATACAAATTAGACTTTAGTTATCTGTCCTTGCATTAGACGAATGAAAGAGAATCACTGGAAACCTTTTTATAGTGTTAAAGTAGAGGAAAATGATGGAACATTCAAATGGACACCATGCAACCAATATGGCATAGTACTACTACATTAGGAATTCTATGCATACAATGATTAGGAGTGGGGATTAAAAGAGAAGCATGCATGTAAATAGGTCCTTCAATTAACAAGGGAAAAGGTCGTGGAGTGGTCATGTTTCTCCATTAAAATCCCAACTCCTAGTCACTATCACCACCCCATCTATCAATATTAATATCTCGTTGCGATCTTAACATATGTATGTAACCATATACTTTTGATGATTAATTGGAATTATATACACTTAGTACAATGTGAGAATTTTTTGTGTTTTCTTTGGGATTAGTTTATCCTAGCGTACTCTACTACATACAAACTAAATAAGGCACAACAGTCCAAAAGGTAATAATATGATTACTTATGGTGATTATTGAGGAATATAAAAATTTCCACGTATGTTGCATATCGATGTTTTGATATTGAAATATCGATATATGACATATGTAGTACAATTTAAAATTTGATATGTATAGTTTCTATGATGGGTGTAAACATTTATTTTTAATACATATGTGAAATATTTGAGAATGTTACATCATAATCATCCAACTATATTAAAGTTCTACTCAAGCCTAAAAATTTGAATTCATCATAGTTCTAATGATAATCAACTATCTTCACATATGTCATTTTTAAAAATGAACATAGCAGTTTGTTTATATATATCTTGAGGAATATTTTACAGTGATAAAACATTTAAACCTCCACAACAAATCAACCTGAATTATTTACATGTAAATTAAGAATTCGCCCTTCCATAACAACAAACATCAAATGACTTTGTATTTAATACAGAAATAAAGTAAAATCTACTTGATGCTTATGATTTGGAGACTCATAAAATAAGTTTGGAAGTTGTGGAAAGATTATGGATACTTGGTGGTAATTCTTTTATATCAACCTTTCATTGTTATTTTTCTTCATTACAATTAACAATTTGTAGTCTTATGTATATTTCGGATGCACCGACGACATCCACTGAAATATTAAAGATGATGAATGATTTCGAACTTGACTATGCCAACGTAAACTTCCACTTGGAGGTTCGATAAGTTTTATAAAAATCAACTTACATTGCAAGCTTATCCATATCAAAGTATTTTAGTTCAGTAATATATTTTAACTCAACAAACATAATGCAACGTGTGAGAGATAAAGTCATCGTAAAAAAAGAAACGAGTGATCAAGACTTCATAGTCATGACAAGTAGAAAGAGACGAGTCTTCTCCTAATAATTGTGTGTTATGGATGCATGATCTTTAACAAAAGTTTGTTTATACCATGGAAAAAGTTGGAGGCATTAGACGTATGTAATTATAAATGCTCCTAAGGGAAAGGAGTGTGTATATAAATTTACATATGTTTAATGCCTTGGACATTTTCCATGGCACTAATAATCTTGTGTTGAAGATAATGCGTTCATAAAAAACCATAAGCATGAGAAGTCGCACTCTTTATCCTTCTTTTCTTCCTACTTATCATATCAATAAAGTCTTGATCACTTACTTTAATTTTAACGGCCACTTTTTCTCTTTCATGGTGCATTTTATTTATAGCATTCAAATATATTAGTTAACTAAAACATAATGATAGGGATACCCTTACAATACAAGTAACTTTTTGTAGAACTCATCATACCTACAAGTGGATACTAACATTGTCATAATCAAGTTTGGAATCACTCAACTCCATAAATATTTCAGTAGATGTGCCCCTATGCATCAGAAAATACATATATCTACAAGTCGTTCATTCGAAGAAGAAAATTCTAAAAACAAAAGAGTTGTATAAAAGAATTACCAGTATGTACTTGTAATCTTTCCACAACATCTAAAAACTTATTTTTCTGATCTCCAAGCCATAAACATCAAGTAGATTTTATTTTTTTTCCCTATTCTATATAAGTTCTCATTTGTTAGTGTTTATAAAAAAGTATAAAGTCTTAATTTTTTTGCAAATAATTAAAGTGAAAACTCATGCCATGCATATGGCATGTTATTTTAATGTAAATTAAAAGGATCAAAGCACCATTATGCTAGATAAAGTAGCGAATACATAAAATATAAAAAATGTTAAATAAGTGTATTATACAGTTAGTTTGTCGCATTAAATATGTAAAAAAAATTGAATTGGAGCTCTAGTAAGTTGAGATACGATAAAAAATTTAGTGACATACTTTTGTTGCAACGACCCGTAATTTAATCACTTTGAATCTGAATATTTAAAATAATTTGAAATAAGTAAATAATGGATTTTATAAATTAAATAAACCTATTTAAGCAATAGCTAAAGATGGTGATGTTGATTAAAAATTTAGTTTAAAAAATAATTAATTCGAAGAAAACTAAAGATGTTATCGAATATTTTTTTCGGATGTTCGATTTTCCATAGTTTAAAAGTTGTCGAAAAACATTTTGTTTTGGTTTTGGAGGGATTAGTTTTTAATTCGACTCTATACTACTGTAAAATAACATTTCTTTTAGAAAAACTAAAAAATCAATCTATTCTTTAATTTTATTCTTCCTTACACATTTCTTTTCATAAAAACTGAACTCAAACTTCAATTTTTCACAACAAAAATTTAGTGACAATCTAGAGGAAACTCTTCAATCATACAACAATGTCTTTGCTTCATTCTTCACAATCAACAACACTTAGCGTTAAGTCAAATGCAAAGATCAAAGAACCAAAATTTCAATTCTCTTTGATGTTTGACTTCTTGTTTTGCTAAAGATGTTCAAAACGATGCCTTAGAATCCTATTACTCTAAGAGAAAGTGGAATATGAAAATTGGAAAGTTATCGATGACAATCTAGCTTTCAATCTAAGGATGACTGAAGTTCAAAAGAAAATCTAGTTTTAATATGTATGTAAAATATGCATTTATTATTTGTACATTGTAGTTTGTATAAATAGAAACCACTTTTCATATAATTAATTGTCAAGTGTGTATAATTATAAAAATTAAGATGTGTGGTTTAAACAAACATGTATATATATAAATTTATGTCTCAATAACACTTCACAGTTAATATTGATTTTGATTCCGTATACAACATTATCACATTTAATAGTATGTCATGTTATGGGGAGTTTATTTTTCTTTACCCATTTTTGTTGATGACGAAGGGAGAGAAAAATAAAAATATAATACATGCATATACTAACAGTGAATTATTCAAAATAGGGGAGTTAGCCATGTCATCATTAAAAGTTGAGATAGTTAATATCGCATATAGTTATTTTGATGATAATAACCATATAAGTATAGGTACTAAGGTTTTCGTAAGTTGTGTAGAACATTACGTCGGATATTTCATATTTTATACAAGAACATGATTATCGAGTTTGAAGAATGAAAAGTAAAAATAATAGCAATAGAGATTCAGAGATAATCAAGATAATTAATGACTCATGAGTTTAAAGACAGAGACATTGAGAGTTCAGGACGATAGACAATAGTTAATATGGATAAATTTGTTACGGCTATTGAATAGCAACATTCTTTCTTTAATTACTCTCTTAACTATTTTATTTAATTTTCAAAATATATTTGTACAAATAATTTATAAATTTTTTATATATGTGAAAACTATTTTTAAAATGATTTTTAAAGAATATCAGAAATTCGTAACACTTAAAAGTGTTGTTGTTTTTCTCAAAATATATGGGTCTATCGACATACCCTCCCTAATTATGTTGACATATTAACTATTGAAAAGTTTTTCTAAATTTTGAATTTGTGCTTTTCGGCTCCATCTCTTGCAAATAGACATGTCACTTTATATACTATATAAAGGGGACCGGAAAATATATAGTAAGCGCTACTTTTTCTCCATTCTTCTCACTTTAAATTGTCAATATATATTTCTCTACTTTTTGAATTCACTAAAATTCAATTAATATTTCACTACATTTATTTTCTATAATATACTCACTACTTTGCAAGTATTCTCTCACTAAATTAAAGACCAAAGTGGAATAAAAGGGGTATAGGATATCTTGCATTCAAGTTACAACAATTTATATTTAGAATAAAAAAACTCTCTGCCACTGTTTCTATGTGTGTGCTTGTTGTCCATTCAAATCAAGTGGGTGTGATTGTTGCTTGTTTAAATCAAGTGGGTGATCTTGTTGCCCGGTTAAACAAAGAAAGTCTACCCCAAGCTCGAAAAGTCATAAGGGTGTACCTTATTGCCTTGAACTCAATATTTTTTTCTTGTTTGCTTGCTACCTGATTAAAATAGGCGTTTGAAAGGAATCTGTACATGACTGAATGTAGGATTGGCCAATCCAAACTAGTATAAACTCTTGACGTCATATCACTTACTTTTACTTTAGTTTTACTACATTTATATGAACCTGTGACTGCCTGTTAATATATATCTATATTGATTATCTATGTTTTGATTTAAATCTTGAAACAATTTGGATAAGTTCTAGATAAGTTATAATAAACTATTCACCTTCCATTGTTGTTAAAGTTGCCTTAAGATCCAGTTACACTAGTATGATTTATACTACAATATTTCTTACAGTTACTTTTTTAGTGATGATCACGTTCTTCTTCAATAATAATGATCCTCTCCGCCTCGCTACTGTTAGTTATGATCATGTTCTTCTTCAACATCTACAACCCACTTCTCGTTACTTTATAAGTATTCATCAATTATCGTAACCTCTCCTTTTCACTATCTGTGTGATAAGCACGTTCATGTTCATGAACAATCTCTTGTTATGGTCGTAGGTCAATTAATAGATCGTGATTATTGACCAATAACTAAGTTATTTGAGGTCCTACACTATCAATTTCAAAGTAATTAAAGATAGGATATTCACCAATCTTAATCATCAGTAAAATCATATCATTTGCAGTTTCCTTTGTATCATTTGTAGTTTCTTCTTTCTTTGAAGCTCTAATTGGTATATCTTTATTCACTAACTCTAATTTTTTCTTGTGATTATACATCAACAAAATCATATATATCTAAGTACTTTTTATATTTTTCAATAAGAGAAAATAATTTTTAAACCATTATTTAGTTTCCCTATCATGCCTGCAAATGGCAATAACCAAGTTCACTAATATGAGTATGAAATTTGACGTAATGCTTACCCTCTTACGTATCAACCACAGCCACAAATTCTATAAGCTTGTTATCCGGATAGCATCTTTATCCTTTCCTGATAAGCCACCTTTAGAGCCATCAACCTGTTGCAACCGAGCCAGTCGAAAGCGAATTAAATATGTAAATTTTTAAAAATATTCCATTCAATCTTAGTTAAATTTGTGTAACCTAAATGTATTATAATGCCAAATTAAATATTTTAAATAGAAACTTTATTTTAATACGTCTAAAAATGATTGGCCTATTTAAATTTAATTGTATGTGTGTATCGAATACACCGATGCATTTAATATTTATTGGTTAAATTTAATTTAGAGAATAAAACCATAATCGAGGGAAGATTTTTCTTTAATTGGAGAGAGAAATATTTCATTTCTCTTTTTATTTAAATTGACCAATATACTAAATGTATAAATGAGCAATTTATACACAAAGTAATTTATAAGTATATCCAAATATTCATTATTATAAAATACGTAAGTGCAAAAGATTAAGAAGTGTGCATAGTATATGTGATGGTATGTAGTTGCTGGATTTACATCGCAATAGACTCATTTCCATATTACATATGCCTTTACTGTATAGCGTTTTGAATTTAATAACTTAAATATAATAGATTTAAAATAGTTTGCAAATATATATATATATATATATATATATATATATATATATTACATTTGGTAAACTTGCATAATTTGAAATCTAAAATTAACTTTAATGAATTAACCTTCAATTAGAGAAAGATTTGAAATCATGAATTTCATTAATGTGTAAAATCCATCTTATTAACTTGAATGTGGCAATTCAAATATATTTCCATATATATGAAATAACATGAGATATTTTAGACATTGAACTAAAATATTTTCGTACACATATAATTATAATATATGCATACAGATTGAGTAGAATTTAAAAGAAAAAATTTTGACACCAACATTTAATTTTAAAAAGGAAACAATAGATATGGAATATAACACAATAAATCAAATTTAAAATGGAAATAAATTGGTGGTTTTCACACAAAACTCCGTATATTGATTCAAAATGGACTTAGACAACTTGGACATATGCAAATTTGCGATAAGAATATTCACATCAAAATAACACAGAGAACAATTACAAAATATAATGGGAGTCCGCCGATCTAAAATATTTGGATCATGACGGAAAAACAACAAATAAAGATGGAAAAACAATAAATAGAAATGAAAAAGGAGGTGGATCTGAATAAAAAGTAATAATAAACATACTTATAATGTGATGGTCTAAAGAGAATTTGAGATGTTATAAGTTGAATAATAAAGTTCAAGATGTATAGTATAGAATTCAACATATAAACATGAGAATCATATGGATAAATTAAATATAAATATATTAGGATATTTCCAAAGGGTCACACCTTGAAAAATGAATCGATGATCTTGGATTCATGAATCAACTTCCAAATGTTGCAAAGGTTAAGTGATAAAAACCACCATTAATAAAATTATGTAATTTGTATTTGATTTTTGGAATTTTTTAATCCTAACCCATCATCGAATTTCGTCCATGACTTGATAGGAGGAAGATGCAAAAAAATTATTAGGAAAGATTGAGTAATGCGTGAATAAGAGAGAATATGGTTTAAAGGAAAGTTCAAACCTTTAAAACATTCCATATTTAATGCTCGATTAAATCTCATCAACCTTCTTTTAATATTTTAAGTGCTATTGTATATTTGATATAACTCAAATGAGTTATTAGAAGGAAAATTTCTTTCAGATACCTGAATATCTCAATTTCAAGCATTTCGTATGTATTCTTCATAAAACCAAAAAGAAGTAGAACTAAAAATTTGTACATCTATCCTCAAGGCAAAGCATAGTTGTCATAATATAATAGAACATACTATATTGTTCGAAATTTTGATCATATTTTAAGGCATAATAAAGGTAATAGTAGATGTTAAAGTAAAACCATTTTTTTGGTTACATAATAGGTTAACCTTACAATTTAAGAATGAAAAAACGTTCGCATTAGCAATAGTATTAATGTTAAACTAGTACAATTTTTTTATTGAATATACAGCAGTATAACATTAATAAATAATTATTGTGCTTAAAAAAAATTATAGTGGTGATAGTAATGGAATAATGTAATAATACTTAAACCAAGTAAATTTTAAATTATAAATAACAAAATTTTCCCAATCTTTTTGTCATTTCCAGCGTTACTTGTATTAGTCAAAATATGATAAGCTACTCAAATTCTGTAATGAATCGCATTTTCGACCATCGAAAATCGAGACCAAATACATCAATTGTGTTCAAATGCTGAGCTTATAATTGTCGAAAATTCAGATCGTTAGGGTAAAAGAAAAGAAAGGAATAAGGAATAATGAAACAAAATCTCACAGCGGAAATGACAACATATATAATATAATATAATAAAGACAATGTAAATTTTCATTCCAAAATACAAATTACATCAACGTTAAAAAAAAACCTTATCTGTTGAAAAATTATAAAATCCTGATTTTATAATTGCTGATAGGTATACAATACAATATAGTGGAATTAAAGTACTACAATAGGTGAATATCCAGCTCTTCTCTAAGAACTCCATATCACCAAAGCCAATCTGGAAAAATACTCAGTTTAGCCCGAGCATTATAATAAAATAACACCTGGGTCAGTCTAAAAAATAGCATAAGAAAACTCAAATAATATTACCAATATAAAACAGCTGGCGGGGCTATATCGCAAATGCAGACTAAGGTTTCACTAGATAATAACAACATCCCGACATTAAAGGATGGTAGGAAACAATAGAAACAAACCTAAATATCAATAAAGGATGGTAGGAAACAATAGAAACCTAAATATCAAAATATACACTTAGAAGAATGGAAATAATCTAAACAAAATCCAAACTGGAAAGAATGGACAGACAAGGTAAAAGTCCAAAACTGGAAAGAACAAATATAAATAATTAAACATTTCGAAGAGTACAATGTAGTCCTCGGTGCAAATAAGGAAATGATTTAAAGATTTGAATTAATAACGAGGAATAAGTGAAATTTTTCTAACAATGACTAGGAGGGTGCATCATCCTTACCGAAAGTATACCGCTAGAAATATACATGAGAACTCCAATGGCTCTTGGACACATCTAAGCCGGACCTCGCTGATTGTATGGAGAATCCAAGTATTTCACATCTCAATGCGCAAAACCGAATTCAATACAGAGTAGATGTAAAAATACCTTAATGGGAGAAACGTCATACAATTTGGCTTTCACTCGCTCTTTGCGTTTAGTCATTTCTGACAAAGGATAACAAAGCACAAAAGAGCAACAAATCATCTTGAATAGACTAAACACAAAGAAGACACCACTTGGGAAATCGAACTGTTCCATACGCATCATTCTCACTTTACAAAGGATAACACTGCACTTTGGACCAGGAGTGCCTCTTTCACATCCAACTAATATAAAACACGCTAAGCGTTAGAAATCGAACTAATATAACAACAGTTTGTTACAATGTAGTCTGTGTCAGTAATTGTATATTTCAATGACTTATCAAAGTGTTAAATTTATGTATGCTACAAATAATAAGCGATTAAAACATGTAAGTACGTATATAATGAACAGTATAATCAAACTAGTTACGAGTATTACAACTGCAATACACAATGACGTGTAAACAAATTCTAGGAAATTTGGAACAAAAAGAAACTGGTCATGTGCATAAAATTAAAATAGTGAATAATTCAGATCAGTTGAAGCAGAAGGTGAAAAATTAAATAAACCATTCCCAGCAGATAGGACAGAAGCGGATTAAACACGTGTAGTACACACTTAATTTAATAGCAGTATGATATGAGCAACATCACCCGATCAATGTGAACTCTTATTTGCCATGTGCGATATTTATTGCACTGTTAAAATAGTGAAAAACGCAAGTTCCACTTGTCCGTCTGTGTCCATATATGTGTGGGGGTGTGTGTGAATGTATAAATAACAGTGTGTCGCTGATAGCAGCTCATAATACGAAGCAGTGGAAAATGGAAAAAAAATTTATCTTCGGAGCATAAAAATAATTAACAGTAGTAAGAACTTAATATAATCCAGTCGTATGAATTTCTGAGGAAAAACTATGTTGAACATTAAGTATTGGAGGACAAAAATGTTATGAATACAGTCAGATGGAGTAGGTGAGTAGATAAATACCGTTCCAGGAGTATTAAGTCTTCGTTACTCAACAGACAGAATCATCCCATTTGAAGACCTGAAAAAGACAGTGGAGAGCAAGTTACCGGGCTGTATGTGCTTAGTTGGAAAAGATACCATAGTATATATTATATTTTGCAAAACTACAATGACACATCTAATAAGAAGAAATACAGACATACAAAGGTGAAACGTGAGTAGGAGTGGAAGGCATCATGCTCCTATTGCTATTTACAGTTGTTGCTAGACATATGTTAACAGTACTATCTGTACCGTAAATGTACAGGTTGTCAAAAATGACTAAAGAACATGTTGACCTTTGTGCATGCGAAGAACATACCATCTAGTTGTCATAACACTCAAATTACAGAGTGTAGGTCAACAAAGTGGTAACGATAATTCCCAAACACAGGTGTCGGACAAATTTTTTTTCCTTTAGTTACCTGAGCTTATGTTAATAAATTATTTCATATATGCTTCATAAACTGGCAAAGTAGATAATTTTCAGACGGCAAAATGTTGTGCTGCAAGAAAAATTTAAACCATTGTTATGTTAATCAATTTCAGTTGTGAACGCGGTGTGGAAAAATAAGGATGAACCGTTAATTGACTTCCATAAGGTTACATTACCACTGACTGTTTCATGTACGCACCTTCCATTTGGTGGAAGTAAAAAGCTGTAAATGTTACACATGTTCTCTCACATCTTCATATAACATACAGAGTTAGGAAATTGAAAAGGAGGACATATAGAAGCAGAGGTATTTGCAGATCATAATGTAGTTAAACAATAACGTCAAGTCCAACTATGTGGAGTAAAGTACGGTGCATTTAAAGTGGTGTTAAAATAGCAAGATGATGCGGAAAAGCACATTCCGAAAGAAATTATTTTATGTAGAATGGAATTGAGTATTTGTATTGGAGTGATACGGATGGTCAGAGGGGAAAACGAATATGTCTTAGTACTATTGGTCAAACTGTAAGCAGTAACATCGCCGCCTCAACACTCCACCTCAACTCACCATCAACTGAAATTAACAAAAACGATTGTATATAGTGGAGTCGCGGTATTATAGGGAAAGTGGTTAATAGAAGGCATGGGCACCGTGAAGTAAGTGAGAACAAAAGAAACACAGGCAGTGCAAAACAGTAAACATTTGGCCATGCGTACATTGGAGATGGGGTAATTCGTTGACGGATTTACAGCAAGGTCGAAAACATAGAAATTAAAGTAAATAAATTACTGAACTATTTCAGACCGAAGGTTAAGGCCGCCACCTAAGCCGACGTAGCAGGCAATCGTTGCTGGGTTGACGAGGAGGGTAGGTAAGCAGGGGGATGGGGAGTAAGGCGAGAAGAGCAGGAGAACCGATTGTGGGTAGTTGTAAATAGGGGCGGCTGAACGCCCAAATTGAATAGCATGGTCAGTGTCGATTTACGGATGGTGAAGGGGAGGGGGGCGCTGACAGTGAGGGGATAAGAGAAGGGAAGTAGGGGAAAAAATAATGCGGTTCGGTGGGTTGAAAGTTGAAACAGACGGGCAGGAATTGGGGGAGGAAGAGAATATTTGGGAAGAAGTAGAAGTTAAAAAGGAAAGGTAGTCGTCTAAAAGGACAGGTGGCAACATATGCCTGCCCTAGTTCTCCTTTCCTATCTAAGTAATAGATAATAATAAATCTTCGTCTTCGTACTTCAGAATACGGTCTTCCAAATCCTGAAATGCTCAGGCAGACCCGAGCGAATTGAAAAGACAAAACACTCGAGTCAGAACTAAAAGATCTCATGTAAGTTAAATCAACAGAAAAAATATGAATGGAACGGCGTCAGAGATGTTTACGGGATTTGACATCTTCTATCCAGTGTTTAACGTGAGTGTAGTAACTTAAGAGACGCTCGGGACTCACACCTCCTAAGGATCCGTTAAACTATTTACTATGTAGTAATATTTCTCTATTATTAAAATATCTATCGGTAAAATAAACTTACTTTTAAATAGCGTTAAGGCTTTACATTTTCCACCTTAACATGTAATCGTGCAAATAGTCTATACAGTACCATAATACCTCCTGATCGGAAGGCTACCAGAGGATACTCCATAGGTACGACACAAATCAAACTCGTACAAGGCACGCTAGGGTATGCGACACGGCACAACTAGGCAATACCAGGTTAGATATACCAATTAGGCTTCCGGGCCGGTGGTAACGCGTAGCAGCTACTACCGCCCACTGTTTGCACAAAAAATGGGCAAACACCTCCAAGTCGTATAATTTAGTCGATCTTAAGTTGTTTTTAGTGATTTGGATGATTTATGCAAATATGAAAAAAGCAGGGACTAAACTGTAAAAGACACACAGATTTATAGTGGTTTGGCCAGAACGTGCCTACGTCCACTTTATATGTTAATCTCCTTTTCTATTCAGATTACAAGTACAAAGCTTTGATTACAAGTAACTGAAAGTTGTTTCAAAGTTCTATCCGTGCTTGAGCTCTCAAACTTGTCCCCCATTGTTGTACCTCTGCCCCTGTATTTATAGAGTGAGGCTGAGGGTAGGGGTCCTGGATGTATATAGCCGGTGGTGGGTCTGGGCTGAAGTGATCTGGCCTGGCAACCTTGGTTCGGTAGTGCTTTGGTCCGGTAGTTGGTGGAGCGTTGATTGGCCCGGCATTGCCTTGGTTCGGTAGTGGATGGAGAATGAGTTGGTTCAGTAGACATGGAAAGAGGGGAGGTTCGGTGGGACTTGGTTCGGTTGGTTGTGGTTCGGTGTAGAGTGGTGAGATGGATTGATTCGGTGGCATGAGGAAGTAGGTTGGTTCGGTAGTGAGTGGACCGGCTAGGCATGGAAATGGAGTTGGACTGGTAGTGCCTGGACCGGTGATGCTTTCGCTCGGCTGTGAGTTGGTCCAGTGGTGGTCTACCTTGCTTCTGGTTCGATGGTGGAAATGCACACACAACATTGATATTCCAATTTTGACCAAAAAAGGGGATAACACTTTGCCCCCCAAAATATGCTTTGCGGTAGGAAGGCGTGTTTTGTAAAGCCATGAGCTGGATGTTCATATCCTGTTGATGTCCTGCAAAGGAATTTACAGTTTTATGTGACCTTAAATGATGACCGTTCGGGATTGAGATATTCGAGATGAAGTGCGACCGTTCATAGTCAAGCGCCTAACTTCAAATGACGATCGTTCGGGATGGAGCCATTTGATGTGAAGTGTGACCATGCGCGGTCAAGTGGCGGACCTCGAATGACGATTATTCGTGATCGAGCCATTTGAGGTGAGGTGAGTTGTGCCATTCGGGGCGAGTTGTGACCGTTCGAGGTCGGGTGCCGTTCGAGGCGAGTTGTGACCGTTCGAGGTTGGTTGTGACCGTTCGAGGTCGGGTGCCGTTCGAGGCGAGTTGTGACCGTTCGAGGTCGGGTGCCGTTCGAAGCAAGTTGTGACCGTTCGAGGCGAATGAGTGTGCCCGGGGGGACTTAATATTATCAGTGTCGGAGTTATTGTTTGGGGGAGTTTCCGAATCAAAGACTTCGGCAGTTCACTGCCATGCAAGAGGTGCTCGTGGACCGTTCGCGACCCAACGGGCATACAAGTAGATTTTTTTTCATAGAATTGTAAATATTAAAGCAATGATCATATGAACCTTACAGCAGAAATGTCCAAACAGGCAGAATTTAAATGTTCAAATCAAAATCAAAGCAAAAAGCAAAATGAAGATGTTAAAGCGTAAACTCTTACTATAAAGCGGTTGGTAGTCATTCAGAGCATGCCTATGGATCGTGCGCAATCGCTCACATGTGTAAGTGATTTAACCGCGTTAGTGAGAGGTTTACAACTTGTTCATCGTTATTTTAATCAAGCAATCAATGGATAACCAAACGGTGCCCCGATCCAGGGTCACCTCTAGCCGATGTAGGCGATGGTCGCTCTGGCTCCACTGTTGGAGTTCGCCTCCTCACATACTGAAGGAGCATACCGTTCCTGATATGTCCTTCCACCTCGTCCTTCAAATGCCTACAATCATTAGTGTTATGACCGTTCAATTCATGAAACACACAAAACTTGTCTGATTTTCTTTCGTCTGAAGTTGGATCCCTTTGCATTGGTCTACGATACGGAACCTGCTCTTTAGTATCTTGATAAATTCGTTCCAGACTCTCATTCAGCTCAGAGTAAGTAGTGAATCGCGGCTCCCTCCGTTGCCGCTTTGACCTGTCCCCGTCATTCTCAGTCTCTCTTTTACCTCTACTAGTTTCCGCACCTTTCTCAGGGGGATTTCCTCTTTTGATTGTAAAATATCAATTCCTTCTCCTTCTTCTCTTTCGGAGTTTGCATCCTCCAATGGTAGAAACTTTTCCGCCTCATGATAGAATTCTCCTAGATCCACGGGTGGATCCATAGTTAATGAATTTTTGAACTCTGTTCCGTCAGCTATCCCGGACACAGTCGCTATCATAACCATGGATGGATCTAGTCGATCCACCGAAGCTACTGCCGCATTGAATCGCGTTAGGTAACTCCTCAAAGTCTCTCCAGTTTTCTGCTTTAGGGTTGCCAAAGTCATCACATTCTTGGGTCTTGTAATGTGGACCATGAATTGCCTCATAAACCTCTCAATTAAATCAATTCACGTTCCGATGGATCCATTCTCCAATTGTCTAAACCACAGTGCTGCAATATCCTCCAAGTACAATGGAAAGCACCGGGCCATAACCTCCTCTGATGCCCCCAGCACTTCCATATGCCTCATATACTTCGTTAGATGAACCGTGGGGCCCGTTCTCCCGTCATACATGTCCAGCGTTGGTAACTTGAAATCCGGTGGGTTCATAGCTTGTCTGATTACTGGAGTAAAAGGACTCCTATTAACATCCTCCAAATCTTTGTTTACCAAACCGCCTCTCATAGCTTTTCTAACCATCTCCGCCAACCTGTCATTGTCTCCGAGATGCAATCTTTGTTCATTACTTTCGACCTGCCCCCCGAGTCCACGAGGGAATTCTGGGATCTGCCCCCTTGACTGAGCGTTCACTCCTCTACTGCTCCCAGGTTGTGCAGATGCTCCACTTTCTCTCTCCAAAATTGGATCTATGTTCTCCATGGGTGTGCCTCCTAATCCAGGTGCTATGCCGGATGGTCCTACTCCGTTTCGAACTCCATCCGCTTCCTTATTCTGTGCTCCAAGTTGCCCAATCTGCTAAAACAAGTTCTGAATCAACTCCTCTTGTCTTTTCATCATTGTCTCCATCTCATCCCTGGTGATGAACACTGAAGTTTGGTTCTCTCCTGAGGAAGCCCCTTGACTCCCTTCGTGATGACTTCTTTCTGGTCTCTGTCTTCTACTTGTTTTCCTTCCATGAGCCATAATCTAGGATAGACTTCTGGTTCTTAAAGAGAGTCTCTCAACAAATCTTTGCGAGGCAATGATTAAAGCGCTCCTGAGTTCAACTCTGAGTGAAAGCACCAAAAATGTTTGCAAAAAAAATGGGCAAACACCTCCAAGTCGTATGATTTAGTCGATCTTAAGTTGTTCTTAGTGATTTGGATGATTTATGCAAATATGAAAAAAGCAGGGACTAAACTGTAAAGGACACACAGATTTATAGTGGTTCGGCCAGAACGTGCCTACGTCCACTTTATATGTTATTCTCCTTTTCTATTCAGATTACAAGTACAAAGCTTTGATTACAAGTAACTGAAAGTTGTTTGAAAGTTCTATCCGTGCTTGAGCTCTCAAACTTGTCCCCCATTGTTGTACCCCTGCCCCTGTTTTTATAGAGTGAGGCTGAGGGTAGGGTTCCTGGATGTGTATAGCTGGTGGTGGGCTTGGGCTGAAGTGATCTGGCCTGGCAACCTTGGTTCGGTAGTGCTTTGGTCCGGTAGTTGGTGGAGCGTTGATTGGCCCGGCGTTGCCTTGGTTCGGCAGTGGATGGAGAATGAGTTGGTTCGGTAGACATGGAAAAAGGGGAGGTTCGGTGGGACTAGGTTCGGTTGGTTGTGGTTCGGTGTAGAGTGGTCAGATGGATTGATTCGGTGGCATGAGGAAGTCGGTTGGTTCGGTAGTGAGTGGATCGGCTAGGCATGGAAATGGAGTTGGACCGGTAGTGTCTGGACCGGTGATGCTTTGGCTCGGCTGTGAGTTGGTCCGGTGGTGGAAATGCACACTCAACATTGATATTCCAATTTTGACCAAAAAATGGGATAACACCCACCTCGAGCCACACCCTCAAATCAAAAATCAAAAGTGGCCACCAAATCAATCCAAAAGTCAGAGTATAATGTCGAAGGGATGTGTCCGATAAAAGATGCTACCTTCTTAGCATGCCGATCCCTCCTGTTTTAGCCACCTTATGCCAACTCACGGGAGTCGGGTCCACATATTTACCTCAAAGGAAACGACGCCGCCTTCCTACTTCATTATGGAATCTCCACCGTGTACACGGTTATTAAAGTGGTTTTTGGAGTTGGCAGAGAGTATGACAACTTCCTATCCCGGTCTCATCAACAACCAATCATGATTAAAACACCGCGGTCATTTCAAAATAATTTTTACTTTTAAAACCAGAATATAATATCAATTTCAAAACCATATAAATACAATATCATTTACCTTTCAAAAACTAAATAAATATGATATCCTTTTTATTTCAAATCAATATAATATCATTTTATTTCAAATATATCCCTTTCCAAAATCATAGCACTTCCAAATTATACACTTCAAAACCAAATATTTGAATTTTTAACACCTTTAAGACAATACAATGAAATTCATAACTTCGGAACATTTCAATTTCAATAAACATTTCAATTTCGATATATTTCAAGGCTTTAAATATTCGAAAATTTCAAAATTAAATTTGATAATTTTGATTCAATAATTATATTGTCTATTATTTAGTTTTGAACTATTTTACATAATAAACCCTTTATCATTTAAATAAGACTCAAACTACAAATAACTAGATATCGCCTTCAATTCATTATACTTGAAATAATCATTTATATCATCTAGACCCCAAAATCAGGTTATAATAATTAAACCTTTTAAATTTCCAATTTAATAAATTTCAAATCAATCCTTTTGAGTTTAATTCTTAAATAAATTCAATTTCATGTAATCTCAAATTTATCTCAATTTCAAATCATTTTCATTCGAGTAAAATTCTTAAATTTTTTAATTCACATCAATTTCATATATATCTTCCAACCTCAGTTTTATTTAAGCCATTATAACTGTATATACAATATAAATTAACAGCTACTTAATCATATTATCTTAATAAGATCAAACATTATCATTTAACTTATTTTATACTTTAACCCAATTTTATACATAGCTTAAAACCAAAATTTTAACTATATATAAAAATAACATTTATAAAATATCCAAATCACTATCTAATAAAAGCATATATTTCTTTACCAAACCATAGAGATCATTTCAAAATATTGTATATATAGAACACGGTGTCTGTGTATAATTTTCTATCCTATGGTCAAATGATACAGATATTTATCATTTCAATCTGAAATTTAAAATAAAAATTTCGGTTAATCATTTCAAACCGCAATCCCGAATGAAATAAAATGCATATCAACCAACAGTTTATAACAATATAAAATACAACATCCATTTATCCAATATCAATCATCAACCATTTATTACAATCATCATCCAATTCAAACAATAATATCAATATATGACAGATAATAAGCAACAGGTATTTACTGGCAAATTATATTCAATAATAATTTAATTAACAATTTAACTGGCAGTTTATACGCAATAATAAATTAAATAATAATTTAACTAGAAGTTATAAATTAGATAACAATTTAATCCAATAAACCAAATTTAACTGAGACGATGATTAAAATATGCCAAACAGTCATAAATAAATTTCTAATCACATCAAAAATTAATTTAACAAACATAAGAAATTTTAGAAGTTGTGAGTGGGTTAAAACAATCACCTTTTGAATTTAAATTGAATTTAAATCCAATTTAAACCCAAAATTTGAACAATCTCAGAATTCGTCCAAACCAGCGCCAGAATGTCTGATAGTCCAACACGAACGTAGCAGAGAAAACCACGCATGAATTGGATCTCGTATGCATAAGTTACGAGTTAGATCGTTTGAAATCAAAAATTAAATAAATAATTATGGACAAGTGAAAACGCGCCACCTCATATCTTCTCTCCACGCGAACGTGCCATTCATGCACTCACGCACGCGAGACCCCCCTTCAGCCGAAACTTTGACCATCGAAACCACGTGCCATCGGCCACCATTCGCCGCGCCACCACCGTCGTCGTGCTCGTCGTTCCTCCCTCCACCGATCGGCACCACGCCGCCCTCCCACAACGACGCCGTCGCCACCACCTAATTAGGTTTTTCGAACCCTAAATCAAAAATTCCGTCTACCTCAAGCGTTTTCATGCCAACGAGCAACCACCAATCAACTTCCCTCGACGATAACTACAATACCCAGATTTTGATTTCATCGATTAAAGCCAAAATTAGAAAGCCCCAATTTAGCCTAGGGTTTTGAAATTTTTGACCTTTGACCGCAATTTGCCGTTGAATCGAGTATCAATTTTGAAAACGAACACTTGGCGAAGATCCGTATTGTCGAGAATTTCGATATATAATTTTTCTTAATTTTTTGAGGAGTTTGAAATTTCAATTTGATTTTTGAATTGCAATTGGATTTGGAATAGTCTGCCATTGAGAAGTAGATATAGTTGAATTGTAGGTATAGACAAATGAGGAATAGAGGTAGGCTAGGGTTTATTCCAGGGTATTTACAGACAAAGCTGAAATAGAATGGATCATATCGATTGGATATATGCGTTGAACGACAAAATGGCCCAAAAAGCCCGTTCTGACTCCGGAACGAAATTGGGTCAACCCATATATCAAAAAAGATGTTTTTAAATATTTTAAACGCAATGGAACAGGTTTCAAGTCCAAATTCCATCGTATGAAGAAGTTATGCTAATGTCAAATTATATCAAATTGATTTCAATTGATTTCAATTTCATTGATTTCTGGACGTTTCGAGTCCGTACAATCAAATGACAAGTCTGATCGCTACGAAACTTGAAATCCTACAATAATTCATCGTTACGGATCTGATGAAACTGGTTTCGTCGAAATCCGAGTCAGTGGCCAAAATGGCTATTTTCTAGTTAATTAAATAAATTAATATTAAATTATTTAAATCATAATTTTCAATTCCAGTTCTATGATTAACAAATTTTTCCATTTTTGATTTCGTAAACATTCACAATAATTTAAACAAGTTCAGATGTCAATTTAAAGTTGATTAATTTATAAATTTCTGTATTTACCTCAATTTCATTAAATTCAAAATTTATAAATTTAATTTCCAAAAATTCTATTTAATTTACTTTCATTCTATTATTCAATTCATTGTTATCAAAAGGATGAAATTTAACATTGGATTCAAAATCTATTACATTAATATCCTGACATTCCATCTTCATTTCAATTAACGCAATATTTAGATATTTAATTTCCTTAAATTGCAATTACTCCAATTATTATTATAGTTCAAATCCCAATAATTTGATAAATCTTTATTCCCATTCTTATAATTCAAAAAAAATTCCAATTATGAATAACATTAACATTATTTCTAAATATTACCTTAATTAACATTAATGTAATATTAAATTAGAACTATGGTAACTGATTTCCAATTTAAATTAACAAGCTACAAAAATAGGTAACATACAATAATCGTCATGCTAATCTCTAGTCACATTAATAAGCTTTTATTACTTACAAATAAATGTTACCATTTATTTTCATAGTACTAATTTCACCTAATATTCCATTTATTCGCTTATGTTCCATTTATAGTCAAGTATAACATATTTTCATTAATTGTCATTTCATTCAATCCATTAATTATTAACCTTGAATTGACATTGGTTATATCTTGATGCATTAATATTTCCTAATTTCATCTCAACTCTTATTTACGTAATATTCAAAAATCAAGTTTCATTTAATTCAAATTAATCAATTTTATTACATTCAAATTAATAATCTTGGTTCCCATTCTTACTTTATTACCAAACAAAAACTATTATAGTTACTCTCTAGCATTAATCCTATCAACTACAATTTATTACGTATTATTTTATCAGTTAATATAACTTTGAATCTATTTTCCAAATCTACTAATTTCAATCAATTAAAACTTCACATTGTTTCAATTAATTGGGATTTCACTACATTTATTATTTATCAACTTACTTTAACCTAATTACCTAAATTTACGTTTAGTTACTATTAAGCAATATTATTTCATTGGTAAATTCAACACTTACTTTTATTTACTCATTTTCTATTTTATAACCAAGGGCAACAATTTATACTATTACATTTTGTGACTTCACTTCAATTGTCAATAATTAGTTTTAATAACCATTGCCACAATTCACTCTTAACATTTACATCAATATAAATTATCAATTTTTTATTTCTTCTACATTTAATTAAAAAAATCTTATTAATTTAACCAATTTAGTTATCGAATTTTAAGGGTTGTTACACTCTCCCCCACTCAAAAATTTTCGTCCCCGAAAAGGAAAAAGAAAGGAAAAGAAGAATTAAGAAATCAATATATCTTACTTAAATATTAAATTTATAAACAAATAAATTTACAAAATTAATTAATCTAAATGAAATATACCAATTTATAACCATTAATTCTTTTTATGCTTAAATTTATAAGTTTGGAAACATTTTCAAAACATTTTCTAAGTTCAAAATTTACGAAAAATTTCGGCAGAGTCTCCTTTATACGTAAAGGCTTGGGAGAAAATATAATATCAAATATAACAATATATAACATATATTTTTCAAGATAATATATCCCAACATGGGAAAAACAATATAATAATGCTATAAAACCGTAATCCGAAAACGTACCTATTTATCGAACAAACAACGCTTAATTATGAAACCAAAAGCCGTAGCCATTGCTTCCATAATCTGTATTTCACTTATATAATCTAAAAAGAGTTAATAATTATATGAAAAGAAATATTTAAGTTGTTTAACCCATTAACAAACAATCCAATACAAACAACCATCAATAGCAACAAAGCATACAACCATCACATAAAATCAACACAAATCAATCATTCATTCATATCAAACAAAACAAATAGTTGTTCGGGTTCAAACTTTAAATTGCATAGAATGGAAAATAAACTACTTAGTGCACCATTTACTCAACAGTCTTAGATGAAACTAAATAGATTATTTATTCATCCAAACAATTTTAGAGTATCCTTGCCCAAACAATAATAACTAAACAAACGACAATTTCAAATAATAGATCAATTTCATTCTTATTAATTTCATTTCATACATTAGTTGTTTGATTTCCTTTTAATCCATATGTTGATTTATCTTTTTATTTTACATTTACTTCTTACAACTTTTTACTTCTATTCATTGGTTCAATGTTTATTTCATTTGTTTTCATTTATTACTTACAAATCTTATTTCATTTATTAATGCCATCATTTATTAATTATTACATAATTTCATTTATTAATATTCATTATTCAATATGTTTATGTTTAATTCAATTTATTTGAATTTTAATTCATTTACTAAGGTTTATAATCATTTATTTACAATACTTACCTTTCTATTATATTAAATTAGTAATATTTTCAATTATACTCAAGAATATAACAACTACAACAGATAAATCCTTATCCATTAAAGAATGTATTGAATACCTTCATTAGTTTTAGGTTTACTTGTAAAATTTTCCATTACACTTTCTTTCAACATTTTAACTTTTTTTATAGTTGGTAAGTTATATATATGTTAAAGAATGCAATTGACAATTATACAAGTTTACCTTTTTTTATTAATTTAAAGTTCAAAAATCATATCCTTTGTTTTATAGGCTACAATTTCATCTTTCTTGAAATTTCATTTATAACTTAGCATTAGATTCTATTATTTCATTTATAGGTTTCCATTAAATTCCGTTTCACTAAGGAAATTGAAACTATTAATTAATGGAAAATTTAGAACTAAATACCGAGTTAAATTTCAAATCATTTTAAAAATAATAAATAAATGTATACATACAACTTATATCCAATTATATTTAAAACAATTAAAATTTATATTTGGTTATCAAAATAAATCCATAGTAAAACTACTACAATGGTCTTCCCACTTCGAAACTCTGAAATGAATGTCGATGATCCGTGCACTCATCACCGAAATTATTTTCCAACGACGGAGAGGGGAGTGCAGAACTTATTTCTTTCCAAAACCTTCTTTAAAAATAATTCTTTCAAATCTTATTGGAATATTTATATCCGAAAATACTTCTAAATAATATTACTATATTCCCAATCATTCAAAAGAAATTTTCCAAAATCCCGGAACTCAAGTTCTAAGTTTCCAATCTTTCATTTATTTTATTTCAAATCTTATTTTCAATTAATATCTAAAAATTTCACTACCTAACAAACAAATTTATTACAACCAAATATACCGTTTATAAAATATATTATTTTATATATAAACATATATAATAGGCAAAATTATTTCGTTTACCGATATTTCAAAACAAAAATTGTGTCGGTTTGTCCTATTAAGTGTTTAGAAATCCCCACTGATGTCATAGCGTCCCATGCACCAACCAGAATTTATAAATACAAAAAGGAACAAATTAACACAATATTAAAACCTTTTATAACACTAACAAATACGCTCTCTCATATATATACACTGAATGACTCATCATAGGTTATTACTACCCTATTAACAAAGGGTCAGACCCCACAAAGCTATGGTTTATCGCTAAACCAAAGCTCTAATACTAGATGTAAAGTCCCGCCTTTTCGTACGCTTTAAATCGATGACAAACCACACACGTCAGACTAAACCATACAGAAGAGCGGATTGTTATGGGGTAAATAAGAAAAAAACATAGAAAGAAAAGAACAAAACAGAGTCTTGCAACAGAACGATAAAATATAATAATCAAATATACAGTTCATGAAGCTGTTTTACAAAATATTCGGTTTTACTTATACAATATATATCAGAGTTACACATACCAGAGAACAATAAATAATGCAGCGGAACAGTAAGAATGTAATGGAAAACTATAATAAATAATAATAAATCTGTGTCTTCGTCTTCCCAAATACGGTCTTCCAAATCCTGAAATGCTCTGGCTGACCCGAGCGAATAGAAAAGACGAAACACTCGGGTCAGAACTAAAAGATATTATGTAAGTTAAATCAGCAGAAAAAATATGAGTGGAACGGCGTGAGAGATGTGTACGGAATTTGACCTCTCCTATCCAGTGTCTAACATGAGCGCAGTAACTTAAGAGATGCTCGGGATTCACACCTCCTAAGGATCCGTTAAACTATTTACTATGTAGTAATATTTTTCTATTATAAAAAAGTCTATTAGTAAAATAAACTTACTTTTAAATAGCGTTAGGGCTTTACATTTTCCACCTTAACGCGTAATAGTGCCAATAGTCTATACAGTACCGTAATACCTCCTAATCGCGAGGCTACCAGAGGATACTCCATAGGTATGACACAAATCAAACTCGTACAAGGCGCGCTAGGGTAGGTAACACGGCACAACTAGGCAATGCCAGGGTAGATATACTAATTATGCTTCCGGGCCGGTGGCAACACGTAGTAGCTACGACCGCCCACCTCGAGCCACACCCCTAAATAAAAAATCAAAAGTGGCCACCGAATCAATCCAAAAGTCAGAGTATAATATCGAAGGGACGTGTCCGATAAAAGGTGCTTCCTTCTTAGCCCGTCGATCGCTTATATTTTAGCCACCTTATGCCAACTCACGGGAGTCGAGTCCACGTATTTACCTCAAAGGAAACGCCGTCGCCTTCCTACGTCATTCTGGAATCCCCATAGCGTACACGATGGTTAAAGTGATTTTCGGAGTTGGTAGAGAGTATGACAACTTCCGATCTCGGTCTCTTCAATAACCAAACGTGGTTATAACACAACGCTCATTTCAAAATAATTTATACTTTTAAAACCAGTATATAATATTAGTTTCAAAATCATATAAATACATTATCATTTCGCTTTCAAAAACCAAATAAATATGATATCCTTTTTATTTCAAATCAATATAATATCATTTGATTTCAAATATATCCCTTTCCAAAATCATAGCACTTACAAATTATACACTTCAAAACCAAACATTTGAAATTTTAACACCTTTAAGACATAATACTTTGAAATTCATAACTTTGGAACATTTCAATTTCGATAAACATTTCAATTTTGATATATTTCAAGGCTATAAATATTCCAAAATTTCAAAAGTAAATTTGATAATTTCAAATAACTAGATATTGCCTTCAATTCATTGTACTTGAAATAATCATTTATTTCACCTTCGCCCCAAAATCAAGTTAAATTAATTATACCTTTTAAATTTCCAATTTAATAAATTTCACATCAACCCTTTTGAGTTTAATTATTAAATAAATTCAGTTTCATATAATCTCAAATTTATCTCAATTTCAAATCTGTTTTATTCGAGTAAAATTCTTAAAAATTTTAACTCACATCAATTTCATATTTATCTTCGAACCTAAGTTTTATTTAAGCCATTATAACTATATATACAATATAAATTAACAGCTACTTAACCATATTATCCTAATAAAATCAAACTTTATTATTTAACTTATTTTATACTTTAACCCAATTTTATACATAGCTTAAAACCAAAATTTTAACTATATCTAAAAATAACATTTATAAAATATCCAAATCAATATCTCATAAAACCATATATTTCTTTATCAAAGCATAGAAATCATTTCAAAATATTTATATATATAGACCATGGTGTCTGTATATAATTTTCTATCATATAGTTAAGTGATACCGATATTTATCATTTCAATCAGTAATTTAAAATAAAAATTTCGGTTATATCATTTCAAACCGCAATCCCGAATGAAATAAATGCATATCAACCTGCAGTTTATAACAATATAAAATACCACATCCATTCATCCAATATCAACCATCAACCATTTATCACAATCATCATCCAATTCAAACAATAATATCAATATATAACAGATAATAAACAACAGGTATTTACTAGCAGTTTATATACAATAATAATTTAATTAACAATCTAACTGGTAGTTTATGCGCAATAATAAATTAAATAATAATTTAACTGGTAGTTATAAATTAAATAATAATTTAATCCAATAAATCCAAATTTAACTGAGATGATGATTAAAATATACCAAACAGTCATAAATAAATTTCTTATCACATCAAAAATTAATTTAACAAACATAAGAAATTTTAGAAGTTGTGAGTGGATTAAAACACTCACCTTTTGAATTTAAATTGAATTTAAATCCAATTTAAACCCAAAATTTGAATGGTCTCTGAATTCATCCAAACTAGCGCTAGAATGTTCGAAATTCCAATATGTACCTAGCGAAGAAAACCGCGCATGAAGTGGACCTCGTATGCAGAAGTTATTCAAGTTAGATCGTTTGAAATCAAAAATTAAATAAATAATTATGGACAAGTGAAAACGCCCCACCTCATATCTTCTCTCCACGTGAACGCGTCGTTCATGCACACGAGCAAACGAGACCCCCCTTTAGCCGAAACTTTGACCATCGAAACCATGCGCCACCGGCCACCGTTCGCCATGCCACCACCGTAGTCGTGCTTGCCGTTCCTCCCTCCACCAATCGGCACCATGCGGCCCTCCCAAAACGACGCCACCGCCACCAACTAATTAGGGTTTTTGAACCCTAAATCAGAAATTCCTGCCACCTCAAGCATTTTCAAGCCAACAAGCAACCACCAATCAACTTCCCACGACGAGTTCTACAATACCCAGATTTTGATTTCGTCGATTGAAGCCAAAATCAGAAGCCCCAATTTAGCCTACGTTTTGAAATTTTCGACATTTGACTGCAATTCGCCATTGAATCTAGCATCAATTCTAAAAACGAACACTTGACGCAGATCCGTATTGTCGAGAACTTCAATATACAATTTTTCTGAATTTTTTCGAGTAGTTTGAAATTTCAATTTGATTTTTGAATTGCAATTGGATTTGGAATTGTTTGCCATTGAGAAGTAGATATAGTTAAATTGCACGTACAGACAAATGAGGAATAGAGGTAGGCTTGGGTTTATAACAAGGTATTTATAGATAAATTTGAAATAGAATGGATCGGATCGATTGGATATACGCGTTGAATGACCAAATAGCCCGAAAAGCCCGTTCTGACTCCGGAACGAAATTGGGTCAACCTATATATCAAAAAAGATGTTTTTAATTATTTTAAACGCAATGGAACAGTTTCAAATCCAAATTCCATCATATGAAGAAGTTATGCTAAATTCAAGTCATTTCAAACTGATTTCAATTTCATTGATTTCTGGACGTTTCGAGTCCGTACGATCAAACGACAAGTCCGATCATTACGAAACTTGAAATCCTACAATAATTCAAAGTTACGGATCTGATGAAACAGGTTTCGTCGAAATCCGAGTCAGTGGCCAAAATGGCTGTAACATCCCAGAATTTTGTTAAATTAAATTCGTTAAATTATTTGAACTTTGAATTTAAATTTGAGAAATTCAAAAGAAATAAAATATTGAAATAAAATTACATAGTCATTTAATGTTAATAACTAAAAACAACTTTTCTTTTTTAACAAAGTAAAATAAGAAATTGTGACAAAGTAAAATAATAAATTGTCATAGATGAGCTTTTAATAGAAATAAAATAGTTAAGGTAAAATATGATGAAATTATAAAATTTAAATAACATAATCATAATCTAACATATGAACAAACAAATAAATAATTAAACATATGAATAAATAATTAAACATATGAATAAACAAATAAACTAAGATAACAAATTTTTATGAAGAAATATAAAACTGTAAAAGAAAACACTTTCAATTAGCTATGTAAATAAATAAGTAGACATAAGAAAAACAAACCTTTTTTAAAAAAAAACAACACATACATATAAAAGAATAAACAAAACAGTATGCAAGCCTCAATATGAAATAAAACAAATTTATGAAACAAGTTTTAGTACTTATAAAAAAAAATCAAACAACACTATGCTGTAAGTATAGACGGAGGCAAAGGAGCATTGTATACATGCTTCCATTTAATGCTTGCATTTAATGCCTATCCTCTTAGCACTACTTGATACCACCTCAGCCGAAAACAAGTATTGCTTAGTCAACAAAAGGAAATAAACCCATACCTGATCACACATAACATATTTGAATAACACTGTTTTCTTCTATCTATATATATGTAAGCAAGGCACCCTATTTTAGTTCGTTCAGAAAATCTTAGCAAAGCCTGAAAACAAAAGCAAGCAATTATTTTGTAAATCCACAGCTCAGTTATACAACCAAACAAAGGATCAGAATAGAAATTAAAAAGAAAAGAAGATTATCAACTTATATTTCAAGTTGAAAGGCAAATCTCTGAAGGAAGTTTCAACTGCAGATTTCCAAACAATACAAAAGTATTCTCTGTTTTCAATACTTGTCATGTGAGTAAACATATTCTTTAAAAAGTTTTAAGTTTAAATTAAACAGTTCATGATGTTTTTTAAAAAAAAAGATAGTTTGTATATGCTTTTTTTATGTTGATATCTATCTGTGCATATATCTGTCACTGGTTTTTCTCTGTTATGAATTACAGGGATGGGTTAGTATTCAAACTAAAGTCTATTTGCTTTAATCACTGACATGCTTGGGTTCTTTTCAAATAAATCAAGTAGTTTTAATCCTCAAACAAGTTTTGTGAAGTTGTTTGAACATACAGTAGTTTTTTTCCTTTTCACTGTAAACTTGTTTACAGGTATCCAACAAATACTTGACAAAAATTAATCGTTGTAAAATATTAATCCAAGATTATGAATTGAATCTGTACGGCAAAGCATGAATTTTAAAACAAAAATTTAGATTTTTAAATTGGTATTCACAGAATAGTTAGTTTTTGAACAAAAACCACTTTTATTCGAATTTCCAGTGATTGAGTAAATGATAAATGTTGTAATTTGAATTGGAGCTAGTTTGAACTTCTATAATGGCAAGAAAAATATTAAATAAATTTTTGAATGTATGAAGTTGCTGTTTGAACCCAAAATAGGGTTTAAGCTGGAAGTTGCAGTACGTTAAAAAAAAATAGTGATTTTGTCGAAATGAATTGATCGAGCTCCATGATATTGAGGGAAATCGAAGAGCATCGGGTTAACGTGCTATGGCCGGAAGCATGGACTTTTCAGGTGGACGGTGCGAGGCGGAGAGGCGATTTCGCGTGGTGGGTTTAAGTTACAGGGACGAGCAAAGTTGCTACTTTTTGAATTCGAACCGATGGCTTCGAACTGAGGTTGGAATCGAGCGTATGTGAGATTTTCGACCTGTTGAGAGTCGCGAGGTTCACCAGAGCGTCGCCATGGTGGTGTGCACGTGCACGTGAATGTATCAGTGATGATGCGTGCGTGAGTGTGTTTTAAAATCCTACAGTTTATATTTAGTTTAGCTAAATAAATAGAAACAAAAAGAAAAAAAAAGAAGGAGAAGAAGATGGATTCGTGAACGAACAGGGAAGACTCTGGGTTTTTGAAAGTTTGCTCGAGTTTTTCATCGAATGGGCCTGAGTCGTTTAAAATGAACTACCAGGTTTTAAAAAAAAACAAAGAAAGAAAAGGAACAGGGAGAAGCACGGGGAAGAAAGAAGTTTGGCTCGGTGAAACCCTTTGTTACTCAGGTTGTTTTATAATGGGCTAAGCCCATTCAAATCTTCAAGTTAACAATGTTAGGAAAATTTTGTGTTTGCAATGTAAACAATATAGATTTAGTTAAGTTATATCAAGTTAACAAATGTTTTAGAATTTGTTAATTCTTTAGTTAAGTAAAGAAAGTTTAAAATAAAATTTAATTAACCCTTTAATTAAATGATTAAATTTTAAACCAAGAATTTAAAATTAATTTACATTAAATTTCAATGTAGCAATAAATTATTATTTTTTAGTATAAAGCAGATTTTCAAATGATAATTAAGGTAAACAATTTATATTAATAGTTTTAAAAAGGAAATTTAGAATGATTTAAAAATTGTAATGAGAAAATTGATTTATAAACAATTAAGTATTTAAATAAATTTAAGTAAGTAAGAATTTGTTAATTTGGAAACAATTAATCGAGTTAATTTAGATTTAAATTATTTTATTCAAATTCTTATCATTGATTTAAATTAATTTTGTGGTAAATTTATTTAAACCACATTTGAAATAAATTAACTATTGTTGTTAACTTATATTGATATTTCTGTTCTGATTGTGATGCTGTGTTATGTAAATTGTCATGTTCAACACTGTGTTGTGATTATTCTGTATTGATGTGAAAACCCTATTGCCCGTAAAACGGCATTTAAACTTCGATGCGACAGGGATTCAGATTTCATTTGGTTATCCGAAACCCACATCGAACCTGTGAATATTTGTGAATGACATCCACATGTTTTTAAATTTGACACTCACTATTTAAATTAGCAGGGAAAGGACCTTTGTGTCATGTAACCCATTTCGAATATGTGATTCGACGTTATGGATAGCAATTGAAGACCGGTGTTGAAGATCGGGTATTTGCGAGAGCGATAGGATGACCTGTCGATTGTCTCTGCACTGAGTTGCAACGGTATGGAGACTCCCTAAGTGATGGGAAATCCGATCGGGATTGTGAATATCCGGATTGCAAGGAATTCTTTGTAAGTGCCTTCGGTTCTGTTCGAGCCCGGAACAGACTTGTATGGATTGTATGTCTGACATTACAAACTGAGATATAAAGCAGATTTCCTTCAAATATATTTCTGTTGGTGGCGGAGAATTTATTCTCTTAGCTTAACACCCTTCTTTGAGACGTACGAGCTCAGAGGTTGTGTAGTTGAAGGTTATCAGCGATATATTCCCAATTTGGTAATGTGACATGCTGAGTGTTGCTGTGAAATGATCATTGTGTTGATCATTTGTGATAGGATCATTTGTTTGATCGTTTATCTTTGTGATCATTTCTATGATCATTTGTTGACCCAAAGCACAGCTTTTGTATAAAGCATGGCTTTGTGGACGAGACTTCGTCGGACCTCACACCCAAAAATGATCGAAACAGGAAAGATGCGGCAAGGTTATTGGGGGTAGCACCCCTTAGGGTATGTGCATTTCCTTCTGGATAGAAGTGGTATCATGGTATGGAGCCCAGATACTTAACTTATGTTGATATCGCAGATATATATATTACTTGTGATTTGTTGCTGGGCCCCGGTTAAAGGTTGGTTACAACCGGGAGATGGCATACTCGTGTCAGTAGTTACCCAGTTAGGGATGACCCGGCCTTGTGTTGGCAGAGATCCGGTTTGGTTCTCGGGGACGTCCTTCCAGAGGCGTTCTCATGTGGCAATGGAAAGTTCCTTGGCCTGACCATTTGTTGGAAATCCAATTCCCAATACGAAACCCTGTACGGTTTTAGTTGTAGAACCTGCCATTTACTTATGGTGGTGCCCCACCGTTTAGATGGTAGCTATAGTAGGCATACGATAATAGTCGTATGTTGGCTAAGATTAATAATTCTGCTTTTGAAATGTTTTCTTCACTATGCACTAGTAACAATATCAAAGAATTTCTTTCCTCGTACCAAGCATATTTAACTATCATAAGAAGAAATCTCCTCCAATTCTGTGTTTGCATTGTGTGTGTGGCGGGAGGTCTTATGGTAGTTCCAATTTTAAAAGCATTCCGAAAATTCTTTTATAAATCTTGTTTTTATTTAAATGCAACTGTTTTTGTTTACTCATACCAGTCCCATGACTGATCCGGAGTTTATTGTTTTCTTTCCTAAACTTTGGGTGCCCATTATTTCCACACGGGCAGCCTAGTAGCAGGTTCCTGTATTTTGGAGGAGCAATATTTTGGAGCTTTTTATCTTGGAGATATCTTAGGAGCTATTGGAGATTTCAGGTGTTAGCTTTTGGGAGTTCGTCATCATCTCTCTCATTTGAGAACTTTTGGATATATGTTCACTGTTGTATTATCATGATGTTGTATTTGGAGTTGTAGTGTATATATTATGTACTCTGTTGCAGTATGGATATTATGTTGTTGTTGTAACTGTGATGATAATTATGATATTGATTCTGTTCCGCTGTTTTATATTCATCTAATTGTTGTTATAAGCTCCGGCGATGCGAATTTGATGTTGTTTATCGAACATCGAGTTTGGGTCGTCACAAGTGGTATCAGAGCTGTTGGTTGAGTAAGAACTTTAGCTACGGAGTATAACACATTAGATGGCTCATTAGAGATAGGGTGAAGTATACCCTAGAATGAGTATAACCAAGACTGAAACTTTAAAATTTTCTTAGTCTGTTTCTTTTTACTGCTGATATTCCTTAAGATATTTCGTCTGTATATCTGAATCAATTTTCTTACTAATCTCAGATAGTGAAAATGAGTGGACGCAGAGGAAGAGCTAGGGGTCAAGGCAATGCTGCAGCACCTAATCAAATTCCCCCAGCCGTAGAAGCAGTAATAGATATTCAGCAGCAGCCGGACTTGGCTGATTTATATAAGAAGTTCGAAAAGCTTGGTGGCAAACCGTTCATCGGCAAGGAGTCAATTATTGACGCTCAAGCTTGGGTAAGATCGTGTGAAAAGATTTTTAAAGGGCTAAAACTGCAGGATGAGCAGAAAAGACTTATAGCTTCTTAGCAACTCCAAGGAGAAGCTTCAGCTTGGTGGGAAACCATCATTATAGATGAACCCGAGGAAGAATTTACTTGGGATCGTTTTAAAGAAGTGTTTGAGAAATGTTACATGCCATCGGCGGGAGTTTCCAGAATGTATCAGGAATTTCTGGATTTGAAACAAGGAAGTTTGTCGTTTGAAGAATACTTGAATAAATTCAGCGAACTATCTCGGTTTGGCCCAGAATTGCTAAATACACCTCTTAAGAAAAACGGAAGGTTTATCCGTGGTATGAACCAGAAATATCATGGAAGAATGATGGGTCATGTTAAAGAATCTTTTTCAGGTTTAGTAGATATGGGTGACAGATACGCTACCCTTGATATACAAGAAGCAACTGTGGAGAAAGGTAATTCAGGTAGTCAGAATTATAAAAAGCGGAAATTCGGAGGCAAGAAACCTTGGCAAGGCAATGAGAAGAAGAGGAGCATTCAAGGAAGCGCAATAGAAAATGTCACTTGTTACAACTGCAAAGAGAAGGGCCACTATTCAAATGACTGCCCAAAACCGAAGAAGCCAGCTAAAGAATGCTACAATTGTCATAAACCAGGACATTTAGTTAAAGATTGCCCAGTGATGAAGCCAGCGCAGGTGGCAAAAGTTTACACGATAAAGAAGGACCCCTCATCTTCAAAAGATGATAAAGGGAAAAGTGTTTTGGAAGGTAACCTTACTATTAATAATAGAACTGTTAAAGTTTTATTTGATACAGGAGCTTCACATAGCTTTATCTCCCAACAAACCGTAAATGAATTAGGACTTGAAACTAAATTTGCTAACGATCTTATTTGCGTGAAAAATCCGGTTGGAGGTCCCCCAAATCTTTGTTCATATTGTAAAAAAGTCCCTATTTCTTATGCTAGCTATAAATTTCCTATCAACCTTTTTGTCCTCGAATTTAATGAATTTGAAATCTTACTCGGTATGAACTGGTTATCGAGATACGAAGCTATTTTGGAGTGTAGTAATCAGACAGTTTTAATCAAAACAAGTTTTGGAAATTTTATTGAAATCTCTTGTGAGAATCCAAGTCCAAGGAGAGATAGGTTGATGTATACTTTGGGAAATCTTGAACCCACTTTGCAGTCTATACCTATTGTTCGGGATTTTTCCGACGTGTTTGAAGAAGTGAAATCTTTACCTTCTCACCGAGAAATAGAATTCCGAATTGATCTTGTACCTAATACTCGTCCTGTGGTTCACGCAAGTCGCAGGATGGCACCCCGGGAAAAGATTGAATTGGTTCATCAAACTGATGAACTATGAGCAAAAGGATTAATTCGACCCAGTGTTTCTGAATGGGGCTCAGCCGTCGTATTTGTTGCCAAATCAGACGGATCTTTGAGATTGTGTGTAGATTACCGCGATCTAAATAAACAAACTCTCAAGAATAAATTCCCTCTACCAAGAATTGATGATCTATTCGACCAACTTCATGGCACTCGTTTCTTTTCAAAAATGGATCTAGCCCAAGGATTCCATCAACTACGAATCGCCAAAGATTGTGTCCATTTGACTGCTTTCAGAGGTCCTAATATGTTCTATGAATGGTTAGTTATGCCTTTCGGGCTAACCAATGCACGAGCATACTTCGTAGATCTTATGACTCGTGTGTTTCGGAAAGTTCTGAATAAATTTATGCTTGTATTCATTGATGATATTTTGATCTATTCTAAGACTAAAGAAGAGCATGCCGAACATCTTAAAATCGTATTGGAAATATTGAGGAGAAATGTTCTATATGCAAAATTTTCCAAATGCCACTTCTGGGTCAATGAAGTCAAATTCCTTGGCCATGTTGTTAATGAAGAAGGAATTTCAGTAGATCCTAGCGAAATTTCCGCTATTCTTGATTGGAAACAACCCACTACTCCAAGAGAAGTTCGAAGCTTTTTGGGTTTAGCAGGCTATTACCGAAAATTCGTTCAAGATTTTTCTAAGTTGGCTAGCCCATTGACTAAGCTAACAATGAAAAATGCAAAGTTCATTTGGGCTCCAGAATGTAAAGAAGTTTTTCAAGAGTTGAAAAAGAGATTGACCACTGCTCCTGTTCTCACTATTGTTAACGGGAACCAAGGCTTATCTGTCTATAGTGATGCAAGTGGCGAAGGGGTAGGTGCGGTATTAATGCAAAATGGAAAGGTGGTTGCCTACGCGAGTAGACAATTACGTCCGCATGAGAAAAACTACCCGACGCACGATTAGGAACTTTTGGCGGTTGTTTTCGCTTTGAAAATATGGCGACATTATCTTATGGGTAAGAATCTTTTCAGCTTTCCTAACAATTTATGAAACTAATTTGACTAAAGAAATATACCTAATAAACTCACTTTGTTTTAGGTGAAAAATTCGAATTATTCACCGACCATAAATCTTTGAAATATCTTTTCACCCAGAAGGATCTGAATCTGCGACAACAACGTTGGTTGGAATTTCTAGCATCGTATGACTTAGATATTCTGTATACACCCGGAAAGGCCAATGTAGTTGCAGACGCTTTAAGCAGAAGACATGCTGTTCTCGCATATCTAGTTATCACTCCTACTCTTCTTAAGAAGATCGCGAGCAAGCAAACTGAAGACAAGTTTCTTCGAGAAATGCGTAGAAGAATAGATCGAGGAGAGGATGATACTTTTGAGATAGATAATAGAGAAGTTATAAGAATGAAGGGCATAATTTGTGTCCCTGACATTCCTGATCTGAAACGTGAAGTATTGGACGAATGCCACAAGTCAAAATTCAACATCCATCCAGGAGTCAACAAAATGTATCGAGATGTTAAAAGAACATTCTGGTGGAAAACAATGAAGAGAGACATATCTATTTATGTGAGTCGCTGTGCTACTTGTCAGCAAATCAAGAGCGATCAAATGAAAGTGGCCGGTTTACTTCAACCTTTGGAAGTACCGAAATGGAAGTGGGATCAGGTATCGATGGATTTCATCGACGGATTGCCACGAACCAAGAAAGGCAATGAAGCGATTTGGGTTATTGTGGATCGTCTAACCAAAAATGCTCATTTCATTCCAGTTAAATCTACTCGGACCACGGCAAGCTTGGCAGGTATATATATATAAAAGAAATTGTTCGCCTCCATGGTATTCCCAGTAGTATAGTGAGTGATCGTGACCCGATCTTCACTAGTAGATTTTGGGAAGCATTTCAAGACGCTTTGGGAACGAAATTAAATTTCAGTATTGCTTATCACCCACAATCTGATGGACAGACTGAAAGGGTCAATCGAATTTTAGAAGACCTACTGCGTGCTTGTGTGCATGATTTTGGTGGTTCTTGGGAGGACCATTTGCATCTGGTTGAATTCTCATATAATAACAGTTATCAGGCCAGTATAGAAATGGCTCCTTTCGAAGCTTTATATGGTCGTCCGTGTCGATCACCTACATGCTGGATCGAATCAGGTGACAGACTTGTTCTTGGACCGGATATGATAAAAGAAGCCACTGAGAAGGTAGACTTTATTCGAAAGAAGTTATTAACTGCCCAAAGCCGTCAGAAGAGCTATTATGACCGACGAAGGAGAAATTTGGAATTTCAAGTTGGAGATTCTGTATTTCTGAAAGTATCTCCGATGCGGGGTGTATTGAGATTCGGGAAAACTGGAAAGTTGGCATCGCGTTATATTGGTCCTTTTCCTATTCTGGAAAGGATTGGTTCTCTAGCATATAGAGTGCAGTTACCCAGCTGGTTGTCTGGCGTACATGATGTGTTCCATATTTCTAATCTTCGAAAATATGTGCACGATCCAGATGATATTATTGAAGAAGCTGCTCAGCAGGATCTAGAAATCACTCCTAACTTGGCAGTTAGAAGGGAACCGATAAAAATTGTTGATCGTGATGAGAAGCGATTAAGAAACAAGATTGTGAGGCTGGTCAAAGTTCAATGGAGTGGTGATCCAAAGGACTGTACTTGGGAGACCGAAGATAATATGAAGAAATCGTATCCCAACTGCAGAGTTGACATCTCGACTTAAAACTGTAAGTCATTTCCTTATTTATAAATTTGTCTATTCTTTGTTTACGTTTCTCTCTCTTTCAATTTCGAGGACGAAATTTTCTTAAGGAGGGGATATTGTAACATCCTGGAATTTCGTTAAATTAAATTCGTTAAATTATTTGAACTTTGAATTTAAATTTGAGAAATTCAAAAGAAATAAAATATTGAAATAAAATTACATAGTCATTTAATGTTAATAACTAAAAACAACTTTTCTTTTTTAACAAAGTAAAATAAGAAATTGTGACAAAGTAAAATAATAAATTGTCATAGATGAGCTTTTAATAGAAATAAAATAGTTAAGGTAAAATATGATGAAATTATAAAATTTAAATAACATAATCATAATCTAACATATGAACAAACAAATAAATAATTAAACATATGAATAAATAATTAAACATATGAATAAACAAATAAACTAAGATAACAAATTTTTATGAAGAAATATAAAACTGTAAAAGAAAACACTTTCAATTAGCTATGTAAATAAATAAGTAGACATAAGAAAAACAAACCTTTTTAAAAACAAAACAACACATACATATAAAAGAATAAACAAAACAGTATGCAAGCCTCAATATGAAATAAAACAAATTTATGAAACAAGTTTTAGTACTTATAAAAAAAAAACAACACTATGCTGTAAGTATAGAAGGAGGCAAAGGAGCATTATATACATGCTTCCATTTAATGCTTGCATTTAGTGCCTATCCTCTTAGCACTACTTGATACCACCTCAGCCGAAAACAAGTATTGCTTAGTCAACAAAAGGAAATAAACCCATACCTGATCACACATAACATATTTGAATAACACTGTTTTCTTCTATCTATATATATGTAAGCAAGGCACCCTATTTTAGTTCGTCCAGAAAATCTTAGCAAAGCTTGAAAACAAAAGCAAGCATTAATTTTGTAAATCCATAGCTCAGTTATACAACCAAACAAAGGATCAGAATAGAAATTAAAAAGAAAAGAAGATTATCACCTTATATTTCAAGTGAAAGGCAAATCTCTGAAGGAAGTTTCAACTGCAGATTTCCAAACAATACAAAAGTATTCTCTGTTTTCAATACTTGTCATGTGAGTAAACATATTATTTAAAAAGTTTTAAGTTTAAATTAAAAAGTTCATGATGTTTTTTAAAAAAAAGATAGTTTGTATATGCTTTTTTTATGTTGATATCTATCTGTGCATATATCTGTCACTGGTTTTTCTCTGTTATGAATTATAGGGATGGGTTAGTATTCAAACTAAAGTCTATTTGCTTTAATCACTGACATGCTTGGGTTCTTTTCAAATAAATCAAGTAGTTTTAATCCTCAAACAAGTTTTGTAAAGTTGTTTGAACATAAAGTAGTTTTTTTTTCCTTTTCACTGTAAACTTGTTTACAGGTATCCAACAAATACTTGACAAAAATTAATCGTTGTAAAATATTAATCCAAGATTATGAATTGAATCTGTACTGCAAAGCATGAATTTTAAAACAAAAATTTAGATTTTTAAATTGGTATTCACAGAATAGTTAGTTTTTGAACAAAAACCACTTTTATTCGAATTTCCAGTGATTGAGTTAATGATAAATGTTGTAATATGAATTGGAGTTAATTTGAACTTCTATAATGACAAGAAAAATATTAAATAAATTTTCGAATGTATGAAGTTGCTGTTCGAACCCAAAATAGGGTTTAAGCTGGAAGTTGCAGTACGTTAAAAAAAATAGTGATTTTGTCGAAATGAATTGATCGAGCTCCATGATATTGAGGGAAATCGAAGAGCATCGGGTTAGCGTGCTATGGCCGGAAGCATGGACTTTTCAGGTGGACGGTGCGAGGCGGAGAGGCGATTTCGGGTGGTGGGTTTAAGTTACAGGGACGAGCAAAGTTGCTACTTTTTGAATTCGAACCGATGGCTTCGAACTGAGGTTGGAATTCGAGCGTATGTGAGATTTTCGACCTGTTGAGAGTCGCGAGGTTCACCAGAGCGTCGCCATGGTGGTGTGCACGTGCACGTGAATGTATCAGTGATGATGCGTGCGTGAGTGTGTTATAAAATCCTACAGTTTATATTTAGTTTAGCTAAATAAATAGAAACAAAAAGAAAAGAAAAAAGAAGGAGAAGAAGATGGATTCGTGAACGAACAGGGAAGACTCTGGGTTTTTGAAAGTTTGCTCGAGTTTTTCATCGAATGGGCCTGAGTCGTTTAAAATGAACTACCAGGTTTAAAAAAAACAAAGAAAGAAAGAAAAGGAACAGGGAGAAGCACGGGGAAGAAAGAAGTTTGGCTCGGTGAAACCCTGTGTTACTCAGGTTGTTTTATAATGGGCTAAGCCCATTCAAATCTTCAAGTTAACAATGTTAGGAAAATTTTGTGTTTGCAATGTAAACAATATAGATTTAGTTAAGTTAAATCAAGTTAACAAATGTTTTAGAATTTGTTAATTCTTTAATTAAGTAAAGAAAGTTTAAAATTAAATTTAATTAACCCTTTAATTAAATGATTAAATTTTAAACCAAGAATTTAAAATTAATTTACATTAAATTTCAATGTAGCAATAAATTAATTTTTTTTTAGTATAAAGCAGATTTTCAAATGATAATTAAGGTAAACAATTTATATTAATAGTTTTAAAAAGGAAATTTAGAATGATTTAAAAATTGTAATAAGAAAATTGATTTATAAACAATTAAGTATTTAAATAAATTTAAGTAAGTAAGAATTTGTTAATTTGGAAACAATTAATCGAGTTAATTTAGATTTAAATTATTTTATTCAAATTCTTATCATTGATTTAAATTAATTTTGTGGTAAATTTATTTAAACCACATTTGAAATAAATTAACTATTGTTGTTAACTTATATTGATATTTCTGTTCTGATTGTGATGCTGTGTTATGTAAATTGTCATGTTCAACACTGTGTTGTGATTATTCTGTATTGATGTGAAAACCCTATTGCCCGTAAAACGGCATTTAAACTTCGATGCGACAGGGAATCGGATTTCATTTGGTTATCCGAAACCCACATCGAACCTGTGAATATTTGTGAATGACATCCACATGTTTTTAAATTTGACACTCACTATTTGAATTAGCCGGGAAAGGACCTTTATGTCATATAACTCATTTCGAATATGTGATTCGACGTTATGGATAGCAATTGAAGACCGGTGTTGAAGATCGGGTATTTGCGAGAGCGATAGGATGACCTGTCGATTGTCTCTGCACTGAGTTGCAACGGTATAGAGACTCCCTAAGTGATGGGAAATCCGATCGGGATTGTGAATATCCGGATTGCAAGGACTTCTTTGTAAGTGCCTTCGGTTCTGTTCGAGCCCGGAACAGACTTGTATGGATTGTATGTCTGACATTACAAATTGAGATATAAAGCAGATTTCCTTCAAATATATTTCTGTTGGTGGCGGAGAATTTATTCTCTTAGCTTAACACCCTTCTCTGAGACGTACGAGCTCAGAGGTTATGTAGTTGAAGGTTATCAGCGATATATTCCCAATTTGGTAATGTGACATGCTGAGTGTTGCTGTGAAATGATCATTGTGTTGATCATTTGTGATAGGCTCATTTGTTTGATCTTTTATCTTTGTGATCATTTCTATGATCATTTGTTGACCCAAAGCACATCTTTTGTATAAAGCATGGTTTTGTGGACGAGACTTCGTCGGACCTCACACCCCGAAATAGTCGAAATAGGAAAGATGCGGCAAGGTTATTGGGGCTAGCACCCCTTAGGGTATGTGCATTTCCTTCTGGATAGAAGTGGTATCATGGTATGCAGCCCAGACACTTAACTTATGTTGATATCGCAGATATATATATATTACTTATGATTTGTTGCTGGGCCCCGGTTAAAGGTTGGTTACAACCGGGAGATGGCATACTCGTGTCAGTAGTTACCCAGTTAGGGGTAACCCGGCCTTGTGTTGGCAGAGATCCGGTTTGGTTCTCGGGGACGTCCTTCCAGAGGCGTTCTCATGTGGCAATGGGAAGTTCCTTGGCCTGACCATTTGTTGGAAATCCAATTCCCAATACGAAACCCTGTACGGTTTTAGTTGTAGAACCTGCCATTTACTTATGGTGGCGCCCCACCGTTTAGATGGTAGCTATAGTAGGCATACGATAATGGTCGTATGTTGGCTAAGATTAATAATTCTACTTTTAAAATGTTTTCTTCACTATGCACTAGTAACAATATCAAAGAATTTCTTTCCTCGTACCAAGCATATTTAACTATCATAAGAAGAAATCTCCTCCAATTCTACGTTTGCATCGTGTGTGTGGCGGGAGGTCTTATGGTAGTTCCAATTTTAAAAGCATTCCGAAAATTCTTTTATAAATCTTGTTTTTATTTAAATGCAACTGTTTTTGTTTACTCATACCAGTCTCATGACTGATCCGGAGTTTATTATTTTCTTTCCTAAACTCTGGGTGCCCATTATTTCCACACGGGCAGCCTAGTAGCAGGTTCCTGTATTTTGGAGGAGCAATATTTTGGAGCTTTTTATCTTGGAGATATCTTAGGAGCTATTGGAGATTTCAGGTGTTAGCTTTTGGGAGTTCGTCATCATCTCTCTCATTTGAGAACTTTTGGATATATGTTCATTGTTGTATTATCATGATGTTGTATTTGGAGTTGTAGTGTATGTATTATGTACTCTGTTGCAGTATGGATATTATGTTGTTGCTGTAACTGTGATGATAATTATGATATTGATTCTGTTCCTCTGTTTTATATTCATCTAATTGTTGTTATAAGCTCCGGCGATGCGAATTTGATGTTGTTTATCGAAAATCGAGTTTGGGTCGTCACAATGGCTATTTTCTAGTTAATTAAATAAATTAATATTAAATTATTTAAATCAAAATTTTCAATTCCAGTTCTATTGTAACGACCCGTAAATTTGGACGATTAAATTTTAGTTAAAAAGGGATTATGTAATATAAAAAAAATTGTAAAGAAAAATAAAGATATATTTATAAAAGAGATAGAATTTATGCTGGAATGAACGCTAAATGAAAATCCAATGATTGAGATAGTGTAAGATGTATACCTGTGTGTAAGTTGAATAAATAAAGGAGATTTAAATTTATAACTAATAATGAATTGTAGAAACGGGTATTTAACTTAATTGTTGAAAGTTAGGTGAAATATCAATAAAGAAATAGCGTAAATTGTCGCACTTGAATAAAATGTAAATTAAAGAAATAAAGACAAAATTAAAATTACCTATGTATTAATATATTAAAAAGGACTGTAATTGTATGTGAACTAAGGTGGTAATATAGATGGCAGTTGATGGATAACAAATTTAATGCAAATCCAAATGCAATTGAAACGACTGTTTGAGTTTTGAAGTGAAAATGGGAATAGTGAATACAACATTATAACCTCTTAATTAAATATGATTGTTTAATTAATACTAAAAGTAATAAAAGTTGGTAATAGTATTAATGAAATAATAATAAGAAGAATTGAAATTGTGTAATGGAAAATTTGTTAATAAATGGATGAAAATATTGGACGAACTAATTGATGGAAGTAAAATCTAAAAGAATGTTGGATAGAACATAAGTGATTGAAATTTGGTAGTGTGTATTGGAAATAAAGTTCATCTAAATATTGAGAAATTTTAATGTTGTTATTATGAAAATGTTACTTTAGTAATTATTAAAATAGTAACGGGAAGTGTGAAGGTAAATTTATAAAAACGTAAAACTTATTTTAAGGAATTAATTGAGTGTAGACTTATGAAATAGATTTAATGACAATAATTATTGTACGTATTTATTCTATTTGTAGGTTAAGTTTTATTTTTGATCAATTTCAATTAATGCACTAAATTATTGCAGTTAGTGTGGAATATTGGTAAGAGAATAAATAAGATGTAACCAAGGGAAAGGTCCATTTTATAATATAATAATTAGTGTGATCTTAGGAATGAATTAATTGAGGTTTAAGCTTTTATTTATGTGTAAAGTTAACAAAATTTCAATTAAATTGAAATCCAGTAATTTATGAAAATAAAGATGAGAATTGGAAAATATTACTGTAATGAATCATAAAAGAAATGTTAACTGTATGGTTGAGTAATAATTGATTTATTTTGAGTTGTAATCCAATAAAATCAAATTTATTAGAATTTATTGCAATTAATTGGATTAATTGCAGTAACCTTTGGAAATTGGAACTTAGTAAAAATAATCTGGATTGGATTTCAAATAAATAGGTTAGGGTGAGTAACTGAATTACATACTATGAATAAGTAAACCAGGAAGATTAAATTTAATTAATATAAAATAGTTGATTTATTGCAAATAAAAGATTATGTAAACATTTAGTTAGGTGGAATTAAAGTTAATTACATAATAAGGTATGAATCCACTGCTAATTTTATTTATGGAAATGAAAAGAGTACCAAAAACAAGCTTTGTCAGTATATTTAAGTTTAATGTATAATAATAAGTTAATGGTAATAAAAGAAGTTTAAACATCTAAATATTCTGTTAATAGAGAGTTGAGTTTAAATCTAAGAATATTAAGAAGTAGATTTTTGAATACAACATTTGATCCATCCACTTAAAATGTATAGATAGGATAATCGCTGATTTTTGATTTAAGTAGTGCAAACGGAGATTTATCTATTTATTTGGAATTGGAATTTATAAGTGTATAAATAGAAAATAAGTGAAATTTATTTTTAAATATTCATAAATGAAGATTTAGATGAAGGTGAGAATGGTAATGCTTTAAATAGTAGAGACTTACACAAATCAATGTAGGTAATTAGAAATAAAATGTTGTCGAAACGATAAAACGTTTCTTGTGAAAAATGGATGACATAACGAAAAAGGGTAATGTATTCACTTGAATATAAATTGAAACTTATTTAAGGTATTAATTACAATGGATAGAGATTTTGGGTAACATTGTAAATGATATGTAAGTAATGCAAATGTATGTCAATAGTAAGGGATTAGGATGAATTAAAAATTTGTAACATAGGAATTACCTGCCTATTTGTTAATAAACATTTGAATGGTTAGTAAGTGATAATAGAATAAGTGTACATTAGTGGAATTGAGGTAACATTGGTTTTAATGTTGAGAAAATAAATGGGTATAGTAAAGTTTAAGTGGAATTGTAAGTATGTATAGGGGAACGAATTATTGCAGGGAAATATTTGGTAACCATTGCAATAAATGTAAATTAGTGTGCATTAATATGAAATTTAGTAATAGGTGTGAATAACTTAAATTTCTTCATAGGATAAAGAATGATGGAAATAACGTTTATTTAATATATCGGGATTTAATTGATCATAAAAGGTTGATTGCAAATCAAATGAAAAATGCTTAAATGGGAATTAAGTTATTTATTCATTTGGATTTAAAGCATGATTGAAATTATTGGAAACTGAATAAAACGTTTTATGTTGATTGAAATTTAAGTTGGAAGTAATTAAGACAAATAAAATATGTATAATATGGAATTCAGATGTACATAGAAATGTGGATTTTAGTATGTAAACGTAAATCTATTGAGAATGGATAGAAATTTAATCTGTAATTATTAAAGTAATTTAGAAATTTAGTTGAAATTGGAGAAATTTATCTATGTATTTGGAAATTTATGGAATTGTGAATATATATATAGGAAATTTAAATGAAGCATCTAATTATACATGTGTGAATACGCTTAAAATGCAATGTAAATGTTGAAAAAGAAATAATTTAATCCGTAATGTGTATAATTAATATCCTTTTGGGACCACTTCTGTTTGCACGTTAAAATTCGTGCACACCTATCCTTTTGCGATCTATCTATAAATATGCTGTGATAAACCCTAGCCTCCTTTCTATTGTCAAATTGGCTGTACGTTCATTTTTCTTCATCTCTTTCTCTTCCTCAATGGTTACAAAACCTAATCTATCTACAATTCAAATTTTCTAATAAAAATTCCAGAAAATTTTATGATAAAGTTCTCGAGACACGTAATCTGCTGGTACAATTCGTTTTCTGTTTTGGATATTCGTTTGACCAGAAAAAATTCGACGATGTGCTCTAGCTTTTAGCTGACGTGGCCGTTGAAGTTAAGTGGGTTTTGTTTTATTTTATTTTATTTTATTTTTATTTTTGTTTTCAAATCGTTTAAAATGAATATCTTTTTCATACGTTCTCCGATTCACGCGAAATTTCTTTTATTAGGATCGTAATTTAATTCCAGATCCATTGACGCTGGTTTGGACAAATTCTGAGACCGTCGAATTTTTGGGTTTAAATCGGATTTAAATTCGATTTAAATTCAAAAGGTGAGTGTTTTAACCCACTCACAACTTCTAAAAATTTTATGTTTGTTAAATTTATTTTAGATATGAGTAGAAATTTATTTATGACTGTTTGGCATGTTTTATTCATCATATCTGTTAAATCGCATTTATTTAATATAACTGTTCATTTAATTTTATTACTGCATATAGATTTATAGTTATAGTTATTTATTTGCATATAAACTGTTTGTTTAATAGTTGTTAAATTTATTTTTGAATATAACTGCCAGTTATTACCTGTCATATATTATCAAATATATATTGTTATTGATTGATATTGATTGATGATTATGATTGGATGATGGATGTTGTTGATGAATGGATGTTTTATTTGTATATCATTAAACTGCAAGTTAGCATGCATCTTTCTTTTCATTTGGGATTTGTGGTTTGAAATGATATAAAACCGCAAAGTTTTATTTTTAATTGCGGATTGAAATGATAAATATCCGTATCACTTGACCATAGGATAGAAAATTTTATACAGGCACCGTGGTCTATATATAAATTATGTTAAAGGTGATTTCTATGGTTTGGATGTGATACGATTTATAGAAATTAAATTTTGATAATTTATAAATATTATTCTTCTTCCATTTATATATATACATATGAAGTTAAATTTTTGAATTTAAGTTGTGTATAAACCCGGTAAATAAAAATGGAATAAAAATTTAGAAATGGAATTTGATAAATTTTATTGTATGTTTAAGTTTGGAAATTTTTAGGATATGATATTTATAACTGGGTTTTCCTTAATAAATTTAAAAATGAATATTCTAGTATTAAGTAAATTGGGAAAAATATTCAATGGCTAGGAATTGGAGTTTTATTTATGGAATTTATAGGAATATTCAAGACTAAATAATAGAACATTAATTTGTTGAAAGAATAAAATCCAACTTTAGTTTTGAAATATTAATACTCCAAATGGAGTTATATATATATAAATTGAAGGGGTTTTGGAACTTGAAGTGATATTTAAATTATGGTTTAAACATTAAATAAGAACTATATTTGTAAAGCCATGTAAATTATTTTCTTTACAAAGTAACCGTAAATTTAAACCATTTATTCTATATACCGTTGAATATCCGAACCATTTAAGTTTTAGAAGTTATGATTTTAAAGGTATGAATTCTGAAAATATTATGTTTTGAAAGTGTAATTCAAATGTTGGTTTTTCAAGATATTTTAAATTTTAAACCAGTATGATTTTGGAAAAGAATTATATTTGAGATAAAATGATATCATATTGTTTGGGTTTTAAATTGATATCGTATTCATAGTTTTGAAATGGAAAATATATTCTGGTTTCAAAGTATAAACTATTTTTAAATGACCGCGGTGTTATAATAACGATGGGTTGGCAAAGAGACCGGGATCAGATATGGACATACTCTCTGTCAATACCGAAAACCACTTTGACTAACCGTGTACGCGGTGGAGATTCCAGAATGAAGTAGGTGGTGGCGACGTTTCCTGTAAGGTAAATACGTGGACCCAACTCCCGTGAGTTGGCATAAGGTGGCTAAAACAGGAGCTATTCCCAGGCCAATGAGGTCATTCCTCTGATCGGACACTCCTCTTCGATATTATACTATGACTTTGGATTGATTCAGTGGCCACTTTTATTTGATTTTGGGGAGTTTGTTCGAGGTGGACGGTAACTGCGGCTACGCGTTTCCATCAGCCTGGGTACGCAATTGGTATATCTACCCTGGCATTGCCTAGTTGTGCCGTGTCACCTACCCTATCGCGCCTTGTACGAGTTTGGATTTCTCCCGTAGCCCGTGTGGTATCCTCTGGTGGCTTCCCGATCAGGAGGGACTATGATATTGGATGGACTACTGGGACTATTACGTATTAAGGTGGAAAATGTAAAGCCTTAATGCTATTTAAAAGTATGTTTATTTTACTATAGACACTATTATAATAGCGCAATATACTACATAGTAAATAGTTTAACGGATCCTTAGGAGATGTGAATCCCGAGCATCTCTTGAGTTACTGCACTCATATTTAATTCTGTTAATTTAACTTACATAAGATCTTTTAGTTCTGACTCGAGTGTTTTTATCTTTTCAAATTCGCTCGGGTCAGTCCGAGCGTTTCAGGATTTGAAGATTTAGCTTTGGAGGACGAAGACGAAGATTTGTATTATTATTATTTATACTAGTGCACTACATACTGTTCCGCTGCATTGATATTTTGGTATGTGAACTCTGATAATTATTATATAAAGAAGAAGCAAATGTTTTGTAAACAGTTATATAAACTGTATATTTTATTATTATATTTTATCCTTCCGCTGTGAGATTCTGTTTAGTTTTTTCTTCTCTGTTTTTTTTTCTTATTTACCCCATAACAATCCGCCCTTCCGTATGGTTTGAATCGGCATGTGTGTCGGTTTAAATCGTGCGAAAAGGCGGGACGTTACAATTGGTATCAGAGCTTTGGTTTAGCGATAAACCTTGGCTTTGTGGGGTTTGACTCTTTGATAATAGGGTAGTAATACCCTATGGGAGTCGCACTTGGAGGGTATATATATGAGAGAGCGTACTTGTTAGTTTTATAAAAGGTTTTTATATTGTGTTAATCTGTTTCGTTTTGTATTTATAAATTCCGGTTGATGCATGGGACGCTGTGACATCAATAGGGGTTTCTAAACACTTAATAGGACAGACCGACATAATGTTTGTTTTATTATAGGCAAATGAAATAATTTTGCCTAATCTATTTTCTATATATAAAATAAAATTTTCAAATTATATCTATATTTGGTTGATATAGATTGGTTGTTAGGAAATAATAATTGAAATAAAATTTAAGAAAATAGATAAATGAATTTAGAAATTTAGAACTCAAGTTCCGGGGTTTTGAAAATTCTTTCGAACAAATTTTGGAATATAATAATATTATTTATAAGTATTTTCTGATATAATATTTCAATATAATTCGGAAAAATTGTTTTAAAGGAAGATTTTGGAAAATAAGTTTGTACTTCCCTCTCTGTCGCTGGAAAATAAATTTCGGTGATGAGTGCACGCATCATCGACATCCATTTTCGAGTTTCGAAGTGGAAAGGCCACTGTAGAAATTTACTGCAAATTTGTTTAAGAGAACTTTATCGTTTGATTATAATTAAAGTTATACAAGTAAAAAGAATATATGTATCTACTATTTTAAACAATTTGGAATTAAACCCGGTATTTGGTTCTTAAAATTCCAGTTAATTAATAGTTCAATTTAGTATAGAAAATGTGAACCTTTAATTAAAGAAAATTTAATACCATAGGAAGATAAGAAATGTAAATAAACAATTGTAAACATTAGTAAATGAATTAGTAAACTTCTTTATTTATAAGAATTAATGTTATAGGGTAGCAAATTTAGTGTAATTAAATTTTTACTATTATTAAATATAATAGTAACGTAAACCTTTAAATAAATAAATGAAATTAAAGGTAAGTTGAAATTGAAATTTATAAAATGAATATATTTATTTAACCATTAATTAATTAAAGAAATCGAGAAGAAACTTGTATAAATTTCACTTACATTCTTAAAACATATATAACTTACCATATAATAAAAGTTGCAATGTTAGTAAGGAAATGTAAGAGAAAACTTACAAGTGAAGATTGAGGAAATGAATAGTTCAATGAATTTGCTATAATTAAGGAGAATTTAATGTTATTAATTTAAGTTATAATTGAAATTCTATCGAGTAAATATAATAAAAAGGTAAGTATGACAGATAGATGATTTTAAACTCAAGTGATTAAAGTGTGAATAAATAAGATCATGAAATTTTAGTAAATAGTTCATGAAGAAGAAATAAACATTGGAAAAAGATTGAAGCTATTTGTTAACAAATAAGTATAAAGGAATAATTATAAGTAATAAGTAAATTAATGAAACAAACATTAATGAGTAAATGAAATTTAAAGGTTACGTGAATCATAAAAGGAAATCAAACAACTAAGCATGAAATCAATGTATAATAAGTGAATTTGGTCGTTGTTTTGAAATTATTATTGGTTGATTTATGGTTGGTTGGGTAAAGAAATATGAAGTTGTTGGATGAATAAATAATCTATCTTTGTTCCATCTAAGACTGTTGAGTAAAGGATGCACTTGATAGTTATTTTCATTCCATACAAATTTCAAGTTCTGAACCCGAACAACTTCTTGTTTGTTGGATAAATGGTTGGTTTGTCTTGTGTATGTATGCTGTTTGTAAGGTTGATGGTTGTTATTTGATTTGGTTGATTAATGGTGAAATCACTTAAATATTTCACTGTATCTAAATTTGTATATTTTAGCTAAATTAACTAATTTTGTAAATTTAAAATATTGATTTCGAAATTCTTCTTTTCCCTTCTATTCCTTTTCGGGGACGAAAAGTTTTGAGTGGGGGAGAGTGTAACGACCCGTAAATTTCGAAGATTAAATTTTAGTTAAAAAGGGATTATGTAATATATAAAAAAATTGTAAAGAAAAATAAAGATATATTTATAAAAGAGATAGAATTTATGCTGGAATGAACGCTAAATGAAAATCCAATGATTGAGATAGTGTAAGATGTATACCTGTGTGTAAGTTGAATAAATAAAGGAGATTTAAATTTATAACTAATAATGAATTGTAGAAACGGGTATTTAACTTAATTGTTGAAAGTTAGGTGAAATATCAATAAAGAAATAGCGTAAATTGTCGCACTTGAATAAAATGTAAATTAAAGAAATAAAGACAAAATTAAAATTACCTATGTATTAATATATTAAAAAGGACTGTAATTGTATGTGAACTAAGGTGGTAATATAGATGGCAGTTGATGGATAACCAATTTAATGCAAATCCAAATGCAATTGAAACGACTGTTTGAGTTTTGAAGTGAAAATGGGAATAGTGAATACAACATTATAACCTCTTAATTAAATATGATTGTTTAATTAATACTAAAAGTAATAAAAGTTGGTAATAGTATTAATGAAATAATAATAAGAAGAATTGAAATTGTGTAATGGAAAATTTGTTAATAAATGGATGAAAATATTGGACGAACTAATTGATGGAAGTAAAATCTAAAAGAATGTTGGATAGAACATAAGTGATTGAAATTTGGTAGTGTGTATTGGAAATAAAGTTCATCTAAATATTGAGAAATTTTAATGTTGTTATTATGAAAATGTTACTTTAGTAATTATTAAAATAGTAACGGGAAGTGTGAAGGTAAATTTATAAAAACGTAAAACTTATTTTAAGGAATTAATTGAGTGTAGACTTATGAAATAGATTTAATGACAATAATTATTGTACGTATTTATTCTATTTGTGGGTTAAGTTTTATTTTTGATCAATTTCAATTAATGCACTAAATTATTGCAGTTAGTGTGGAATATTGGTAAGAGAATAAATAAGATGTAACCAAGGGAAAGGTCCATTTTATAATATAATAATTAGTGTGATCTTAGGAATGAATTAATTGAGGTTTAAGCTTTTATTTATGTGTAAAGTTAACAAAATTTCAATTAAATTGAAATCCAGTAATTTATGAAAATAAAGATGAGAATTGGAAAATATTACTGTAATGAATCATAAAAGAAATGTTAACTGTATGGTTGAGTAATAATTGATTTATTTTGAGTTTTAATCCAATAAAATCAAATTTATTAGAATTTATTGCAATTAATTGGATTAATTGCAGTAACCTTTGGAAATTGGAACTTAGTAAAAATAATCTGGATTGGATTTCAAATAAATAGATTAGGGTGAGTAACTGAATTACATACTATGAATAAGTAAACCAGGAAGATTAAATATAATTAATATAAAATAGTTGATTTATTGCAAATAAAAGATTATGTAAACATTTAGTTAGATGGAATTAAAGTTAATTACATAATAAGGTATGAATCCACTGCTAATTTTATTTATGGAAATGAAAAGAGTACCAAAAATGAGCTTTGTCAGTATATTTAAGTGTAATGTATAATAATAAGTTAATGGTAATAAAAGAAGTTTAAACATCTAAATATTCTGTTAATAGAGAGTTGAGTTTAAATCTAAGAATATTAAGAAGTAGATTTTTGAATACAACATTTGATCCATCCACTTAAAATGTATAGATAGGATAATCGCTGATTTTTGATTTAAGTAGTGCAAACGGAGATTTATCTATTTATTTGGAATTGGAATTTATAAGTGTATAAATAGGAAATAAGTGAAATTTATTTTTAAATATTCATAAATGAAGATTTAGATGAAGGTGAGAATGGTAATGCTTTAAATAGTAGAGACGTACACAAATCAATGTAGGTAATTAGAAATAAAATGTTGTCGAAACGATAAAACATTTCTTCTGAAAAATGGATGACATAACGAAAAAGGGTAGTGTATTCACTTGAATATAAATTGAAACTTATTTAAGGTATTAATTACAATGGATAGAAATTTTGGGTAACATTGTAAATGATATGTAAGTAATGCAAATGTATGTCAATAGTAAGGGATTAGGATGAATTGAAAATTTGTAACATAGGAATTACCTGCCTATTTGTTAATAAACATTTGAATGGTTAGTAAGTGATAATAGAATAAGTGTACATTAGTGGAATTGAGGTAACATTGGTTTTAATGTTGAGAAAATAAATGGGTATAGTAAAGTTTAAGTGGAATTGTAAGTATGTATAGGGGAACGAATTATTGCAGGGAAATATTTGGTAACCATTGCAATAAATGTAAATTAGTGTGCATTAATATGAAATTTAGTAATAGGTGTGAATAACTTAAATTTCTTCATAGGATAAAGAATGATGGAAATAACGTTTATTTAATATATCGGGATTTAATTGATCATAAAAGGTTGATTGCAAATCAAATGAAAAATGCTTAAATGGGAATTAAGTTATTTATTCATTTGGATTTAAAGCATGATTGAAATTATTGGAAACTGAATAAAACGTTTTATGTTGATTGAAATTTAAGTTGGAAGTAATTAAGATAAATAAAATATGTATAATATGGAATTCAAATGTACATAGAAATGTGGATTTTAGTATGTAAACGTAAATCTATTGAGAATGGATAGAAATTTAATCTGTAATTATTACAGTAATTTAGAAATTTAGTTGAAATTGGAAATTTATCTATGTATTTGGAAATTTATGGAATTGTGAATATATATATGGAAATTTAAATGAAGCATCTAATTATACATGTGTGAATACGCTTAAAATGCAATGTAAATGTTGAGAAAGAAATAATTTAATCCGTAACGTGTATAATTAATATCCTTTTGGGACCACTTCTGTTTGCACGTTAAAATTCGTGCACACCTATCCTTTTGCGATCTATCTATAAATATGCTGTGATAAACCCTAGCCTCCTTTCTATTGTCAAATTGGCTGTACGTTCATTTTTCTTCATCTCTTTCTCTTCCTCAATGGTTACAAAACCTAATCTATCTACAATTCAAATTTTCTAATAAAAATTCCAGAAAATTTTATGATAAAGTTCTCGAGACACGTAATCTGCTGGTACAATTCGTTTTCTGTTTTGGATATTCGTTTGACCAGAAAAAATTCGACGATGTAATGTAGCTTTTAGCTGACGTGGCCGTTGAAGTTAAGTGGGTTTTGTTTTATTTTATTTTATTTTATTTTTATTTTTGTTTTCAAATCGTTTAAAATGAATATCTTTTTCATACATTCTCCGATTCACGCGAAATTTCTTTTATTAGGATCGTAATTTAATTCCAGATCCATTGACGCCGGTTTGGACAAATTCTGAGACCGTCGAATTTTTGGGTTTAAATCGGATTTAAATTCGATTTAAATTCAAAAGGTGAGTGTTTTAACCCACTCACAACTTCTAAAAGTTTTATATTTGTTAAATTTATTTTAGATATGAGTAGAAATTTATTTATGACTGTTTGGCATGTTTTATTCATCATATCTGTTAAATCGCATTTATTTAATATAACTGTTCATTTAATTTTATTACTGCATATAGATTTACAGTTATAGTTATTTATTTGCATATAAACTGTTTGTTTAATAGTTGTTAAATTTATTTTTGAATATAACTGCCAGTTATTACCTGTCATATATTATCAAATATATATTGTTATTGATTGATATTGATTGATGATTGTGATTGGATGATGGATGTTGTTGATGAATGGATGTTTTATTTGTATATCATTAAACTGCAAGTTAGCATGCATCTTTCTTTTCATTTGGGATTTGTGGTTTGAAATGATATAAAACCGCAAAGTTTTATTTTTAATTGCGGATTGAAATGATAAATATTTGTATCACTTGACCATAGGATAGAAAATTTTATACAGGCACCGTGGTCTATATATAAATTATGTTAAAGGTGATTTCTATGGTTTGGATGTGATACGATTTATAGAAATTAAATTTTGATAATTTATAAATATTATTCTTCTTCCATTTATATATATACATATGAAGTTAAATTTTTGAATTTAAGTTGTGTATAAACCCGGTAAATAAAAATGGAATAAAAATTTAGAAATGGAATTTGATAAATTTTATTGTATGTTTAAGTTTGGAAATTTTTAGGGTATGATATTTATAACTGGATTTTCCTTAATAAATTTAAAAATGAATATTCTAGTATTAAGTAAATTGGGAAAAATATTCAATGGCTAGGAATTGGAGTTTTATTTATGGAATTTATGGGAATATTCAAGACTAAATAATAGAACATTAATTTGTTGAAAGAATAAAATCCAACTTTAGTTTTGAAATATTAATACTCCAAATGGAGTTATTTATATATAAATTGAAGGGGTTTTGGAACTTGAAGTGATATTTAAATTATGGTTTAAACATTAAATAAGAACTATATTTGTAAAGCCATGTAAATTATTTTCTTTACAAAGTAACCGTAAATTTAAACCATTTATTCTATATACCGTTGAATATCCGAACCATTTAAGTTTTAGAAGTTATGGTTTTAAAGGTATGAATTCTGAAAATATTATGTTTTGAAAGTGTAATTCAAATGTTGGTTTTTCAGGATATTTTAAATTTTAAACCAGTATGATTTTGGAAAAGAATTATATTTGAGATAAAATGATATCATATTGTTTGGGTTTTAAATTGATATCGTATTCATAGTTTTGAAATGGAAAATATATTCTGGTTTCAAAGTATAAACTATTTTTAAATGACCGCGGTGTTATAATAACGATGGGTTGGCAAAGAGACCGGGATCGGATATGGACATACTCTTTGTCGATACCGAAAACCACTTTGACTAACCGTGTACGCGGTGGAGATTCCAGAATGAAGTAGGTGGTGGCGACGTTTCCTGTAAGGTAAATACGTGGACCCAACTCCCGTGAGTTGGCATAACGTGGCTAAAACAGGAGCTATTCCCAGGCCAATGAGGTCATTCCTCTGATCGGACACTCCTCTTCGATATTATACTATGACTTTGGATTGATTCAGTGGCCACTTTTATTTGATTTTGGGGAGTTTGTTCGAGGTGGGCGGTAACTGCGGCTACGCGTTTCCATCAGCCTGGGTACGCAATTGGTATAACTACCCTGGCATTACCTAGTTGTGCCGTGTCACCTACCCTATCGCACCTTGTACGAGTTTGGATTTCTCCCGTAGCCCGTGTGGTATCCTCTGGTGGCTTCCCGATCAGGAGGGACTATGATATTGGATGGACTACTGGGACTATTACGTATTAAGGTGGAAAATGTAAAGCCTTAATGCTATTTAAAAGTATGTTTATTTTACTATAGACACTATTATAATAGCGCAATATACTACATAGTAAATAGTTTAACGGATCCTTAGGAGATGTGAATCCCGAGCATCTCTTGAGTTACTGCACTCATATTTAATTCTGTTAATTTAACTTACATAAGATCTTTTAGTTCTGACTCGAGTGTTTTTATTTTTTCAAATTCGCTCGGGTCAGTCCGAGCGTTTCAGGATTTGAAGATTTAGCTTTGGAGGACGAAGACGAAGATTTGTATTATTATTATTTATACTAGTGCACTACATACTGTTCCGCTGCATTGATATTTTGGTATGTGAACTCTGATAATTATTATATAAAGAAGAAGCAAATGTTTTGTAAACAGTTATATAAACTGTATATTTTATTATTATATTTTATCCTTCCGCTGTGAGATTCTGTTTAGTTTTTTCTTCTCTGTTTTTTTTTCTTATTTACCCCATAACAATCCGCCCTTCCGTATGGTTTGAATCGGCATGTGTGTCGGTTTAAATCGTGCGAAAAGGCGGGACGTTACATCTATGATTAACAAATTTTTCCATTTTTGATTTCGTAAACATTCGCAACAATTTAAACAAGTTCAGATGTCCACTTAAAGTTGATTAATTTATAAATTTCAGCATTTACCTCAATTTCATTGAATTCAAAATTTATAAATTTAATTTCCAAAAATTCTATTTAATTTACTTTCATTCTATTATTCAATTCATTGTTATCAAACGGATGAAATTTAACATTGGATTCAAAATCTATTACATTAATATCCTGACATTCCATCTTCAATTCAATTAACGCAATATTTTGATATTTAATTTCCTTAAATTGCAATTACTCTAATTATTATTTTTATTCAAATCCCAACAAATTGATAAATCTTTATTCCCATTCTTATAATTCAACAAATTTTCCAATTATGAATAACATTAACATTATTTCTAAATATTAGCTTAATTAACATTAACGTAATATTAAATTAGAATTATGGTAACTGATTTCCAATTTAAATTAACAGGCTACAAAAATAGGTACGTACAATAATCGTTGCGCTAATCTCTAGTAACATTAAAAAGCTTTTATAACTTACAGATAAATGTTATCATTTATTTTCATAGTACTAATTTCATCTAATATTCCATTTATTCGCTTATGTTCCATTTATAGTCAAGTATAACATATTTCATTAATTGTCATTTCATTCAATCCATTAATTATTAACCTTGAATTGGCATTGGTTATATCTTGATGCATTAATATTTCCCAATTTCATCTCAACTCTTATTTACGTAATATTCAAACATCAAATTTCATTTAATTCCAATTAAACCACTTTATTACATTCAAATTAATAATCTTAGTTCCCATTCTTACTTCATTACCAAACAACAACTATTATAATTACTCTCTTGCATTAATCCTATCAACTACAATTTATTACGTATTATTTTATCAATTATTATAACTTTGAATCTATTTTCCAAATCTACTAATTTCAATCAATTAAAACTTCACAATTGTTTCAATTAATTGGGATTGCACTACATTTATTATTTATCAACACTCTTTAACCTTATTACCTAAATTTACTTTGAGTTACTATTAAGCAATATTATTTCATTGGTAAATTCAATACTTACTTTTATTTACTCATTTTCTATTTTACAACCAAGGGCAACAATTTATACTATTACATTTTTATTGTGACTTCACTTCGATTGTCAATAAATTGTTTTAATAACCATTGCTACAATTCACTATTAACATTTACTTCAATGTAAATTATAAATTATTTTTTTCTTCTAAATTAAATTACAAAAATCTTATTAATTTGACCAATTTAGTTATCGAATTTTACGGGCTGTTACAATAAATATCAGATAAAACGAGATAGAATAAGAGATACGACAAAAACGTATGATAACAATAATGCCATACTATGACAAGTATACGTTTAACAATAACAAAAATCATACAATATCTCCAGAATCTCAGAACATCAAAAAGAATGTCATATTCTTTATTTTATTCACCAAACCACAAATATTAACAAAAATATCAATGCCAATTGCAAAAGTTGGTGAAACACAAATTTTAGAAATCATTAATTAGAAATCTAGAAAACATAAAAGGGGGAGGCCTATCATAGATGGTAGCACGAAAACTCCCAACATGTGCATCATAAATGGGACACTATCCCATGGTCGCTAACCATAGAGCCAATGCACTGACGTAGTACATTAACAGTACGCCTGAGGAACCTAAAACTCAAATAGTTCGAAACAACAACGTAGTACAACGGTACCCCCGATGGACCGAACTCCATAAAAGAACATGGGTCGCTGGTCCATAAAAATGAATCGAAACTCCAAAGAACGGTCAAAAGACCATGGGTCGTTAGCCTATAAGAATGAAATGAAGCTCCATAAAACGGGGTACAGTCCCTCACGTGGACAAAGAGACATAACATATCGCTAGTTTAAATCATGAAATGATCATCATTGATCAATAAAAAGTGTGAATCACACTAAGCTAGTAAATAAATGAGTTTAGCTTCATGTCCCATAACCACTGGCTTAACTTAAATATTTACGAACAAATTACAGATTTTCACTCGAAAATTGTCACAAGAGTTTCAATCGAACAAGTCTAAGAATTAACCGACAAAGTAAACGCAAGCGTTTCATACCACTTGTTTTAATAAGTCGTATAATTGGATTTCTCGAACGAATGAGGTAAAGGTTTGTATATACTAATAGGTTGGAAAATGGTTTTAATAAGCATGTTGTGTATTAAAATAAGGTTGAAATCGTTTTAATGAAAGAGTTTTGATATTTACTACTAGTATAGAAACCTTTGCATTTTAAAGTGACAAACCACAGAAATGATTATAGAAGCAATCAAACACAAGAAATTCACATTCGAAGACGTGAATTAAATCCAAAGAAATCGTTACCAAATCCATCAAAATGGATATTCCCAAAAATTCCGAAAAAGAAGTTATCAAAATTGATAATAAGTGATAACAACAAATCGGACCATCACGAATCGATTAAGAATTGGAAATCGGTACAAAAAGGAAAAATTGGTTGAGGCAGCAGATTCAACGGACTAGACCGGGGTGGTCAGTCGACTGATACAATGCTTGGAAACTTTCTGTTTCCAGGTTCAACCGATTGGGCCAGGGTGGTCAGCTGACAGAAACATGCATGGAAACTTTCGGTTTCTAGCCTCACTCGACTAGACCAGAGTGGTCAGTCGACTAATACCGGCCTAAAAAATTTCCCGCGTTCTTGTTCAGTCGAGTGAACTGGAATTTCCAGTATTCTTAGCTTAGCCCCAATGTAGGGCGAAAATCATAACGGAGGCGATCGAACGAGCGTTGACGGCTAGGGATTGATGCCTTGCTGTCACCTAACCTTATAAGCTCTTCGACACACCCCAAAAACATGTTCAAATATCAAAGCTAGGATTTTTAAAATTTTGACTTCAAAACACCAAAAATTGGAATATTCATAAAACCAATTCAATCCAAAGCGAATGAACAAGGAATAGAAGTTAGGAATCACTACCTAACAACTATCAAAGATATAGACATAGATGTGAGTACAAAAGCTCACCTTTAAACCCAAAAACAACGAATGAGAAGCTCAAACACAAAGGAAAGATCAACCACTCTTCATTTTAACCCACGAAGCTTGAATCTAAGCTTATAAGCAATAATTTCCTAAACTAGGTTATAGGAAATTTCTGAAATTGAAGAGGAATTGAGATGGAGAGGACGAAGAGGGTGCTTACCTAAGCTTCTCTTAGATTTTGGAGCCAAAACATGAATTTGCAAAGGAAACTAGGGCTTAGGAATTCCTAATCTCTTTTCTCTTCCCCCATTTTTGCTAAAGCTTGAGTGTTAGGAAATATTACGAAGGAATGAAGAGGAGTGGAGTGGAGTTGGGTTGATATGTTGGGTTAATGGGCTGAAACCCAAACTCGAAGCCCTAAGTGAAAATATAAAAATTCAAGCTAACTTCAAACATATCGATGTTTATACTCCAAAAGGTTGCAAGCGGCATTTTGAACTCAATGGAAGTGGTCTCGAGTTCTAATTCGACCATTTGCAAAAAGTAGCATTTCGGACTTACATTAAATAAAATATTTAAATATACAATCGTAAAATATGCGGGTTGTTACAGACTCCCTCCTTAAAGAAATTGCATCCTCATAGTACTTAAGAAGAAAATAAAGAGTAACAACCATAAAAGCATATCGACAAAAAAGAAAATTTGAAATAAGAAGTTCACCTCAAAGAGCACGAGAGAGTAAGTCCGGATGTGTTCACTCGATGAATTCTCTAAATTCCCAAGCGAAATCCTTAAGCTTTGAGGACCATTGAATTTTCACAAGAGGGACATCTTTATTTCGAAGGCGTTTAACCTCCGATGCAATAATATGAATAGGATGTTTCTCATAAGTCAAATTAGGCGAAACTTCAATTTCTTCCACAACACCGGGCTCAAGAATAGAATCGGAACCTCGAAGGCATTTCCATAGTTGAGAAACGTGAAACACGTCATGAATAGCAGAGAATTGAGCCGATACTAAAAGGCGATAAGCCACGGAACCAATGCGTTCAGTGATGGGAAATGTACCAATATATCGAGGTGCTAATTTTCCCGATCGAATGAAACGCACAACATGTAACAACCTGCATATTTAACGATTTTATATTTAAATGTTTTATGTAAATATAGCGTCGTTAGTCGGATTTTTGGATCCGAAATGTTACTTTTTGCAAATGGCCAAATTGGGGCTCGATACCACTTCCATTGAGTTCAAAATGGCGTTTGCGATCTTTTTGAGTATAAGCTTTGATATGTTTGGAGTAAGTTGAATTTTTCCACTTTTTCTAGTTGGGTTTTGGGTTTGGGTTCAGCCCACTAGCTAACTAAATATCCAAACTTGGTCCCTCTCTTCCCCATTCACTCATTTTCACCTCCAAACTTAAGCTAAAACTGAAAATGGGGGAAAGGAAGAGGAATTAGAAATTCCAAGCCCTAGTTTCTTCTTGCAACTTGAATTCTTGCTCCAAAATCAAAGAGAAGGTGTTGGTAAGCTTCTTCTTCATCTTCTCCAACTCTTCTCCTCTTCAATTTCAGAAAGTTTTCTAAACCTAATTTGGGAAATATGTGTTTTATTCTTAGATTGAAGCTTGTAGAGTTAAAGTGAAGAGTAGTTAGTCTCCTTTTTGTGTTTGTGCTTCTCATCTTTCTTTGTGTGTAAAAAGGTGAGTTTTGAACTCACATCTACTTCTCTTGATATCATAGGTGATGAGTATGAATTCCTATTACTTATTCATATGCATTTTGTTTTGTTTAGATTGGTTTTATGAATATTCCAATTCTTGAATTTCAAAGTCAAATTTTTATGAACATTCTTTTATGGATGTTTTGATCTTGATTGGTGATGAATCGAAGTGCTTATTGGGCCGGGTAGCCGCTAGGCGTGAACCCCTAGTATCCGTGCTCGTCCGATTGAAAGTTAAGAAGTTTGCTCATCATTTGGGATAGGCTGAAAGTAGCCCAGGTTGCAGGGTCGGCTGACCGAAGACCCTGTTCGGTCGACCGAACCTGTGTCCCGAAAGTTTCAGGATCAGGTCAGTCGACCAAACTCTGTAGCCAGCCGACCGACTTGCTCCTATTTTTCTGTTTTGCCTATTTTTGCTCATTTTGATTGGTTTTCCAAATTTTATCGATTCAAGTTGGTTCTTAGTGGTTGTTATTACATCTTTGGCTTTGATAACTTATTTTTGACTTCATTCACGTGTTTTTATAAATAATCTTCTAAAATTACATTAAAGGCTCGTTTCTCCAATTTATATATTCTATTTAAACACACATGATTTCGCACTTCGAGCGGAGTGGAAGGGGATTAAATGGTTAGGTAAAACATGGACCATGAATCCATGTGTTTATCTTTCTGATTAATCCCCGATCTATTCGATTGATTGTTTTGACCTTTTGGTCTGGTTTACCAATGAGATGAGGTAGACTTTGTACTTCTTTGAGTGTGAAATTAACTAACGGATAGTAAACCGTTTAGTGTGAACGAGTGGTTATGGAACTCACGTTACCACTATTCGGATTCCTTTTTGAGAGTTATGACACATTCTGCCAGTTAGTGGTGTCCAGTACTGGGTCTTCAGACCTTCACCACTACGGTTTGTTGCCTTCGGGTGTGTTGCCTTCGGGTTTGTACCTTCAGGTTTGTTGCCTTCGGGTATGTTGCCTTCGGGTTTGTACCTTCGGGTTTGTTGCCTTCGGGTATGTTGCCTTCGGGTTTGTACCTTCGGGTTTGTGCCTTCGGGTTTGTTGCCCTATTGTATCGCTTTCGGAGTTAGGTCTTTATGAACCGCTCGAGTGATATTTGGGTTTGGAGTCTTTGGGCTCATGGATCCTTGTTTATACAGTACTGAGCACTTGCAAATTTTATGATGTTTTCATTGATATGTATATTCCCTAGGTATCGACCTTCGGTGTTGGTCTTTTTGAGCCGCACGATATGCAGCGATTACCTTGTGGAACTTGTGTTACCTTCATTGGTATTTGTTATTGCATTTTTGGCTTGTTTTGGGATATTCATATCCTTTGTTTCTCTGAGTTGCCGATGATACGAGGCTTGTCTTGTTATGATATGATTCATCTTTTGTTAGATGATTGCGTTATCTCTTTTAGAGATATTTGTTATATATTATGACCTTGCAAGTTTATTGTTGTTCAGTTTATCTAACTGATTTGTTTAGCTAGACTGACCCGTGTATTTAATACTCGGGTCAGACCGAGATGTTTTAGGTTAGGTGCATTTGGACTTAGCCTATTTTCCTTCCGCATGGACTATCCAGCTTGCTTCTTTTTGTTATAGCTTTGTGTAGTCCTTTTTGTTGTAACTCTGATATATATGTATTATTTTGAATTCGTCTATATATTGTGGTTTGTCATACCACTTGACATGTATTATTTTGTATACTCTGTTATGTATCAATATATGTGTATATGATGATCTACTGTTATGTGATGTATATTACATTTGAGTTGTTATATTCTGTTCTGATAGATCCTCCAACCACCCATGGTTTTTTATAGGTATTCATTGGGTACGTCGACCTGCTTGGTATGTCTATTGTCGATGTATTCAATAGATAGTTAGGGCAAGGCTATAGATGGTCGCTCCTAACCAGCCTTATCCTCTGTGTTAGTTGACGGCATTACCCTGTAGTGTCCTTGGCTAGCATGGGTATAGAGGTGGGGCGTCACAGCATGGTATCAGAGCTGAGTTCAGAACAAAATATGATAAACACGGAACAGATGCACATATTCCGGTACATCAAAGTGTATAAGTGATAAAATCTTTGAACCATCGTGCCTCTATATTTCTTTTGTGCCTTGGTGGTAGATAGAATGTGGGAATACGTCTAGGAATGCATTTTGTTCCATAGTATTCCATATTTGAATTAATGACATTTACCTTGTGAATAATCTTGTTCTTATCTTACTTTCAGCGTATGGCTGGAAGAGGCAGGGGACGACATTCGGATGCTAGGCAATCCAGTGGCTCACATCTGGATGGCGTTTATATGTGTGCCGATCAGTTTTTGGAGTTATTTAGGAGCACTCAGCCTCCAGTTCCTCCTCGAGTATCTCCACCTCGCAAGTCTGCCTTTGCACGTCTGTGCAGTAATTTTTCTCATCTTGGGGGAAAGCCGTTTAAGGGCTCCGAGTCTGTTCTTGAAGTCCAAGCTTGGTTTCCCACGTGCGAGCGTATTTCCTCTCGCATGGATGTTTCTGATCATGATAGAGTTCTTGTAACTTCTAGCTTATTACAAGAGCGTTCTCTTGATTGGTATGAGCTTCTTGTAGCCGAAATTGATGAGTCTACTCTTTCTTGGACTCAGTTTCGGGAGCGATTTGAACTCAAGTTCGTTCCTGAATCTGGAAAAAATTATTGACCCGTCGCTTCCTTGAGTTGAAGCAAGGGAAATCTTCTGTTTCTGAGTATGTTGCATCATTCGAGGCTTTATCTAAGTATGGTCTTGAATTCATTAGCACTTCTTATAAGAAGAATTTGAAGTTTGTCTCTAATCTTAAGAAGTCTTTGTTGCTCCAGCTTAAGCTTTCTTTTAAGGAGTTGGTTGATTCTGCACTTCATCTCGAGACCATCGAGAAGGAGTGTAATAGTGGTGATGATGTTGAGGTTTCCAAGAACCCCAACAAGAAGCCGTTTCCATTTCAGAAGTCCAGGTCTTTTCCTTCTAAGAAGAAGAAGACTGGTAGTTCTAGTTCTCAGCCTCAGTCTTCTGTAACACCTTTCATTCGAAAGTGTTCCAATTGTGGCTCTCCTGATCATATGATTCGAGCTTGTTCCAAGCATCTCTTCTACCGTTATTGCAAGAAGGAAGGTCATCATGTTTCCACTTGCCCTAATGTTTCGGCGGGTGCCAAGTCTAGCAAGCTTTATGCTGCTAAGGCTTCTGAAGGCCTTTCTCAACCCAAAGGTATATCTCCATCTATTTTGGAAGGTTCTATTTTATTTCATGACCATAGTATACGAGTTCTTTTCGATACGGGTGCTTCACATTCCTTTGTATCGAAGAAGCTCGTCGATGATTTATCTTTGGATGTTTCTTGTTTGGTTACTTCTTTAAGGATTGTGAATCCTATTGGGGGATTCGCGACCCTTAGCATGCTTTGTGATGATGTTGAGATTGATTTATGTAGCTTTTCTTTTCGTGCGAATCGGCATGTTATATCTTGTTTGGAATTTGATATGATTTTGGGAATGGACTGGCTAGTGAGATATGATGCCAGGATTATTTGTCCGAAGAGAATTTTGTATCTTCGATATTCGAATTCGCCTATTCAGCTATCTCTTGTTCTTCGGGATGTGGATAATTCCGAAATGGCCTTATATTCTCTTAACTCGCGAGATGATGATGATATATCTCGTATTCCTATTGCTTGTGACTTTTCTGATGTTTTTGAACATGTTTTGGGTTTGCCACCCAAGCGGGCAATTGAGTTCCACATTGATCTCATTCCAGGCGCGCAGCTAGTTAGTCGTCCTCCCACGAGGATGTCTACAAAGGAAAATGAGGAACTCAAGAAGCAGCTTTTAGAGCTTGAGTCCAAGCAGTTGATTCGGTCCAGTTTTTCTCCGTGGGGATCCGCGGTCGTCTTCGTGAAGAAGTCCGATGGAACTCTTAGGCATTGCATTGACTATCGCAAGCTTAACGAGTTAACCATTAGGAATAGGTATCCGTTGCCTAGGATCGATGATATGTACCATCTATTGAGTGGTGCTAAGGTCTTTTCTCGGCTTGACCTTGCCACGGGTTTTCACCAGTTACGAGTCGCGGAGGATAGCATATCTCTTACCGATTTCCACACTCATTATGGTTCTTTTGAGTGGCTCGTTATGCCGTTCGGTTTGACGAACGCTCCTGCTTTCTTTATTGATCTCATGAATCGAGTATTCCGGGAATATCTCGATAAGTTCGTACTTGTCTTCATTGATGATATCCTTATTTATTCTAAGTCTGAAGCTGAGCATGCTAATCACTTGAGAATTGTCTTGAGTACTCTCCGCCATCATCAGTTTAGAGCCAAATTCTCCAAGTGCCACTTTTGGGAGAATAAGGTTAAGTTCTTAAGCCATATTGTATCTTCCGATGGCATTTCTGTCGATCCCTCAAAGATCGAAGCCATCCAGAATTGGAAGAGGCCCGAGAATGTTCATGAGATTCGTAGTTTCCTTGGATTGGCGGGTTATTACCTTCGGTTCATTAAGGATTTTTCCCGTGTTGTGCTTCCTCTTACCAGCCTTACTCCGAAAGGCATTCGTTTTATTTGGTCCGACAAGTGTGAAGCTTCCTTTCAGACATTGAAGGAACTTCTCACTAATGCTTCTAATTTGGTAGTTCCTAAGGGGAATCATGATCTTGTTGTATACACCGATGCTTGTAGTAGTGGTCTCGGTGATGTTCTTATGCAGATGGATCGGGTAGTTGCTTATGCTTCTAGGCAACTACGTCCGAATGAAGTTCGCTATGCCACACATGATCTTTAATTAGCCGCCATTGTCTTCGCCTTGAAGATTTGACGACACTATTTATTGGGCGAGCGCTTCATTCTCTATACCTATCATAAGTCCTTAAAGTATTTGTACACTCAGAAGGAACTCAATATGAGACAACAACATTGGCTCGAGTTTCTTGCTTCTTATGACTTTGATATCCAGTATACCCCTGGTAAGGGTAATCGTGTTGCTGATGCGCTTAGTCGCAAATATTCGACTGTTATTTCAATGATGCTTGCCGAATGGGATATTCTTGAGACTCTATCTTTTTGTGAAATTCTTGATAGAGGTTCATCTTCTGATTCTCCTATTCTATTATTTAGTTTGGGAGCTCAACCCATTTTATTGGATCGTATTGCCGATGCTCAGCGGCGTGATCCTGATTTGTTGCATCTTATTCAGCTTTGTGAGTCTGGATCCTGTGATGAGGCGTTGCGGGATTTCAGCATTGATTCTCATGCGTGTCTTCGCAAGAAGAACCATCTTTTTGTGCCTTTTGATTTTGCGCTTAGGCATGACATTCTTGATGACTGTCACCGTTCTAAGTATACCATTCCTCCTAGTAGTAGTAAGATGTATGCGGATATGCGTCGTCTTTATTATTGGGAAGGCATGAAGCGCGATGTGGCGAGTTATGTGAGTAATTGCGTAACCTGTCAGCGTATTAAGGCCGAACATCAGCGTCCTTCGGGTCTTCTTCAGCCTCTAGAGATTCCATTATGGAAATGCGATCAGATTTCTATGGATTTCATTGACGGCCTACCTTGTTCGAGATCAGGCCATTCTAGCATTTGGGTTATTGTTGATCGCCTCACTAAGTCTGCTCATTTTATCCCTGTTAAGTCTAATAGGATAGCTTTGCATTTGGCTAAGTTGTATGTCAAGGAAATCATGAGACTTCACGGTGTTCCTAGTTCTACTGTGAGCGATCGTGATCCTTTATTCACGAGTCATTTTTGGAAGAGTCATCAGCAAGCTTTGGGAACAAAGCTTAATTTCATCACAGCTTATCATCCGCAGTCTGACGGACAGCTTGAACGGGTGAATCGTATCTTGGAAGATCTTCTTCGTATTTGTATTTTTGATTCGGTGGTAGTTGGGAGGATCATCTACCTCTTGTAGAGTTCTCCTACAATAATAGTTTTCAGTCTAGTATCGGTATAGCTCCTTTCGAAGCTTTATATGGAAGGCCATGTCAATCACCTTCTTGTTGGTTGGAATCTAGGGAGAAGCTTATTCTTGGTCCAGATTTTGTTCGTGATTCTTTCGAGAAGATTGATCTTATTCGGTTGAGGATGAAAGAGGCACAGAGCCGCTAGAAGTCCTACGCGGACAGCCGTAGGAAGCCTCTCGAGTTCTCGATTGGTGATTTTGTCTTTATTCGTGTTTCTCCTTTGAAGGGGGTTATGCATTTCAGTACGACCGGGAAATTGGCTCCTCGCCTTATAGGACCATTTTCTATTATGAACGTATTGGCCCTGTGGCTTATAGAGTTTCACTTCCTACTCATTTATCTGGCATTCATGACGTGTTTCACGTCTCTCAACTTCAAAAGTGTCTTCGGGAGTCGGATTCTGTCATTGATTCTCCTGATTTGCAAGAGCTTGAGGTCTCACCTGACTTATCTTTTGTACAGCAATCTATTCGCGTACTTGACACGGAGGTGCGACACCTTCGAAACAAGGACGTGCCGCTCGTTAAAGTTCAACGGTCCGCTAATCCTAAAGACTGTACTTGGGAAACCAGAGCGTATACTGAGTGATCTTATCCGGGTTTTCTATCTTTGCTTGGGAATGGTGAGAATATCTTTTCGTCTCAAGCTTATTTCCTTTTCTTTTGAATGTTGTATGCATGTAGTTATTACAAGTATCTTCTCTAGGAATTGCGGGGACGCAATTTTGTAAGGAGGGGAGATCTGTAACAACTCGCATAGTTAACGATTTTATATTTAAATGTTTTATTTAAATATAGCGTCGTTAGTTGGATTTTTGGATCCGAAATGTTACTTTTTGCAAACAGCCAAATTGGGGCTCGATACCACTTCCATTGACTTCAAAATGGCGTTTGCGATCTTTTTGAGTATAAGCTTTGATATGTTTGGAGTAAGTTGATTTTTGCTACGTTTTCTAGTTGGGTTTTGGGTTTGGGTTCAGCCCATTAGCTAACTAAATATCCAAACTCAGTCCCTCTCTTGCCCATTCACTCATTTTCACCTCCAAACTTAAGCTAAAACTGAAAATGGGGGAAAGGAAGAGGAATTAGAAATTCCAAGCCCTAGTTTCTTCTTGCAACTTGAATTCTTGCTCCAAAATCAAAGAGAAGATGTTGGTAAGCTTCTTCTTCATCTTCTCCAACTCTTCTCCTCTTCAATTTCAGAAAGTTTCCTAAACCTAATTTGGGAAATATGTGTTTTGAAGCTTGTAGAGTTAAAGTGAAGAGTAGTTAGTCTCCTTCTTGTGTTTGTGCTTCTCATCTTTGTTTGTGTGTAAAAAGATGAGTTTTGAACTCACATCTACTTCTCTTGATATCATGGGTGATGGGTATGAAATACTATTATTTATTCATATGCATTTGGTTTTTGTTTGGATTGGTTTTATGAAATTCCAATTCTTGAGTTTCAAAGTCAAATTTTTATGAACATTCTCTTATGGATGTTTTGATCTTGTTTGGTGATGAATCGAAGTGCTTATTGGGCCGGGTAGCCGCTAGGCGTGAACCCCTAGCGTCCGTGCTCGTCCGATTGAAAGTTGGGAAGTTTGCTCATCATTTGGGATAGGTTGAAAACAGCCCAGGTTGCAGGGTCGGCCGACCGAAGACCCTGTCCGGTCGACCGAACCTGTGTCCCGAAAGTTTCAGGATCAGGTCAGTCGACCGAGCTCTGTCACCGGCCGAACGACCTGCTCCTATTTTTCTGTTTTGCCTATTTTTGCTCATTTTGATTGGTTTTCCAAATTTTATCGATTGAAGTTGGTTCTTAGTGGTTGTTATTGCATCTTTTCCTTTGATAACTTATTTTTGAATTCATTCACAGGTTTTTATAAATAATCTTCTAAAATTACATTAAAAGCTCGTTTCTCCAATTTATAAATTCTAGTTAAACACACACGATTTCGCACTTCGAGCCAAGTGGAAGAGAGATTAAGTGGTTAGGTAAAACATGGACCATGAATCCATGCGTTTATCTTTCCGATTAATCCCCGACCTATTCGATTGATTGTTTTGACCTTTTGGTCTGGTTCACCAATGAGATGAGGTAGAGTTTGTACTGCTTTGTGTGTGAAAATAACTAACGGATAGTAAACCGTTTAGTGCGAACGAGTGGTTATGGGGCTCACGTTACCACTTTTCGGATTCCTTTTTGAGAGTTATGACACATTCTGCCAGTTAGTGGTGTCCAGTACTGGGGCATCGGACCTTCACCACTACGGTTTGTTGCCTTCTGGTGTGTTGCCTTCGGGTTTTCATCTTCAGGTTTGTTGCCTTCGGGTATGTTGCCTTCGGGTTTGTGCCTTCTGGTTTGTTGCCCTATTGTATCGCTTTCGGAGTTAGGTCTTTATGAGCCGCTCGAGTGATATTTGGGTTTGGAGTCTTCGGGCTCATGGATCCTTGTTTATACAGTACTGAGCACGTGCAAATTTTATGATGTTTTCATTGATATGTATATTCCCTAGGTATCGCCCTCCGGTGTTGGTCTTTTTGTGCCGCACGATATGTAGCGATTACCTTATGGAACTTGTGTTACCTTCATTGGTATTTGTTATTGCCTTTTTGGCTTGTTTTGGGATATTCATATCATTTGTTTCTCTGAGTTGCCGATGATACGAGGCTTGTCTTGTTATGATATGATTCATCTTTTGTTAGATGATTGTGTTATCTCTTTTAGAGATATTTGTTATACATTGTGACCTTGCAGGTTTATTGTTGTTCAGTTTATCTAACTGATTTGTTTAGCTAGACTGACCCGTGTATTTTATACTTGGTTCAGACCGAGATGTTTCAGGTTAGGTGCATTTTGACTTAGCCTATTTTTCTTCCGCATGGACTGTCCAGCTTGCTTCTATTTGTTATATCTTTGTGTAGTCCTTTTTATTGTAACTCTGATATATGTATTATTTTTAATTCGTCTGTATATTGTGGTTTGCCATACCACTTAACATGTATTATTTTTTATACTCTGTTATGTATCAATATATGTGTATATGATGATCTACTGTTCTGTGATGTATATTACATTTGAGTTGTTATATTCTGTTCTGATAGATCCTCCAACCACCTATGGTTTTGTTTTAAGTATTCATTGGGTATGTCGACCTGCTTGGTATGTCTATTGTCGATGTAGTCAATAGATAGTTAGGGCAAGGCTATAGATGGTCGCTCCTAACCAGCCTGATTCTCCGTGTTAGTTGACGACATTACCCTATAGTGTCCTTGTCTAGCGTGGGTATATAGGTGGGGCGTCACACAACACCCTTCATAGGTGAAACACGAATGAACACCAAATCTCGCATAGAAAATTCTAATTTCCTTCTTCGGTTACCGGCATAGGATTTTTGTCTACTTTGAGCTTCTTTCTTCCTATGACGAATAAGGTCATTCTTTTCTGTGGAATCACGAATAAAATCTTGACCCAAAACCGGCTTCTTACCGGCCTCAAGCCAGCAAAAAGGAGATCGGCATGGCCTTCCATAGAGTGCCTCAATAGGTGCCATACCAATACTAGATTGGAAGCTATTATTATAGAAAAAATCAAAAAGGGAAATATGATCTTCCTAAGTTCCACCAAAATCAAGAACACATGCACGAAGAAGATCTTCAAGTGTTTGATTCATACGCTTGGTTTGTCCATCGGACCGAGGATGACAAGCGGTGCTAAAATTAAGCTTCGTTCCCAAAGCTTTTTGAAGACTCTTTTTAAAAATCTACTAGTAAACAATGGATCATGATCGCTAATAGTAGAAGTTGGGACTCCGTGTAATCAAAAAGATTCTTTAACATAGAGTTTGGCCAAAAGAGGTACGGTCCGATTGGACCGAATTGGAATAAAATGGACGGATTTTGTAAGTCCATCAACTATCTCCCATAGGCTATCATGACCCGAATGAGAATGGGGAAGTCCATCAATAAATCCATGGAGACTTGATCCCACTTCCAAATTGGAATGCCTAAAGGTTGCAACAACCCACCGGGCCTTTGATCCTCAGCCTTAACGAGTTGGCAAGTCATGCAACGTTTAATAAATTTAGCAATATCGGATTTCATTCCATCCCCAAAATAAAGTCGCTTCGTATCCGCGTACATTTTACTATATCGGGATGAATGGTAAATTTATAATGACGAGAATCTTATAAAATGTCTTCACGAAGATTACCAATACTTGGCACGATAAGTCTACCAAATTTTCGAATGCCGCCACGAGCATTGATTTCAAAGTCTTTCAATCCATCAATATTACTATCCCGACAAATCTGGCGAAGATGAGCCAATTTGGGATCATGCTTTTGAGAATCAAGAATGCGGTTTAAAAGAGAGGGATAAGCCTCAAGGCTACATAAAACAAGTGATGAATATAAATCGGATTCATGATCTCGAATCTTTCAAGCGGACAAAGTCTCGAGATCATTCCATTCGGATATCATCATAGAAACAACTGCTTGTTACTTACAACTAAGAGCATCGGCAACACGATTTCCATTTCCGGGAGTATAAAGAATGTTTAGATCATAAGATGCAAGGAACTCAAGCCAACATTGTTGATGAAAATTAAGTTCCTTTTGAGAAAACAAATACTTCAAAGATTTATGATCGGTGTAGAGAATAAATTTCTCTCCCAAAAGATAATGACGCCAAATTCGAAGGCCGAAAACAATAGCCGCGAGCTCTAAATCATGAGCGGCATATTTAGTCTCTACGGGCTTTAATTGCCTAGAAGCATAAGCAATAACATGTTCTCTTTGCATAACAACGGCTCCCAAACCAACATGACTAGTATCGGTATAAACAACAAAGTCTTGGTTCCCTTCGGGAATCACAAGAATAGGAGCATCAGAAAGGAGTTCTTTTAACTTCCGAAAAGAAGCTTCACATTTGTCTGACCAAATGTATTTAACTCCTTTCTTTGTAAAACTAGTAAGAGGTACGAAAATTTTAGAAAAGTCTTTTATGAACCGACGGTAATTGCTCGCCAATCCAAGGAAACTATAGATTCCCATCACACTCTCCGGTCTCTTCCAATTTTGAATCGCTTCGATCTTTAAAGGATCCATGACAATTCCGGATTCATAAATAATATGACCAAGAAATTTCACACGAGATTGTCAAAAGTGGAACATAGAAAAATTTGCTTTTAATTGATAGCTCCTAAGAGTTTCCAACACAATCCGAAGATGCTTTTCATGTTCTTCCTTGTTTTAGAATAAACAAGAATATCATCTATAAAGATGAGAACAAATTGATCGAGGAAGTCTTTGAAAACTCGATTCATAAGGTCAACGAAATAAGCTGGAGCATTCGTTAAACCAAATGGTATAACAAGCCATTCATAAGATCCATAACGAGTTTGGAATGATATCAAAGGAATGCTATCCTCTGCAATACGAATCCGATGAAAACCGGTTACTAAGTCTAACTGTGAAAAGACTCTAGCACCACTAAGTTGATCGAATAAATCATCAATCCGTGGTAAAGGATATTTATTCTTGATGGTGAGATTATTAAGCTTGCGGCAGTCAATGAAAAGTCTAAGTGTACCATCAGATTTCTTCACAAAAATAGCCAAAGCTCCCCACGGAGAGGAACTAGAATGAATAAATTGTTTTGTTTCCAATTCAGATAATTGTCTATGCGTCTCCTCATTTTCCTTATTGGACATACGATAAGGAGGACGAGTGATAGGTAGAGCTCCAGGGATTAGATTAATTCTGAACTCAATTGCTCGCTTAGGTGGTAATCCTAAAACGGGTTCAAATATGTCGAAAAATTCACGAACAATGTGAATGAGAGAAATGATATCTTCCTCATCATCATCATCATCATGAGGATTTAGAGAATATAAGGATGTTATCGAATTAGAATGCGAATCTTTAAGAACAATAGAAATCTTCTTAACAGATTGAGCATGTCGAAGATGGATAGTCCTCTTAGGACATTGGATGTGGGTTTCATAATGGTTAAGCCAATACATCCCCAAAATCATTCCGAACCCTAAGTAACGCATGACATGCAAATTGACTCGGAACGATCAATCACATAAAATAATCTCGACATCTTTACAAGCAAACTGAGTGTTGCAGATCCACCAATCGGATTCGCAATTCTCAAAGAAGTCATCAAAGCCACAACACTTAAAGACAAAGTATCAACAAGTTCTTTTGATATAAAAGAATGGGATGCACCCGTATCAAACAGAACTCAAATACGATGATCATGAAATATAATAATGCCATCAAGGATAGAATGAGAAATACCTTGACCACGAGAAGTGTTACTAGCGGCTTGCACAACATTTAGCTTTCCTTCCTTCTTACTTTGAAGTTTGGGACAGGAAGATAAAAGATGACCCGAACTTTTTCAGTAATGACAAAAGAGAGATTTCAGACATTTATTAGCATAATTGTCCTTGGAAACACAATTGTAGCATTGCCCACTACTAGAGGTAGGAGCCTTTGCTACCGAAGCTGCTTGCTCCCTTTCTTGTTAGGATTAGGCCTTTGAAATTAATAGGCCTCTTCTAGTTGTTGTTGAAGTTCGGTTTGGCACTACCAACTTCAACATCACTCCCTTTATCGGCCTCTTCGAGTCGAAGAGCGATATCAATAAGTTGATCGAAAGAAACTTCTAATTTCAAAAGTAATGGCTTTTTGAGATTCTTATTCAAGCCATAGATAAACCTTTGATTTTTCTTCAATGTGGTACTAATGTTCTTGAACCCGTATTTGGAGAGGGATTCAAAAGATGCGACATAATCTGCCATAGAAGAATCACCATGAACAAGGTCGATAAAACGCCGAGCTAAAGGTACTTTTTCATCTTTTGGCAAAAATTTAATTATAATCGTTCCCGGAAGTCTCCAAGTATGATCTGCTTCAATAATTTCAGAAATCAGAATCTCATACCAATCTAATGCTCTTTCTTCCTGCATGCTAGAAGCCACTTGGACTCGATGAAGATCGATAAGATTTATGCGAGAAAAGATGTGATCGCACGTTCTTAGCCAAGCTTGGACTTCTATAACGCTTTTGGAACCCTTAAATGGATTCCTACCCAAATTGGTGTAATCACTGCATAATCGTGCAAACCCAGATTTAGGGTGAGTAGGCTCTGGAATGGGTCCAACAACTTGAGCGTTCTTTACAAGATCTAGAAGCTGTTGGGAAGGCATAAATGCTCCATCCTGAGGAGTATCACTGGATTGACCGGCGCTGGGACGGCCTGGTCTAACCATTTCTCTTCTTCAAGAAAGAAAGAAAGAAGAAGAAAAAGGTTATTCACAGAATGAATATCAAACAATCATGATTGATAAAACAAGGCATCATAAAAGAAAATAAGATAGAACGGGTCATAAGACTCGGATAAAATCCAATGGCGTAACTCCTAAGGACTTAGGACAATGATCCTTGCTAGATTATTCTACATTGTTCCGAAGTTTTCTCTAATACCAAGCTTTGATGCCCCACCTCTACACTCATGCTAGCTAAGGACACTACGAGGTAATACCATCAACTAGCACGAAGAATAAGGCTGTTGAGGAGCGACCATCCGTGTAATTGCTTTGTGTGAGTACTGATATGTCAGATAGTATAACAATCCGACATATCAAATACAAACTCAAAACTACTACACAGTGGCTATGAGATCTTCGGAAACAAATATAGAAATAAGCATAACACAAATCAGTCACAGATATCCATATCACAAAGGCGGAAAATAGATATGAATTATAACAAATAGAAGTGTACGCCAGAGTAGTGGTCAAACAAGGTCCACAATGTCACAAAAGAATAGATACAAGTGCTAAACAAAAGAATATATATACATCAAGGAGTCTCTATCTCGAATGTATAACAATAATGACTACTTATCCAAAGTAGTTAGACAAAAGTCAAATGATGGTCCCAGATAAGGAGTCAATCAGAAGCACCTGTAACATCTCGGCCTGACCCGAGTATAATTTAATAATAAAATAATAAACGGATCAGTCTTGCTTTAAATATCAGATAAAATGAGATAGAATAAGAGGTACGAAAAAACCATATAATAACAATAATGCCATACTGTGACAATTATACATTTAACAACAACAAAAATCATACAATATCTCAATAATCTCAAAACAACAAAAAGAATGTCATATTCTTTATTTTGTTCACGAAACCACAAATATTGACCAACATATCTATGACGACCCGACTTTCTCAACACAGAAAATCGCATCGTCTTGAAGAAAGAAAGGGATAGAGAATAGAAAGAAAGAGAAGAAGAAAGAAACAACGCATCAGAATCTAAACAGCGGAACGAATAAATTATATTAATAACATAAATATTACATAGTTTACAACCATTATCAGAGTTACACAGAATTTATATCACATACTAGACAGTTATAAACACCTGTCTAGTTATACAACTCAATACAACATCAACAAATAACTCAGGGATACCAAACACAGCGGACCACTATATATCTACAACGCAGAAGCCTCCTGCTCCATTGATCCTCCATAATTCATCAAAACTAACCTGAATCCCTTGACAACTCGTAAAAATTTGTGTACCCAAGAGTTTATGAAAAACAAAAATAAACTCCAGGTCAGACATGGGTCTAGTGTGAGTAACAAGTTAAAGTTTCTTAACTTTCAAAAACCTTTGAAAAGAAAGGTATCACGTAAGACTCCCCACACATAAACATGGAAAAGTTTTTACCTTATGCTAACCAAAACATTTGATAGGAAATCCAGTCATATTATAATAGGTCTAGGGTTTTCAAGTAAATATGAAATAGCCAAAATTGTTACATCTATTAAATTCCAGCTACTAGCCACAAAAGTGGGTAATACAATCAAAACCGTTGGCACGTATTGTATTTTGGATTCCATCAATGGCAGGGCTACTGGGATACCGTCCATCACAGTACAGGGGCCTAGATCACCATACAGAGGACCACTCCCGATCCCCTACAACACAAGACCGGAACCATTTCTTACTGAACAGTCCCGAACAAGACAACCCCGCAGTTGGCCTACGTTCCAACCGCCCACACAGTCGAAATAAAAAGGGACCTCTAGACAGGGGAAAATCTTGCCCTGAATTGGGCATGACCCACCTAGCCTTACTGCACCTTCCCTGTTTTAGCCATTCCCGGTTAATGAGGCTTGAGGCTACCATTACCTTTATAGAACTCATCTCTTAGAATGCTCATCGTCCACCTGACGATGTTCTGAAAGCATTCAATCCATACAAGTTCGTTCCGGGTTCGAACGAAACCGAAGGCATTATCTCGTTACACTCATTTTGGAATCACCCTCAGAGTTAACGACGATAACCCTTGCACTCTAAATCTTCATCTCGATTCTGAAAGTACTACTCGTCAAACTCATCTCGGAATCACCCACAGAGTTATACTGATGAATAGTTCTTACACCTCGAGTCTTCACTCTTCACATGAGATTCACGACCTATCGTTAATTTGGATCGATGTGGTTTTCGGATATCCAAATATGGAAACCTGATCCGGGTCTCATCGAATTCCAAAGCGTGCCTTTTAAGGCCCAGTTGTTTTCAAGTTTTAAAACAATTCAGTTTCAATTATCTATATAAACACAGATAGATAATCCATAGATTCACAAAAGATAATCATCACAACAGATAATCCATATTATCATTACCAAAAGATAATCCAAATCATCATCACAATGCAACCAATGCATCCATATCACTTAATATTACTTACCTTATATCTTAGATTCAAACCATTCAAGGCAAACAGTATCATCCATCCATAAAAGCAATGATCTATAATCACCATTTATAATTAATTTCAAATGAATTAAATTAATTACTTCCATCTCTAATTAATTTAAAGTGAATTAAATTAATTACTTCACAATATAAATCTTGCTTACATAATCATTAATTAATTATAAACTAACTAATTAATCATCTTCCAATTAATCACCTTAATTAATCACCTTTGATTAATTATTCCTTAATTACATTTAAGTAATTATCCTTTAATTAATTTTAAAAATTAATTAAACTTAACAAAATACAGTAATTAACCTTTAATTACTTCATAAATTAATTAAGTATAATTAATTACATTAATCCTTAATTAATTACATTAATTAATTACCTTCAATCACTTATTATTGAGTAATTAATCTTAATTAATTAATCTTAATTACATCATTAATTATATTAATTATTGATCTCTAATTACATTTTAATTAATTACCTTCTTTAATTTAATTACATTAAGTAATTAATCTTAATTTAAACCATAATTGTTAATCACCCTTTATTAATCCCATTTAGTAATTAACTACCCTTAATTACTTCACCAAACAAATTAATCACTCCTTAATTAATTATCTCCAATTAATCCCTTGATTAATTCATAAAGTAATTATACTCAAATTACTTTCATCCACAAATCACTTCAATTAATTACATCCAGTAATTACCCATTAATTACTTTCCTAAGTAATTTATCTTCATTTAATTACATTAAGTAATTATACTTCACAAATCATCTAAATTAATTAAACTGAATTGATTAACTTAATCAATTCAAATTAAACTCAATTAATTACAATAAGTAATTAATTCCTTAATTACTTCCATAAGTAATTATACTTAATAATTTACAAAAATGATTATTTTAAATTAATTAATCTAATTAATTATTAAAAATTAATCACATTAATTAATTATTAAATAATCCTTAGTTAATGACCCTCATTAACTATTAACAATTCATTAATTTTTTTTCCAAAATAGTTAACATATTTTAATCATTATTAATTACAAATTAATTTAATACTCCATTAATTAACCCTTAATTATTTAATTAATTAAGTGTTAACTATAACTTAACTAATCCTTTATTACTTGATTAATTAATTACTATTCATTAATTAAAATCTAACCTTATTTAATTAATGATTCATAAAATACAAGTTAATTAATCCTAAATTTTTAAGTTTAAACCCCTTAATTACTTTAAGTAATTATCAATTTTATAAATTTATTAAATAAATTAATTATTCATTTAATTACCCTAATAATTAAATGCATTACAAATCATTAAATTATAATTTAACTTTAACAAGTTTTAAAATCAATTTAAAACCTTTAAATGATAAATAATACTTTTCTTATAAAAGAAATTTTATAAGAGTTTAAAACAAATTCCTTTTTAAATTCAAAACATTTAAATTTACCTTATCACTTAAATTTAGAAAATAAAGATTCAAATTCAGATTTGAATTAGTTTAAAATTTATATAAAACATTTCTTTACATTTCAATTTCCTATTTAAATTCAAATTTCTTTAAAAACATTTTTTAAACAATAAACCCCTTTATATTATTTTAAACAAAATTTGAATTTAAAAACTTATTCATTTCCAACTATGATTCAAATTAAGCTTGAATCCATAATTTAAATTGACCTTAAAACTTATTTAAAATTTCTGCTTGATACTTTAAAATTCAGTTTTAAATTTTGAAAACATAACAGGATTTTCTAACCTGTAAACTAACTCGAACTCGAATAATTCACTCGAGCCTAACCTAAATCTAGCTCAAGCAAAACCAAAAAAATCTCGAGTAAAACTCGAATAACACATCCCTTTGAATTCATTCATATTTAAATACAGTCAGGTTTTTCAAAATCCTGTACTGACAGGTTAACACATACCTGAAACCTCAACACACCCGAGCTCTCATCACAAATACTTCGAGTCCCAAACCCCATAGCTTCGAGCAAATCACGATGCAACCCGAAACAAAACTCGAGTACCCTTCATCCCCTAAAACAACAGCCGATACCAAGTACGCTGCGCACCTGCACGAACCCCACCGCCAAATCCGACCGTTCGCGACCCTACTCGCAAGTCAACGATTACCTCCCAATACACTTCCGACCATCAAAACAATTGCAGAAGCTAAAAACCAAAATCGAGTATACGAGCTCAATACTGGAAGTAATGTCGAACCTGGAATCACCAAAAATCACTCGCCTCCGATCACCAGGGTGGCTTCACCTCCGGCCACGAACTCTCCCATACCCCAACTACCTCCCACTTGAATCTGAAAGAACTCGATCATACATAGGGTTTGCGGTGATCAATTTTCTGATCAAACAGTAAATCTAGGGTTAAAAAATTCAATCCCAAATTATTACTACCTCAATGCTTTAACCTTCCTCCCTATATTTTTCCTTGCATCTACGTTCATCACTCCACCATCAGAAACGACACTGGCCACCCAAACTTCCTAGATCGACAGTATCATACCAAAATGCCTTTTCTGGTCAAACCCGAAATACTGAATCATATTCAAACTAAAAATTCCAATTTTAGTTTTAAAAATCAAGTCATTGATCATGTAATCGGTTTATAAGCTCTAATCAATGAATATGGAAAATTCAAATACTACTTATAAAAGTTTGCTCTGTTGCATTTTGTGTTTCCAGAGATATTACAGTTTTTATCATCATGTTTTTCATATTAAAATAAATTAAAGCTTTAACTTATATTACATACATACTTTGTTTAAATCTTGAACTTTAACAGGGTTTTGAATATGAGATCATTAATTTGGTCAGGATTTAAACCTGAATCCTAAAACAGGCCCAAAAACCACATTTTCAATAGCAAGCATTCACAATTTCATACAATCATGTGTATACTAGTAATAACTTGTAAATAGCTCACAACCACAATTATTTCCAGAGTATAATAAGCAACTACTTAAATTTTTTTTTAAACAAAATGAAGTTACTCACCAAAAATTTTAAGCAGAAAACCCATGTTTATTGAAAAGCTTGAACTTGAATGTTGCTTCCCTATTTTTTTTTTAAACTTTAATTCCAGATTCAATCAAATGCTTTGTTTGATTTATAGCAACATTCATGCTTCCAGAAAATAGTGCAGTCTTGATTGATTCAAAATAGAAATGAAGGAAACCGTAGGCTTGCATGAAATTGCAAAACAGAAATGCAGAGATCTTCATTTGCATGCAGGTTTTATATTGCAGAATTGATTTCAGGCTAAGGAAATTTAAGAGGCTACATATTATACTTTGATTTGCAAAATGAATTTCAGGTTAAGGAAATAGTGATGCAGATTGGTTCTTTGAGGGTATTACAGATTTTCTGTTTGAAGAAAGATGCAGATTTTTTTTCTTGTCTTTTGATTTGAAGAAGAATAGAAAAGAATATGAGAATGAGGGAAAATGTTTTTATATAATAAATATTTTTGATTTCATTAAATTAAAAGAAAAAGAAAACTAAAAGAACACTTGGTTTAAGTTTAACATTTGTCACCATAGTTTATTTCATGACTAACACATGTCATTAAGGTGTTTTAAGAGATTACACATGTATTAAGAGTATTTTAGTTTTAATTTAATCTATATTGTTTATAAAAACCTTTAGCTCTTAATCCGTTATTTTTTATGTGTATATAAATTTCTGCCCTTTTTAATTTAAAAAGAAATGAAACCAAAATAAATATAAATATAAGCTTATTCAAATATTTTTATGTATTTATTCTATTGAATTTCACAACATTAACTTCAAATTTAAATTAAATTATAAACCTAGTTTAAAAATCAAGATATATATATATATATATATATATATATATATATATATATATATATGCATATATAACTCTTATTAAAATAAAAAATAACAAATCATATTTCTAACAAAATTTATTTATTTATGTTCATAAGAACTAAGTATTATCATTATTATTTGAAAATAACAAATTAAACAATTCTAAATAATTTATAAAAGAGATTATAAATTACTTCAATTACTTAATAAATTAAGATTATATGTAATTTGTATTTTAAATTCTTATATATAATTTCAAGCAAAGCTTTTATGTTAATCTAATTTAAATTCATATTTAAGTTAATTAAATATCATTTAAACAAATCAGATTTACCTTTAATATTTAAAAACCATATAATTGTTTATTGAATTATGTTGAAAATTTAAATGTCAAATTTAAATCAAATTTTCCAATTTACCAAAAATCGATTAGAATTAGAAAATTGATTCATTTACTAAGTTCCAAGTCAAAGATTATCAATTCAAAATATATACATTTATATATATTGTAAATATAAGGCAATTTATTAGCTTTGAAAAAAATAAAATCTAACAATTTAAATATTTATTAAAAGAAGTTTATTGAATAAATTCAAATTTTATTATCAAAAATTATCAAATCAATTTAATTTTTAACACAGATTATTAAATTTATATTGCCAAATTTCTGGGATATCACATTCCTCCCCACTTAAAAGAATTTCGTCCCCGAAATTTAAAAGCAAAGGTAATTTAATAATCTATCTTAAGATTTTATTTTAAAACACAAGCATATATTATCAAACATATGCTAACAACCATAGCAACCAATTCATTCAAACAAACAAATCTAACTATCCAGACAAAATTCTGGATGGGATTTCCTAGAGTTTCCCAAGAATAAATGTCAGGATACTCGCTCTACAGAATCCAAATAATCAATACTATTAATCTACAGAGCTCTCATCCAACAAGATCTACAAAACTAAACAGGATATCAGAGTACAGATAAGTCTGACTCAACAATCACATCCCCCTGAACAGCTGGTACCCCAACCAGAGATAGATCATACACGTACTTCCTAAGAGATAGGTGAAACACATCAAATCCCAGTTATCCAAACTGGCAATTCAACCTTAAAATTCAAACACCAATCCTCACAAGAACACAGAAAAGATCTAAAACACTTCGGAGCTGACTTACCCAATCTTACCCAATCTCAAAACTCCTCAGATCAAAGAAAACTTACCCTAAAATCAAATCTCCGACTCTGAAATCCAAATTCCTTCGTTTCTTATCCACAAAACACTCCTGACGATCCTAGACTTCCTTCATCTCTCCCGATCAGCTCAACCTTCGCTGATGCCTCTAGAAACAAACTGGACCAAAACAACCTAACAGAATGATCTCCTCAAGATCAATCCAAACCTAGAACACCAACTCTACTCCACAAACATTAGAAGACTACCTTACTTCTCCTATCCAGAAAAAATAAAATAAAAGCACTCCCAAACTTCTTCCGCTGCACAACTCTGATAATTCAAGAGAACACTCAAGCTACGCAAGTCACTTTTGCGATCAACCAGTCCAATATCCAAAGAAAACTGCTCTCTCTTTACCAAGCAGAGCAGCCTACGCTTATCTAGCCAATCCATTGAAGAAAGGGATTCACTCTACTGCTTCTGAACACCCCCTCCAGAAAAACTGCTAACCAGAAGACCTCCTTGCCAGCATAGAATACTCCGAGCTGCACTGCTAACACCGGCGCCAAAGACTACCTAATCCAAAGCTCTTCGAGAAACTCGGACCTCAAACGCGAAAAAAACATCCTGCTGAACCTAGCCACAACATCGAAGCACACACACCTCCTTAAAATTGTTCCAAAGAAAAATCTTCAAAGACATCCATAGTCATTGCGTCTCATCACACAGCTACTAATTCCTGAGGTATCAAGATACAATTATTCTCTTCTTCCCAACCGACAGATCCAAACTCTACTCATCCAACTCAAAGATGACTTTTAACCTTTACAGGTTATCTTCAGAGATCGATGAAATCTCTACGCCAAGCTGCAAAACTTACTCGAGACAGTATTAGGTCTACAGTCTCGACAGGTACACTTCCAACCTCAACATTCAAACACTAACCATTGATAGTAGTCGTGTTACACACCCACTACCTTATCTACCTTTATAACTTATACTATAAAACCCAAACAGGAAACCCAACAAATAGGTAAAAGTAATTATATACATATTTATATAGTTTTATATAAAAATTACAAGTACGCTCTCTCAAGAAAGACACCGCTTCAAAGCCAAGGTATTCACTCAACCTAGCACTCTGATACCACCTATGACGACCCGACTTTCTCACCACAGAAAATTGCATCATGTTGAAGAAAGAAAGGGATAGAGAATAGAAAGAAAGAGAAGAAGAAAGAAACAACACATCAGAATCTAAATAGTGGAACGAATAAATTATATTAATAACATAAATATTACATAGTTTACCACCTTTATCAGAGTTACATAGAATTTACATCACATACTAGACAGTTATAAACACCTGTTTAGGTATACAACTCAATACAACATCAAAAATAACTCAGAGATACCAAACATAGCGGACTACTATGTATCTACAACGCGGAAGCCTCCTGCTCCATTGCTCCTCCATAATTCGTCAAAGCTAACCTGAATCCCTTGGCTACTCGTAAAAATTTGAATACCCAAGAGTTTACTAAAAAAAAATAAACTCCGGGTCAGACATGGGTCTGGTGTGAGTAACAGGTTAAAGTTGCTTAACTTTCAAAAACCTTTGAGGAGAAAGGTATCACGTAAGACTTCCCACACATAAACATGGAAAAATTTTTACCTTACGCTAACCAAACCATTTGATAGGAAATCCAGTGATATTATAATAGGTCTAGGGTTTTCAAGTAAATATGAAATAGCCAAAATTGTTACATCTATTAAATCCCAGCTACTAGCCACAAAAGTGGGTAATACAATCAAAACCGTTGGCATTTATTGGATTCCATCAATGGCAGGGCTACTGGGGTACCGCCCGTCACGGTGCGGGGCCTAGATCACCGTACCGAGGACCACTCCCGATCCCCTGCAACACAAGATCGGAACCATTCCTTACTGAACAGTCCCGAACAAGACAACCCCGCAGTGGGCCTACGTTCCAACCGCCCACACAGCCGAATAAAAAGGGACCTCTAGACAGGGGAAAGTCTTGTCCTGAAATGGGCATGACCCACCTAGCCTTGCTGCGCCTCCCCTGTTTTAGCCATTCCCGGTTGATGAGGCTTGAGGCTACGATTACCTTTATAGAATACATCTCTTAGAATGCTCATCGTCCACCTGACGATGTTCTGAAAGCATTCAATCCATACAAGTTCGTTCCAGATTCGAACGAAACCGAAGGCATTATCTCGTTACACTCATTTTGGAATCACCCTCAGAGTTAACGACAATAACCCTTGCACTCTAAATCTTCATCTCGAATTTGAAAGTGCTACTCGTCAAACTCATCTCGGAATCACCTACAGAGTTATACTGACGAATAGTTCTTACACCTTGAGTCTTCACTCTTCACATGAAATTCACGACCTATCGTTAATTTGGATCGATGTGGTTTTCGGATATCCAAATATGGAAACCGGATCCCGGTCTCATCAAAATCCAAAGCGTGTCATTTAAGGCCCAGTTGTTTTAAAGTTTTAAAACAATTCAAGTTTCGATTATCTATATGCACACAAATAGATAATCCACAGATTCACAAAAGATAATCATCACAACAGATAATCCATATTATCATTACCAAAAGATAATCCAAATCATCATAACAATGCAACCAATGCATCCATATCACTTAATATTACTTATCTCATATTTGGGATTCAAACCATTCAAGGCAAACAGTATCATCCATCCATAAAAGCAATGATCTATAATCACCATTTATACTTAATTTAAAATGAATTAAATTAATTACTTCCATCTCTAATTAATTTAAAGTGAATTAAATTAATTACTTCATCAATATAAATCTTGCTTACATAATCATTAATTAATTATAAACTAATTAATTAATCGTCTTCCAATTAATCACCTTAATTAATCACCTTTGATTAATTATTCCTTAATTAGATTTAAGTAATTATCCTTTAATTAATTTTACAAATTAATTAAACTTAACCAAATACAGTAATTAACCTTTAATTACTTCATAAATTAATTAACTATAATTAATTACATTAATCCTTAATTAATACATTAATTAATTACCTTTAATCACTTATTATTGAGTAATTAATCTTAATTAAGTAATCTTAATTACATCATTAATTATATTAATTAATGATCTCTAATTACATTTTAATTAATTACCTTCTTTAATTTAATTACATTAAGTAATTAATCTTAATTTAAACCATAATTGTTAATCACCGTTGATTAATCCCATTTAGTAATTAACTACCCTTAATTACTTCACCAAATAAATTAATTACTCCTTAATTTATTATCTCCAATTAATCCCTTGATTAATTCAAAATATAATTATACTCAAATTACTTTCATCCACAAATCACTTCAATTAATTACATCCAGTAATTACCCATTAATTACTTTCCTAAGTAATTTCTCTACATTTAATTACATTAAGTAATTATACTTCACAAATCATCTAAATTAATTAAACTGAATTGATTAACTTAATCAATTCATATTAAACTCAATTAATTACAATAAGTAATTAATTCCTTAATTACTTCCATAAGTAATTATACTTAACAATTTATGAAAATGATTATCTTAAATTTATTAATCTAATTAATTATTAAAAATTAATCACATTAATTAATTATTAAATAGTCCTTAGTTAATGACCTTCATTAACTATTAACAATTCATTAATTATTTTTCCAAAATAGTTAACATATATTTATATCAATATTAATTACAAATTAATTAATCATCAATACTCCATTAATTAACCCTTAATTATTTAATTAATTAAGTGTTAACTATAACTTAACTAATCCTTTATTACTTGATTAATTAATTACTATTCATTAATTAAAATCTAATCTTATTTAATTAATGATTCATAAAATACAAGTTAATTAATCCTAAACTTTTAAGTTTAAACCCCTTAATTACTTTAAGTAATTATCCATTTTATAAATTAATTAAATAAATTAATTATTCATTTAATTACCCTAATAATTAAATGCATAACAAATCATTAAATTATAATTTAACTTTAATAAGTTTTAAAATCAATTTAAAACCTTTAAATGACAAATAATACTTTTCTTATAAAAGAAATTTTACAAGAGTTTAAAACAAATTCCTTTTTAAATTCAAAACATTTAAATTTACCTTATCACTTAAATTTATAATACAAAGATTCAAATTCAGATTTCAATTAGTTTAAAATTTATATAAAACATTTCTTTACATTTCAATTTCCAATTTAAATTCAAATTTCTTTAAAAACATTTTTTAAACAATAAACCCCTTTAAAGTATTTTAAAAAAAATTAATTTAAAAACTTATTCATTTCCAACTATGATTCAAATTAACTTTGAATCCATAATTTAAATTAGACTTAAAACTTATTTAAAATTTCTACTTAATACTTTAAAATTCAGTTTTAAATTTTGAAAACATAACAGGATTTTCTAACCTATAAACTAACTCAAACTCGAATAATTCACTCGAGCCTAACCTAAATCTAGCTCGAGCAAAACCCAAAATATCTCGAGTAAAACTCGAGTAACACATCCCTTTGAATTCATTCATATTTAAACATAGTCTGGTTTTTCAAAATCCTGTACTGACAGGTTAACACATAAACTTGAAACCTCAGCACACCCGAGCTCTCATCACAAATACTTCGAGGCCCAAACCCCATAACTTCGACAAAATCACGATGCAACCCGAAACCAAACTCGAGTACCCTTCTTCTCCCAAAAAAAAAGCTGATACCAAGTACCCCGTGCACCTGCACGAACCCCACCGCCAACTTCGACCGTTCGCGACCTTACTCGCAAGTCAACGATCACCTCCCAATACACTTCCGACCATCAAAACAATTGCAGAAGCTAAAAACCAAAATCGAGCATACGAGCTTAATACTGGAAGTAATGTCGAACCTGGAATCACCAAAACTCACTCGCCTTCGATCACCATGGTGGCTTCACCTCCGGCCCCGAACTCTCCCATACCCCAACCACCTCCCACTTGAATCTGGAAGAACTCAATCATACATTGGGTTCGCGGTGATCAATTTTCTGATTAAACGGTAAATTTAGGGTTAAAAACTTCAATCCCAAATTATTACTGCCACAATGCTTTAACCCTCCTCCCTATATTTTTCCTTGCATCTACGATCATCACTCCACCATCAGAAACGATAATGGCCACCCAAACTTCCTAGATCGACAGTATCATACCAAAATGCCTTTTCTGGTCAAACCAGAAATACTGAATCATATTCAAACTAAAAATTCAAATGTTAATTTTAAAAATCAAGTCATTGATCATGCAATCGGTTTATAAGCTCTAATCAATGAATCTGGAAAATTAAAATACTACTTATAAAAGTTTGCTCTGTTGCATTTTGTGTTTCCAGAGACATTACAGTTTTTATCATCATGTTTTTCATATTAAAATAAATTAAAGCTTTGACTTATATTACATACATACTTTGTTTAAATCTTAAACTTTAACAGGGATTTGAATATTAGATCATTAATTTGGTCAGGATTTAAACCCGGATCCTAGAACAGGTCCAAAAACCACATTTTCAACAACAAGCATGCACAATTTCATACAATCATGTATAAACTAGTAATAACTTGTAAATAGCTCACAACCATAATTATTTCCAGAGTATAATACTCAGCTAAATTTATACTTATTTTTTTTTAAACAAAATGAAGTTACTCACCAAAAATTTTAAGCCGAGCACCCATGTTTATTGAAAAGCTTGAACTTGAATGTTGCATCCCTATTTTTTTTAAACTTTAATTCCAGATTCACTCAAATGCTTTGCTTGATTTACAGCTACATGCATGCTTCCCGAAAATAATGCAGTCTTGATTGATTCAAAACAGAAATGAAGGAAAACTGTAGGCTTGCATGAAATTGCAAATCAGAAATGAATAGATCTTCATTTGCATGCAGGTTTTAGATTGCAGAATTGATTTTAGGTTAAGGAAATTTAAGAGGCTACAGGTTATACTTTGATTTGCAAAATGAATTTTAGGTTGAGGAAATATTGGTGCAAATTGGTTCTTTGAGGGGATTACAGATTTTCTATTTGAAGAAAGATGTAGATTTTTTTTTCTTGTCTTTTGATTTGAAGAAGAATAGAAAAGAATATGAGAATGAGGGAAAATGTTTTTATATAAGAAATATTTTTGATTTCATTAAATTAAAAGAAAAAGGAAACTAAAAGGACACTTGTTTTAAGTTTAACATTTGTCACCATAATTTATTTCATGACTAGCACATGTCATTAAGGTGTTTTAAGAGATTACACATGTATTAAGAGTATTTTAGTTTAATTTAATCTATATTTTTTATAAAAATCTTTAACTCTTAATCCATTATATTTTATGTGTATATAAATTTCTTTCCTTTTTAATTTAAAAGAATTGAAACCAAAGCAAATATAAATATAAGCTTATTCAAATATTTTTATGTATTTATTCTATTGAATTTCACAACATTAACTTCAAATTTAAATTTAATTATAAACCTAATTTAAAAATCAAGTTATATATAGATATGCATATATAACTCTTATTAAAATTAAAAATTAAAAACCCTATTTCTAACAAAATTTATTTATTTATGTTCATACGAACTAAGTATTATCATTATTATTTGAAAATAACGAATTAAACAATTCTAAATAATTTATAAAAGAGATTATAAATTACTTCTATTACTTAATAAATTAAGATCATATGTAATTTGTATTTTAAATTCTTATATATAATTTTGTGCAAAGCTTTTATGTTAATCTAGTTAAAAATCATATTTAAGTAAACTAAATATCATTTAAACAAATCAGATTTACCTTTAATATTTATGAACCATATAATTGTTTATTGAATTATGTTGAAAAGTTAAATGTTAAATTTAAATCAAATTTTCCAATTTACCAAAAATCAATTAGACTTAGAAAATCAATTCGTTTATTAAGTTGCAAGTCAAAGCTCATCAATTAACAATATATACAATTATATATATTATAGATAGAAGACAATTTATTAGCTTTGAAAAAAATAAAATATACCAATTTAAATATTTATTAAAAGAAGATTATTGAATCAATTCAAATTTTATTATCAAAAATTATCCAATCAGTTTAATTTTTAACACTGATTATTAAATTTATATTGCCAAATTTCCGGGATATTACAATATCAATGTTAATCGCAAAAGTTGGTGAAACACAAAATTCTAGAAATCATCAATTAGAAATCTAGAAGACACAAAGTGGGAGGCCTATCAGAAACGGAAGCATGAAAACTCCCAACACGTGCCGTTACGTTATCCTATGGTCGCTAACCATAGAGCCGGTGCAATGACGTAGTACAATAACGGTACGCCCGAGGAACCTGAAACTCAAATAGTTCGGAACAACAACGTAGTACAGCGGTACGCCCGATGGACCAAACTCCATAAAAGAACATGGGTCGCTAGCCCATAAAAATGAATCGAAACTCCAAAGAACGGTCAAAAGACAATGGGTCGTTAGCCCATAAGAATGAGATGAAGCTCCTAAAACAGGGTACAGTCCCCCACGTGGACAAAGAGACATAGCATATCGCTAGTCTAAATCACAAAATGATCATCTTTGATCAATAAAAAGTGTGAATCACACTAAGCTAGTAAATAAATGAGTTTAGCTTCACTTCCCATAACAACTAGCTTAACTTAAATATTTACGAACAAATTGTAGATTTCCACTCGAAAATTGTCACAAGAGTTTCAATCGAACAAGTCTAAGAATTAATCGATAAAGTAAACGCAAGCGTTTCACACCACTTGTTTTACAAAGCCGTTTAATTGGATCTATCGAATGAATGTGGTAAAGGTTGTATATACTAATAGGTTGGAAAACAGTTTTAATAAGTAAGCTTTGTATTAAAATAAGGTTGAAATCGTTTTAATGAAAGAGTTTTGATATTTAATACTAATATAGAAACCTGTGCATTTTAAAGTGACAAACCAAAGAAATGATTGTAGAAGCAATCAATCACTAGAAATTCACACTTGAAGACGTGAATTAAATCCAAAGAAATCGATATCAAATCCATCAAAATAGATATTTCCAAAAATTCCAAAAAAGAAGTTATCAAAGTCGATAATAAGTGATAACAACAAATCGGACCATCACGAATCGATTAAGAATTGGAAATCCACAAAAAAAGGAAAAATTGGCGAAGACCGCAGATTCAGTCGACTGGACCAGGTTGGTCAGTCGACTGACACAATGCCTGAAAACTTTCTGTTTTCAGGTTCAGTCAACTGGACTAGAGTGGTCAGTCGAATGAAACATGCATGGAAACTTTCGGTTTCTAGGCTCAGTCAACTGGACCAAAGTGGTCAGTCGACGGATACTGGCCCAGGAAATTTCTTGGATTCTGGTTCAATCGACTGACTTCCTGGTTCAGTCAACTGAACCGAAATTTCCAGTATTCTCAACTTAGCCCCAATGAAGGGCGAAAATCATAACAAATGCGGTCGAACGAGCAATGATGACTAGGGATTCATGGCTCGCGACAACCCCGCCTTATAAGCTCTTCGACACACCCTAAAAACATGTTCAAACATCAAAGCTAGGACTTTTAAAAATTTGACTTCAAAACACCAAAAATTGGAATATTCATAAAACCAATTCAATCCAAAGCAAATGAACAAGGAATAGATGTAAGGAATCACTACCTAACAACTATCAATGATATAGACATAGATGTGAGTACAAAAACTCACCTTTAAACCCAAAAACAATGAATGAGAAGCTCAAACACAAAGGAAAGATCGACCGCTCTTCACTTCAACCCACGAAACTTGAATCCAAGATTATAAGCAATATTTTCCTAAATTAGTTTATAAGAAATTTTCGAAATTGAAGAGAAATTGAGATGGAGAATATGAAGAGGGTGCTTACCTAAGCTTCTCTTAGATTTTGGAGCAAAAACTTGAATTAGGGCTTAGGAATTCCTATCTCTTTTCTCTTCCTCCATTTTTGCTAAAGCTTGAGTGTTAGAAAATATTATGAAGGAATGAAGAGGAGTGGAGTGGAGTTGGGTTGATATGTTGGGTTAATGGGCTGAAACCCAAACTCAAAGCCCTAAGTGAAAATACCAAAATTCAAGCTAACTCCAAACATATCGACGTTTATACTCAAAAAGGTCTCAAATGGCATTTTGAACTCAATGGAAGAAGTCTCAAGTTCTAATTCGAATGTTTCAAAAAAAGTAGCATTTCGGACTTACATTCGACTAACTATTAAATATACAATTGTAAAATATGCGGGTTGATACAGACTCTCCTCCTTAAAGAAATTGCGTCCACGCAATACTTAAGAAGAAAATAAAGAGTGACAACCATAAAAGTATATCAACACAAAAGAAAATTTAAAATAAGAAGTTCACCTCAAAGAGCACGAGAAAGTAAGTCTGGATGTTTTCGCTCGATGAATTCTCTAGATTCTCGAGAGCATTCTTAGGATTTGAGGACCATTGAACTTTCACAAGAGGGACATCTTTATTTCGAAGGCGTTTGACCTCCAATGCAATAATACGAATAGGGTGTTGCTCATAGGTCAAATTAGGCGAAACTTCAATTTCTTCCACAACACCAGGCTCAAGAATAGAATCGGAATCTCAAAGGCATTTTCGTAGTTGAGAAAAGTGAAACACGTCATGAATAGCAGAGAATTGAGCCGGTAATAAAAGGCAATAAGCCACGGAACCAATGCGTTCGGTGGTGGGAAATGGACCAATATATCGAGGTGCTAATTTTCCCGATCGACTGAAACGCACAACACCCTTCATAGGTGAAACACGAATGAACACCAAATCTCCCACAGAAAATTCTAATTTCCTTCTTCGGTTATTGGCATAGGTTTTTTGTCTACTTTGAGCTTCTTTCATCGTATGACAAAAAAGGTCAATCTTTTCTGTGGAATCACGAATAAAATTTGGACCTAAAACCAGCTTCTCACCGGCCTCAAGCCAACAAGAAGGAGATTGGCATAGCCTTTCATAGAGTGCCTCAATTGGTGCCATACCAATACTAGATTGGAAGCTATTATCATAGGAAAACTCAACAAGGAAAATATGATCTTCTCAACTTCCACCAAAATCAAGAACACATGCACGAAGAAGATCTTCAAGTGTTTGATTCACATGCTCGATTTGTCCATCAGACTGAGGATGATAAGCGGTGCTAAAATTAAGCTTCATTCCCAAAGCCTTTTTAAGACTCTTCCAAAATCCACAAGTAAACAATGCATCATGATCGCTAAAAATAGAAGTACGGACTCCATGTAATCTAATAATTTCTTTAACATAGAGTTTGGCCAAAAGAGGTAGGGTCCGATGGGACCGAAGGGGAATAAAATGGGCGGATTTTGTAATTTATCAACTATCACCCATAGGCTATCATGACCCGAACGAGAACGGGGAAGTCAGTCAATAAAGTGCATGGAGACTTGATCCTATTCCAAATTGGAATGTCTAAATGTTGCAACAACCCACCGGGCCTTTGATGCTCGGCCTTAACGAGTTGGCAAGTCATGCAACGCTTATTAAATTTAGCAATATCAGATTTCATTCCATCCCATGAATAAAGTTGCTTCATATCCGTATACATTTTACTACTACGGGGATGAATGGTAAATTTAGAATGATGAGAATCTTCTAAAATATCTTCACGAAGATTACCAATATTTGGCACGATAAGTCTACCAAATTTTCGAATGCCGCCACGAGCATCGATTTCAAAGACTTTCAAACCATCAATATTACTATCTCGACAATTCTAGCCAAGATGAGCCAATTTGGGATCATGCTTTTGAGCATCAAGAATGCAGTTTAAAAGAGAGGGATAAGCCTTAAGGCAACATAAAACAAGTGATGAAGATAAATCGGATTCACGATCTCGAATCTCAGAAGTGGACAGTCTCGAGATCATTCCATTCGGATATCATCATAGAATCAATTGCTTGTTGCTTACGACTAAGGGCATCGGCAACACGATTTCCTTTTTCGGAGTATAAAGAATATCTAGATAATAAGATGTAAGGAACTTGAGCCAACATTGTTGATGCAAATAAAGTTCCTTTTGAGAAAACAAATACTTCATAGATTTATGATTAGTGTAGAGAACAAATTTCTCTCCCAAAAGATAATGATGCCTAATTCGAAGGGCGAAAACAATAGCCGCGAGCTCTAAATCATGAGTGGCATATATAGTCTCAACATGCTTTAATTGATTTGAAGCATAAGCAATAACACATTCTCTTTGCATAAGAACGGCTCCCAAACCAACACTACTAGCATCGGTATAAACAACAAAGTCTTGGTTCCCTTCAGGAATCATAAGAATAGGAGCATCAAAAAGGAGTTCTTTTAACTTCTGAAAAGAAGCTTCACATTTGTTTGACCAAATGTATTTAACTCCTTTCTTTGTCAAACTAGTAAGAGGTACCGAAATTTTAGAAAAGTCTTTTAACAACCGACGGCAATCGCCCGCCAATCCAAGGAAACTACATATTTCCGCACACTCTCCGGTCTCTTCCAATTTTGAATCGCTTCGATCTTTTATGGAACCATGAACCGAATTAAGAAACAATATGACCAAGAAATTTCAAACGATGTTGCCAAAAGTGGCACTTAGAATAAGGATGAGAACAAATCGATCGAGGAATTCTTTGAAAACTCGATTCATAAGGTCAACGAAATAAGTTGAAGCATTCGTCAAACCAAATGGAATAACAAGCCATTCATATGATCCATAACGAGTTCGTAATGATGTCAAAGGAATGCTATCCTCTGCAATACGAAGCCGATGAAAACTGGTTGTTAAGTCTAACTGTGAAAAGACTCTAGCACCACTAAGTTGATCGAATAGATCATCAATCCAAGGTAAAGTATATTTATTCTTGATGGTGAGATCATTAAGCTTGCGGTAGTCAACGCAAAGTCTAAGTTTACCATCGGATTTCTTCACAAAAATAGCCGAAGCTCCCCAAGGAGAGGAACTAGAATGAATAAATTGTTTTGTTTCCAATTCGGATAATCGTTTACACGTCTCCTCATTTTCCTTATTGGACATACGATAAGGAGGACGAGTGTCAGGTAGAGCTCCAGGGACTAGATTAGTTATGAACTCAATTGCTCGCTTAGGTGGTAATCCTAAAACGGGCTCAAATATGTCAAAAAATTCACGAACAACATGAATGAGAGAAATGACATCTTCCACATCATCATCATCATCATCAAGATTTAGGGAATATAAGGAACCGTCGAATTAGAATCTGAATCTTTAAGAACAATAGAAATCTGCTTAACAGATTGAGGATGTCGAAGATGAATAGTCCTCCAAGGACATTGGATGTGGGCTTCATAATGGTTAAGCCAATCCATCCCCAAAATCATTCTGAAGCCTAAGTAACGCATGACATGCAAATTGGCTTGGAAAGAATAATAACATAAAATAATCTCGACATCTTTACAAGGAAAAATGAATGTTGCGGATCCAACATCCGGATTCACAATCCTCAAAGAAGTCATCAAAGCCACAACACTTAAAGAAAAAGTATCAACAAGTTCTTTTGATATAAAAGAATGGGATAAACCCGTATCAAAAAGAACTCGAATGGGATGATCATGAAATATAATAATGCCATCAAGGATAGAATGAGAAATACCTTGACCACGAGAAGTGTTACTAGTGGCTTGCACAACGTTTAGCTTTCCCTCCTTCTTACTTTGAAGTTTGGGAGATGAAGATAAAAGATGACTCAAACTTTTGTAATAACGAAAAAAGAGAGGTTTCAGACATCTATTAGCATAATGGTCGTTGGAACCACAATTGTAGCATTGCCCGCTACTAGTGGTAGGAGTCATTTCAACCAAAGCTGCTTTCTTCCCTTTCTTGTTGGGATTAGGGCCTTTAAACTTAATAAGACTCTTCTTGTTGTTGTTGAAGTTCGGTTTGGCACTTCCAACTTCAACATCACTCTCTTTATCGGCCTCTTCGAGTCGAAGAGCGATATCAACAAGCTGATCTAAATAAACTTCTAATTTTAGAAGTAACGGCGTTTGAGATTCTTATTCAAGCCATAGAAAAACCTATGATTTTTCTTCAATAGGGTATTAACGTACTCGAACCTGTATTTAGAGAGGGATTCAAAAGATGCGACATAATCTACATGGAAGATTCACCTTGAACAAGGTCAATAAAACACCAAGCTAAAGTTACCTTTTCAGCTTCCGACATAAAGTTTAATTCGAATCGTTCTCGGAATTGCTCCCAAGTAAGATCCGCTTCAATAATTTCAAAAATCGGAAGCTCATAACAATCTAATGCTCTTTCTTAGAGCATGCTAGAAGCCACTTGGACTCGATGAAGATCAATAAGATTCATGCGATAAAAGATGCGATCGCATATTCTAAGCCAAGCTTGGACTTCTGTAAAGCTTTCGGAACCCTTGAATGGCTTCCCACCCAAATTGGTATAATAATTGCATAAGCGTGCAAACCCAGATTTAGGGTGAGTAGGCTTTGGAGTGGGTCCGACGCTTGAGCATTCTTTACAAGATCTAGAAGCTGTTGGGCAGACATAAATACTCCATCATGGGGAGTAGCACTGGAATGGCCGGTGCTGGGATGACCTGGTCTTACCATTTCTCTTCTTTAGAAAGAAAGAAAGAAAGAAGAAGAAAAAGGTTATTCACAAAATGAATATCAAGTAATCATGATTGATAAAACAGGGCATCATAAAATAAAATAGGATAGAAAGGGTCCTAAGACTCGGATAAAATCCTAAGGCACGACACCAAAGAAAGATTTAGGACAATGTTCCTTGCTAGATTGCTCTATATTTTTCCGAAGTTTGGCTCTGATACCAAGCTGTGACGCCCCACCTCTATACTCACGCTAACCAAGGACACTACGAGGTAATCCCGTCAACTAGCATGAAGAATAAGGCTGTTGAGGAGCGACCTTGTGCGAGTACCGATATGTCAGATAGTATAACAACCCGACATATCAAATACAAACTCAAACCTACTACACAGTGGCTATGAGATCTTCGAAAACAAATATAGAAATAAGCGTAACACAAATCAATCACAGATATCCATATCACAAAGGCGGTAACAGATATGAATATAACACATAGAAGTTTACGTCAGAGTAGTGGTCAAACAAGATCCACAATATCACAAAAGAATAGATACAAGTGCTAGACACAAGAACATGTATACACCAAGGAGTCTCTATCTCGAATGTATAACAACAAAAACTACTAATCTAAAGTAGTTAGACAAAAGCCAGACGATGGTCCCAAATAAGGAGTCAATCAGAAGCACCTGTAACATCTCGGTCTGACCCGAGTATTATTTAATAAGAAAATAATAAACGGATCAGTCTAGCTATAAATATCAAATAGAATGAGATGGAACAAGAGATATGACAAAAACGTATGATAACAATAATGCCATACTATGACAAGTAGACATTTAACCACAACAAAAATCATATAATACCTCAAGAATCTCATAACATCAGAAAGAATGTCATATTCTTTATTTTATTCACCAAACCACAAATATTAACAAACATATCAATGCCAATCGCAAAAGTTGGTGAAAAACATATTCTAGAAATCATCAATTAGAAATCTAGAAAACGTAAAGGGGGGAGGCCTATCACAAACGGGAGCATGAAAACTCCCAACACGTGCATCACAAATGGGCAGCTATCCCATGCTCGCTAACCATAGAGTCGGTGCAACGACGTAGTACAATAATGGTACGCCCGAGGAACTGAAATTCGAATAGTTCGGAACAACAACATAGTACAACGGTACACCCGATGGACCGAACTCCATACATGAACATGGGTCCCTAGCCCATAAAAATGATTCAAAAATCCAAAGAACGGTCAAAAGGCCATGGGTCGTTAGCCCATAAGAATGAGACGAAGCTCCATAAAACGGGGTACAATCCCCCACGTGGACAAAGAGACATAGCATATCAGTAGTCTAAATCACGAAATGATCATCATTGATCAATAAAATGTGTGAATCACACTAAGATGGTAAATAAACGAGTTTAGCTTCATGTCCCATAACCACTGGCTTAACTTAAATATTTACGAACAAATTGTAGATTTCCACTCGAAAATTGTCACAAGATTTTCAATCGAACAAGTCTAAGAATTAACTGAGAAAGTAAACGCCAGCGTTACATACCACTTATTTTACTAACTATTTAATTGGATTTGCCGAACGAATGATAAAGGTTTGTGTATACTAATAGGTTGGAAAATGTTTTAACAAGCAAGCTTTGTATTAAAATAAGGTTGAAATCGTTTTAATGAAAGAGTTTTGATATTTACTACTAGTATAGAAACCTTTGCATTTTAAAGTGACAAACCATAGAAATGATTGTAGAAGCAATCAATCATTAGAAATTCACATTCGAAGATGTGAATTAAACCCAAAGAAATTGATACCAAATCCATCAAAATGGACATTTCCAAAAATTCCGAAAAAGAAGTTATCAAAGTCGATAATTAGTGATAACAACAAATCAGACCATCACGAATTGATTAAGAATTGGAAATCCACAGAAAAAGGAAAAATTGGCTGCGAAAGCAGATTTAGTCGACGGGACCAGGGTGGTCAGTCGACGGGACCAGTGCTTGAAAACTTTATGTTTCCAAGCTCAGTCGAGTGGACCAGAGTGGTCAGTCAACAGAAACATGCCTCGATACGTTCGGTTTCCAGGCTCAGTCGACTGGACCAGAGTGGTCAGTCGACTGATACTGGCCTAGGAAATTTCCTGGGTTCTGGTTTAGTCGACTGACTTCCTGGTTCAGTCGACAGAACTGGAATTTCTAGTATTCTCTGCTTAGCCCCATTGAAGGGCGAAAATCATAACGAAGGCGATCAGACAAGCAATGACGACTAAGGATTTATGCCTCGCGACAATCCAGCCTTATAAGCTCTTCGACACACCCCAAAAACCTGTTCAAACATCAAAGCTAGGATTTTTAAAATTTTGACTTCAAACACCAAAAATTGGAATATTCTTAAAACCAATTCAATCCATAGTGTTAACGCTTAAAATCGAACGCTAACACCCCGGTGTGTGAAGTGTGAATGTGAAAGCACCACCCGACAGTTCGGGAACAGAATATCAGCCAAAATAACAGAAAATACAGTAAGAGACAGCGACTTTATAGTGGTTCGGCTTAAGGAGTAGCCTACGTCCACTTTAAGTATCTTTATTACTGATCTTGTGACAAAACAATACAATGCTCTTCAAGTACAAATCTCTTTAGTTACAAAACACTTTGAGCAAGTAGCTTAAGCTTCGATGTAGATGAAAGTCTTCGAATCCATGTCGGATGTGTGAAAGTCTTTCAAAGTCGCTTGTAGTGTTCTTCGAAACTTTAAGTATAAAGTCGGTTTAGAAACTGGCAGAGCATCGACGCTTGAAGAGATTGTCCCCAAAAAAGTCCCCTCAAAGTTGGAGATGGTAATGTATTTATAGAGAATTCTGGGCAGAAATTATTGCCGAGTCTTAAGTCGTGGCCGACTTAAGATAAGTCGTGGCCGACTTAGGATAAGTCGTGCGTCGTTGGCGGGTTAAGGCATGAGGAGTTATGACTTAGCTGGCTCGCTTATGTCCTTTAGTACTAACTGATAGGTAATAGCGACTTCAGGAAAGCGGCACGCTCAAAACCTCTATGTGTCTACTGAGTACAAGTCCTGTGTCGCGAACGAGTTAACAGGCACCGGTTTAAGTAACACAACATTGGATTTGCCTTTGTGCTTAGGTCGTGAGCGACCTAGCATAAGTTGTAAGTCGGCCATGGCTTAAGTGAAGTTGCTTTGGGACTTTCGTGTCTTGAGTCGTTAGGTCGGCCATCTCTTGAGTCATTGAGTTGCGTCATTGCTTAAGTCGCTAAGTTGATAACTCGATGAGTCGCTTATCCTATGAGTCACTGTCTTCCTTGAGTTGTTGAGTCGCTAACTACCTTAAGGTATTAAGTCGGTAACCCTTCAAGGCTGTTGAGTCGGTAACTACCTTAAGGTATTAAGTCGGTAACCCTTCAAGGCTGTTGAGTCGGTAACCCTTCAATGCCGTTGAGTCGGTAACCCTTCAAGGCCGTTGAGTCGGTAACCCTTCTCTTAACCCGCTAAGTCATGGCTTCCTTAAGTCGGTAGGTCGTTAAGCCGTTGTACCCTTAAGTCTTCTTCCTTTTGAGCCGCTGAGCATAGGGGTTAACATTTTCCCCTTGAAGTACACACCTAATGGTTAGGTCGTGTGCTTCGATATCCTTTAACCCGTCCCCCTCTAAGTCACTGAGTCGTGTGCGACCTAAAGGTTAGGTCGTATGAGCCGCTTCAAGCCTCTCTACTATAAGTCATCTATCCCCTCCTTTCTTTTAATTACCCGCCTCTTCATTTTTTTTTGCTGTTAACTCTTTCCTGAGCTTCCAAAGGCGATTTCGATTCAATCAGTAACCGATTAATCTTGAGATTACATCGTGTAAGTGATCTTGCTTTCTTCTCCTGATCCTTTACCATCTCTGATTCGTGAATTCCATTTTTCTCCATCCTAACCCACCTCTCCACGCAATGCGTCATCGTGAATTTTTGATAGTTGACGAACTCTAGTTGGCTTGATTTAGGATTAAATGTTTGATTGGTGGGCTTCAATGCTTCAAGCTAATCGATTTTCGAGTTGCGTTGGAGTGACAGGCATTGAATTTGCGGTGATTTAGTTTTTGGATGATTCGACATCAGGTGAAAATTAGGGCTTGTGTTGGTGGAGAGGCTAACGGGTTAGCAGGTTAAGAAGATGAAGGGTTTCTGATTAGATGGGGGGTTTGTCGATGAAGTGAAATGCTGACTTGGACACGACCCAGTAATTTCGGGCTACCTATAACCCTTCATGACTTAACTAGATACGACATAAGCATTGAGTCGCGGCCGTGCTAAGACTTAGAGAAATTCTCATCACTTTGAACCGAAGCCTTTTATCCTCAACACGCTTTGCGGCTTATAGGACCAACGATTTAAGGAACCAACGACTTAACTTGCAGGAAATCTTTTAAGTCGTGGACGACTTAACTTTTAGGTCGTGGACGACTCAACCTTTAGGTCGTGGACGACTCATCACTTGAACAATCTTTTATTTGCCGAATTGTTTCCTTTTGCCTAAGCCAACTGCATCCCACCCTGTTAGGTCGTAAAGGACTCATGACTTAGAGAACTTTTGGACTGTGAGTCAATGACCTGAACAAAATTTGAAAACTTAGAGATGCTGATAGAACTTGATTGTATTTCCAATTTAAATTGCCAGGATAAACTGCTTGAACTTTGTTGCGTTTCTTTACAGATTACACCAGCTTTATTGCTATCAACCTGTTAAACACAACACTTGCAGAAAAATGGGACAAATATACTTGTCACTGATCATCCACATCAAATGACAGATTAGTCGACATAGAACATAATCAACTTTAAAGAGATTATGTGTAATGCTGTGAATCCAACTCAAATGAAGTATTAAAGCAAAGCATTGTTTGACTGAAACTGATTTGTTTGTATCAACACTGCACTTGTACTTAGATTTAAAACAACAAACTTTGAAACTTTAAAGTTGACAAATGTATGTTAGTTCAATTTCAGTTATATCCGCTTATTGCTTTATTAGTTTTACACAGCACTTCACACATTTAGGAAACGTGCACCTTCTCGTTTGAATATCCAGTTGTTTATGTAGAATGGCCTCACATCAAGAAGAAGTAACGGAACAAACTGAAGAGGCTCTTCCAATAGCTGCTCCGCTGACCACTCCGTCGGAAAGAGTCTCAACTTCCTTGAGTCAACGAGCGTTTAATCTATTACGCACCCAATTTGCATTGTTGAAACGGATGTTATATTGCCCGGGCCAAATGATTTTGCTGATAGACCTCCTCGCGGCTTCGTTGCTGTCAACCGCCAAATGTGCTTGTGTGGTGCTATTCCTCCCTTCAATGACTTTCTTCAACAGTTTCTACTTCGATTGACCATGTCTCCATTCCAACTGCACCCCAATGGTTATGCCATTCTGATGGGGTTGTGTGTTTTATTCATGAGAACTCTGGATCAACTACCGAGTTTCGAGGAAATTTGTTATTTATGTTTTTTCACAAAGACTAAAGATCATCCCTCCATTGTTGTTATAAGAAGCGCTAGGAATCGCAAATTCATCACTGATCTTTCCGAAAGCGTTCATGGCTTCTTAAATCAGTTTTTCTTTGTTCGCTGCCCCCCAGCGTTTTACGCCATCTGGAGAGTAGGAAGTAAGGTTAACTGCTTCTATTTTCCATTCCTGAGCTTTTCGAGATCTGAGTCGCTAATTGCTAATTTCACTCTTTTCCTTTTTCAGCACTTCCTCCCCCCTCTAGAGATCCAGGTCATAAGCAAGTTTTTGAAAGATTGAATGTCGTGACCGCTGAAGAGAGAAGTATAAAGTTTTTGTTGAGGGACGAACTTTTGCATCAGTATGGACTTTTACGCACTTCTCGCTCTACACACCCCCATGAGGTCCCAGACTCCCCAGCTAAAGCATTAGATGCCCCAGTTTCTACTGACGCACCCACACCAAAAGAACCTGCTTCTGAGGCTTCTCTAGTGAAGTGCTCTACTTCTATTGATGTTGCAGGGTTGTCTGGTAAATTTGCACTTGCCCCGGTCATTGAAGAAGAAGAGCCTCAGGGATCTCCCCAATATTCAAAGAAGTCTGGTGATGAAGAAGCCGGGAAAACAAGCCCTGTCAAGCAGAGCGGGGACGACACTTTTGAAGGGTTGAGCGACCTGTTTGTCACTTCACAGGAGCTCTTTAAAGACGACCCTATTACTACTATGGTTTCTTCTTCAGTAGTTGAAGCGACTTCTACTTTGCAACAAGCTCCGTCGACTCAAGAGTTGACGTTAACTACTACCCTCACCATTCTTCCGCGATCGAAGAGTGGTTCGTAGTTTGACGCACGTAGTTTGCACATCACACACACTTAGAACTTTTCAGCACTTTCATGCACTTAGCTCTTTGTACTTTGAAGATTCTAAAGTTAGGCTTCTTTTTCATTTTCAGGTTCTCCAATGAGGCGAAGCGCTTCATATTACGACGACTTCAAGCAATACGGAAAGCATGGTTAGTATGACTATAGGCGCTATCTTCCCACTTATAGGGAAACTGATGAAGAGAGGGCTGCTCGAAAGGCTCAGGAGAGACGTTCTTATGAAAAACGCTATGGAAGAGGGGATGAGCGGTACGATTCTTCCCACAGAGAGGGTGATTCCCATAAACGTAAATCCCATGATGACAGAGGGAAGAGCCACATGGCTGATGACCCAAGCAAACGGGCTAAAGTTAGTGAGCAATCAGTGCCTGCAATTTCTGAGAAGACCAATACTCCCGTTCCTTCTCAATCTCCTGCCCCATCTCGTACCGATATCCAGACAATCATCAACAGGCCTTCATATCAAGTTGGGCCAGGTCCAGCTACTCTCCAAAGCCGGTTTCCACAATGGTGCTTGAAGGGGGTTCGCTTTGATCTCGACTTAGTTCCAATTGACAAGCCTGCCATGTAGCGAAATCTTGATGCCGTCAGACTTGATATTGAGAGAATGTCGAGCTGGCAAAAACTTGTTGACGAACTCCAGAGAGTGAATCGTGCGAATCTTGAGGCTATGCTGACCATGGAGAACGATAAATCTGAATGGCAGAAAATTCTCAATGAACATGACGCAGAGATGAGGAGCATCACTGACTATAATGAAAAGCTCGAAGCGGAAGTTGGGAAACATAAAGAGGAGCTTGCTACTTCTTCTACTTCCTACTCCCAGAGGGAGAAAGTGCTTCAGGAACAAGTGCGGGATGCTCATGCTGCTCAGAGGGATGCCGAAGATAGGCTCGAAGTGCAAAACAGAATTAACGAGGGCCATACAGCCAATATTGCTGAGCTTCGAAAGAAAACTAGCACCCAGGAGATGGAGATCGAAACGTTAAAGCTTCAACTCTCCAAGATTAAAAGAGAGCGTGATGAGGCAGTGGCCGACAAAATTGCAGTTGAAGAAGCTCATGAGGCAACGAAGACCAGCATCAGCTCGACATTATTTGACTTCTATCTACACAGCGTCTTGGGGCGCGGTAGTCTCGCCTTTCTAGGCCCCAAATATGAAGTTACTCTGGCTGAAGTATGGGAGGCCGCACTTGACATGCTTGGCGGTAAAGGTGCTGGCTATGCCGAATCAGCTCTTGAGGAGCATTACTTGGATGACGAAGCTCGCGCCGCTCTTGTCAGGGGAAAAGAACAACTTGCGAAATTAAGAGCCGAAATGGCAGAAGAGCAACATTTAGGAAGAACTACTTCAACTGATCCAGTTCATCCTTCACCTTCGGCCGAAATCGACATTGTCGGCTCCAGTTCTCATTCTCCACCCCCTACCAAAGCTATCACAGAAGGTGCAACTGTCCATAACGGAGATGAAAGCCAAGAGAGCGGTGAAGCGCTGGGTTTTGAGATTGACATTGCAAAGCCTACTTCGCCAGGTAATCCTAATGCTGATCTTGCTCAAATAGACTGCTCATTTGCTTCCTATGAGTTTGATGAGCTTCTGGACTACTTCCTGAATCTCAACGAGCCTTTATCTCCTCTCTTTACTGACTTTAACTTCTTTTCTTCTGTAGAGAAAGTGCGGAGCATTGTTCAGGCTCCCCCTCCTTCAGTTATTCCACCCCTGCCTCTCCAGGTCACCCCTCCATCCGCCTCTCAACCCTGGTCGCAAGAGGAGCAAATAGAGGCTCTCCGAGACTTAGATGATCCTAATGCTTCACAGGAACACGGGGGAGAAGGGTTTGGAGAAGTCAATGAGTCCCCGGAGCGAACCATTTCTGATGATATAAAATTGTCTGCTCTTTTTACTCCGGGAAGCGAGTCTTCTTCGAAGAGGAGGAGAAAGAGTACTACTTCTAAGAAGAAAAGAAAAGGCATTTCCGTTACTAAAAAGGAAGCGGAGGTTGATCCGGCAGTAGCCCTCTCTCCTTCTTCCCCAACTCTCCCAAGCCGTCCTGAAAAACTACCTATTATGTCAGGTGAAGGCTCCAAAGGTGGTGGTAAGAAGAAGAAGTGATGAGCCCTGCTTCCCCTTCCTTGTTTTTAAATTTTGCTTTTAGCTTTTTGTTTGTACTGACCGGACGTTGTGCGGGTACCGGCCCCCGCTTTTATTTTATCTTGAAACCTGCATATGTACATAATTTTCATAACATTGAATAAATGTACATAATTTTCATAACGTTGAATAAAATGATTCTCTTGCTTGTACAAACTTCTGTCTGTTTTTGAGAATGCATCTATTCTTTTCTTTTTCTTTTTTTATATATGCAAATTTCTTTATATAATATTACAGTGAGCTTGTGGTATGTTGTTTGGTTGTTGCTTTTACCAGTGCAATCATACCGTATTGCCCTCATACCATAAGCTCATCGTAATATTTCCAATCTCGAGGGGACTTGTACTCCTATTTTTGGAGAATAATTATTCCATATTTGTGGAAATATCATTTCGCCCTAAACAGAGTACACCTCGTTTCATATAAGCTTTTACGCTTCAACCTTCAGAGATATCACTTTTTCTTTTGCATATATACATTCTTATAAAGTGAATTCTCCTATGTGGTAAAGCGGGCCTCCGAAGGGCACTTTAACTTTTTCGAGGAAGAGTATTTTCAAGAATAGATGAACCAATCTTCCTTTGAAAGCTAAAGTGTGCGTTTAAAGAGGGCTTCCCCCTTTTTTATTGCAAAGTTTTTGCACTCCTCTTTTCTTTTTCTTTTTTTGAAAAAAGTCACTTTTGCTTTGGCTAGTGAGTTTCACTTCATAGTGCAGTGGGCCTTTCGAAAAGAAAAAGGGGTTTCAACCTGTTTGAGCCTCTGATGAGAGTTTTTGATTGTTCCTTTGGGAAGAGGTCTTTTGTTTGATTGTGCCTCTGGGAAGAGGTCTTTTTGTTTGATTGTGCCTCTGGAAAGAGGTCTTTCTGTTTCTGCCTCTTGGGAGAGGCTTTTATCTTTTCCCTGTTCGCTGGGAAGCGGGCCTCCGAAGAGGGCTTTTCACATTTCGACTCGTGTGATGTTTTATTTCAGATCACGGTGAAATGTGTGCCTCTGAGTAGGGCATTTTCCTGGAAGTTTGGAGCTTCTTTCTCTTAGTTGGATGGATTCACGGGGGTGTACCACCAATCAGTCCGCAACTTTATGTCGAGAAAGAACTCTCTTTTTCTAGCGAGGCCCGCTCGAGGTCTTTTTGCATTTCAACTATAGTGAAATGGTACTCCGAAGAGGGCATTTCACATTCCAGCACTTGTGAAGTTTTATTTCAGATCTCAGCGGAATGCGTGCCTCCGAGTCTACCTGGAAGTTTCTTTCTCATGGTTGGCCGGATTCACGGGGCGAGCGCAAGTTACTTGGACGTTTGTTTACGTAGATTGTCTCAACTAGTGAACAAGCGCCTTGCCTTCCTCTTGGGAAGGTGCCTCCGGTCGTCTCATGGACTCACGGGGCGGACACAAGTTACTTGGACGCTTGTCTACGCAAACTGTCTCAACTAGTAAACAAGCGCTTTGCCTTCCTGTTGGGAAGGTGCTTCCGATCATTCCATACCATGTTGAGAAAGTCTTCTGGCATGCCCCGTTTGAGGTCTTTATCCTCCGAAGAGTTGTGCCTTTGAAGAGGGCTTGTGCCTCCGAAGAGGTCTTTTGCTGTTTGATGCTTGCTCGCTCATGTCTCTTTGCCATCTATTCATGTCGGTGATCCCCGTTATCTTTTCCAAATATCATCCCTTTTTAGTTGCCAATAATTTTTCTTATCCAAAGAAATATACTTCATAGTTAAGCGAGTTGGTGGTGGTAGACACAGGCTATTTAACTGGATGCTCGTTTGTACAAACATTCGCAGTTAGTTTGAAATGGTCCACTTCCAGCCACATCGCTAACTTTTGTTCGAAGCACTTCTTTCGTAGGATTTGAGTATGGAAATTTTGAATGGTTTAGCGTTAGCTTGCTGGGTGATGTCAGATGTCGCTTGGTCTTGCGATGGGTAAGCTTTGTTTTTATGGCCTGCATTATTAAATCGACATTTTTAGTAACACAATTAACGTATTTTATATGTCGAAATAAAACAAAGCAGTTTATAGTAGTAGAGAACACAAGATTTATAGTGGTTCGGCCAAAAGCTGGGCCTACATCCACTTCATAGCTTTTCATTATTCACTTTCTTTACAATTGCTTTCAATACAAGAATCATATATTCGTAATTCTTTTACAACATTTCAGCAAAGCTTTTAAGTAAAATATGGACGCAAATGATTGTTGTTCCATGCCCTTGGGTTTGGTTCTCCTTCGACAGTTGTGAGTTTGAATGTGCCATCAAGAAGTTTCATGCCTATGACATATGGCCCCTCCCAGTTTGGCCCAAACACACCTGTGGCTCTCATAATTCTCTTCAGGACTAAGTCCCCAACTTCAAAGCTGCGCTGACGAACTTTGGAATTGAAGTGCCTGGCTATCCTTTGCTGATAGGCTGCAATTCTAAGCTTAGCCTCTTCTCTTCTTTCATCATGGAGGTGAAGCGCTTCCAATTGCAGTTTTTCATTATCATCTTGATCAAAATGGATCCTTCTGTGTGAGGGAACTTCCGTTTCTACTGGAATCATTGCTTCTGATCCGTATGCCAACGAAAATGGAGTATGCCCAGTCGCAGTTTTTTGGGTAGTTCTGTATGCCCATAGTGCAAGTAGTAACTTATCGACCCAACCACCTTTTGCTTTTTCTAGCTGCTTTTTGATGGTTGATTTGATGATCTTGTTTACTGCTTCCACTTTCCCGTTTGCCTGCGGATGAGCCACTGCTGAGAAGCTTTTTCGGATCTTGAATCGTTTGCAGAAATCTTGGAATTCCTCACTTTCGAACTGTGTACCATTGTCTGTGATTATCTTCTGAGGCACACCATACCTGCAAATGATATTTTTAGTCACAAAACTTATCATTTTCTTAGAGGTTACGGTAGCCAATGGTTCAGCTTCAGCCCAATTAGTGAAATAATCAACAGCAACGATAGCATATTTAATCCCCGATTTGGCAGTCGGCAAAGGCCCAATGAGATCTATTCCCCAGATGGCAAACGGCCATGGACTGACCATTTGTGTTAGCTCAGTGGAAGGTGCTCAAGGAATTTTGGCAAATCTCTGGCATTTATCACACTTTCGGGAATAGTCAGCAGCATCTCGATTAATCTCTGGCCAAAAATATCCATAACTGAGAATTTTCTTTGCTAAAGTTTGACCTCCTGTATGATCTCCACACTCCCTTCCGTGTACTTTAGTTAGAATTGTCTTGGCTTCTTCTTTAGTTACACAGCGGAGTAGTGGCATTGAAAATCCCCGTCTGTACAATCGGCCATCCTGGATCATATATCCAGAGGCTTTCCTTAACAGCTTCTGTCGTTCTTTTGAACTTTCTGGCAAAGAACCATTGAATAAATATTCAAATATCGGAGTCATCCATGATTCTTGCTCTTGGGATACATTCATAATCCAATCAACATCCATCTCATCTATGCTCGGAGCTGACAAGACTTCGACGGGAACTAATCCCAATAGTTGAGCTTCACCAGTACTTGAATACTTTGCGAGAGAATCCGCCTTCATGTTCTCTTCTCGGGGTATATGGCTTATTGAATAACGGTCAAAATCTTCAAGAAGCTCCCAGGTTTTTGATAAATAGGCGGGTAGATTCCCTCCTTTAGTATGAAATTCCTTCTTGACTTGGCAGACAATAAGCTGAGAATCACTGAAGATCTGCAATGCCATGATGTTTAGTTCTTAGCGATCCTTAAACCAGTGATGAGAGCTTCATATTCTGCTTCATTATTTGTCGAAGGAAATTCTAGTCTCAGTGCATAACATAGCATCGCCCTTCTGGGGTTTCAAGGACAACCCCTGCTCCTTCCTTGCTCCAGAAAAGTAATCATTCCTTGCGCCATCGACATACAATTTCCATTGGATTAGGATGTTATCAGTGGCTTCTTCCTCACTATCACCTTTATCCGTACATTCTGCGATGAAATCTGCTAAAGCTTGTCCATTGATTGCTTTCCGAGGATGATAAGTGATGTCATATTGGCTGAGTTCAATATTCCATTTCAAAATACGGCCCGAAGTCTCAGGACGGAATAGGACTTGCTTTAGAGGTTGATCAGTGAGGACTTTGATGGTATGAGCTTGGAAATACGGCCTCAATTTTCTTGTTGTGATCAACAAACAATAGGCGAGCTTTTCCAACCTTGAATAGTTCATCTCTGCCCCAGTGAATCTTTTGTTGATATAATAGACTGGGCGTTGAATTCTTGCGCCTTCCCGTACCAACACTGCACTGAGAGCATGAGATGAAATTGCCAAATATATGAAGAGAACTTCACCGTTGTCAGGCTTTGAAAGTATCGAAGGCACTTTCATATGAAGAACCAACTCATCAAATGCTTTCTGGCATTCAGGAGTCCACTCAAAGTTTTTTCTTCCTTTCTTCAGAGCATCAAAGAATGGAATGCATTTGTCAGTAGCTTTTGAAATGAACCGACTCAAGGCAGCAACCTTTCCATTGAGACTTTGCAATTCCCTCTTCGTTCTAGGATCTTTGACCTCTCTCAGGGCAGTGATCTGAGCAGGATTAGCTTCAATGCCCCTAGCGCTCACAATGAAACCCAAAAACTTTCCGGACTCCACTCCAAATGAACATTTCAAGGGATTAAGCTTCATTCTGTACTTTCGGAGTACTGCGAACATCTCTGCCAAGTGATCCATGTGGTCCACTGCTTTCTTAGACTTCACTAGCATATCATCAACATAAACTTCCATTGTCTTGCCAATCTGCGGTTTAAACATGGCATTAACAAGCCTTTGGTAAGTTGCCCCCGCGTTCTTAAGTCCGAAAGGCATCACTTTGTAGCAGTAGAGACCAACATCGGTGATAAAGCTCGTGTCCTCCTGATCCGGCTCATGCATCATGATCTGATTATATCCGGAGTAGGCATCCATAAAAGATAGTAATTCATGTCCCGCTGTTCCATCCACCAACTGGTCAATTCTGGGTAACGGGAAGCAGTCTTTGGGGCAAGCTTTGTTTATATCTGAAAAGTCAATGCACACTCTCCACTTCCCATTAGCCTTTTTAACTAGTACTGGATTTGAGACCCAATTTGGATAAGTAGACTCCCTGATAAAACCATTCTCCATGAGCCGGTCAACTTCTTCTTTCAATGCTGCTGACCTTTCTGGACCCTGAGTTCTTCTTTTCTGTTTCACGGGTGTAAACTTTGGATCAATGTTCAGAGTGTGTACTGCAATCTCTGGGGATATTCCACACATGCCAGCATGAGTCCAAGCGAATACATCCAAATGTGCCTTCAAAAATGAAATCAGAACATTCTGAACTGTTGTGTTGAGTTGTGAACCCACATTCAGCACTTTGTTTGTGTCCTTTCGGTCAACGGGTACCGGCACTGTTACCTCTACCGGTACTACCCTATTCTCCCCTGCACTGGCTTTCCTTGGATCCATCTCTCTTCATGCGCCACTATGTTCACCAGTGCAGGGTCCACCCTGTAATTGCTACATGGTTGGTTCTTTGATGCGGACTGGAGCCGCCGTACCTTTTCCTGTTTCTCTTTTCCTTGATTCACGCAACTCTGTAAGATAACATTCTCACCCCGCATCTTGGTCTCCTTTAATAACACCAACTCCATTATCTGTGGGGAATTTTATAGTCAGACACCATGGGGCAAGAACGGCTTTGAATGCAGCAAGAGTTGGTCGGCCTAAAAAGGCATTGTAGGCAGAGAATTCTTCAACAATTATAAAGGTTTGCTTTCGAGCCACCTTCCTCAGCCCTTTTCCAAGTTCTAAAAACAAATCTATGGTCCTAATCGGCTGTTTGGGTTCCCCAGCAAACCCAGCAATCTTAAGTGATGAACCTTGAACGTCAGCCATTGGAATTTTCATTTGATCAAAAGTCTTCTTGAAGAGAATGTTGCATGAAGCTCCACAATCAACTAGAACTCTTCTCATAGTAGCCGGCCCAATACCAGCTGATATGACAAAAGGATCTATGGTAGGAGCCTCGATACCCAAAGAATCTCTGGCACTAAATACAATATCATCAGTGGAAGTCTTTTGTTGCTTTAAAGGTGCATCACTTTCTAATACAAAAACATTCTCTTCATCCGGTACATGCCTCAAAAGCCCGGGCATACCTTTCCATCTTGCCCCAGCTTTTTCCTGCTGGGTGAGGCCCTCCAGTTATTATATTGATGATAGGTCTTTCCGACTCATGTTCTACGGCCTTCTCACTTGAGCCAGGACGGTGAGCGGGAACTTGTTGTCCTTGAGTCGACGAGGCTGGGGCATTTCTATTCCTTTTCACATACTGTTGGAGCTTGTTCTCTTTCAAGAGTTGTTCAATTACCTCTTTCAAATGACGGCATTCTTTGGTGTCATGGCCGGGTCATGGCCGGGTTTGTTGTGGAACTGGCAGAACCTTCCACTTTTTTCCATCTTACTCCCAACTCTCAGTTTAGGTGGTGTCGGGTAATTGACATCATCCTTGGTCGCAAAGAAGATGTTCTCAGGGGTATCGGTCAAGGGTGTGAAATTGAAAGGTCGGCCTTTCTTAGCATCTCCCTGTTTCTTTCCACCATCATTTCCCCTTTTCTGAGTGTTAGGTTCTTTCTTGTTCGAAGCAGCACCTTTGTTCCCGGCTTCTGCTGATACCACCTTAGTCGGTGTTTGGAGGCTCTTCAAGCGCATGAATTCATCCGCTTTCTTGTAGAATTTGTCAAGAGAGTTTGGTTCTTTCATTTTCAACCATTTTCCAAATTCGCTTGATTTGTCAATCGCCCTCATCAAGTATGTTAGGACCATGTGTGGCTCAGCATTATCTACCTCAGCCAATGCTATGTTAAAACGATTCAAAAATGATCTGATGGATTCTCCTGGATTTTGCTCTAGACTTGGAAGCGACATTATATCCTTTTCTTTTGAAGCATACAATCGAAATTCCTCCTTGAATTTCCTGGTCAAATCGGAGAACTGATCAATGGACCTGACCGGCAGCTTTATAAACAACAATAGAGCCACACCTTCCAGATATATCGAGAAATATCGACATTTGATTTCATCAGACGCTCTGGCACCCGTCATATGCCAATCGTACTTGTACAGAAACTCATTAGGATCGCTTGTCCCTTTGTATGCCGAAATAGTAGGAGGAACGAATTTTCTTGGGAATTCTGCCTTCATGATTTTCTCAGTAAACGGAGTTTTGCTTGGAGCAAAACTCCATTCTTTCTCATCTTCATCCCTTCGCATACTTTCCTTCATGATCTGACGAACCATGCCTGAGAAATACTCTTCATCATTTAAAGGCTCTGGAGGGCAAACATCAGCCATTCACTCTGAATTCTGTCTTGACAACCGTTCACGGAGGGTCGGCTGCGGTCCTGATCCTCCAGCCTGGAGAGGTGTCTTTTCCACAGGGTCTGCGGCTCTTTGAGAAATGTTCCCTCCTTCAACATCTTGAACTCCTGCAGTAGGGTTTTCATCATTATTAACCGGTTGACGGTTAACCCCAAGTAGATCATTCAACTTACTAAAGATCAGGGTGTTCTGGGCATTCTGAGCCTCCAACTGTGCATTCTAGGCATTCAATTGTTGATTTAACCCCAAAACTACGGCGTCCAATTCTGCTCGCATAACTCCAACAGTTGGAGCTGCTTGACTTGAAGGAGGAGAGGTAGCGGTATTTTCTTGAACATTGTCGGATCTTACAGAACTTCGTTTTCTCCCAAGATCCATTATTTCCAATAAACTTCTGGTTTTAAAAGAAATCCTTTCAACAACTTTTTGAGAAGCAATGGTGAGAGCAACCTGAGTTCGATTCTTAGTGAAAGCACCAAAAATGTTAACGCTTAAAATCTAACGCTAACACCTCGGTGTGTGAAGTGTGAATGTGAAAGCACCACCCGATAGTTCGTGAACAGAATATCAGCTAAAATAACAGAAAATACAGTAAGAGACAGCGATTTTATAGTGGTTCGGCTTAAGGAGTAGCCTACGTCCACTTTAAGTATCTTTATTACTGATCATGTAACAAAACGATACAATGCTCTTCAAGTACAAATCTCTTTAGTTACAAAACACTTTGAGCAAGTACCTTAAGCTTCGATGTAGATGTAAGTCTTCGAATCCATGTCGGACGTGTGAAAGTCTTTCAAAGTCGCTTGTAGTGTTCTTCGAAATTTCAAGTATAAAGTCAGTTCAGAAACTGGCAGAGTATCGGCGCTTGAAGAGGTTGTCCCCAAAAAAGTCCCCTCAAAGTTGGAGATGGTCATGTATTTATAGAGAATTCTGGGCAGAAATTATTGCCAAGTCTTAAGTCGTGGCCGACTTAAGATAAGTCGTGGCCGACTTAGGATAAGTCGTGGGTCATTGGCGGGTTAAGGCATCAGGAGTTATGACTTAGCTGGCTCGCTTATGTCCTTTAGTACTAACTGATAGGTACTAGCGAATTCAGGAAAGCGGCACGGTCAAAACCTCTAAGTACAAGGTCGTTACCGACTTAAGCCAGGTTATAGGCCGGCAGCGACTTAGGGATAGGTCATAAGTCACGTTTTCGAGATAAGGCTTAACTGGGTTGCTGTGTCTACTGAGTACAAGTCCTATGTCGCGAACGAGTTAACAGGCACTGGTTTAAGTAACACAACATTTGATTTTCCTTTGTGCTTAGGTCGTGAGCGACCTAGCATAAGTTGTAAGTCGGCCATGGCTTAAGTGAAGTTGCTTTGGGCCTTTCATGTCTTAAGTCGTTAGGTCGGCCATCTCTTGAGTCGTTGAGTTGCGTCATTGCTTAAGTCGCTAAGTTGATAACTCGATGAGTCACATATCTTTGAGTCACTGTCTCCCTTGAGTTGTTGAGCCGGTAACTACCTTAAGGTATTAAGTTAGTAACCCTTCAACGCTATTGAGTCGGTAACTACCTTAAGGTATTAAGTCGTAACCCTTCAAGGCTGTTGAGTCGGTAACCCTTCAAGGCCGTTGAGTCGGTAACCCTTCAAGGCCGTTGAGTCGGTAACCCTTCGAGGCTGTTGAGTCGGTAACCCTTCTCTTAACCCGCTAAGTCATGGCTTCCTTAAGTTGGTAGGTCGTTAAGCCGTTGTACCCTTAAGTCTTCTTCCTTTTGAGCCGCTGAGCATAGGGGTTAACACATAGCAAGTGAACAAGGAATAGATGTTAGGAATCACTACCTAACAACTATCCAAGATATAGACATAGATGCGAGTACAACAAATCACCTTTAAACCCAAAAACAATGAATGAGAAGCTCAAACACAAAGGAAAGATCAACCACTCTTCACCTCAACCCACGAAGCTTGAATCTAAGCTTATAAGCAATAATTTCCTAAATAAGGTTATAGGTAATTTTTGAAATTGAAGAGGAATTGAGATGGAGAAGATGAAGAGGGTGCTTACCTAAGCTTCTCTTAGATTTTGGAGCTAAAATTTGAATTTGCAAAGGGAACTAGGGCTTAGGAATTCATAATCTCTTTTCTCTTCCTCCATTTTTGCTAAAGCTTGAGTGTTAGGAAATATTATGAAGGAATGAAGAGGAGTGGAGTGGAGTTGGTGTAGCGACCTGACTTTCCACTCCCGGAAAATCGCATCACTAAATAAGAAAGAAAGGGATAGAAGAAGAAAAGAAAGAGAAGAAAAAGAAACAACACATCAGAATCTCACAGCGGAACGATTTAAATATAATATAGAACATATACATAGTATCATATACATCAGAGTATACAACTAAACATCTCAATTTAGACAGTTATAACATTTCTGTCTAATACAATACAAGAACAATCATATAGAATAACAACACAGCGGAAACTCTAACTATATATCTACACGCTGAAGCCTCCTGCTCCAAAGCTCCTTCAGAATTCGTCAAGAGATAACCTGAATCACTTGACTACTCATATATAATATGAGTACCCAAGAGTTTAATAAAACAGAAAATAAACACTCGGGTCATACAAGGGTCTGGTGTGAGTAAACGGTTTAAGATTGCTTAACTTTAGAAAAACCTTTGAAAAGAAAAGGTATCACGTAAGACTTTCCACACATAAACATGGAAAAGTTTTTACCTTACGCTAATCAAAACATTTGATAGGAAATCCAGTGATATTATAATAGTGTCTAGGGTTTTCAGGTAAATATGAAATAGCTGAAATTGTTACATGATTAAATTCCAGCTACTAGCCACAAAAGTGGGTAATATAAACAAAACCGTAGGGTCTCGTAGGGAAAATGGGTTTCCATCAATGGAAGGGCTACTGGGGTACCGCCCGTCACAGTACGTGGCCTAGATCACCGTACCGAGGATTACTCCCTTCATCCCCTGCAACACAAGGCCGGGACCATTCCTTACTGAACAGTCCCGAACAAGACCACCCCGCAGTTGGCTGCAGACCAACTTCCCACACAGTCGAAATATAAAGGGACCTCTATACAGGGATGTATCTTGCTCTCCAGTGGGAGCGACCCACGAAGCCTTGCTGCACCTCCCCTGTTTTAGCCATTCCCGGTTGATGAGGCTTGAGGCTGCGATTACCTTTATAGGACCAATTATCTTAGAATGCTCATCGTCCGCCTGACGATGTTCTGAAAGCATTCAATCCATACAAGTTCGTTCCGGGTTCGAACGAAACCGAAGGCACTGTCTCGTTGCACTCATTTTGGAATCACCCTCAGAGTCAACGACCATAGCCCTTGCACTCTGAATCACCATCTCAAATCTATAAGCACTATTCCGTCAAACTCATTACGGAATCACCCACAGAGTTATACTGACGTATAGCCCTTACACCTCGAGTCTTCACTTGCTCCACTTGGATTAACGACCTACGTTTAATTGGAATCGATGTGGTTTTCGGATATCCAAATATGGAAACCCGATCCCGGTCTCACCGAAACCAAACGCCATTTTAATGTCCAAGTTATATTTAAGGGATTTAAACAATAGATATTTCAGAAAATATCACTTAACATAAATATATGTACCATATTACACAGATAGATAAGCATCTATTATCACATGCATCTATACATATCACATGGCAGCATATAAACCACATCCCAGATATAACATATTCACATCATCACATATCAACCAATGTCATCCAACAACAACCAATATCATTAACTCATCCAATGATATATATCATCCAATCATTAACCATTCATAAACAAATTTGATTCAAACTTGATTAATTTAATTAATCCTTAAATTAAATTAATCCTTAATTAAATACTTGGATTATCATCAATCCAACTTCTTATTCATTAATTAATTACAAATTAATTAATTAACTCACATTACTTAATTCCATTTCAATTAATCTTCCCTGATTAATTATCACTTAATTACTTTAAGTAATTCTTACTTAATTACCATATTAATTAACCATCCTGATTAATTACTTCCAAAATATACTAAGTAATTACCTCTTTCTAAATTAATCAACCTTGATTAATTATCCTTTAATTATTCTGGTAGTTATTTCTTAATTACCTTTAATTAATTTTACTTGATTAATTATTTTTAAATTAATCACACTTGATTAATTACTCTTAATTAATCATACTTAATTAATTACTTTTTAATTAATCACCTTTGATTAATTACTTTAATTACATTTAGTAATTAAAAACTTAATTATAAACTAATTATTCTTAAATTATTAATTAATAATTAATTAATTATTTTCATTAATTAATGATTACTTCATTAATTAAATTTCTTTCTTAATTAATTACTTTAACAAGTAATTAATCACTTAATTAATTATTCTTAATTCTTTTATTAATTAATCATTAATCAAATAATTTAAACCTTTAATTAATTATTAATTAATTCTTTAATTAATAACTAAAGTGATTAACTCTTAATCACATTTGCCTAATTACCTTTAATAAAGTAATTATCCTTTACTTAATTACCTTTAGTAATTAATCACTTAATTACTTAATTACTTCCCTAAGTAATTATATTAGATTAATCCAAAATGATTATCTTAATTAATCACAAGTTAATTACTTAATTAACTAATTAACTTAATAATTTAAATTTAATTAAATGATTCTTTAATTTCTTATATTATAAAGACTCTTAATTAAGAAAATCATCATCTTAATTAAATCATTTATTAACAAATAAAACTTGATAATTAAAAATGATTTAATTTTCTCAATTATCCTTAAAAATTTAATTATCTTCAATTAAATCAAAATTATAAATAACTAAAGATAATCTTTATTTTTATTGATCTCTAAATCTCAATTATTTATCCTATTAAAATAAAATACTTTAGAAATCAATTTTAGCTAAAACAATTGAAACATTCAAAATTACAAATGTTTGAACTTTCAAAGTTATTTAATAAAATTTATTACAAATATATTATTAAAATTTCACTTATTTCATTTTTAAAACTTTTATATTTCAAAACATAAAACTCGTTTAAAACATAGCTTTGAAATAAAATCTTAATTTTGAAACTAGTTTATCCTATATTTTAAAAACTTTATTCCTAAAACCAAATTTTCTTTACATTAACAACTTAAACAACTCGTTATTCTCCCTGAATACTTAATACCCGAGTAAACTCCTACCCAAACCCGAGTAAACTACACCAAAACCCAGTGACTTCCCCGAGTTTCCCCTACCCACATCCTGCTTCGAGAAAAACATACGAAAAGACGAGAACGACATCGAGTCCCCACCTTCTTCTCCCACAACCCCATTTCCACATGCACAACCATGTGCATGTATAAGTGCACCACTACGCCGATCAACGGCGAACTACCTACCAGCCTCCACCAATCGCTTGCGTCCCCAACATCGAGTTTCCATGCCCAGAAAATCCAATCTCGATCGAGCACGAGATTTTGACCTTCAACCCAAACAGTTAGAAAAACCCCAACCTAAATTTCGACCACCCGGGCCATCCCCTTCACCGGAGACCACGCTACCACCATCGTAGCTTCATCTCACTTCCCATCATCTCCCCAGCCCCTCGCGATCGTTCATCAGAGACTCTCGAACCCGCAAAGCCCATCAAAACAACAATGACATTTCGACGTTGCTAAACCCTACAACAATCAATTCTGGACGTCACCATCTATGATAAAATCCAAGAGAATTTTTCGCATGACCCCTGTTGCCTACTCCTCCCTCATGATCAACGGCGATGTCCAATTTGCCGTGGGTCACCGTGATTTGGCCGAAAACCCCAAATCATTAAATCCCAAAATACTCACTAATTAACTCATTAAAAATTATGATTTAGGTATTAAAAATCATAATTTTCTATTTGTAATCCAATCATGCAATCAAAACTTGAAATTTAATTCATCAAATTTTTGACCCAATTTATATTTTACTGTAAATTCCAGTATTTAGAATCATTTATTCACTTTAAAAACATGAAATTGTTTCTAGATGATAGTTTACTTGAATTCAAACAACTTCTATTTACAATTCATGTTCTAATTCGAATTCAAGAACAAGTTATTGAATTTCATTTATAAATTTTAAAACATGTTCTTTTACAGACACTAGGCATCAGTATACAACCATTCAAAAATCATAAATCAAACATGCATCCAATACAATTTAAATTCTTCTAGATAACATTATATTATTCATTCATATAAACAAATTAATACCACTTTTAAATCTGTTTTTTTTAAAAAAAATCTGCATTTACTCACTTGATTTAAACAGAAGACAGAGCAGAAGTTTTTACTTCTCAGGGATTCAACTATTCATAATTCCAAACATGCATTCATTCAAAATCCAAGAATTCAGGTAAACTTATGATTTTCATACATACATATAACAAAGAGTAAATCAAGTTGAAACTGTTTTTAAAATTTGTTTTACTCACCTGTAAATTTCAGAAGACGGAACTGCACTTTCTTCTTTCCAGGCTTTTAAAATTTTCTGCATTCCTTCTTGAACTTGTTGCATATTGATTTTAATCCTGAATTGCTTGAATAAATTTGCATGTTGATTTTTTTCTTGTAGCTGAGCATTTGAATTGTTGAAGTTTACATCTTGCTTGCCTCTGATTTCTTTTGAGAATCTTGTTTTAGTCTCTGTTTGAATTTCCAGACTTTACAGTTTTTCATTAATTTGTTTGAGTTTATCTTTGTTTTGATCTTGCCTTTCAGATTTTGAATCCATCTTTATAAAATAAAGAGAAAGATTTGCTGGAAAAATAAAATCTTTCCTTCTATTATTTACAATTTAATTTAAAACTTAATTACTAAGGAGAATGACATGTGTCTCTTTAAAGGTTTATATTCTTACAAATGTAACTTACATAACTTAATATTCTTACAAGTGTTATTATTGTTGAATTAATGTTTAAAAAATGTTTTAATATCTAATTAATATTAATAAATGTTATCTTCTTATTTATAAATTTATTTAAGTTATATGTAAGTAATTATGTAATATTATGAACTTATCTTTTAATAAATATGCATGTGAATACAAATAACTTATAGTTTTGATTTATATTATATAATATATGTTTATAAACTTGAGAAATTGATTTTAACTCCTTATATAAATTTTTAAAACAATTTTATCCTATTAAAAAAAAAAGCTAAAATATATGTTTATAAAATAAGAAATTAACTTTATTATTTAAAATTTAAATTTCAAATATCACTTCAAAGACATTAAATCAAATTAACATTTCAATTTACAAAACTATATATATATATATATATATATATATTAAAGTTTGATAATCTCTTGTTAAATTTAAATTAATAATTTTTCCTATTTCAAATATATATACAAATATATATACACATTTCAAATGGAAAAACATACTAACATTAAATTTGTAAATTTCCATATTAAATTTTAAAACAAATATCAAATCATAATATATAAATTTATATATATTACAATTTGAATATAAAGTTTTATTACATTAAAAACTTCTTATTTATCAAAATAAATATTCCAAATTAAAATGTTATAAATTTTCAAAAGAATTTAATCCTGCTTATTTATATTGTTAAGAAAAATATTAATAGATATTACCAAATTGTTATCATTAATCTTTAAAATAAATTTAACTTATCAATTTATAATATAAAATGATCAAATCAATTTAATTACTATCAAAGATTATTAAATTGATATTGCTCAAAATTCCGGGTCGTTACACTCCTCCCCCCTTAAAAGAATTTCGTCCCCGAAATTTAAAAGCAAAGATAATTTAATAACCCAGCTTAAGAATTTAAATTAGAAATCAAACAATCAATCATACACTACCAATCATAGCAACCAATTCAAACAAACAAATTTATCTATTCAGACAAAATTCTGAATAGAACTTCCTAATTTCATCTAGAGTTTTTCCAGACATCTATACTGGAATACTCGCTCTACAAAATCTTAAGTAACTACACTACTAAAACCAAGAACTCCCTCATCTGATCCTACAAATCTGAACAAGATATTAGACTAAACTCAAATCCAGCCCAACTACCAGATTCCTTCTTAATTGCTGATTCTATCACTCAAAGAATCACACACATATTCCTCAGAGATATGTGAAATACAATGAATTCCAGTTATCCAAACTGGCAATTCAATCCTGTAGATCAAAATCAAATCTTCAGAGAACATAGGAAAACTCAAAATACCCCTGAAGCTAACTTTCCAGTTTTACCCAATCTTATATCTCCCTTGATCGGATAAAACCAAATCAATATCCAAACTCTAACAGCACAACTCGCTTCCACTACACAACTCTGATCTAGAGTAGATAAGAATGGTATCGAAGAACACAAGCAAAAACTTTCTCGATACACAGTTCATTCGACTCATAAAAATCTTAGTGACCATTCCGCTTGGTCAAAACATCTCAACAGAGTCTTAACTCAGAATAAGACGATCAATCCTTCTTCAAAGAGCCCTGAGCTGCCTCACCAAATTCATCTCGCTCCAAGAGTCATCCTACTATAGGGTTGAACCATCAAAATTACTCCTCGAATTCCAAGTTGATAAGAAAACTCAATCTCCGATTTGGGTCAACTTCAGATTCCCTCAAAAAGCATCTAGAAAATCTCCGACTACTTTCATAGCTTTCACCTCTACTTGAGATGCCTCAATCTCAAACCAAGAATACTCAAAGATTCCCAAACTAATCGCAAGTCACTTTTTCGATCCCACTCAATTCATACTCCAAAGAACTATCTCCCAAACTAGAACAGCTTTTCCTATTCAAGACCAATCTTCAAGAATGGCTTACCTATCAGAAAAACTGATAGATCACTTCCAACAGATGTCTTGCTCTGCTGAGCCTCCCAAAGAAATGAATAAGCCTTTAATACAGCCTGGTCTGCTGATAGTAGAACCCCAAAGACTACTGAATCATCGAAGAAACAGATCCATGCTTCTACCTCCAAACTTCACTTCAATGATACTGCTAAGCCACAAGATCTTCCTTAACCAGAAACTTCTGAAACACCAAACTAACATCCAATTTTGCCAAAAATCCTTGAGACGAGTCGACATCTTCTCAAGAAACTCGGCTCCCAACCAAACACCAACCACTTATCTTCTTAAGGAAACAAATGAGACCATGTCTGAAATGAGGTAACTCATCGACCTTAGTCTCAAACTTCAATATAGATAAGGCACCCTTACTTGAGATCCAGAGAACCTCTAAACATCCGAACCTTCATTGCAGTATACATCAGTGCTCTTCCAACACCATCTAAATCTGGCTCCAAAAGAAACATCTTCAGAACCATCTATGGATACTGCATCTCATCACACAGCTATTCCTTCTTGAAGCTATCAAGATACCACCACTTGCTTCCCCTCAGCGGACAACTCAACTCTTGGAAATCCCTGCTCATTTGAGAGCAAATCAACCTCACACTTCAAGAATATACACCAATTCTTGAAAATACTTCTCTGGACACAAAGAAATCCTTTTTACAATCTACACAACTTATTCGAGATGGTATTAGGTCTAAAATCTCAACAGATACACCTCCAACCACAACATATAAACCTCTTCTATTAGTGGTAGTTGTGTTCCACACACTTCTACCTTATCTACCTTTATAACCTATGTTGGAAAATCCGAACAGACAACCCAACAGATTAGGTAGTTATATAAATATATATATATATATATATATATATATTACAAGTACGCTCTCTTAAGATAGACACCACTCCAGAGCCTAGGTATTTACTCAACCTAATGCTCTGATACCAACTGTAGTGACCCAACTTTCTACTCCCGGAAAATCGCATCACTAAATAAGAAAGAAAGGGATAGAAGAAGAAAAGAAAGAGAAGAAAAAGAAACAACACATCAGAATCTCACAGCGGAATGATTTAAATATAATATAGAACATATACATAGTATCATATACATCAGAGTATACAACTAAACATCTCAATTTAGACAGTTATAACATTTCTGTCTAATACAATACAAGAACAATCATATAGAATAACAACACAGCGGAAACTCTAACTATATATCTACACGCAGAAGCCTCCTGCTCCAAAGCTCCTTCAGAACTCGTCAAGAGATAACCTGAATCACTTGACTACTCATATATAATATGAGTACCCAAGAGTTTAATAAAACAGAAAATAAACACTCGGGTCAGACAGGGGTCTGGTGTGAGTAAACGGTTTAAGATTGCTTAACTTTAGAAAAACCTTTGAAAAGAAAAGGTATCACGTAAGACTTTCCACACATAAACATGGAAAAGTTTTTACCTTACGCTAACCAAAACGTTTGATAGGAAATCCAGTGATATTATAATAGTGTCTAGGGTTTTCAAGTAAATATGAAATAGCCGAAATTGTTACATGATTAAATTCCAGCTACTAGCCACAAAAGTGGGTAATACAAACAAAACCGTAGGGTCTCATAGGGAAAATGTGTTTCCATCAATGGCAGGGCTACTGGGTTACCGCCCGTCACAGTACGTGGCCTAGATCACCGTACCGAGGATTACTCCCTTCATCCCCTGCAACACAAGGCCGGGACCATTCCTTACTGAACAGTCCCGAACAAGACCACCCCGCAGTTGGCTGCACACCAACTGCCCACACAGTCGAAATATAAAGGGACCTCTAGACAGGGATGTATCTTGCTCTCCATTGGGAGCGACCCACGAAGCCTTGCTGCACCTCCCCTGTTTTAGCCATTCCCGGTTGATGAGGCTTGAGGCTGCGATTACCTTTATAGGACCAATTATCCTAGAATGCTCATCGTCCGCCTGATGATGTTCTGAAAGCATTCAATCCATACAAGTTCGTTCCGGGTTCGAACGAAACCGAAGGCACTATCTCGTTGCACTCATTTTGGAATCACCCTCAGAGTCAACGACCAAAGCCCTTGCACTTTGAATCACCATCTCGAATCTATAAGAACTATTCCGTCAAACTCATTACGGAATCACCCACAGAGTTATACTGACGTATAGCCCTTACACCTCGAGTCTTCACTTGCTCCACTTGGATTAACGACCTACGTTTAATTGGAATCGATGTGGTTTTCGGATATCCATATATGAAAACCCGATCCCGGTCTCACCGAAACCAAATGCCATTTTAATGTCCAAGTTATACTTAAGGGATTTAAACAATAGATATTTCAGAAAATATCACTTAACATAAATAGATGTACCATATTACACAGATAGATAAGCATCTATTATCACATGCATCTATACATATCACATAGCAGCATGTAAACCACATCCCAGATATAACATATTCACATCATCACATATCAACCAATGTCATCCAACAACAACCAATATCATTAACTCATCCAATGATATATATCATCCAATCATTAACCATTCATAAACAAATTTGATTCAAACTTGATTAATTTAATTAATCCTTAAATTAAATTAATCCTTAATTAAATACTTGGATTATCATCAATCCAACTTCTTATTCATTAATTAATTACAAATTAATTAATTAACTCACATTACTTAATTCCATTTCAATTAATCTTCCCTGATTAATTATCACTTAATTACTTTAAGTAATTCTTACTTAATTACCATATTGATTAATCATCCTGATTAATTACTTCCAAAATATACTAAGTAATTACCTCTTAATTACTTTCTAAATTAATCAACCATGATTAATTATCCTCTAATTATTCTGGTAATTATTTCTTAATTACCTTTAATTAATTTTACTTGATTAATTATTTTTAATTAATCACACTTGATTAATTACTCTTAATTAATCATACTTAATTAATTACTTTTTAATTTATCACCTTTGATTAATTACTTTAATTACATTTAGTAATTAAAAACTTAATTATAAACTAATTATTCTTAAATTATTAATTAATAATTAATTAATTATTTTCATTAATTAATGATTACTTCATTAATTAAATTTCTTTGTTAATTAATTACTTTAACGAGTAATTAATCACTTAATTAATTATTCTTAATTCTTTTATTAATTAATCATTAGTGAAATAATTTAAACCTTTAACTAATTATTAATTAATTCTTTAATTAATAACTAAAGTGATTAACTCTTAATCACATTTAGCTAATTACCTTTAATAAAGTAATTATCCTTTACTTAATTACCTTTAGTAATTAATCACTTAATTACTTCCCTAAGTAATTATATTAGATTAATCCAAAGTGATTATCTTAATTAATCACAAGTTAATTACTTAATTAAATAATTAACTTAATCATTTAAATTTAATTAAATGATTCTTTAATTTCTTATATTATAAAGACTCTTAATTAAGAAAATCATCATCTTAATTAAATCATTTATTAACAAATAAAACTTGACAATTAAAAATGATTTAATTATCTCAATTATCCTTACAAATTTAATTATCTTTAATTAAATCAAAATTCAAAATAACTAAAGATAATCTTTATTTTTATTGACCTCTAAATCTTAATTATTTATCCTATTAAAATAAAATACTTTAGAAATCAATTTTAACTAAAACAATTGAAACATTCAAAATTACAAATGTTTGAACTTTCAAAGTTATTTAATAAAATTTATTACAAACATATTATTAAAATTTCACTTATTTCTTTTTTAAAACTTTTATATTTCAAAACATAAAACTCGTTTAAAACATAGCTTTGAAATAAAATCTTAATTTTGAAATTAGTTTATCCTATATTTTAAAAACCTTATTCCTAAAACTAAATTTTCTTTACATTAACAACTTAAATAACTCGTTCTTCTCCCTGAATACTTAATACCAGAGTAAACTCCTACCCAAACCCGAGTAAACTACACCAAAACCCAGTGACTTCCCCGAGTTTCCCCTACCCACATCCTGCTTCGAGAAAAACATACGAAAACACGAGAATGACATCGAGTCCCCACCTTCTTCTCCCACAACCCCATTTCCAAATGCACAACCATGTGCACGTATAAGTGCACCACTACGCCGATCAACGGGGAACTACCTACCAGCCTCCACTAATCGCTTGCGTCCCCAACATCGAGTTTCCAAGCCCAGAAAATCCAATCTCGATCGAGCACGAGATTTCGACCTTCAACCCAAACTGTTCGAAAAACCCCAACCTAAATTTCAACCGCCACGGCCATCCCCTTCACCGGAGACCACGCCACCACCATCGTAGCTTCATCTCACTTCCCATCATCTCCCCAACCCCTCGCGATCGTTCATCAGAGACTCTCAAACCCGCAAAGCCCATCAAAACAACAATGACATTTCCAGGTTGCTAAACCCTACAACAATCAATTCTGGACATCACCATCTATGATAAAATCCAAGAGCATTTTTCGCATGACCCCTGTTGCCTACTCCTCCCTCATGATCAACGGCGATGTCCAATTTGTCGTGGGTCACCGTGATTTGGCCGAAAACCCCAAATCATTAAATCCCAAAATACTCACTAATTAACTCATTAAAAATTATGATTTAGGTATTAAAAATCATAATTTTCTATTTGTGATCCGATCATGCAATCAAAACTTGAAATTTAATTCATCAAATTTTTGACCCAATTTATATTTTACTGTAAATTCCAGTATTTAGAATCATTTATTCACTTTAAAAACTTGAAATTGTTTCTAGATGATAGTTTACTTGAATTCAAACAACTTCTATTTACAATTCATGTTCTAATTCGAATTCAAGAACAAGTTATTGAATTTTATTTATAAATTTTAAAACCTGTTCTTTTACAGACACTAGACATCAGTATACAACCATTCAAAAATCATGAATCAAACATGCATCCAATACAATTTAAATTCTTCCAGATAACATTATATTATTCATTCATATAAACAAATTAATACCACTTTTAAATCTGTTTTTTTTTTAAAAAGAAAATCTGCATTTACCCACTTGATTTAAACAGAAGACAGAGCAGAAGATTTTACTTCTTAGGGATTCAACTATTCATACTTCCAAACATGCATTCATTCAAAATCCAAGAATTCAGGTAAACTTATGATTTTCATACATAAATATAACAAAGAGTAAATCAAGTTGAAACTGTTTTTAAAATTTGTTTTACTCACCTGTAAATTTCAGAAGACAGAACTGCACTTTCTTCTTTCTAGGCTTTTAAAATTTTCTACATTCCTTCTTGAACTTGTTGCATATTGATTTTAATCCTGAATTGCTTGAATAAATTTGCATGTTGATTTTTATTTTGTAGCTGAGCATTTGAATTGTTGAAGTTTACATCTTGCTTGCCTCTGATTTCTTTTGAGAATCTTGTTTTAGTCTCTGTTTGAATTTCCAGACTTTACAGTTTTTCATTAATTTGTTTGAGTTTATCTTTGTTTTGATCTTGCCTTTCAGATTTTGAATTCATCTTTATAAAATAAAGAGAAAGATTTGCTGGAAAAATAAAATCTTTCCTTCTATTATTTACAATTTAATTTAAAACTTAATTACTAAGGAGAATGACATGTGTCTCTTTAAAGATTTATATTCTTACAAATGTAACTTACATAACTTAATATTCTTACAAGTGTTATTATTGTTGAATTAATGTTTAACAAATGTTTTAATATCTAATTAATATTAACAAATGTTAACTTCTTATTTATAAATTTATTTAAGTTATATGTAAGTAATTATGTAATATTATGAACTTATCTTTTAATAAATATGCATGTGAATACAAATAACTTATAGTTTTGACTTATATTATATAATATATGTTTATAAACTTGAGAAATTGATTTTAACTCCTTATATAAATTTTTAAAACAATTTTATCTTATTAAAAACAAAAGCTAAAATATATGTTTATAAAATAAGAAATTAACTTTATTATTTAAAATTTAAATTTCAAATATCACTTCAAAGACATTAAATCAAATTAACATTTCAATTTACAAAACTATATATATATATATATATATATATATTAAAGTTTGAAAATCTCTTGTTAAATTTAAATTAATAATTTTTCCTATTTCAAATATATATACAAATATATATACACATTTCAAATAGAAAAACATACTAACATTAAATTTGTAAAATTCAATATTAAATTTTAAAACAAATATCAAATCACAATATATACATTTATATATATTACAATTTGAATATAAAGTTTTATTACATTAAAAACTTCTTATTTATCAAAATAAATATTCCAAATTAAAATGTTATAAATTTTCAAAAGAATTTAATCCTGCTTATTTATATTGTTAAGAAAAATATTAATAGATATTACCAAATTGTTATCATTAATCTTTAAAATAAATTTAACTTATCAATTTATAACATAAAATGATCAAATCAATTTAATTATTATCAAAGATTATTAAATTGATATTGCTCAAAATTCCGGGTCGTTACAGTTGGGTTGATATGTTGGGTTAATGGCCTGAAACCCAAATCAAAGCGATAAGTGAAAATATCAAAATTCAAGCTAACTCCAAACATGTCCATGTTTATACTCAAAAAGGTCGCAATGACATTTTGAACTCAATGGAAGTCGTCTCGAGTTCTAATTCGACTGTTTGCAAAAAGTAGCATTTTGAACTTACATCCGACTGACGATGCTATATTTAAATAAAATATTTAAATATACAATATTAAAATATGCGGGATGTTACAGTTGCACTGGCTTGAATTTTTGTGTTCTACATACCATAAATTTATATTTGAATTTAGACGAATGAAAATAAGATTTTGAATATAAAAATATGCATATCGAAGTTGGATTATTTTAAAAAGAAATTGATTTGGATAAAACAATAAATTGATTTTTGGGTTGTACTTAACTATTCGATAAAGTATATTTTAAACAGAGATTTAAAAATAATTTATACAGAGGATTTTAAAAACGATGGATTTTTAAATGATATCCTAAAAAGACGAAAAGGAATTGAAATCGAAATTTTGGATAGATCTATAAGATAAATGAAATTTATAAGAAAACGGATTTATAAATTGGAATTTCGTAAACAAGATTAATTTTTATAAACAAGTAAAACCTAGGGAGTTTGTAAATTGATAAATGACGTTTTGAATAAAGGGAATGATATCAGTGATAAATTAGGAATATATATTTCGTAGTGTGGATTTATATCAAGATATGAAAATAGTTTTCTAGAAAAATAGTGGATGCTATTTTTGAAAAGTGGAAATGGTTAAGGTGATTGGAATGAAAGCAATGTGTTGGGAATCTAGAGGAATTTATCAATTTAATTGGTTATTGAGATTTTAGAAATATATTTTTAATTTTAAATGGTTAAGATTTTTTTCAAAAGGGAAGATTTGTTTATCCAATTAAGAATACTTAAGCTGCTAGCAGTGAAATATTTTTGGAAGTAGATTATTCGAATATTTACTATTTGTTGAAATGAATTCACATATTTATAATAAGCTTCGTAAATCAATTAGTTATTTGAAAATGAAATAGGGAATAAATTATCAATTTTTAAAAAAGTATTTTAATTTTCTAAATAATTACTTAAACGTGTTTTAAAAATAAATTATCTTTCTATAAAAATAATTATTATACATATATAGAGTTTTGTAAATGATTTTAAATTATTGGTATACTCTCTCGTGGTGTGGAAATAGATATGATTTTTAGAAATTCTAAATGAATAAACGAGATTATAAGTGAGTATAATCGATTTTGGAAGATATAAAAGAATTTAATACAAATTTCGAAAAATGTAGGAGATAAGATAAGAAAATGCCTAAATGTTGATATTTGAAAAGATTTTAGGAAAATGGACTCAAAATATTTTCCTAAGTGTACAAATGAAAGGTTTTTAGAAATATTAGCGACAAAGGATTTATAACGAGATATTTTTCTAAGTAAGGGATTATAAATCAAAGTTGGAAATATTACACTAAATGTAGAAGTGAGATATGGATCGAAGTATCTTCTTATGGATAAGTGTTGAATTTGTTTTCAAATATGAAATACTAGAAGAGACTTGAATATATAAATCTTTAAAAATATTTTGAAAATAAATATTTTGGAGAATTTATATAGGGACTAGTGACTACTTATGGATGTTATTTGATGGTTCAATAACGGACTATCACATCTGGCCAAATTCGTTGATCGTTTCGAAGAGACTGGGATTAGATTTAATTATCTGAAACCACTTCGATCTGGTTTGAACGTTACAAATGGTGATATCATAAAGATTGTTAAGACTACGACTCGGTTTGTCAAGACCCGAGACAACTTATATGGACAAATGGCATCAAAACATCGTCGTTGGAGGACGATGAGCATTCTAAGTGGAATTGTTCTTGAAATGTAAACGTTGCCTCAAGCCTCATAAGCCGGAATGACTAAAACATGGGAGATGCAGCAAGGCTAAGCGGGTTGCACCTAATTAGGGTATGTTATCACTTTTCTAGATACCCTCAGATATATTATAAAATTACGGATATGGTTGTGTATGGAAAAGAGAGCGCTCGATTAGGGTGGGAACACCCAGGGTGATAACATATTCGCTACTATCCAACAAGGGTACACCAGTCCTTTTTCTGTAGTGATAGTTAGCTGCGATCTCAATATATTTTTCTAGAGATGTACTACGGGGGGCGGTACCCAGTAGCCCAGTCATTGTATGGAATCCAATATCCACTACGAGCCTTTATGGTTTTGATTTTGCCCAACTATGCTCAAACGTGAGATGCAAGCATTTCAACTATTTTCTAATTTATTTTCTATGGACATTATTATAATATTAAACGATTTTGATATAAAAAATTTGGTTATCGTAAGGGAAAACCCCATCATGTTTATGTGTGACGTGGTCTTGCGGGATACCTTTATTTTTCAAGGGATATTGAAAATATAATCATTCAAGTTGAGTGTGTTTTCTCACGCTAGTTTTCTAGACTGACTCGGGTTTTATTTTATTATAATGCTTGGGTCAGACTGAGTATTACAGATTCAGGATAGGATGTTATGGAGCTCAGGAGACAAGCCGGATGACAGAGACGTATTATTCTACTTGATTTATATTTCGCTGTGTTGGTTTACCGAATGTCCAGTATTTGTGAGGACAAGTTATTCATAACCGTCCAGATTGATTGGCTGATTCTTGTACTCTGATAATTGTATATATATTAATAGTTACAGTTCTTTTGTATAAAGTTATGTTATTATATATTATATATTTTTCCGTTCCGTTTGTGAGATTCTGTTTTGTCGTTTCTTTTTTTCTTCTACCTTTCCTTCTTCACCCCTAGCAATCGATATTTTTAGCACTTGAATATTCAGCATGTCAGATAGTGAATGTATTTATGTCGATTTTTTAAATTCCTAGTTCGCTGCATTTGGTATTAGTGCTGAAGGTTAAGCGATACCTTGGCATTAGCGGGGATTGCTCATTAGAGATTAGGTCAGTGGTACCCTAGAATGTGTTTGAGTGTATTAAAAGTTAGGATCGCGTATTTGTTAGTGAATAAATTATTTTTTATATTGTGTTGGTTGATTTATTTAGTGGCTTATGAATTCTTGTCTGCCTAGTCCATACAACTATATCGATAGGGGTTTCTAAACACTTGAATAAAGTAATTCGACATAGTATTGTTTTGAAATGGGTAAATGAAATAATTTTACCCAAATTATATTTTGATATGAAGGAAAAAAATTTCGAAATTATTATAGTATATTGGAGTGTTTGATTGATATTGTTATAATCGAAACAAGTTTTAAAAAAATTAAATGATTATATATAACCAAATGAAAATTGTATAAGTATGAATTATACAAATAAATTATAATTAAAATGGATTCAAACTAGAATTCAGAAACTTAAATTCCGGGAGGTTTTGAAAATATTTTCCGAAGTGTTATAGAAATGAAATTAGTGTTATTTTGGAAATATTTTTGAAATGAATAATAGTAGTATTATTAGAATATTTTCAAATAATTTTTTTTAAATGGATTTTGGAAGTAATAAAGGCACTTAACTCACTTCATTCGTTGGAAAATAATTCTGGTGATGACGACCGCATCATCAATATTCATTTTTGAGTTTCTAGGTGACGGATTGCCACCACGGTAATTTGATATGGAGATTTTTATTGAAAAACAAATGTTGGTTTAGAAATACCAAGATAATGTATATGATAAAACCAAGTTTGATTTCTAAAAATTCCATGGAAAAGGTTTGTTAGAAATAGAGTTATATATGTATGTACATAATTTCAAAATATGTTGAAACAAATGAAAACCGATGTTTGAATTTTGTAATTTCAAATTAAATGAGAAATGAAATCAAAAGAGAATAAGTTGTTTTAATAAAATTTGGAAAATGTGAACTTCAAGATGAAATTAAAATTTAACTTATGTAAGTAAATAAATTAAATTGGTAAAAGAAAATTTTGAAATTTGAAATTTAACTTAAGCTAAGTTAAATAAAAAATTGAATTGGATTTGAAACCATATTGAATTGAATTAATTATATAAATGTGAATTGTAAGTGATTATATAGGTATTAGTTATAAAATTTAAGTTGAGAAAAATTTAAGAGAAAAATTACGAAACTGTGAATAAATAAATTGAATAGCTTACAACATTGGAATTAATGGAATAAATATATATTAAGCTATAAAGTGATGTATAACCTTGAGTTAAAAAAATGGGTATAAATTCAAGTATAGAGTTGACGAAAATGAGAATATAAATAAGTTGTAAAATTTATAAATTGCCAAAAAAATGTAATAGTAAAACCAAAATAAAAATAATTTGATATTTACGTGGAGGAATTAAAGTCCAAACTTGAATTATAAAATGGAAGCAAACTAATTAGGCAAATTAATTAGTTAATTGAATATAGATATAGGATTTATCTTGGTTAAGTAAAATGGATTGTCAATTGAAATTGTAACTGAATACGGAACTTGTGTTTTAAATGGAATTCAACTTAAATATAAGAGAATTAAATGTATTTTGAGGTGTTGTCGAATAAAATAGAAATGGATTAAAATGGTGATGACTTAATTTATAAATAAATTCAATTTTAGTGTGAATAAATTGAATATGAATATATTGGATGTGAATATGAAATGGACCGCAAAAAAATTTGTTGTTGAATATAAAATTGGACGAACAAGATTTTTGTGAATAAATTGAATGTGAATCAATAGAAACTGATAAATTGATTTAGAATCAACTAAATGGTTTATAAGCTTAAGTGAATATTTTATTATATCACCAAATATTATAAAAAAAATTGTCGTTTGACGTAAATGGAAGTAAACAAAATTTGTGAATCAAAGGAAAGTGAATAAATTAATTTACAATCAATCTGAAATGGGTATGAATATATAGTTGTGTAAATAAAATGGAATGCAAGTAAAATTGGTTGTGAATCATTTGAATTGAATGAAATGATATATAAATTGACTGAAATAAATATTTGAACGTTGGAATCTTGAGATTATTGATAAATTCATGCTACAACTTGTTTTGTTATGAAATCAATGTGTTTGCACTAGTTAAATAAATGAAATGTTATTAAATTTCATGTTTTTGGAACTTATGTGTTTAAATTAAGTAAGTATAAGTACAAGAAGGCTTTTAGGCTAGATTTGGGTTGTGAAATTGCATATAAAGTAAGTCGCTTGCTTAGAAACGCTAAATAAGGTACGTTTTTGGATTAATTACCTCAATTATATAAATATTGATATATATTGTGTTTTTCAACCGTGTGGGTCGATGTATATATTTTTTTCTCTCTTGTCATATTGGAAAAGGCACTACATACAAAGGAGACACTGCCTAAAAAATTCGAAAATTTAGGGCGTTAAAAAAATTTTGGTAAAGTTTTTTAACTTAAAAAGGTTGTTTTTTGAATTGAAATTGAAAGAAAGGATTTTGAATCAAATATGGAAACTAAATGTTTGGTTGGAACTAAGAAATAAGAAAACCGAATATCAAATTTTCACTACGTTGGCTTTTGAATAAGTTGACGGGTTTGGGCATTTTCCCGCCTTAGCAATTTCGGGGACGAAATTCTTTTGAGGGAGGAAAGTCACGACCCAGAGTTTTTGATAATTAATTTTTATTATTTAAATGGTTTAAATATTGGATTTGTAATTTATAATTTAGTTAACAAATTTTTAAAACTGAAAATTCCAAAGGATTTTGTCAATTTTAGAAACCATCGATTTAATCAACACGTTAAAACTGAGATCTTGGACATATACTCGGAATTCGATGAAGTCGGTTCAGTTGGATCCGTAACAGTGTTTTATTATCAGATTTCAAATTTCGTGGCATTCGGAGTTACTGTTTGGTTGTACGGGATAGAGACGGTTTGAATTTAATATCGAAATTTCAATACAATAATTGGGTTCAAAAAGCTAGCTTCTCCGTATGATTGACCAGGCCTCAAGACTTGCTCCATTGGGTTCGTAATAGTGGTATAAAATTAGGAAAGCTAGGAGACACACCTCAATAGGAGTTTATAATTTCACAGTATGTAATTTGAGGTATTTTGGGAAGTACATACATACCAAATAGCCACCCTAACCCTACAAATGCGCCCTACCATCTGATGTCACCATTTCTTTTCAAATTAAAAACCATGAGCCACACTTCACTTCTCTTTCAGTTCGAACGAAAACAAGATAATGAAAAAAAGAATCAAAAAAAATTTGTGAGACTTTCTTTTTCCCTTCTCTTTAGTTCGAACATGAAGGAACACTGAAGTTGAATTCAAAAAAAAAGAGAAGGATTTCCCGTTTTTTCATCGCGGCGGTGGAGTTAGTCACTAGCATACGGAGGAGGGGATTTGTTTATGCTGAAATTATTTTGGGTTTTGGTAGTACCGCAGGGAGATGAACAAAGTTAAGGCTAGGGCTTGGGTCGCAGTGCTCTAATGGAGGCGCGACATGTTGTACGGTGGTCGACGACATTGGTTGTGGGCGTGGCTTCGTTTTGAAAGGTGCGACCAGTTATATGCCATTCGTTCGATGGTAGGTCGTGTTCTTTACGGTTGGGGTGAGCTCGTCATAGCGGGGTCCAGGAGGTAGTAACCGTAGAGAGAAGTATGTAGGAGGTTAATTCTTCAATCGGAGTGGGAGCATACAAGGGGAAAAGTTGTGGCCATGTCAAGTTGGAAGAAGGTGGATGGGCAGTGTCTGTTCTGAGGAAGAAGTGTTTAAATTAAGGGTGATTAAAATTTTAAAGTAATTTAACTGTTAAGTTAATTTAATGATCTCGATGTTAATAAAATTCATAGTTTATTCATACGAGGTCCGAATGACGGAATCAGACATGTGGGATTCGTAGCTGCGGAGTCTACACAATATAATTTAAATTGGAACAGATTGCAAATAAAATAAAGGTGAGTAATTCTCACTCATTTAGATTACTTGATTTAATTTCAAATAATTAAATTTATTTATTGGATGTTTGGATGAATTGATATTTTATTATCAGTTGAATGCTATAATATATATTATAGTATATATATATAGTAGTAGTTTGATAATTTTCCCGCAGCTGGAGCGGATGAGACCCTATGTGCCTCGCATAATAGCGGATGACCCTATATACCGTGATATCCCCCTCGAAGTGGGGTTGGTATTTTACGTTATGTAACATCTGTGGTTGCAGGGAAACAGATTGGAGGGATCGAATTGGTTTCCTCAAATATATATTGATTGTTTTCCACATATCGTAATATATGGTGTGTTAGAATAATCTGTTATAGATTATTATTATGATTTCAATTAATGGATGCTATTGCAACACTGGCCTGAATTTTGGTATTTTAGATACCATAAGTTTTATTTTTAAATTTGAAGGAACTAAAAGAAGATTTTGAATATAAAAATATGTATACAAAAGTTGGATTATTTTAAAAAGAAATTGATTTGGATAAAAAGATAAATTGATTTTTAGGTTGTACTTAACTATTCGGAAAAGTATATTTTAAATCGAGACTTAAAAATAATTTATATAGAGGATTTTTAAAAACATGGGTTTTTAAATGATATCATGAAAGTTAAAATCGATATTTTAGGTAGATCTGCAAAATAAATGAAATTTATAAGAAAATGGATTTTAAAATGGAAGTTCATAAATAAGATTAATTTTTATAAACATGTAAAACCAAAGGAGTTTTTAAATATATAAACGATGTTTATAAATAAGGGAAATGATGTTAGTGATAAATTGGGACTGTAGATTTCACAGTGTGAATTTAAATCAAGATATGAAAATAGTTTTCGGGAAAAATAATGGACGGTATTTTTGAAAAGTGGAAATGGTTAAGGAGATCGGAATGAAAGCGATGTGTTGGGAATCGAGAGGAATTTATAAATTTAATTGGTTAGTAAGATTTTAAAAATATTTTTTTATTTTTAAAGGGAATCGAGAGTTTTTAAATTTAAATGGTTAAGGAGGTTAAGTTGTTTTTTTAAAGGGAAAATTTATCTATCCAATTATGAATATTTAAGCTGCTAGTAGTGAAATATTTTTGGAAGTAGATTATTCAAATATTTACTGTTTATTGAAATGATTTCACATATTTATAATAAGCTTCATAAATCAATATGTAATTTGAAAATGAAATAGGGAATAGATTATCAATGTTTATTAAAGTATTTTATAATTTTTAATAATTACTTAAATGTTTTTAAAATTATATTATCATTCTTTAAAAATACTTGTTATACATATATAGAGTTTAAGAAATGATTTTAAATTATTTATAATCTGTCTCGAGATATGGAAATGGTTATGATTTTTAGAAGTTGTAAATGAATAAACGAGATTGTAATTGAGTATAATCAATTTTGGAAGATATAAAAGAATTTAATATAAATTCCGTAAAATGTAGGAGATAAGATAAGAAAATGTCAAAATATTGATATTTGAAATGATTTTGGGAAAAATGGACTTAAAATATTTTCCTAAGTGTAGAAATGGAAGGTTTTTGGAAATATTAGCGACGAAGGATTTAATCGAGATATTTGTCTAAGAAAGGGATTATAAATCTAAATAGGAAATATTTCACTATGTGTAGAAGTAAGATACAGATTGAAATATCCTATTATGGATAAGTGTTGAATTTGTTTTTAAATATTGAAATACTGGAAGAGATTTGAATATATAAATCTCTAGAGATATCTTGGAAATAAATATTTTGGAGAATTTATATAGGACCAAGTGACTTCTTATGGATGTTATTTGGTAGTTAAATATCTGACTATCAAATCTTGCCAAATTCGTTGATCGTTTCGAAGAGACTGGGATTGGAGTTAATTATTCAAAACCACTTGGATCTGGTTTGAACATTACGAATAGTGATTCGTGAAGATGGTGACAACAGCGACTCGGTTGTCCAGACCTAGGACAACTTGTTTGGACGAATGCTATCAAAACATCGTCATTGGAGGACGATGAGCATTCTTAGTGGAATTGCACTTGAAAGCTAAACGTAGCCTCAAGTCTCATCAACCAGGAATGACTAAAACAAGGGAGATGTAGCAAGGCTAAGTGGGTTACACCCAATTAGGGTATGTTATCACTATTCTAGATACTGTCAGATATATTATAAAATTATGGATATGGTTGTGCATGGAAAAGAGAGCGCTCGATTAGGGTGGGAACACCTGTAGTGATAACATATTCGGTACTATCCAACATGGAGTAGGCCGGTCCTGCATTTGCTGGGATCGTTAGGTACGATCTCGGTTTTTTCTAGAGATGTACTATGGCAGACGGTACCCCAGTAGCCCAGTCATTATATGGAATCCAATATCCACTATGAGCCTGTACGGTTTTGATTGTGCCTAACTATGCTGTAAAGGGAGATGCAAGCGCTTCAGCTATTTTCTAATTTACTTTCTATAGACACGATTATAATATCAGATGATTTTGATATAAAATGTTTTGGTTATCCTAAGGTAAAAACCCATCGTGTTTATTTGTGATGTGGTCTTATGAGATACCTTTGTTTTTCGAGGAATTTTCGAAATGTAATAATTCAATTTGAGTGTGTTTTCTCACGCTGGTTTCCTAGACTAACTCAGGTGTAATTTTATTATAATGCTCGAGTCAGACTGAGTGTTACATATTCAAGATAGGATGCTATGGAGCTCAGGAGACAAGCAGGATGACAGAAACGGATTCCCGTACTTGATTTATATTCCACTGTGTGTGTTTATTGAATGTTCAGTATTTGTGAGGACAAGTTATTTATAACTGTCCAGGTTTATTGGCTGATTATTATACTCTGATAATTGTGTGTGTGTGTGTGTGTATGTATGACGCAGCTTTGACTAGGCTCGAACAGTTTTAGATACCAAACTGTCGCAACCTATCCAGGATCTTCCTCACGAAATGATGATTTAATGTCAAATAAACTAATAGAACGATAATTGCTCAATTCCGTTGATCGTGATGATACCGGAATCTAGCTACCTCCAACCCATTAATCTCGCAAGGTAGCGTGTTGAAAGATCTACAATTCGATCGTTGATCACTCGTAAGTGATACCGAGAATTGGCTTCAACTTCGTTGATTCGCTCACGAATAACCCGAAGATGGAAAGAAGAAGGAGATCACGCTCAACTTCCAACAATGGTGGCCAAATCTCACACACAATTTTATTTCAAAAATCAACTCCTTTACAAATGAAAACACACCCCTATTTATAGGAAATTACAACACATATATGTGACTTATCACTTGCGACTCATGACCTAACACAGACGACCTAACAGCATACGAGTTACAACATCACACGACTTAACGAGTTACAACATCACACGACTTAACGAGTTACAACATCACACGACTTAACAAAATACGACATAACAACATACGACATAACAACATAGCACAGCTTCAGGCACGGCTTAAGCGACTTAAGCGACATAAGAATTCAGCGACTTAAGATCATACGACTTAAGAAGATGACATAGCTTCATGCGACATAAGGAACGGATTATCATGGTGCGACTTAAGAAATGCGGCATAAGGCAAGCGATTTAAGGAAATGCGGCATAAGTGAACGACCTATAGCAAAGCATCATAAGTGAACGACTTATAGGAATGCGGCATACGACTTACGACTTAAGATGGGCGACTTAAGGCCAGCGACTCAAGTTTGTTGACATAACTCTCTATGTCACCGCTTATCATGGTGCGCTGTATCATCCTCCCCTGGTTGAAAAGAATTCAACCCCGAATTTACACTTTCCTCTTCTTCAACATACTTATTCTCATGATATGGAATCAAATGTTTAACGTTGAAAACGTCAGCAGTATGGATATGATCCGACAATCTTAAATGATAAGCATTCTCATCAATTTTCTTTACGATTTCCAAAGGGCCAATCTTTCTAGCAGCTAGTTTGTTGTAAGTACCAATAGGAAATCGATCCTTAGTCAATACTGCACATACAAATCTCCTTCTTTGAACTCAACATTTTGTCGTTTAATATATGCGGATTGCTTATATTTCACTTTGCCTTAAGAAATCGTTCCTGCACAACCTTGTGGCACTCTAGCAATTCATTCACAAAATCACTAGCTCGTTTGATCACTCCTTTCTGCTGTGGTACTATAGATAAATCTAATGGTCCCTTAGGGATTGTTGAATAAACGACCTGGAATGGACTGAAACCAGTGCTACGATTAACTTCATGGTTTTGTGCAAACTCAGCTTGACGCAACTTGGAATCCCAACTCTTCAAATTGTCATTCACGAGGCATCTCAATAGATTACTTAGGGATCTATTCACAACTTCTGTCTGTCCATCCGTCTGTGGATGGTAAGCACTACTAAATTTCAACTTTGTCCCGACCATTCTCCATAGACTCATCCAAAAAGGACTCAGAAAACGAGTGTCTCTATCCGATACAATAGATTCAGGCAACCCGTGAAGACGATAGATCTCTCTGAAGTATAACTGTGCGACATTAACTGCATCTGCAGTCTTCTTACGTGCGATAAAATGTACCATTTCTGAAAACCGATCATCCACCACGTAGATAGAATCATTGCCACGTTGCGTCCTCGACAAGCCCAATACAAAGTCCATACTAACATCCACCCATGGTTTAGTAGGTATAGGCAACGACATATATAAACCTGCATTTTTTGCGGTCCCCTTTGAAACTTGACAAATAAGGCACCTCTGAACGAATTTTTCAACCTCCTTCCTTATTGGCGGCCAAAAATAAGACTTTGAGATCAACTTCATAGTACGGTCGCGGCCTACGTATCCTTCTTCATGTAATTCTTTAATGATTTTCATTCGTAGACTGCAATATAGAACACACAATTGATTTCCTTTGAATAGAAAACCATCAACTAGCATATATTCATCCATGTTTCCCTACTTGACTTTGTCTATGATCTTGAAAAAATAAGAATCTAAAGAAAGAAAATCTGGAAGTAAGTCAAAACCCATCACCTCTACCCGCATTGTTGTTAGTAAATTATTCCTCCGGCTCAATGCATCGCGACGCGATTAGTTACTCCATACTTGTGCTTTATGACGAATGTAAATTACTACAAATAATCTATCCACGATGCATGCCTAGCTGCAATTTTATTCTGCCCTTGTAAATGTTTCAATGCTTCATGATCTGTATACAAAACAAACTCTTTGTGGAACAAGTAATGTCTCCCATGCTTCATGGCCTGCACAATAGCATAAAACTGCACATCATAAGTACTTTAACTCATTTTTGCTCAAGAAAGTTTTTCACTGAAATAGGCAATTGGACATTCCTTCTGACTCAACACTCCTCCAATTCCAACTTTGGATGCATTTGTATGTAACTCAAATAGTAACTGAAAATCTGGCAACACTACAATCGGCACTGAGGTTAAAAGTTCCTTGATTCGTTCAAAAGCAGAGCTTGCCTCTTCCGCCCATGAAAACTGCTTTCCTTTCATACAATCAGTAACATGAGCCATTACACTACTAAAGTGCGGTATAAATCTTCGATAAAATGAAGTTAACCCATGAAAACTTTTGATTTCTGTTATAGTTTTGGGCTATGGCCAATTTCTGATTGCGGCTACTTTACTCTGGTCCACTTGTATCCCTTCCTTGGGCACGACATAACCCAGAAATAAAACACTTGGCATCATGAACACGCATTTCTTCATCGCTGCATAGAACTATTCTTGACGAAGAATAGTTAACACCTTTCGCAAGTGTTGAATGTGATTCTCTGTGCTAGCACTATATATCAAGATATCATCAAAGTGGACTACAACAAACTTCCCGATGTAAGGTCTGAAAATTTGATTCATCACCCACATAAATGTACTTGGTGCATTAGATAGACCAAATGGCATGACCAGCCATTCGTATAATCCTTCCCGAGTCTTGAATGTTGTCTTCCATTCATCACCTGGTCTTATGCGAATTTGATGATAACCACTCTTAAGGTCGATCTTAGAAACGATTACAGACCCACTGAGTTGATCCAATAGATCATCAAGTCTTGGCATAGAAAATCTGTATCTGACAGTTATTTTGTTGAGCGCCCTACTGTCTATACACATTCTCCATGAACCATCTTTCTTTGGTACCAACAGAGCTGGTACAGCACAAGGACTGAGACTCTCTCGAACACGCCCTTGCTTAAGCAACTCCTCAATCTGTCTCCTCAACTCTTCATGCTCTTTTGGACTCATACGATAATGCGGCCTGTGCGGTAAAAAAACACCTGGCACTAGATCAATTTAATGTTGTATATTCCTTAGTGGCGGTAATTCCTCGGGTAATTCCGTAGGAAAGACATCCTCAAATTCATTTAACACCCATCTAACCTCCGTAGGAATTTCGAGATCTTCATTTGTTTCATACCCAATCAACATAAACAATTCAGCACTATCTTTCACTTGTTTAACAAATTCACTCGTAGATAATAGACTAGTTGATTCCACTTTCTTCTCTGACTTGCTTTCACTTTGTTCACGCTTCTTAGGAACTAAGGTAACTTGAGTTCCTTCGAACATGAAACTGTAGCTGTTGGTGCGACCATTATGTTGTATAGCTCTATCATATTGCCATGGCCTTCCCAATAGTAGATGACACACATCCATATCGACAACATCACACCATATATCATCTTTGTACTTCTTCCTGGTAGAAAATGTAACAAATTCTCGTCTTCCCACTGTCACTTCTCCAACTTTCTTTAGCCATGCCAGTTTATAAGGTCTCAAGTGTTTTTCAGTCTTCAACCCTAACTTCTTGACGGCTTCTTCGAAAATAATGTTATCGCAGCTTCCCGCATCAATAACAAATCGACAAACTTTTCCCAAGATAGTACATGTAGATTGAAAGATATTGCTTCTCAGCTAACTACAATCATTCTCATGCTTTGGCATTAAACAAGACCTCCTCATCATCAAGTTACACCCTTCGTCTCTTGATATAACTTCTTCATTTTCATCAAACTTCGATGGTTGAGAATAATCAATTTCAGCTTCCCCATCCTCATACTCACATTCCTCTGCAACTAATGTTCTCTTCTTTGGCTTTGTACATTCATTACTTTTATGGTCAAACTCCTGACAATTATACCACTTGATACTGTTATTGACCTTTGCATTAGCGGCTTCACTGACAATTGGTTTATTGACTGCCTTGGAAACATTAGCACTGTTACTAGCACCCTTATTCTGGTTATTATAACTCGTAAACACACCAACTCCTCGTCTTCCTTGTTTCTCCCAAGCTAGAGCTTTCTGATGTGCTTCAGCAACAGACATTGGATTAAACATATTAATCATGTCTTGAATTTGCATTCGCAACCCTCCAATATATCTAGTCGTTAGCTGTTCCCCGGTTTCCATAATACCATTCCTTGCAATCAATTGATAGAATTCATCTGCAGAGTCATTCACTGTCTTTGTCCCTTATCACATATTCTACAAACGTTGATACATAAGAGATTGAGAATTGTATGGCAAGAAAGTCACTTTCATCATCTTTTTCATCTTCTCCCAAGTAACAACTTTTGATTTTCCCATTCTCTCCCGAGTTAGTTTAGTTTGTTGCCACCAAGCCATAGCTCTTCCCCTTAGTTTTGTAGCAACTAGTTAGACTCTGCGATTCTCAAGAACATCCTTGAATTCCAAAATTTCTTCAACATTTGACAACCAATTAAGAAATTCTTCTGCTTGCATACCACCTTTGAATTCTAGAATTTCCATCCTCATACCTGACTCCCATTTACGATCATTTTATGAATCCAGATATTGATTTCGCATTTGGCCTCGATTTCGATAATGAATACTACCTCCATCACCATCTTCCTCAAAATCAAATGTACACCATCTACGTCCCTATGACCACGCATGTCCCTTCTACCCTGTCTTTCAGCATAACGATATGGTTCATTGTCAAACGCACATTGAGTTCTTCCTTCGTCATTTCGGTACCCATGGTTATCTCGCGTCATTGAGACTGATGATTCTCTCCTATCTCGATAAGACTATGGTGACACCCTCCTTTCTTTCGAGACCGATGGTGAAACACTGTTTCCACCCTGGCTCGAAATTGGTGACGTTCTCCTTTGATTTTGATTCATGTCGTTCATCAATTTCTCCAATTTTTCAATACTCTCATTGAAATTTTCATTGATACGCTGCTCCATCTGCTCAGCTTCTTGTCTTCTATAAAATCTTCAACATTATGATAATGATTAGCACATCTCGGAGGCATGATCGTTAAACAATCACGTTTTCGTCTCTGAACTAGCTCTGATACCAATTGACGCAGCTTTGACTAGGCTCGAACAGTTTTAGATACCAAACTGTCGCAACCTATCCAGGATCTTCTTCATGAAATGATGATTTCGTGTCAAATAAACCGATAGAACAATAGGTGCTCAATTCCGTTGATCGCGATGATACCGGAATCTAGCTATCTCCAACTCGTTGATCTCGCAAGATACCGTGTTGAAAGATCTACAATTCGATCGTTGACCACTCGTAAGTGATACCGAGAATTGGCTTCAACTTCGTTGATTCTCTCACGAATAACCCGAAGATGGAAAGAAGAAGGAGATCACACTCAACTTCCAACAATGGTGGCCAAAGCTCACACACAGTTTTATTTCAAAAATCAACTCCTTTACAAATGACAACACACCCCTATTTATAGGAAATTACAACACATATATGCGACTTATCATTTGCGACTCACGACCTAACACATACGACCTAACAACATACGAGTTACAACATCACACGACTTAACGAGTTACAACATCACATGACTTAATGAGTTACAACATCACACGACTTAACACAACACGACATAACGACATACGACATAACAACATAGCACAGCTTCAGGCAAGGCTTAAGCGACTTAAGCGACATAAGAATTCAGCGACTTAAGATCATACGACTTAAGAAGATAACACAGCTTCATGCGACATAAGGAACGGCTTATCATGGTGCGACTTAAGAAATGCAGCATAAGGCAAGCGACTTAAGGAAATGCGGCATAAGTGAACGACCTATAGCAAAACAGCATAAGTGAACGACTTATAGGAATGCGGCATATGACTTACGACTTAAGATGGGCGGCTTAAGGCCAACGACTCAAGTTGGGTGACATAACTCGCTATGTCGCCGCTTATCATGGTGCGCTGCATCAATATATATATATATATATATAGTTATAGTTCTTTTGTTTAAAGATATGTTATTATATATTATATATTGTTCCAATGCATTTGTGAGATTCGGTGTTATTGTTCCTTTTTTCTTCTACCTTTTTTTCTTCAACCCTAGCTATCGGTATTTCCAGCACTCGAATATTCGGCATGTCATATGGTGAATGTATTTAAGTCGATTTTCGATGGTCAAAATTCCTGATTTGCTACAAATTCAATAATTTACTTAAACACCATTATTAAAACAATTAATTATCTCTAAAACAATTTCATTTAATCGGTAAATTAACTTTAAAAATATTATTTTATTAAATTATTTATTTTATTTTAAACACTTTTATTAGATTAATTTATTAACCTTTAAAACACCATTAATTAAATTTTAAATTAAATCCAAATATCATTTACTAAATGATTAATTAAATCCAAATATCATTAATTATGATTATTAAATAATTTCAAATATCGTTAATTAAAATTATTAATTAGCTTCAAAATATCATTAAATAAAATGATTAATAAATTTCAAATATCATTAATTAAAATGATAAATTAAATCTAAACATCATTAATTAAAATGATTTATTAATTTCAAATAGCATTAATTATAATAATTAATTAAATTTAAAGATCTTAGTTGAAATGATTTATTAACTTAAAATAACATTACTTAAATTACTTAATTAATTCAAATTTCATTAATTTAAATAATTAATTAGATCCAAACATCATCAGATAAAATGGTTTGATAAATTTTAAAAACTATTAATTAAAATAATTAATTAATTTAAATAACATTAATCATAATGATAAATGAATTTAAATATATATTTTGGTGAAAATACAAGCATAAGTGTGACGACCCGACTTTCTACTCCCAGAAAATCGCGTCATCTTTAAGAAAGAAAGGGATAGAAGAAGAAAAGAAAGAGAAAGAAGAACAAAAACAACATCAGAGAACTCATAGCGGAACGAATAAAATATAATAATTAACATAAAATATTACATAGTATCTCAATACATCAGAGTACACAACTATACAACACATATTAGACAGTTATAACATCTGTCTAATTCATACAACTCAAGTACAACAGAAGAAACAGATACCAAACACAGCGGAACCAATATATATAACTACACGTCGAAGCCTCCTGCTCCATTACTCCTCCAGAATTCGTCAAGCTAACCTGAATTACTTGACTACTCATACATAATATGAGTACCCAAGAGTTTAATAAAACAGAAAATAAACACTTGGGTCAGACAGGGGTCTGGTGTGAGTAAAACGGGTTAAAGTTGCTTAACTTTAGAAAACCTTTGAAAAGAAAAGGTATCACGTAAGACTTCCCACACATAAACATGGAAAAGTTTTTACCTTACGCTAACCAAAACATTTGATAGGAAATCCAGTGATATTATAATAGTGTCTAGGGTTTTCAAGTAAATAAGAAATAGCCGAAATTGTACATCTATTAAATTCCAGCTACTAGCCACAAAAGTGGGTAATACAATCAAAACCGTAGGGTCTCGTAGGGAAAATGGGTTTCCATCAATGGCAGGGCTACTGGGGTACCGCCCGTCACAGTACGTGGCCTAGATCACCATACCGAGGATTACTCCCTTCATCCCCTGCAACACAAGGCCGGAACCATCCCTTACTGGACAGTCCCGAACAAGACCACCCCGTAGTTGGCGCAACCAACCACACACTAAGCCGAAATAGAAAGGGACCTCTAGACAGGGATGTATCTTTCTCTCCAGTGGGAGCTACCCACGAAGCCTTGCTGCACCTCCCATGTTTTAGCCATTCTCGGTTGATGAGGCTTGAGGCTACGATTACCTTTATAGGACATCAAATCTTAGAATGCTCATCGCCCGCCTGACGATGTGCTGAAAGCATTCAATCCATACAAGTTCGTTTCGGGTTCGAACGAAACCGAAGGCACTATCTCGTTGCACTCATTATTGGAATCACCCTCAGAGTCAACGACCATAGCTCTTGCACTCTGATTCGCCATCTCGAATCTATAAGCACTATTCCGTCAAACTCATTACGGAATCACCCACAGAGTTATACTGACGTATAGCCCTTACACCTCGAGTCTTCACTTGCTCCACTTGGATTAACGACCTAACGTTTAATTGGAATCGATGTGGTTTTCGGATATCCAAATATGGAAACCCGATACCGGTCTCATCGAAACCAAACACCATTTTAATGTCCAAGTTGTACTTAAAGGTTTAAACAGTTTAACTTAATTCAGGATGATATATAAACAGATAATTCATACTAACATTCATCTTCACAAAGCAGCATATCACATAACAGAGATGTCCAGTATCAACCATTATCAACATCCAATATCAACCAATCACCCAAATTTAATCATTCATCCAATATTAATCATTCATCCAATATTAATCATTCATTCAAAACAGAATTGGTCAACTCTAATCAATTGGATTACTTAAATCATTCTTCAATTATTTCTCCCAAATAAATAAATTAATCATCTCTAATGATCTTCTTTAATTAATCTCCTTTAATTAATCCTCAATTAATTGCATTCAAGTAATTATACTTAACCATATTCAGTAATTATCCCTTAATAACTATCATTAATTACAATAATTATTGATCGTACATTAATTAATTAACTATAATTCATTACATTAAACTTAATTAATTACAATTAATTAATCACTCTTTAATTAATTACTTTTATTAATTACATTAATTAATTAATCCTTATTAATTAATAATAACTTTAATTAATTAAATAATTAACTTATAACTAATCAACTAATTAATCATAATTAGTAATTAACAATTTGTAATAACTTAACTAAATTAATTAACTTCTTAATTAATTAATTTCTAATTATATTAATCCTTGATTAATTAGTTAATTAATCTTTAATTACTTCATTAAGTAATTATTAACCAATTTAAATCAACAATTAATCCTTAATTAATTACTTATTAATTAAATACAATTTTAATCAGTTACTCTTGGTAATTAATCTTAAATTAATCTCATTTATTAATTAATTAATCACATTGATTAATTAACTAAAATTAATTAAATAATCAACTCTTAATTACTTACATAAGTAATTATCTCTAATTACTTCCATTAATGAATCTTAATTAATCTCTTGATCAATTACCTACAGATAAATAAATTAATCTATTTCCTTAATTGATAACATCATGTGATTAACCCATAATCACTTCATCTTAATTACCCCATGAGTAATTTCCTCTAATTACTTACATAAGTAATTATCATTCTTAATTTTATTCAATTATTAAACATTAATTGCTTCATTAAGTAATTACACTTAATTAATCTATAATTAAGTGATTATTTAAAATTAAATAAATAATTAACTAATTATTTAAAATAAATTAAACAATTAATTAATTAACTCCTAATATTTTAAAATCCTTAATTAATTAAGAAAACCATTAATCTTAAATAAAATCTTTACTTATTAACAAAACATATTTAATATTTTTATATTCAAATCAAGGATAATTAACCTTATTTATCTTGTGATGAATTATTTGAATAAATAAAATTTTTACATCTTAAACAAATTATCCTATTTGGTTTTCAAAATTTTAATAATATCCTTATTTAAAATAAGGCATTTAGAAATCAATTCCAAAATTTAAAACATTACAATTTATCTAACCTAAACTTATTTATTTTCAGAATAAATTTGAAAACTTTGTTATTGAAACATTACTTTAAAACTTTGATTAAATAATTAAATTCAAAAATACTCTTTAAATTAGAACCTCAAAATTAAATTAAGATAATTATTTACAAAAGAAATTATCATAAAACAATTTAAATTTGAAATATAAATTCAAGCAACATTTAAAAGTTTAATTAACACCCCTTTAAAGTTTGATTTAACTTATTTCTAAAAACAAACTTAACTTGTAAATTTTACTTTCTTTTATAAAATCTTAAGCACTGATTTTTATTTGTTAAAAATAACAAGTCTAATCTCCTTTAAACTTATCTTCCTTACAGTAAAACCCAAAGCCCCCACCTAAAAACTCGAGTTCGACCTAAGTTCCCCCGTTCTTCCCTCGAGATACCACCAACTCCTCAAATCTTCGAGTCGCCCCGAGTACAACGCGAGCTTCCCTTCGAGTTGATTTCAGGAATAACACAGCGCAACACCCTGAAAAAAAAACTTCTTTCCCAACTTCACTTCTCAGTGCACACCAACTGACACCGTGCACCAAGCACAACCCCACCGGCCGCCGTTAAGCATCGCGACCATCCTCCCCAATCCCAAACCCTCTCGCGATCACTTGGTTGAACCCAGATCCAACAAACACTGCACGAAATGAAATTCGACCGATCCTACCCGTAAGCTCGAACAACTGCAACAAAACACGATCACCAAATCCATCACCTCTGACAATCGCCACCACCGAAACTGCCGCAACTCCAGCCACAACATCACCATACTCCCACAAACCTACTCCAAGAATATCTTGAAGCTCGATGTATCAGGGATGATGAAAGATCCCAATTTAGCATCGGCTTCAAATACAGCAATCAAACCCTATCTCGATCTATTACGATCAAATTGTTCATTGGAAAAATCTGTAAGTATTTTTCCCTTCATCTATAACATTCAAGTTATCTTCAATCCAAAAATCAAATCAAATTATTTACTAAATCATCTGCAGTTCACAGAATTTTCCAAAATGTTCAAACTCAGAATACACCTGATTCCTTAAACTAAAATTCATGATTTACAAACACGAATCCATTTATTCAATCTAATCTATAAATTAAATTCAGTGATTTTTAACATGTATTAGTTGTTTACTGAGTTTTCCATTTTCAGTATTATTTGTAAATTGAAAACTACAGAAACTATATTTTAAAATTACCTTCAGCATTTACACAAATTCTTTCATTCAATCATTCCAGTTCAATTATTGTTCTTTAGTGGAAGATTAAATTTAAAATCTGATCAGAGAAACAGAATACAAAGTTCTGCAAATGAACATACACACATACTTGCCACATTCAACAAAACTGAGATAATTCATATAATTTCAGGTTATAGATCTTCAATACCAGACAATATCATCACATGCATGAAAGTAAAAACAATTCAAACTGTTTTTAAATGAAGTTTACTCACCTATAATTGCATAGCAGAACAGGTTTTATTGCTTTTATTATCCCAGGCACTAGAAATTTTAAGTCTGGAAAGATGCACTTGCTGTTGAAAACTTTGCATGTTGAAATTATAGATTTCAGGTTGAATTAGACTTGCTGAGTAAATCTTCATTTGAATTTTCAGGTTGAAGTAGATATTGCAGATTTCATTTGAATTTCCAGAGAACTTGGAGTTGCAGATTGAATTGAATTGCAGGTTTTAACTTTTTAGGTTTTGATATTTTCAGATTTGAAGTTGCTAATTAATTTTTTTGCTTTGTAGAATTTAAATTTTGCTTTTACCCTTAAAGAAGACCCAAATTTCTTTGTATGAATATATTTCAAATAAAAGAAATATGAAGGCTACTTGTCCCTTAACTTACATTTGTCACATTAATGTTTAATTGCTTTACAAATGTCTTTAATATATTTTAAATTTTTTTACAAGTGTTACTTCATTTTATTAAATCATTTAAATTATATATGTATTCATAAAGCATTATATGCATTTATGAAATATTCATATGCATTAGTGAAATGATTTTATAAGAGCCCTTTTTGAATTTTAAATAAATATACAAGTATGAAATCTTTATAAACTTTTTATTTTATAAATAGCTTATGTTTTACAAACAATTCTTAGTTCAAGAAATATTTAAAAAGAAAGTTTATTTATAACTTTATATATATTTATAACCATTTAATTTAAACACTTTAAAAGAAAACAAAAATAAAATATTGATAAATTTCTTTAGAAACTATCATATTAAAATAAATATCCATTTTATATTTTTAAAACAAATAAATTAAACTAAATTAACTTTTGAAAATAAAATTTCTAAACAAAGCTTTAAGTTACAATATCCATTCATATACAATTATTAAACATATCTTCAAATTATCAATAGATTAAAATTAAATTTCAAACAACTCAAATTATAACATATACATATATATATATATATATTACAATTTGAAAATTAATCTTTAATTAAAACAGCAGATATCCTATTCAAAATATATATCAAATGTATATATTATAAATAGAATAAAAATTTGATAAGCTTTTGAAAAAAAAACAATTCTTATCAACATTTTAAATTGCTAAAAAGATATTAATTCTGATTATCAGATTAAATATTTATTAACCTTTAAAAGATCAAATTAACCAATTTTAAATTAAAACTATAAAGAAAATTATCAAACCAGTTAAATTATTAACACAGATTATTAAATCGTTATTGCCCAAAATTCCGGGTCATTACAATCCTTCCCCCTTAAAAGAATTTCGTCCCCGAAATTTAAAAGCAAAGGTAATTTAATAATCCAGTACATATTTTAATTTCAAATCAGCAAAGCATTCCTAACAACCAATTACTAACAATCATAGTAATCAAATAAACAAACAAACTTAACTAATTATTCTGACACAAATCAGAATAAATTTCTAATACTATCTCGAGTTTCCCAAATATAAATTACCGGGAGACTCGCTCTGCACAAGCCAATAAACTAACTACACAACCAAAATCCAGAGCTCCACTTATCTCTAGATCCTTCACTCTGAACAGAACTTTAGATTACTCTCAAATCCAGCTCAACATCCAACTCCAACTGAACTACAGATTCAACAACCAATCGATGAATCATACACGTACTCCCTCAGAGATATGTGTTACAAAATGAATTCCAGCTATCCAAACTGGCAATTCAATCTTATCCTATCAAAATACAGATAAGAAATCCTCAAATGCCTCAGCACTAACCAACCAATCCTATCCAATATCTGTTCTCTTAACCAGAGAATTTTAACAACACTGAAGTCTCCGACTTCGAATACCAAACTCCTTATCTCATATCTGTAACTCAACAGATAATCCGGGCTGCCAAACTCTTCCTGATCAGCTCAATCTATGCTGATAATTCCAGAAACCACTAGACCAAAGCAAAGCAGTTCCTAGACCCTATTCAACAGAAAAGTCTTCCAAAATCCGTCGAAATCCAGAATTCAAGCTCTATTACTCAAACAATAGCAAATAGAACTTACTTCCTTTCTTGCACAGTAGCTACCTCGCTTCCGCTGCACAACTCTGATTCAGAAATAGATGAGAATACTGTTGATGAACACGAATACAAACTTGTCCAATATATCTGGAAAACTTGTTCATCAAATCCATAAAAATCTGAGTGACTCATCTGACTCAGGCACACAACCTTATAACAGAATACCATTCCAAAGGCTATATCAGTCCAATTCCAATTCCAAAAATATCTGAGTTGCTACACCAACTCTCCATTCTCCAAGAACCATCCAACTTCCAGGCTAACTACCAAAATCACTTCTGGAACCCAAACAATATGGAACTCAACTCCAGATGCAGACAAACTTCTGATTACCTTAGTAGCTCTTACTTCCACATGAGAATTCTCAGTCTTAAACACATATCACCCTAGAAAAATTCCTAAATATCGCAAGTCACTTTTGCGATCCTACCTAGTTCGGATTCCAAAGAAACTGTCCTCTCTTTACCAATTAGAACAGCTTTAAACTTTTCCAACCCAGGTTAACTCTTTAAGAAAACATTCACCACCTGCTCGGACTGCTGATAGAAGAACCAATAAAATTCCTGAATCATCGAAGAAACAAACTACACTGCTGCTTCCAAACTCTCCCTCGATGATACTGCAAAGCTAAAAGATTTCCTCGACAGCACACCGAACACTTCGAGTTGCACTGCTACCACAGCTAACCCAAAGACTTCAAATCCAAATGCTTCTCCAAAACCCAAAACCTTCAACAAACCACGCAACTGACTTCCAAGATGGCAGACATCTTCTCAAGAAACTCGGATTCAAAACCAAGCATCAACAACTCTCTTACCTTAAGGAATAACAATGAGACCATGCCTGAAAAGAAACAACTCATAGACCTTAGTCTCATATCCCAAAACAACCAAACTCCTTACTAAAGATCCAATCAACTTATACACAGATGTGTCTTCCCTGGAGCAGGTAAAGGCTGCTCTTCAACCATTTCTAAAACTGCTTCAAGAGAAAACACCTTCAGAAAATGTCTAAGGATACTGCATCTCATCACGCAGTTATCAGGATATCATCACTTACTGCTGCACTTCCAACAGATCCAAACACAAGAATAATTCGCTCACCCGAGCGAAATCCAAACTTACATTCCAAAGATAAACTCCGAATCTTCAAAAGATTTCCTTCGGATATCAGAGAAATCCTTACTCCAAACTCAAATCTTACTCAAGACGGTATTAGGTTTACAGTCTCGACAAATACTTCCAACCTCAAACATATGGAACCTCTTACATCAGTGGTAGTCGTGTTACACACACAAACCACTACTCCATCTACCTCTAAATCTTATGTTGGAAAATCCGAACAGATAACCCAACCTATTAGGTATATATATATATATATATATATATATAAATTACAAGTACGCTCTCTCAAGAAAGACACTACTATAAAGTCTAGGTATTCACTCAACCTAATGCTCCCTAAAGAAAGACATACTTCAGAGCCTAGGTATTCACTCAGCCTAATGCTCTGATACCAAATGTGACGACCCGACTTTCTACTCCCAAAAAATCGCGTCATCTTTAAGAAAGAAAGGGATAGAAGAAGAAAAGAAAGAGGAAGAAGAACACAAACAACATCAAAGAACTCACAGCGGAACGAATAAAATATAATAATTAACATAAAATAATACATAGTATCTCGATACATCAAAGTGCACAACTATACAACACATATTAGACAGTTATAACATCTTCTAATTCATACAACTCAAGTACAACAGAAGAAACAGATACCAAACACAATGGAACCAATATATATAACTACACGTCGAAGCCTCCTGCTCCATTACTCCTCCAGAATTCGTCAAGCTAACCTGAATCACTTGACTACTCATACATAATATGAGTACCCAAGAGTTTAATAAAACAGAAAATAAACACTTGGGTCAGACAGGGGTCTGGTGTGAGTAAAACGGGTTAAAGTTGCTTAATTTTAGAAAACCTTTGAAAAGAAAAGGTATCACGTAAGACTTCCCACACATAAACATGGAAAAGTTTTTACCTTACGCTAACCAAAACATTTGATAGGAAATCCAGTGATATTATAATAGTGTCTAGGGTTTTCAAGTAAATAAGAAATAGCCGAAATTGTACATCTATTAAATTCCAGCTACTAGCCACAAAAGTGGGTAATACAATCAAAACCGTAGGGTCTCGTAGGGAAAATGGGTTTCCATCAATGGCAGGGCTACTGGGGTACCGCCCGTCACAGTACGTGGCCTAGATCACCATACCGAGGATTACTCCCTTCATCCCCTGCAACACAAGGCCGGAACCATCCCTTACTGGACAGTCCCGAACAAGACCACCCCATAGTTGGCGCAACCAACCACACACTAAGCCGAAATAGAAAGGGACCTCTAGACAGGGATGTATCTTTCTCTCCAGTGGGAGCTACCCACGAAGCCTTGCTGCACCTCCCATGTTTTAGCCATTCTCGGTTGATGAGGCTTGAGACTACGATTACTTTTATAGGACATCAAATCTTAGAATGCTCATCGCCCGCCTGACGATGTGCTGAAAGCATTCAATCCATACAAGTTCGTTTCGGGTTCGAACGAAACCGAAGGCACTATCTCGTTGCACTCATTATTGGAATCACCCTCAGAGTCAACGACCATAGCCCTTGCACTCTGATTCGCCATCTCGAATCTATAAGCACTATTCCGTCAAACTCATTACGGAATCACCCACAGAGTTATACTGACGTATAGCCCTTACACCTCGAGTCTTCACTTGCTCCACTTGGATTAACGACCTAACGTTTAATTGGAATCGATGTGGTTTTCGGATATCCAAATATGGAAACCCGATCCCGGTCTCATCGAAACCAAACGCCATTTTAATGTCCAAGTTGCACTTAAAGGTTTAAACAGTTTAACTTAATTCAGGATGATATATAAACAGATAATTCATACTAACATTCATCTTCACAAAGCAGCATATCACATAACAGAGATGTCTAGTATCAACCATTATCAACATCCAATATCAACCAATCACCCAAATTTAATCATTCATCCAATATTAATCATTCATCCAATATTAATCATTCATCCAATATTAATCATTCATTCAAAACAGAATTGGTCAACTCTAATCAATTGGATTACTTAAATCATTCTTCAATTATTTGTCCCAAATAAATAAATTAATCATCTCTAATGATCTTCTTTAATTAATCTCCTTTGATTAATCCTCAATTAATTGCATTCAAGTAATTATACTTAACCATATTCAGTAATTATCCCTTAATTACTATCATTAATTACAATAATTAATGATCATACATTAATTAATTAACTATAATTAATTACATTAAAACTTAATTAATTACAATTAATTAATCACTCTTTAATTAATTACTTTTATTAATTACATTAATTAATTAATCCTTATTAATTAATAATTACTTTAATTAATTAAATAATTAACTTATAATTAATCAACTAATTAATCATAATTAGTAATTAACAATTTCTAATTACTTAACTAAATTAATTAACTTCTTAATTAATTAATTTCTAATTATATTAATCCTTGATTAATTAGTTAATTAATCTTTAATTACTTCATTAAGTAATTATTAACCAATTTAAATCAACAATTAATCCTTAATTAATTAATTAAAATTTTAATCAATTACTCTTGGTAATTAATCTTAAATTAATCTCATTTATTAATTAATTAATCACATTGATTAATTAACTAAAATTAATTAAATATTCAACTCTTAATTACTTACATAAGTAATTATCTCTAATTACTTCCATTAATGAATCTTAATTAATCTCTTGATCAATTACCTACAAATAATAAATAAATCTGTTTCCTTAATTGATAACATCATGTGATTAACCCATAATCACTTCATCTTAATTACCCCATGAGTAATTTCTTCTAATTACTTCCATAAGTAATTATCATTCTTAATTTTATTCAATTATTAAACATTAATTACTTCATTAAGTAATTACACTTAATTAATCTATAATTAAGTGATTATTTAAAATTAAATAAATAATTAACTAATTATTTAAAATAAATTAAATAATTAATTAATTAACTCCTAATATTTTAAAATCCTTAATTAATTAAGAAAACCATTAATCTTAAATAAACTCTTTACTTATTAACAAAACATATTTAATATTTTTATATTCAAATCAGGGATAATTAACCTTATTTATCTTGTGATGAATTATTTGAATAAATCAAATTTTTACATCTTAAACAAGTTATCCTATTTGGTTTTCAAAATTTTAATAATATCCTTATTTAAAATAAGGCATTTAGAAATCAATTCCAAAATTTAAAACATTACAATTTATCTAATCTAAACTTATTTATTTTCAGAATAAATTTGAAAACTTTGTTATTCAAACATTACTTTAAAACTTTGATTAAATAATTAAATTCAAAAATACTCTTTAAATTAGAACCTCAAAATTAAATTAAGATAATTATTTACAAAAGAAATTATCATAAAACAATTTAAATTTGAAATATAAATTCAAGCAACATTTAAAAGTTTAATTAACACCCCTTTAAAGTTTGATTTAACTTATTTCTAAAAACAAACTTAACTTGTAAATTTTACTTTCTTTTATAAAATCTTAAGCAATGATTTTTATTTGTTAAAAATAACAAGTCTAATCTCCTTTAAACTTATCTCCCTTACAGTAAAACCCAAAGCCCCCACCTAAAAACTCGAGTTCGACCTAAGTTCCCCCGTTCTTCCCTTGAGATACCACAAACTCCTCAAATCTTCGAGTCGCCCCGAGTACAACGCGAGCTTCCCTTCGAGTTGATTTCAGGAATAACACAGCGCAACACCCTGGAAAAAAAAACTTCTTTCCCAACTTCACTTCTCAGTGCACACCAACTGACACCGTGCACCAAGCACAACCCCACCGGCCGCCGTTAAGCATCGCGACCATCCTCCCCAATCCCAAACCCTCTCGCGATCACTTGGTTGAACCCAGATCCAACAAACACTGCACGAAACGAAATTCGACCGATCCTACCCGAAAGCTCGAACAACTGCAACAAAACACGATCACCAAATCCATCACCTCTGACAATCGCCACCACCGGAACTTCCGCAACTCCAGCCACAACATCACCATACTCCCACAAACCTATTCCAAGAATATCTTGAAGCTCGATGTATCAGGGATGATGAAAGATCCCAATTTAGCATCGGCTTCAAATACAGCAATCAAACCCTATCTCGATCTATTACGATCAAATTGTTCATTGGAAAAATCTGTAAGTATTTTTCCCTTCATCTATAACATTCAAGTTATCTTCAATCCAAAAATCAAATCAAATTATTTACTAAATCATCTGCAGTTCACAGAATTTTCCAAAATGTTCAAACTCAGAATACACTTGATTCCTTAAACTAAAATTCATGATTTACAAACACGAATCCATTTATTCAATCTAATCTATAAATTAAATTCAGTGATTTTTAACACGTATTAGTTGTTTACTGAGTTTTCCATTTTTAGTATTATTTGTAAATTGAAAACTACAGAAACTATATTTTAAAATTACCTTCAGCATTTACACAAATTCTTTCATTCAATCATTCCAGTTCAATTATTGTTCGTTAGTGGAAGATTAAATTTAAAATCTGATCAGAGAAACAGAATACAAAGTTCTGCAAATAAACATACACACATACTTGCCACATTCAACAAAACAGAGAAAATTCATATAATTTCAGGTTATAGATCTTCAATACCAGACAATATCATCACATGCATGAAATTAAAAACAATTCAAACTGTTTTTAAATGAAGTTTACTCACCTATAATTGCAGAGCAGAACAGGTTTTATTGCTTTTATTATCCCAGGCACTAGAAATTTTAAGTCTGGAAAGATGCACTTGCTGTTGAAAACTTTGCATGTTGAAATTACAGATTTCAGGTTGAATTAGACTTGCTGAGTAAATCTTCATTTGAATTTCCAGGTTGAAGTAGATATTGCAGATTTCATTTGAATTTCCAGAGAACTTGGAGTTGCAGATTGAATTGAATTGCAGGTTTTAACTTTTTAGGTTTTGATATTTTCAGATTTGAAGTTGCTGATTAATTTTTTTGCTTTGTAGAATTTAAATTTTTCTTTTTCCGTTAAAGAAGACCCAAATTTCTTTGTATGAATATATTTCAAATAAAAGAAATATGAAGGCCACTTGTCCCTTAACTTACATTTGTCACATTAATGTTTAATTGCTTTACAAATGTCTTTAATATTTTTTAAATTTTTTTACAAGTGTTACTTCATTTTATTAAATCATTTAAATTATATATGTATTCATAAAGTATTATATGCATTTATGAAATATTCATATGCATTAGTGAAATGATTTTGTAAGAGCCCTTTTTGAATTTTAAATAAATATACAAGTATGAAATCTTTATGAACTTTTTATTTTATAAATCGCTTATGTTTTACAAACAATTCTTAGTTCAAGAGATATTTAAAAAGAAAGTTTATTTATAACTTTATATATATTTATAACCATTTAATTTAAACACTTTAAAAGAAAACAAAAATAAATCATTCATAAATTTCTTTAGAAACTATCATATTAAAATAAATATCCATTTTATATTTTTAAAACAAATAAATTAAACTAAATTAACTTTTGAAAATAAAATTTCTAAACAAAGCTTTAAGTTACAATATCCATTCATATACAATTATTAAACATATCTTCAAATTATCAATAGATTAAAATTAAATTTCAAACAACTCAAATTATAACATATACATATATATATATATATATATATATATATATATTACAATTTGAAAATTAATCTTTAATTAAAACAGCAGATATCCTATTCACAATATATATCAAATGTATATATTATAAATAGAATAAAAATTTGATTAGCTTTTGAAAAAAAAAATTCTTATCAACATTTTAAATTGCTAAAAAGATATTAATTCCAATTATCAGATTAAATATTTATTAACCTTTAAAAGATCAAATTAACCAATTTTAAATTAAAACTATAAAGAAAATTATCAAACCAGTTAAATTATTAACACAGATTATTAAATCGTTATTGCCCAAAGTTCCGGGTTGTTACAATAAGACATCGTATACAGAGGTTTTGGGGAGAAGATATTCAACAAATGTCAGTATAACGAAAATTGCTATAACGACACTTTAACAATTTAAATAGAATATCACGATTAATTTCGACTAAACATCAATAAGAAGCATAAGGACGTAAATAAAATTTATATTAGCGAGAAACCCCAGAGGGTCTCTCTATAAATGTCCCATGCAAGACAATGGTTACAAAAAATATATATAGTCATAGGGGTTCCTTACAAATTAGGTAATATGTCAGACATTTTCAAAAATGGAAATCAATTCAAACAAGCAATCAACAATAATATGCATATCATCCAAGCATTCAATAATAATTTGTAGCATCACACACGCGCGCGCGCACACACACACACACATATATTTTAATTAAAGATGAGAAAACTCACCGAAATTCCATCAAACCCTTTTTGCTTTATGGCTTTTCTTTAGCCCTAAATTTCACTTGCTCCAAATTCAACGATTATAACTCCAACACATACTATCGATATGAGTCCAATACAACTAACCAATTCCGAAACCAGCCTCGTGAGAAATAGTTGTTAAGTTTACAATATTTTAAATTAATTATAATAATTAATTACTTAATTAACTAACTAATTACCATTACTTAATAACGTTAAACTCTAACCACTGCTTGTTAATCCAAGGCCATAGAGTTTCAAACTCAAATTGCAATTAAACCGAGATAGTATGCAAAATCATTTTCCCTCTCGAATGTGAATTCTCGCCACCTTTAGCCAATGCTCACCTAGGTCGTTCATCATAATCGAACCCTCTGCCTACACTGGCCAGCGTGGGACACTTAACACAAAGGTTGAGAGCCCCATGCTAAACCCAAACGCAAATTCATCGAAGCTTCTGCATGGCCACTGGGCCATCATAATTGGTCGGAGACTACAAAACCACCTCAATTTCACTCACCAAGGGCATACAAACACATCCACACATTGGTTTCCATGCTCGGTCACATTTTATTTTCTTCCCCTAGCTTCATTGCCACCACCTGGCCAGGTCGAACTCCAAGACGCAAGTAACAATTTGTAGCCCGAATTGCAATGATCTATAATTTTATCACTTTAAATTGGAATACTTATTTAATTTAAAATATTCAAATATTGGGTTGCTAAACACAAATAATTATGTTTTATTTGGTAAATAATAATGGTGATCTTGTTTTAGAAAAATGTTTAAAAAATATATTCTTCGGAAAAATATCAATAAAATAACCAAGAATCATTTTATCAATAAATGGCTTTTTAACCATCAGAAGTTACGAACAGAAATAGATACATACACTTATTTATCCATTTAAGGAAGAATACAAAATAATTTTTTATTTTTGAAATAAAATATATTTATGACATCATCGGGGATATCATTACTTTTATATATTTTCCGAACTTTTAAATTAAGTTTAAATAATCAATAATTGTTTTAAAATGATAATAATTCATTTTATTAAGTTATATAGTAATGAGAAATCATTTATAATAGTTTTATAAAGATATACTTGTTTTAAAAAATATAAGAAAATTCATAACGTTTTGTCAACACGATAACACTTCTTATAAACACTTGTTTAATGTTGATTTATATGGTTTTATAATTCAAATATGGTCATTATAATTTATTACTAACAATAAGAAATAGTTTTCAAATATTGTTTATATTTATACGCAATCTAATTAATAAGTGAAAATGTGACCAGGAATCGGCTTTTAGATTTTCAACGGTTTAATGAACGGAACTTGTTCAAAGTGATCGTAACATTGTTTATATGTCTCGTGCACATATATAACACACATATATATGCACTAACATATACATACGCACACACGCGCACACATGCACACACACGCATATATATATAACACGTACATAGAATCATAAATATATACATATATCATAAAATATCTAAGATATTTCCATTTTCTTCATCCTTAAGTCACTGAAAGCAAATTTACCATCATATGCTCATGCTTACACACACCTACACATGAAGGACCATATGAGGGAGGCGGTAGCATGTGTACTATTATTGGTAGAGGGGTAGAGAGGCATGTATGAAACGATGGCGTGGGGTGGGTGATGCACGGCTGAATTGAAGGGAGGAGGGGGTGGAAAGTGGTGATTTGATGATGGGTGGAAATTATCATGCATTTTGCTCAGAACTTAACTATAAATACCGACCCCTTTCTTCCATTAATTCACAAACCCATTATCTTCTTCTTTCCATCATCTTGAGCCACTTTAATGGCTTCTTAATCTTAAGAAAATTATGAAGAAATAATGGAAAAATGAAAATAAATTATATCCACATGGTTATAAAGTAGATCTACCTTCGAAATAATATAAAAACCACTCCCTTCCTCTCATATATATTTGGCGTACCTCCCTACATATGTTTGGCCGGGCACACCACCCTCCCTTGAGTCATGACTGAACATACTAGGGCAAGTTCCAGAGGTCCTAGAGTATAGAAACTAGAACGAGGTACTGCCGTCGGATTTGTTTCAAGAAGCTTCGGAAAAAGATTGGAAGAATGGAAATTGATGGTGAGTGCTCGACATTCAAAATAATAAATAACATCTATAATTATATCAGGTATAATAATATGACCACTTAATATCTTGGATGGTTTATATGTATGTTTGAAATTGATTGTATGGTTGATAACTTGGTTGTGACAAATATAACCATTAATGGGGAAATCATAATTGTCCAAAATAGAAATGGTTAATTAACTAACCATAGTTAATTCATGGAAAAATAAATCCCTATTAATACGTGTATGAGAGTTAGTATGCCTTTTTATGGTTTTGAATATAAAAAAGTTAAAATTAAAAATTATAATAATATAATATTATAATACGGAATAAAGTGGAAACGAGTTTTTAATGGACTAAAAATAGTTTTAAATGATTTAAAATGGTTTATTATGATATTTTAAACATTTTAACTAGTTTGGGAAAAGTTTGAAAATAGAGCCAAATCGAGCTCATCGCGTAGCGCCGTTCATCATTTTCTGACCTGAAATGTGAAATTGATGTGTATGATTTCAGTATAAGTCAAAAAAATTGAAATAAGAATTTTCCAGACAAATGTGGGTGTAGTTTTCAAACAAAAGAAGAAAATCAAGATTACATTTAGAAGAGTTTGAAATATGTCCAAATCAAGTTTTCAAAAACATCATTCTTTGGCAGTTCGAAAACTAAAGTGGTAAATTCTTTAAAAATCGATACTTTATATCATTTAAAATATAAATAATTTCCTTAAATATGTTAAAATGTTTTCAAGGGGATTTGATTTATAAAAATATAGGTATATGAAATGGAATTAGTGTTTTGATCAAAGAAGCTTTAAAACACTATTCATAATGGTTTTTGCAACGATTTTTTGTAATGTTTGCAAATCATGGTTTTAACTTAATTATTCTTCCCCAATCATTTTACTAATCTGTTTAATAATTAAGTATTTTGAAGATTATTTAGAAGATTTATAATTATTTTAATTTTTTTTAAATAAATGGTTAAATGAAAATTGTTTTAAACAATATTAGGAATTCTGTTAAGTAAATGGAAATCATCTCTAAAAGATCATATACAAGAGTTTAGAGTTGATCAAATAATCTGACAATCTTATGGGTGATAGAGAGATAGTCTCTAAACCCAAGCTTAGACAACCAGTATTTGGGTTTTGCTCTAGCTGTACATACTGGCCCGATGAAGGGGATAGTTAATTTGATCTACTCGAACTGCATTTTCTTAAGTTAAGGAAAAGTGATTTGCATTTTTCAAAAGTTAAATAAGTTTTCAAATAAGATTTTGGTGTTATATAGAATACCGATGTTAAACTGTGTATTAAATTCCAAGGAGGAAACTCGTACTATCCATGTGGATTCAAAAAGGTGATTTCACCGTTACTCAACGAATAGTACGAGTTGAATACAGAAATTGGTATTGAGTATAGTTAGTCTAGTCTGTATGGATCCTTTTCTACTCAATACTAACTGATTTTGGTTTACAGTAATGATGCTTAAATAACATCCAATTTGACCCATTTAAAAGTTATGATTTGAAAATAAGAAATCTTTGTTAAGATTTAAATAAATAATTTGGAAATGTTTTCCCGAATAAAAGATGAAATGATTTGGAATTATTCCTATATTAAAGAGGTTTAATCACCTTTAGAATTTGATAAATGAGGCTTAATTGTCACGACCCATTTTTCTACATCGATTTAAACTGGTTTTTAACCACACTTGTCAGTCAAATCGCACAGGAAGTTGAATAGTGAAAGAAAGAAGGAAGGTAGAAGATAGAAAGAAATAGAAGAAAAGGAGAACCGTTCGTAATCTCACAGTGGAACGAATAATTTAAAATATAAACAAGTCTTTACATGAAAGCAAAACTATTGCTTTAATAACTTATACAGACTTCAATCAGAGTTACATCCATTCAATTCGGACAGTTTATAACAATCTGCCCTTACAACTTGTTGAAAACACAACCAACTACAACTGAAAATAAGCATCTACGTGAATACGTCTCCTGATTCCAGCTCCTCTCCTGAAGCTTTCAGTCTTCCAGCTAAACCTGGAAATATGCTCGGTCTGACCCGAGCATATAGGAAAAACACCACGCCCGGATCAGTCTGGTAAACCAACGTGAGAAACACGCTCAACTTGATTAATTAAAGTTTGAAAATCCTTTGAAATCAAAGGGATCTCGTAAGACCACGCCACAAATAAAGATGTCGGGTTTTTATCTTACCATAATCAAAACATTTCTTATCAAAATCCACTGATATTATAATAGTGTCTAAATACAAATACTTAAATCAAATAACCAAAATTGTTACATTATTAAATTCCAGCAAATACTAGGTTCTACAATCGAAACCGTAAAGGCATGTAGTGAGAATGGATTTCCAACTAATGACTATGCACTGGATACCACCTGTCACGGTACCTGGTCTAGATCAGCATACTGAGGATCCACCTTTGATCCCCTACAACACAAGACCGGAGCTACCCCTTACTGGATAGTACGAATAAGATCACCCCACTCGCCCACACAGTCGAATAAAAAGGGACCCCTAGACAGGGATGACCTTACCCTAATAGGCTGCTATCCACTTACCCTTGCTGCATATCCCCTGATTTTCAGTCATTCTCGGTTCATGAGGTTCGAGGCTCAACGTTACCATTTAAGAACACTTCACGTAGAATGCTCACCGTCCTCCTGACGATGATCTGAAAGCATTCTTCCATACAAGTGCATTCCAAGTTCGAACGGAACCGAAGGCACTATTCCTACTACATCCATTTTGGAATCACCCTCAGGATTAGTAGCGATTAGCCCTTGCACTTCACTGCTAGATCTTCGACTCCAAGCTCTTGTCTTCGTCACGAAAACGTACTCGCTGGATCGAAGTGGTTTTCGAATTATAAATCCGATCCCGGTCTCTTCGAAACAATGTTCGCTATTTTCTGGTAAACTCACCCCCAGTTCTTTAGGAAATAGAAAGACGAAAATAAGATTGGAGTTCGCCTCCAAACCGTTTGTGGACAAGTTTCCTTATAATTCTTCCTAGAGAACAAACGAGTTTACACGTACGGTATAGCACCTCTAACGGTAACCATACCATATAATTCTCGAATTTCCTCTAGATATTTCCAAAGTTAAGTTTTGTCCAGATTTGATAGTCGGTTATATAACTACCAAAATAATCAATCAATTCAACCAAGTTTATTTTCCATTGCAACTATTAAGCCTTGTTCACAATTTAAATCCCAACAGATTAAAATTTACTAAGTTATTCCACAGGGTAATATATACATGAAACCATTTCTTTCCAAATCATACTTGTAAAATTTCCAAATACATTTATCAAGTTTCTAATAAAATATTCTTATAAAAGTTTGCTATACAATATCATTTAAAACAACAATTAATATTTAATAGATTCATATTGAAAAAAATATACTTAAATTGTTCTAAGATAAAAATTTACTTTTAAATAATCACTATATAAATAGTTTTTATACTAGAAAATAGTTCAAATAACTCACAACTTATAAAAATTATACCTTTATAAAGATTTCCAAAAATAATAAATTAACTTCCTTTGACATTTCCAAAATATCTATCAATTCTTTTAAAAACTTTATTAAAAATAACATTCATTTTTAAAACAAAATTAGGTTCAAAGTCAACCCAAACAGAATAAAGCTTATCAGTCTCAACGGTACTTATCAAGCTACAATTCACAGTCAATATAGATATTCAAAATCAATCAGCTTCCATAGATCGATTCACATTGTATAATCAAATATAACTATCAGGAAAATAAATAGATGTATGCATGAAAAGAAGATAAGAAATTTATCATTGCTAGTAAATATTTACAACAATTATACAGAAAATATCAGATTGAAGGCTTAACTATCCACAGAGGTTAAATTAAATAATTAGCGGAATGGTGTCTGTTTCCACTGACCAGATGCCAAGTAGTTTGAATAATCTACAATTAACACATTTATTTAGTTTCGGAACATCTTAAAAGATAGGCTGTATAAAATTATACAACGGCGTTTATTCTCAAACGGTAATTTAATTCCGTCTGAACAAGCATGTAAGATTTCACTTATTTGACTTCACAACGGGTCATATGATGGCGTAATATTCGTCGATACGAAACTACTTCTTAACACTTTATTATATTTAACATTTGGAATTAAATAATTATTATATATAAAAATCACTTAAGTCCTTAGATTAATTCAAAAGTTTTAAACGTTTTATTTCCCTAATCATCTTCTTAACTAGACAAATTATTCAGATAAAACTCAAGAATTAATAATAAATTAATTTAAAGGCTTGACTAATTTATGGTAAAATAATTTAATTTCAATGACCTTAATTAAACAGTCTTAAAGTAAAACAAATTTATTATTTTTAAAATTCCTTGTCTATATTAAAACTTAAATAAACATTTTAATAGAAATGAGGATTGGTTCAAAACATAGACTATTACATTATAACCATTCTCCCTTTATTATTAAATCCTGTTTGTAAATAAAACAAGTCCAATACGGTCCGAAACCCAAAGCCTAAAAGCAAAAAAACAAACCCGAAAAACCTATTTACAAAACACAATACAACACAAACGGGCCAAAGCCCAAATCACCCTCAAACCCACTCCTTCATCCCTCTTCTTCTTCTTCTTCTACCAGACAACATCCTTTCCTTCCCCAAATCCATTTAAATTCCGATGCCACGAACCAGAGAGAAAACTACTCCGATCAACTCAACAACTACCCTCTCGAACGCCGACTTGATCATGAAACTAGTCGTAGCCTGGATCGAACCCATCCTTCTTCGCCTTCCCAATTCCTGCCATGGTCGAGCATCAAGTGCACATGGTACACGTGCACAATCGTTCTGATCATCTCCGACATCGCGAATCCCTGAGTCGACGCCCCTTCCTCCACTAGTCACCATCGCCACCTCGACGAAGACTCGAACTCACCCTATCGAAAAACAAGCCTCAGACGAACCATCGGAAAACCGAAGCTCCAAACTTCGACACCTCTGATCCCATCGCCTCCTTCACCATTCGAAAGCACTCTCATTGCACTACCTTCCTGCCAAATATCGAATGTCCCGGTTGTAACGACCGTGATTTTATTACCGTCGTAATAAATATTTTTAAAATCTGTAACGACCGTAGTTTCTGAATTACTGTCGGAGTGCATATTTTAAATAGAATTTTTTTCTAAATTAAAATTGTTTGAAAATATATTATGATAAAGTCTTTAACAAAAAATGTATACATGCTCTACCTGCTACGTGAATGCATGTCCAAAGTCATTTTTTAAGTTGCATACGTGAGTCATATGTTGTCCAGGCACTTTATTCATGTATAAAGAGTTAGCGCATATAGAGGTTATGTACAAAATAAATAAAGCAAATTTCAAATAAGCTTCACAAGCCAACTAGAGTGTGGCCGAGCGTTTGTACGTATGCATTTAATGAAGGTGTACCCCAAAGCCTGCTCAACACTCATTTCCTTTGACATATTGCCACTTGAATAAAAAATGAGAATTCTCTGCAACAATTCTTGCTCATTTTCTCAGAGACTCTATGAGGCATTAATGGCAGCCGCAACCTTTGCTTTTTGAATATGGGTTTCTAGCAATCTTTGAAGGAAATTTTAGGTGAGCATTACTCACATTTCTAATCCTTATTTGTGCCCAGATGCTTGTTTTTATTTTTGCTTCAACTTGTTATTTCCATGGCCTGGCTTTGGCACAGGTTGAAAACATTTTAATGAGTAAAAAAAAATGCTTACTGAAATTCATTTTGTGTCTTCATAAAAGCCTTGGCATCATTTGTTTCATTCTATTCCCTGAGCATGCGTATTGATGCAGATAAACAAAAGTTTAAAATCATGAAAATATTTGCAAGGGTATGATTATAGATGTGTGCTAAGCATGTTTTGCATACATTGTTGTGCCAAGTTTTTTTTCACACTTGGTTTTGGCTTCAGCATGTTTTTATCACCTACTTTGGTTTGTGTACGTGATGTGTGTGTACTAGTAAGTGTATTACCTGTGTGTGTTACGTGTATAAGTTTGTTAGTTTGAAAAATAAAGGGTTACTTTTATGCATGTGAGAATGTAACTACTGCGTCCATTTTTTTGTTCATGCGTTAATGTATAGTGAGAAATTTCTTCAGTAGCATTGCCTTTACATGCGTGCTTTTTATAATGGATTGAGTGTGTCAGGTCATTATTTGGGTTGGCCTAACTTCTTGCGTGAGTATATAATGGAACAAGCCACCTTGTTAACACATTTATTCACGCATACGTTAATTTAGTTTTGGTCCAGTTAGACAATTTCATGCGATATTTTCAAGTGGTATCAATGCATGCATTAGACTTTAACAAATCACCAGACACTTCATGTTTGAGCGTGTTAGCTTGTATGTCACATGAAAATAATGTGTGCGTGATATTAGCCAGATTGCATTATATTTGAAATGCATGTAACAGGTGCCATATATTTAATCTATTCTATGTGTGCATATAGGTGACCTGAACACTTCATTTTCGTTTTTGATTCTTGCATACGTGAAAGATATTGTTTAGTTATCACTTTGTTTTATTAATTTAATTTTCATGCATTGTAGTATGTGAGTCAATTTATACCTGAGCGCATGAATATTATTTCCACACAATGTAATATTTTGAGGTTATGCAGAGTGTAGTTTGCTGCAGTAATTTATTTTGAACCGGTATTACGTTTTAAAACGTATTTTTGCTCCGTTATTTTTATAACGAATTTTTACACCGGTGTTATATTTTTGAAGCGCGGTGTTTTGTTGACATTTTTTTATGAAAGAAAATTCACTGCTATTTTAACGTCAGTAACCGTTAATTTAAAGTGACTTTTTAAGCGGTTACCCCGCAACGCTGATTTGGTACCCGTTTTACGGTGTTTTATGAAGCGCAATTTCGTTGTCGAAATTGCTACAGATGTTATTGTTTTAATCACGTGTTTTAAAAATCATTTTTAAAATAAAATTGTTTCTAAAAAATTTACAGTTTGCGCTTTCAAAAGAATGAGGAAGCGATTTAAACGCTTCAGCAAAATTGAGGACTATGAACCCTCACTTTTAGTGAATCGATTAATTCCGGACTTGTCCGTTTGAAAACGTAAAATGTATTATTATAAAATACACAATTTTGCACTTTCAAAGAAACGATGAAGAGATTTAAACGATTTAGCAAAAGTGCGGAGTATGGAACCACACTTTTACTATTTCGGTTAATTTCGGACTCGTTAATTGAAATATTTGATGTTGATGATTTTGACGATTTTGTGTGCTTTCGAACCACTATGATGGACCTTCGGGTCAAATACCAGTACTAGACCTTCGGGTCATATGTTGGACCTTCGGGTCATATGTTAGGCGCCAAAAATTATGATGACAGTACTTGGTAGGCTTCGGCCATATGAGATGCATGTGCGGCGTAGCTTAGACTCGCCATATGATGGGATCGATCCACTTTTATGTTGATTTTTCTAGTTATATATTATTGATTTCTAGATTTTGTGAATTGTTGTTTTGAATTCAATTTGTGAATTTGAAAGTTGATTTTGATAGAGTTTGATGTGATTTCTTCATTTAACTATGTTGATTTCTTATGTTGAATAGTCTCATTCGAAATTACTATTATTATTTTGATTTATGTTGTTTATGATGCATTCACTTCTAAGAATAAATTAGACTGATCCGTTTATTATTTTCTTTTAAATAATACTCGGGTCAGACCGAGTTATTTCAGGGTAATCTCTATCTCTGATTCAGTAGCAGCTTCAGCTTTTGGGATTCACATCATCTTTTGTCTAGCCTTCGAGGAGTTCTTTTGGTTATTTGACTCCCATCTTATGTATGTAGTTATCCATGTATATGTGTATTTGGTTCATGGGAACTATAGATTGCTGTAGCATGTATTCCAAACTTATCTTCCGCTATGTATCTGATATTTCTGTTCTGATGTGATTATACTATCTGTGTTGTTGATATTATGAGTTGTTCTGGATTTTCTTTAGCCACCGTAGTTTCGTTTTAGATTTGGATTGAATTTATATCTTTGGGAGTAAGTTATATAACTCCTATCGATGTAATCAATGCTCATCTAAGGCATAACGTACGGATGGTCGCTTCTAACAAGCCTTATTCTTCGCAATAGCAGACGTTATTCCTTATAATAACCTTTGTTATTGTGAGCATAGAGGTGGGGCGTCACACCGGTTGTGCCACCTTCTCCCAATTCGATCGCGTTCGTCGACCTCCCAATGCCTATCCAAAAACCTACAACTCGCTCGTTCTCCCAAAACGAACCCAAAACCATGATTCCTCCATGGTAGCATCCTTCCCTAAGTCCACCTCCTCCCTTAAGACAAGACCGCATCACCTCTCGGCGACGAAGTTGACAGAAAATGATTTTTGAACGTATTCCTGTCATCCTTCAATTTCTCATGATATAGAACACTAAAAATCATAATTTTACTACTAAAATTCAGATTTCTATATAGGAATCCTAATGCATGCTTGAATTCTTGATTCAAAAATATTGAATTTTCATTATAGTATGTTATTCACTGTAAAACTTATCATTGGTTATCTACACAGCATAATCCATTCACAAACTATGTTTAACGTAAACTATACTAGAAAATAAAAAAATTCTTAATTTACAGCATCATCAAATATGAACTAGGTTAAGAGATATAGATTTTTAAAGTAGGACTAGGTATAATATTTTATGGTTGACAGAGTAGTAAGCTACATTAATTCTAAGTTTTAAAATTAAGTTTCACACCATCCACATTTTGATTCAATAAGCTTTAAATTGAATTTTGAAAATCTTTAATTTGAACCCTGAAACTTTCTTTTGAATCCTTGCGCTTGAATTTAGACAGAGATTGCTTCTTGATCTTTTGACTAGTTACAGAGTTACTTTGCTTCTTTCTTTTTTTAATTTTTGTTTCTTGCTTATTTACAATTTTGAACAGAGGCTATATTTCTTAAGTTACATGTTTGAATTTTAAACAACAACTCAAATCCATCTATACCTCAATATACACAAGCTTTGCAATATCCAGATGATAGACTGAGATGATCTTCTGGTGGCTGAGCAGATGTTTGCTTTATGATGGAAGAAATTTGAAAAGAATTAAGATAATCATTACAAAATTTTATCAGTTGTTTTATGCCAGGTGTAAGTTTTTTTCTGATTAAAAATTTATTGCCTGTTTACCCATTCTCTGCTTGATTTAAACCAGTTTTGTTAACCTGTTTTCTCTTAACAGCTAATGACTTGAAGTCTTTTCCTTTTATTATATTTTTATATAAACTATAAAATATTTAAAGTATATGCATGTATACTTAAGAAGTTAGACAGGCCGTAATTATCTTTTCTTTTCACAAAGTAAGTGTTTAACTTTGTCCCTACATACCTTATACATTTAAAATAAAAGTGAGAAACTAGTAAATTAAAATAACACTTCTTACTTAATATACCTATATATATTACTCAAATAAAATAAATAACATTCTATATTAAACACCCCATATACATATGTTATTAAAACAATAACTACAAAGTGGTATAAAATTATTTTTAAGCCTTTATGTATATATGTAACCATATGTACACTTTTTTATTGATAATACAGAAATATATTATTCTCAAACAAACTAAGTTCATTTGTTATCTATGTATATATATAGTTTCTCCTATTTATACTTATGTGATTCCTATACACATCGTTTTATTTATAATATTTTTATTAATTTACAAATATTATAAATTTTCTTTTTGAACTTATCTTTACATATATATATATATATATATATAGCTTTTCTTATTCATGGTGTATATTATTCTAGCAAAGTTTAGCTTAAAACTCTTTAATTTTATACAAATCATATTGTTTACATGCCCAAAAATTAAAAATAATCTCTTTTACTTTTTCATCTATTTATTGCTATGTATTCTATCCACATTATATATATATAAAGATAAATCTTATTATCCTTTTATGTAAGAATATATGCATATGATTTTTCCAATTAATTTTAATTCTCTATTATATTTTATCTTTAGAACCAAACTTTACATACTTTGTCTCTATAAAAAATGCACATATTTTATCTAAAACAAAATATACATATAAAAGAAATTTCTATTTAATCAATCTGTATTTTAATATAGATCTGAAAATTCAAATTATATTGGTTTTGGAAAATTGGTATATTATTATCAGTTGTTGGGAATTTTTGTATATTAAAATACAATATTATTGAATATTATAAATTAATATTCACAACTCGGGATGTCAAAAATCTCGGGTCGTTGCATTCCTTCCCACTTAAAAGAATTTCGTCCCCGAAATTCCATAGCTAAGTTGGTAAAACTATCTACACATATTAGAACTGATTAATAACAACCCATACTACACCAGCAAATACATAGATTTAATACTTTTATATTAAAAATATACATTGCATCTAGTACCAGCCAGAATATTCCTACGAGTGCTATCATCAACCACACAAACATATATATATATATATATATATATATATATATATATATATATATATCATCCTACCAAACATTAACACCTATCATCCATGACGTCCAAGGTCAAAGACATATACAAAAAGGCATACACTTCCTAGAGAATGCAAACCAACACCTACTATGGACTCTCACTACCTGAGTCCCCCCCTTCAGGTCCTGATAATTCCCTGGACTCCACATTACCATCCGGAATCTATTCAATCTCTGTACTAGGCTCTCTCTGAAGGAAATCTACATCAACAATTGGCTCCTTAACAACTTCACATATATCCCAAATGATCGCGTCGTCATTTTCCGATTCAAGATCCTCCTCTACTTCAAACTCTTCCTCGTCGTCAAACTCATCATCTTCACCATCGACTTCAAACTCTTCTTCACTGTCGAATTCCTCCTCGACGTCTTCTTCTTGAAGCTGAGGCTGAGGTTGCTCAACAGGCTCTACCGGCTCCTCTGGCTCTTCCTCATATAATGACATCTCGTTAATATCCGCTCGAATTCTCCTAAGCAGGTCATGATCACCATCCCTCCTAGCCCTAGCCAAAGCTCCACCTCGACTGATGCTATGGGTTCTCTATGATCAATACCAAAACCCAAAGATGAGACCCTAAGGTTTAGACTTCTGTAGGCTAAAGAGTACATCAAGGTTCACACTTCAAAATTTAGCCTGCCTTAAAATTCCTATTACCCAAATTTATAAAATCATCCTTCCAAAAATAATTTAAGCACATATTTTGAAAGTAGTTATAAGGTTGAGAAACATATACAATAATACAGTAAGTTCGTAAACAGTTTATTTCTTCAATTTATAGATCTATATATATACACTTGTATATAATAAAGTGTTATAAGGTTTTAAATTCTCAAATATCTTTTTTTTGAAAATCCATAATCATAAAATTATATTTAATGGTGGAAACTTTTTTCTCGAATATTAATTTAAAAATTTTCTAAATTCCTTTGGTAAATAAAATTCAGTAAAATCCCTTTTTTCCCAAGATTCAAATCCTAAAGGGTCCAGAATTCTAATGGTATACTAAAGTCAAAAGAACAACAAATGAAAATACTCAAGTTTGACGGCTAAGACCACTCAATCCTAGATGATAAATTATTATCATCACACCAATCATTTTAAATACCATATATTTAAAAATTATACCCTTTATATAGAAAAATATATTCTGGGTAAAATTATTTCATCTACCCCTTAAAAACAATATTGTGTCCATTTGCCTAGTTCAAGTATTTAGAGATCCCTATCAATAACATTATCTACTCGTATTGACCAGAATCCATATGCCACTCAATCGATCAATTAACACAATATATATAATAATTTTTATATAACTAACAAATACACACTCTCGTATAGACACACACAAACACACACACATACACTCAGACCCAATCAGGTTGCTACAGACTCTATCCCTATGAGCAACCCACCCAAACCTAGGTATTCGCTCAATCTAGGCTCTGATACCACAATGTCACGACCCATTTTTCCATACCGGTTTAAACTGATTTTAACCACACTTGTCAGTCAAATTGCACGGGAAGATGGATAGTGAAAGGAAGAAGGAAGGTAGGAGATAGAAAGAAATAGAAGAAAAAGAGAACCATTCAGAATCTCATAGCGGAAGGAATAATTTTTAATATAAACAAGTCTTTACATGAAACCAAAATTGTTGCTTTAATAACTTATACAGACTTCAATCAGAGTTACATCCATTCAATTCAGACAGTTTATAACAACCTTCCCTTACAACTTATTGACAACAAAACCAATTACAACTGAAAATAAGCATCGACGTGAATACGTCTCCTGATTCCAGCTCCTCTCCTGAAGCTTCCAGTCTTCCAGCTAAACCTGGAAATATGCTCGGTTTGACCTGAGCATATGGGAAAACACCAAGCTCGGGTCAGTCTGGTAAAGCAGCGTGAGAAACACACTCAACTTGATTAATTAAATTTTAAATATTCTTTGAAATCAAGGGTATCTCGTAAGACCACGCCACGAATAAACATGTTGGGTTTTTACCTTACGATAACCAAAACATTTCTTATCAAAATCCTCTGATATTATAATAGTGTCTAAATACAAACACTTAAACCAAATAGCCAAAATTGTTACATTATTAAATTCCAGCAAATACTAGGTTCTACAATCAAAACCGCGAAGGTACGTAGAGATAATGGATTTCCATCTAATGACTAGGCACTGGTGTACCACCTGTCACGGTACCTGGTCTAGATCTGCATACCGTGGATACACCTTTGATCCTCTGCAACACAAGACCGGAGCTACCCCTTACTGGATAGTCCGAATAAGATCACCCCACGGTTGGGATCAGCAACCTCCCACACAACCTAAATAAAAAGAGACCTCTAGACAGGGATGACCTTTCCCTAATTGAGGGCTACTATAATGTCCTGATGTTTTCAACCATTCGCATCTGCTACATGTCGGACTTGAATTTCTCAAAATACCGAATTGTAAAATTAATTTGGCAAAACACAGCATAAATAGTAAATAAATAGTCACAGATCACAGAGTAATAAAATTCAGCGGAAGTAAAGAAATAGTAGTTCATGAAGCTATTATATAAATATACATTAGCGTTAAGCAAGATACAACAGAAGTCTCTATATGATATCAAGTTCAAACAGAATCCATCACTGGACTCAATTGAATAACCGGAATCAATTGGATAACTGAAAGCGAAATAGATAGCTGTGTTTCCAAGTGAAGCTCCAACTCTAGAGGTGCGTCTCTAATGCTGTATCACTCAGTCTGACCCGAGCGTAAAGCAAAACACAAAACAGTCAAGTCAGGATATACATACGTATACAATGTAAACCAACTCAAGTGAACTGTAATGTAAGGTACAAGTAACTTAAAGGATGCTTGGGACTGCCCATCCTTCAAGGATCCGTTAAACTATTTACTATGTAGTAATATTTTGCTATTATAATAATATCTATAGTAAATAAACTTACTTTTAAATAGCGTTAAGGGGTTACCCATATAGCCCTTAACACGTAATAGTGCCAATAGTCTATACAGTACCGTAATACCTCCTGATCGGAAGGCTACTAGAGGATACTCCATAGGTACGACACAAATCAAACTCGTACAAGGCGCGCTAGGGTAGGTGACGCGGCACAACTAGGCAATGCCAGGGTAGATATACTGTAACGACCCCGAATTTCCGATCCTGAAAATTCCAAATAGTTAGGAAAAAGAAGAAAGAGATAGAAGAATAAGAAGAACAGAAACACCAACATCTCATATTCGTAGCGGATGAAATATAATAACAAATAATAACAGTTGTACAAAGGAAAACTGTACTTGCCAAATTTCAATTTAATACATCAGAGTTACAGATATAAACAGACACTAGATATACACAATCGTCATGTCTCAGATATACAACAATATAATACTGCGGAGACATTCCATACGTTCTTGCCATCCAGCTCGCCTCCTAAGCTACAGAACGTCCTTATGTGAAAATCTGTAATACTCGGTCTGACCCGAGCATTACACCAAAGTAACACCCGGGTTAGGCTGGAAACCAACGTAAGTAAACCCATCTAACATGGAATAAAAAGCATAAAACTTATATAAAACCCGAGGTAACTCGTATCAATTTACAAATTCACAATTTGTGATAGACATCACTTATTTTACACATCAATTTTCTAAGTACCAAAATTTAGATTAAATAGTCCAATTTACTTAAATCATTTCGTTCCAGCCTATTGATTTCACATATCATTCTATAAAAATTCGAAGCGGTTTCGGGTATTTTCTAATACCCGACCCCGGTCTCTTCAAGTCTCATGTCATCCTATCCCAAGTTATCCAAATGAAATACACTTCAAACTGTAAATACAAGATGTCACTTTACATAAAAATTCATCATTGATAGATAACCACAATATCCTATCCACCCAAACGTACGATACTACAAAACATTTCATATCGGAGATATCAACTCATTCAAGGCATCCAATACCATTCAATCATCCATAAGCAAACTTTATCACATCAAAAATAAATTTAATCACTTCTAATTGAATTATTAACCTTTATCACTTAGATTCCTTCACTTGATATTAATTAATTTCAAATCAAATTAATTAACCATCCCATAATTATCCATCTTAATTAATCACCTTAGATTAATTATCCTTCAGTTACATTCTAGTAATTATCTTTAATTAATTACACAAATTAATTAATCTTAACCAAAATCAGTAAAAATCTTTAATTATTTCACAAATTAACTAACTATAATTAATTACATTAAGTCTTAATTACTTATATTAATTAATTTCTCATAAATCACTTATTATTGGTTAATTAATCTCAATTAATCAACCTTTAATTACATCATTAATTATATAAATTAATGATTCCTGATTACATTTTACTTTATCCTAATCTAAATTAATTACATTAAGTAATTAATCATTAATTAAAGCACAAATATTAATCACCCTAGATTAATCTCTACCAGTAATTAACTACCTTTTTATTTACTTCATTAAATAAATTAATTACTCATTTTATAGAAGAAGTTTAAGGGAATTTAAAACCAAATTCATTTTTAAATTCAAATCGATTTAAAAATGAACTTTAACATTCAAGTTGTTAAAACAATTTAAATTTAAAAACTTTATTTGTTTAAAAACTGAAATTCACTAACTTGAATTCCAGATTTAATTTTTTTTAAACTTGTTTTAAATCTCTACTTTACCATTTAACTTCAGTTTTTAAAAAAATCACTTTTATTTCTATAATTATTTCAGTTCCAAATTTTACTCTTATATTTCTTTTCAAAAATCCAATTCTATATATTTTGATAACCTAGTGTATCGGAATATCCAATCAAACCATGGTAACCAATATTCCAATTATCAATATAATTCATCATAGCATATCAAACATTCGTAACACGGAATATTAAACAATCTAAATAATTTTAAGGAATCTAGTTGGATCCCTCCTACCTGTTTTCCTGCATCCACAAACGTTAGCACAATACCAATTCCACTTTGAGGTGGAATATCGCGGCATATGGGATTAATATAATATCATCCGCTATCATGCGACGCATAAGGTCTCATCCGCTATATAATGCGGGAAATCAATCACACCAATATGTACTATATATTTCTATATAATATACCACATCCACTCAATTCAATCATTCAACCAATTTATATTTAACTATTTAAATTCAAATAACCGAAATGAGTAAGATTAACTCACCTTTGATTTTTGTTGTCAATCCAATTCCATCTCGACCATTATCTCCCAATTTTGGACCTTGTATAAATATCTATATAATTTATTAGTATTCGAAATAACCGAAAAATCAATTTCCTTAATATATTGATCAATTGGTAAATTTAAAATGTACATTTATTTTCTTTTGAAACTTCATAAAATAATTTACGTCTGATTTTATAAACTTCTTAAACATAAACGATTCCTATTAAAAAAAATTCTTCTTTCCAAACCTTATCTATATACATTTAAATTCTAATAAAATGAAATCCTTCAAACCTATATGTATTGGATTAAAACACAATTATTTTATATATATCTCTAACTATGAAATATTATTATTCTTATCTGTAAAATAAAAAAAGTATTTAACTGTAAAATTTTAGAACTGCTTAAAATATAGTTTTCTCCTTACTCTATACAAACAATAGCAACTCTCTTTACTGTTTAGAATATTTTTTATATATACATATGTTTGTAAAAATCTGGATATAAACTTCCATATATACCTTACTGAATATTATTATTATTTGGCAATAATAATATAAGTAAAAAGGTTACCAAAAACCACCTCGATCCCACCGTTCGGCCTCTGTTAACACCACCCAAAATGGTTGCTTTCCACATCAGCAACCCTCACAAAAATTCCCAACAGAACACTCGCGACCCCCCATATGCTGCCGCCTGGCTTTGGCCACATCCCAACCTAAACAGCATCGCTACCTTCATCGATCGAAGCCCTCGACCCCTCAAACCCAGTCGCGCGATGCACCAAGCACCACGAACGAATGAGACACCCCATCATCAGCTCAGGCGAGCCGCCGCTTTCGAAACCCTAGTTCCCAATCGATTGCCTCCTCGAGACTCCATGCGCCTCCCTTGCCTTGCTGCACTGTAATGCCCCACTCCGAGAGCCTCAATAACAAAGAGTATTATATGGATAATACCGTCTGCTAATGTGGACAATAGAGTATAATGGAAGTGACCATGTGTAATCTTACTTCAACTATCTACTGAACACGTCGAAAAGTGGAATCTATTTTTTTGTTCATCTCATGTGGTTCGACATATTCAATAAATACTTAAAGAAAAACTACAATGGCTAAACGATCTATCGAAACAAAGCATAATAGAAAAATGAACATCATCACAGAATAGCATCAGATAATAAGCAAATAGTCTTAGCATAACACAACATCAAGTACAGATTCAAATATAAAATTGGGTACAAAGCCACTACTCACACATCCGTGAGTCAAAAGAATATACACAAGATAGTCATAATATCAAGTATCATAAAGGATGGATAACAAGTAAAGCTATCTATAGTATAGCGGCTATATCTAAAGAGGAAGCACCCAAGCAAGCTAAGTCCAAAGCGACCTAACCTAAAACAACTCGGTCTAACCCGAGCATAAAATACTCGGGTCAGGCTGGCTAAACAAATCAGTTAGATAAACTGAACAATAATCGTGATAAGATAATGAGGCAACATATAACATAATAATCTCCAAAAGAGAAACATATATCATGGTAGTAAAGACCAAAATCTCTCACATACAGAAGAAACAAACATCTAAGTAGAGATGTATGGCAAGCCTCATATCATCGGCATAATATAAGCACAAGTGCCAGTGTAGACATAAAACAAGTTCCATAAGATAGTCGCGCTTATATCGTGTGGTTGCATAAAACCATCAATGAATGGCGCTACACGAGGGAATATAAATCACACAGGAAAACATTAGAGTACTAGTACTGTACTCAATCACATAGGAAATATACCCCAGTGACACACCCATTACTTTAGCTAAGGGGCAACACCTAAAGGAGACAGCCCGAAGACACTATCCAGAAGGTGGTGAGCCAGAAGGAGACAGTCCGAAGACACTATCCCAAAGGCAATAAACCCAAGGGAGACAGTCCGAAGACATTATCCCAAAGGTATCACTTTGGAAACACGTCGTAGTGGTAAAGGCTCATAGGCCCAGTACTCGTTTACCACTAATGGTAGGAATGTGTCACGAACTCTTAGCAACGAACTCGTAAATTAGTAACATGAGTCCCGTACCCCCAACGTTCGCACTAAATGGTTTACTAACCAATCGTAAGCTTCCACACTCAAAGCAATAAAAAGTTGACCTCATGTCATCGGTAAACTTGGCCAAAAGGCTAAAACGATCAATCGAATAGATCGGGGATCAATCGGAAAGATAAACGCGTGGATTCATGGTATGTGTTTTACCTAACCATTTAATCACCTTTCCGCTTCGCTCGAAGTGCAGAAGAGTGTATATTTTACTAAGAAAATAGTTGGAGAAAGTGGATTTTTGATCGTTTGAAAACCTCTTTAGAAATAGCCTTTGAAATTCTCCTATTATGAAGTAATTAATTTAATATTTAAAATAATACTAAATAATAGTTTTGAAAGATAATTCGATGTAAAATCACTTTAAAATGATTTAAAAAATCCGTGCACGAAATCTAGAGACAAAGCTCAAAGAAATCGGAAATCTCAGATAAATAGTCGAAATTATACCAAGTATAAAATCACTGAAAACAAGTGGAAGCCACTAGTTCGACGACATATTTAAACCTACAAACATAGTCCAAATTGCATGAAAATAGGCAGGCATCTAGACTAACATCCCTACTCCAAACTAAATGAATAATCGGACAATTCCGACATGAAACGAAAAACTGCGTCGTCTCAAAGTCGGACAAAAATAACAAAACTCTGTTGTGTCAAAACAGTGCAAAGGTCCAAAATCGACGGCATGGTTGAAGGGTCATATGAACCCAGATCTTGATGAAAATTTGCAAGAGCATAGTACAGTAATCCTGCTTTGATATGCAATAAGAATCGTTCAGTTCCGACTTGAAACGAAGAAATGGAAACATCTCAAAGTTGGTCTGACGATAACTAAGATGATCGCTGTTGTAAAACAGCTTCTGGGTGCTACTTCGGCAATAAAATCGAAGTATCTAACGCATCCAGATCTAAACCAAACTTTGCAAGGTTGAAGATCTCGACCTTATATTTCCAACAAGACAGAATTCGATGAAATCCGACAACGGACGTGCTCGCAGCGAGGTCGCGAAGTTGGACGTTTGAACTAAAATTAATCACTGTGTTTTTTTTCCAACAGTTTCTGGGTGCTACTTTGATGATAAAAATGAAGTATCAGACTCATCCTGATCTTAGCCAAATTTTACAGGGTTGAAAATCTCAACCTCAACTTTCCAACGAGACCAAAATCGTTGAAATCCGACATCGAACCTGCTCGCAGCGAGGTCACGAAGTTGGACGTTTGAACTAAAATTAATCACTGTGTTTTTTTTTCAAATAGTTTCTGTGTGCTAATTTGGCGATAAAAATGATGTACCAAACGCACCCAGATCTGAACCAAATTTTACAGAGTTGAAGATCTCAACCTCGTCTTTCCAACAAGACCAAAATCAACGAAACCCGACATCGGACCTGCTCGCAGCGAGGTCACGAAGTTGGATGTATGACTAGAATATAGGGTGAACACACTAATACTTAGCCGAATTTAACTAGGAATGTTACCTCTTTCCCAAGCAATAGAATAACCACACACAAGAGTATGAAATCCCCAAGCAATGAGAAGAAGATCAAAGATCTTCAACAATCAAAATGCACAAAAAAAGAGGAATACAAAATAATTTCAGATATTAAACAATGGATTAGAGGTGGGTTTTGTGATTGCTATTACCTTCCAATGATTACATTAAAACCCCTTTGACTTTGATGAAGGAAGCTTTGCTCTAGGTTTGGGGGCCATTATTTAGTGTTTTACTCCAGGGTTTAAGGGTTTATGGAATGAGATGTTGGCTAAAACAAGTGGGTAGAAGATGGTTTATAGGCTAATGGAAGTGGGTTAGTGGGCCTAATACCCATTAGGATTTGGAATATGTTCTATATTTCAAGTTAGCTAATTTCTCTAAGTACAAACTACACATTATTTACCCATAAAATTTTAAAATATGCTACCAAAATAATTTAGCTATAGTTATAAATTTTACATCACAATATTTGCCAAATTACAATTTAACCCCTAATTATTCCAAAATACCTTTTAGTCAAAATTGCCCAAAAATCACCGTTTTGCAATTGAATTGTAAAGTAAATTCCCAATTCAAATATTGCACTATTTTACACATATAAAATTTTGCAATATTATAAATTTCCATTTACCCTAATTAATTTCCATTAAATTCTCCATTTTACACTTAAGCCCAAAATATTAATTTATTCAAAATAACTAACTTTTGAACAAATTAGCCACATAAAAAAATCATTAATAGCTCCAATTAAATTAAAATCCCAATTTTAATTTATTATTTGGTAATCACAATCATGGATTGTTAAAGACTACCCCCTTAAGAAAATTGAGTCCCCGCAATTCCCTATCATGGAAGTTATCTATAACATCTAATCCTCAAAATAAATCAAATGGAAGTGAAGTAAAAATACTCACCAACAACAAATGAAGACAGAAAACTAGGATAAGTATGCTAGATAAACTCTCTTGTCTCCCAAGTGCAGCTCTTAGGATTAGACGACCATTGAATCTTCACGAGCGGGACCTCTTTGTTTCAAAGGCATCTAACCTCCGAATCAAGCACACAAAGAGGTTGCTGCTCAATAGATAAATCTAGAGAAATCTCTAAATCTGGTGCTATAAGCGGATCAATAACATAATCAGGGTCGCGAACACATTTGCGAAGCTAAGAAACGTGGAATATGTCATGTATTCCAGAAAAATGAGCAGGCAGAGCTATATGATAAGCAACGTGACCGATGCGTTCCGTAATAGGAAATGGTCCATCATAGCGAGGAGCCAATTTCCCTATGGAGTTGAAACGCACAATCCCCTTTATAGGAGACATCCGAATGAATACAATATCACAAATGGAGAAATCAAGAGGCCTCCTACGGTTGTCCACGTAGGATTTCTGACGGTTCCGCGCCTTTTTTATTCTCTGACGAATAAGAATAATCTTCTCAGAAGATTCCCGAACCGGATCTGGACCAAGAATAAGCTTCTCGCCAGATTCTAACCAACACGAAAGAGAACGACATGGCCTTCCGTAAAGAGCCTTAAAAGGAGCATGCCAATACTAGACTGAAAGCTATTGTTGTAGGAAAACTCCACAAGTGGTAAGTGGTACTCCCAACTGCCTCCAAAATCAAGAATACAACAATGAAGGAGATCCTCCAAAACACGATTCACCCTCTCAGTCTCGCCATTAATCTGTGGGTGATAAGTAGTAGAAAAGTTCAGCTTTGTGCCCAAAGTTGACTGAAGACACTTCCTAAAGTGACTAGTGAAAAACGTGTCACGATCACAAACAATAGAACTGGGAATACCATGAAGTCGAACGACTTCCTTCACATTGAGCTTCGCCAAGTGAGGTGCAGTCCAAGTGAACTTAGTCGGAATAAAATGAGCCGATTTGGTCAACCAATCAACTATGACCCAAATAGACGTATGGCCTAACCCCGATCGAGGCAGACCGTCAATGAAATCAATGGATATCTGATCCCATTTCCACAATGGAATCTCCATAGGCTGAAGAAGACCGGAAGGACGCTGATGCTCGGCCTTAATCTGTTGACAAGTCATGCAACTGCACACATTAATTGCAACATCTCGCTTCAAACCTTCCCAATAATATAAGCGACTCATACCGGCATACATTTTACTCGAACCGGGATGGATAGTGTACTTAGTGTGATGACAGTCATCTAGGATGTCACGCCTAAGCGATAAACCAGAGGGCACAATAATACGATTCTTCCTACGAAGACACCATGGGAATCAATAGAATAATCCAGTGATGCCTCATCACTGGATACCGACTCAAGAAGTTGGATGAAATGCAACAAGTCTGGATCCTACCATTGAGCACGGGCAATGCGATCCAGTAAACTAGGTCGAGCCTCTAGACTGAATAATAATATCGGTGAATCAGAAGACAGAGCTCGATCCCGAATATCACACATAGATAATATCTCGAATATATCCCATTGGGCTATCGTCATAAAAACTACCGCCGAATGCTTGTGACTAAGCGCATCTGCCACACGATTACCCATGCCAGGGGTATACTGAATATCAAGGTCATATGAGGCAATGAACTCAAGCCGCTGTTGCTGTCTCATGTTGAGATCTTTTTGACTGAAGAGATACTTCAAGGATTTGCGATCGGTGTATAGAATGAAGCGTTCGCCCAGTAAATAATGCGAAGACAATAGCAGCCAAGTCAAGATCATGAGTTGGATAGCGAACCTCATTCGGACACAGTTTCCCAGAAGCATAAGCAACCACCCGATCCTTCTGCATTAGCACGGCACTCGACATAGACAACAAGATCATGGTTTCCCTCGGGAGCCACTAGAATAGGAGCATGAGTGAGAAGTTCCTTCAATCGTTAAAAAGAAGCTTCACACTTGTCTGGCCAGACATAACGAACACCCTTACGAGTCAGGCTCGTAAGCAGAAGAACAACACGTGAGAAATCCTTTACATACCGACGGTAATAACCCGCCAGTCCTAGGAAGCTGCGAATCTTGTGCACGTTCTCAGGCCGCTTCCAGCTCTGAACGGCTTTGATCTTGGCGGGATCGACAGATATACCTTCAGAAGATACTATGTGGCCTAAGAACTTGACCTTGCTCTCACAAAAGTGGCACTTGGAGAACTTGGCCTTAAGCTGATGCTGACTAAGTGTATCCAAGACAATCCTTAGGTGCTAGGTATGCTCTGTCTCGGATCTAGGAAATATCATAATGTCGTCGATGAATACCAGAACAAACTTATTGAGATATTCCCGAAATACTAGATTCATAAGATCAATGAAGAAAGCTGGAGCGTTCGTCAAACTGAATGGCATGACTAACCACTCGAATGAACCATATCGAGTGTGGAAAGCAGTAAGCGGAACGCTATCATCCGCGAGTCGAAGCTGATGAAAACCGATGGCGAGGTCAAGCTGAGAAAAGACCTTCGCACCGCTCAACTGATCAAACATATCATCTATCCATGGCAAAGGATAGCGATTCCTGATGGTCATCTCGTTAAGCTTGCGGTAATCGATGCAAAGCTTAAGAGAGCCATCAGACTTCTTCTCGAAGACCACAGCGGTACCCCATGGCGAACAACTGGACTGAATAAACTGCTTCGCCTCGAGCTCTACCAACTGCTTCTTGAGTTCCTCATTCTCTTTCCTAGACATCCTCGTGGGAGGACGACTAACTAGATGAGAGCCTGGAATGAGATCGATGCGGAACTCAATGGCCCGCTTCGGCGGTAGACTCGATACTTCCTCAAAGATATCGGGATAATCCCGAACAACTGGAATACAGGATATAGCACACTCATCATCTCGTGAATCAAGAGCGAATAGAGTAGCTTCGAAAATCTCAACATCTCGAAGAACAAGAGCAAAAGGAACGAATGAGTCAGGGTGATGAAGAAATAATACCCGCTCCGAACAGATGATCTTGGCATCGTACCGAACGATCCAATCCATACCCAGAATCATGTCGAAACCCAAAGAAGTCATAACATGCAGATTTGCAAGGAAAGAAAAGCCACATAACTCAATATCAACATTCTCACAAAGGAGACTAAGGGTCGTGGATCCACCAATCGGATTTACAATCCTCAAAGAAGAAACCAAAGAAGAAACATCCAAAGACATAACATCAACTAGTTCTTTTGATACGAATGAGTGAGAAGCACCCATATCAAAGAGAACTCCAATAGATCTACCATGAAATAGAATAGAACCTTCGACGACGGAAGGATGCGTACCTTGAGGCTGAGCAGAATCTGTAGAAGCCTTGGCAGCATTAAGCTTGCCAGATCTAGGTGGTGCAGTAGGACAAGCAGAGATAAGATGACCCTCCTTCTTGCAATAGCGGCAAGCGAGTGGTCTGGGACTCTCTCTAACAAAGTGATCTAGAGAACTGCAATTGAAACACTTCCTCACGGAAGGTGTTCCACGAGTCTGGGACTGAGGCTGAGAGTCATAACTGATCGCTTTCTTCTTCTTAGGAGAAGAAGAAGAAGAACCAGGTTTGTGGAAAGGAAACCTCTTCTTGTTGGGGTTTGCGGAAACCTCAACACTATCATCGCTATCCCCTTCCTTCTCGACTGCTTCAAGGTGAAGTGTTGAGTCAACAAGCTCTTCGAAGGAGAGCTTGAGCTGTAACATCAAAGACTTCTTAAGATATTTCTTAAGACCTTCCATAAATTTCAGATTCTTCTTGTAGGGTGTGCTGATGAACTCGAGGCCATACATGGATAGGGCCTCGAAAGAAGAAACATTGTCTGAAACAGTAGACTTCCCTTGCTTGAGATCAGTGAAGCGGCGAGCAAGAGAAATCTTCTTGGACTCTGGAATGAACTTGAGCTCGAAACGCTCACAGAACTGAGCCTAAGAAAGTGTGGTCTCATCGACCTCGACAATAAGAAGCTCGTACCAATCCAAGGCACGACTTTGAAGCTGACTGGAAGCAACAAGAACATTATCATGGTCAGAAATTCCCATGCGAGTAAAGGTGCTCTCACATACACGGATCCATGACTGGACCTCAAGAATTGTCTCGAAACCACTGAACGGCTTGCCACCGAAATGAGTGAAATCGCTGCAGAGACGTGCAAAAGCGGACTTGCATGAAGCAATAGAGACTGGAGTAGAAGTTTGGGAGTGAGAATTCCGAACCAGCTCCATGATCTGATCGGTAGTCATGAATACGCCCTCCGGTTGTGGGTTATTGGATTGCCCTACAGCACCGGAGCGACGAGTGTTCCTCCTTTTTCCAGACATACAGAAAGTAAGATAAAAAAATGAGTTAAGCATGATTCAAAGATAGATAATTCATTAAGGGATATTATGGAATATAAACGCATTCCTGAACATATTCCTAAGAGGCACAAGGAAGGGATTCGTAATATATGAATCATACTAGGATGTATTGTACTAAGTATATATGTTCTGTCTTTATTATTCTTAGTCTTGAACCCCACTCTGATACCAAACTGTAACGCCCCACTCCAAGATCCGCATTAACAAAGAGTATTATATGGATAATACCGTCTGCTAATGCGGACAACAGAGTATAATGGAAGCAACCATGTGTAATCTTACTTTAACTATCTACTGAGCACGTTGAAAAGTGGAATCTATTTTTTTGTTCATCTCATATGGTTCGACATATTCAAAAAATACTAAAAAAACTACAATGGCTAAAAGATCTATCAGAACAAAGCATAATAGCAAAATGAACATCATCACAGAACAGCATTAGATAACAAGCAAATAGTCTCAGCACAATACAACATCAAGTACAGATCCAAATATAAAAGTGGGTACAAAGCCACTACTCACACATCCATGAGTCAAAAGAACATACACAAGATAGTCATTATATCAGTGTATCATAAAGGATGGATAACAAGTAAAGATATCTATAATATAGCAAATATATCCAAAACGGAAGCACCGAAGCAAGCTAAGTCCAAAGCGACCTAACCTGAAACAACTCGGCCTGACCCGAGCATAAAATACATGGGTCAGGCTAGCTAAACAAATCAGTTAGACAAACTGAACAATAATCATGATAAGATAATGAGGCAACATATAACATAGTAATCTCTAAAAGAGAGACATATATCATGGTAGTAAAGACCAAAATCTCTCACATAGAGAAGAAACAAACATCTAGGTAGAGATGTATAACAAGCCTCATATCATCGGCATAACATAAGCACAAGTGCTAGTGTAGGCATAAAACAAGTTCCACAAGGTAATCGTGCTTATATCGTGTGGTTGCATAAAACCATCACCGAATGGCGCTACACGAGGGAATATAAATCACACAGGAAAACATTAGCGCGCTAGTACTGTACTCAATCATACAGGAAATATAACCCAGTGACCCACGCATCACTTTAGCTAAGGGGCAACACCTAGAGGAGACAGTCCGAAGACACTATCCAGAAGGTGGTGAGCTAGAAGGAGACAGTCCGAAGACACTGTCTCAAACACAATAAATCCAAGGTAGACAGTCCAAAGACACTATCCCAAAGGTATCACTCAGGAAACACGCCGTAGTGGTAAAGGCTCGTATTCCCAGTATTCGTTTACCACTAACGGTAGGAATGTGTGACGTACTCTTAGCAAGGAACCCGTAAAGTAGTAACGTGAGTCCCATACCCTAATGTTCGCACTAAACGGTTTACTAACCAATCGTAAGCTTCTACACTCAAAGCAGTAAAAAGTTCACCTCATGTCATCGGTAAACTAGGCCAAAAGGCCAAAACGATCAATCGAATAGGTCGGGGATCAATCGGAAAGATAAACGCGTGGATTCGTGATCTATATTTTACCTAATCATTTAATCACCTTTCCACTTCGCTCGAAGTGTGAAAGAGTGTATACTTTACTTAGAAAATAGTTGGAGAAAGCGGATTTTTAATCGTTTGAAAACCTCTTTTGAAATAGCCTTTGGAATTCTCTTATTATGGAGCAATTAATTTAATATTTAAAATAATATTAAATAATAGTTTCAAAAGCTAATTTGATGGAAAATCACTTTAAAATGATTTATAAAATCCGTGCAGGAAATCTAGAGACAAATCTCAAAGAAATCGGAAAATCTCAGAAAAATAGACGAAATTATACTAAGTATAAAATCACTGAAAACAAGTCGAAGTCACTAGTTCAATGGCATATTTGAACCTGCAAATAGAGTCCAAATTGCATAAAAATAGGCAGGCTTGTAGATAACATCCTTGCTCCAAACTGCAAAAAGAATCGGGCAATTCCGACTGAAATGAAGAAACTGCGTCGTTTCAAAGTCGGACAAAAATAAAAAAACTCTACTCTGTCAAAACAATGCAAAGGTCCAAATTCAACGGCATGGTCGAAGGGTCATATGAACCCATATTTTGATGAAAATTTGTAAGAGAATAGTATAGTATTCACACTTTGATATGCAACAAGAATTTTTCAGTTCCGACTTGAAACGAAGAAATGGCAACGTCTCAAATATGGTCCGATGATAACTGAAAATGATCACTGTTGTAAAACAGTTTTTGGATGCTACTTCGACAATAAGAACGAAGTATCTGTCTCATCCAGATCTAAACTAAACTTTGCAGGGCTGAAAATCTCGACCTCATTTTCCAACGAGACCAAAGTTGATGTAATTCGACATCGGACCTACTCGCAGCGAGGTCGCGAAGTTGGACGTTTGAACTAAAATTAATTACTGTGTTTTTTTTTCAAACAGTTTCTGGGTGCTACTTTGACGATAAAAATGAAGTATCAAACACACCCAGATCTTAACCAAATTTTACAGGGATGAAGATCTCGACCTCATCTTCAAACGAGACCAAAAGCAATGAAATCCGACATCGAACCTGCTCGCAGCGAGGTCACGAAGTTGGACGTTTGAACTAAAATTAATCACTTTGTTTTTTTCAAATAGTTTCTGTGTGCTACTTTGGTGATAAAAATGATGTACCAAACGCACCCAGATCTGAACCAAATTTTACAGAGTTGAAGATCTCAACCTCGTCTTTCCAACAAGACTAAAATCAACGAAATCTGACATCGGACCTGCTCGTAGCGAGATCACGAAGTTGGATGTATGACTAGAATATAGGGTGAACACACTAATACTTAGCCAAATTTAACTAGCAATGTTACCTCTTTCCCAAGCAATAGAATAACCACACACAAGAGTATGAAATCCCCAAGCAATGAGAAGAAGATCAAAGAGCTTCAACAATCAAAATGTACAAAAAAAGGATTACAAAATAATTTCAGAAATTAAACAATGAATAGAGGTGGGTTTTGTGATTGCTATTACCTTCCAATGATTAGACAATGGATTAGAGGTGGGTTTTTTGATTACTATTACCTTCCAATGATTAGATTAAAACCCCTTTGACTTTTATGAAGATTAATGAAGCTTTGCTCTAGGTTTGGAGGCCATTATTTAGCTTTTTATCTAGGGTTTAAGGGTTTATGGAATGAGATGTTGGCTGGAACAAATGGGTAGAAGATGGTTTATAGGCTAATGGAAGTGGATTAGTGGGCGTAATACCCATTAGGACTTGGAATATGTTCTATATTTCAAGTTAGCTAAATTTTTTAAGTACAAACTACACATTATTTACCCATAAAATTTTAAAATATGTTACCAAATTAATTTAGCTATAGTTATAAAAATTTACATCATAATATTTGCCAACTTACAATTTAACCTCTAATTATTCCAAAGCACATTTTAGTCAAAATTGCCCAAAAATCACCGTTTTGCAATTAAATTGTAAATTAAGTTCCCCATTCAAATATTGCACTATTTTACACATATAAAATTTTGCAATATTATAAATTTCCATTTACGCTAATTAATTTCCATTAAATTCTACATTTTACACTTAAGCCCAAAATATTAATTTATTCAAAATAACTAACTTTTGAAAAAATTAGCCACGTTAAAAAAATTCATTAATAGCTCCAATTAAATTAAAATCTTAATTTTAATTTATTATTTGGTAATCGCAATCACGGGTAGTTACATACACAAGAGCCACCGGCACCCAAACAACACGTCTCACCTAGAACCACTTTGCGCCCCCTTCCTCATTGCGGTGCTCACCTTCGGGTTCCCTCGCGACACTGCTTCGATTTTTTTTTTTTTTTACATGAGCTGATTCGATCGAATGGATTTGAAGATGGGTTTTGAAATTGTGGAGGAGAGGAATGAGAGAGAGGTCAGCGACCATTTTTATTTTTCTTCTATGAATACCCTTGTTTTGATTTGTATGTATATTTTTGTACGAGCCTGCATTTTTGTGAATGAATTGAGAAAGACAGGAGAGGATGGCGTGTAGGAGAAGGTTGGCTACAGTGTTTCGGAAGAGACTGGAAAAGGGCTGATGTGAGATAATTTCAACTGCAGTTGACTAGTATAAATATCAATTTAAATTCAAATTCAAACCGTTCCGATAAATGCAACTTAGAAACTTGAGCTCCTATTGAGGCATGCCGCTAGGCGTTTATAATGTTATACCCCTATTCCTAACCTAATGGAAAAGGTTTCGGGTCCTAATTCGATCGTATGAAGAAGATAGCTTTTTAGACTCAGTTATTATATTAAATTTCGATATAAATTTCAGCGTGTTTATCTCTCATACGAACACTCGACAACTCCAAATACTACGAAGATTGGATTCCGATAATAATACTATATTACGAATCCAATGGAACTAGTTCCGTCGAATTCCGACAGTGTGCCTCGGATGGCTATTTCTAAATATCGATTTAAACGATATAATTTCAAAACTGATCAAATCACTGTTAAATTAAATTTTGAAACTTCTATTATCCTCAGCACTGTCAATATAGATTTTACAAGCCTTCAAATTATTTTTAACAGGCTTAAAACTTAAGATTCAACAATTTTCCCAATTTCCAATTATTAAATTCAAAAATTTAATTAACAAATAAATAATGATATGTGGAATTGAAGTTAAAATTAACCTTTCAAATATTTAAAATCAATTAAATATTCCAATTTCAAATGCTCAGAAATTTAGGGTCGTCACATTCCTCCCCCTCTTAAATGAATTTCATCCCCGAAATTGCTAGTTAAGAAGAATGATCCAATACTCATTGCTATTTTCCAAAAACAATTAGTTTTATCAACTTGCCATAACATATCTTTTATTAAAGACCCACTATTACTTCAACCAACTTCCCAAAACCTTCCATAGTTTCCAGCAACATTATTTACTCCACTTATTCAAATTTAAATTTAAATCCAAATTTAAATTATCAAAAATTTCTCAAAATTTTCTAACTCTCTAAATTTTCAAAAAAATTTGCCAGCATCTCCTTTGCGCGGCTAGCTTGGTACAACTACAAACTGATTCTACGGGCTCCCAAATTCCAAAAGAAAACAAAAGGCCAAGTGGCTAGATCAAAAACCCAATCAAATTTCGTACAAAAATTTAAACACGTACCTTTTTGTCGAGCAATTCAAATTTATCTTCTGAAATCAAAGCCAATTTTCCTTTCCCTTTATAATACATGCATATCCTACTTAGCAATAATATCCAATCATAGCTTTTAAAATCATTTTATACATTTCCTTACCGATGTTTTCATAACTACTTCTATTCAAATTAGTTTTTCCCATTTCCATATGAATTCAATTTATCTTCAACTCTGAATATTGAATTTTATCTTCCACTTATACTGATTCATATCATTATTTTAAATTAGTTTCATCCACTAATTTATTACAATTTCCAATTTGAAACCGTTTTGACGCTAACAAAAATTTTTCCAAAAACTTCAAAAAGTTTCTAATTCCCAAAATTTTCGAAAATTTTTGGCAGAGTCTCCTTTGTACGGAGGAGCTTTTGCAATTTGTCAAGAGATATAAATATATATACATCGACCCACACAGTCGGAAAAAACAAAAACAGTTCATATTTCCTATTTTTATTGTGTACGCGTACCTTTATTTAGCATTTCTAAGAAACTGGCTTATTATTTAGCAATTAGCGCAACCAAATCCAGCTGAACGGCTTCCAGGTACCTGTACTTACTTAATTCAAACATTTAAGTATAAAATATAGGGATTTTATTTACATTTCACTCATTTTCAATAGCTAACAGATGGAATAAGAAATGCATACTAAACAATTCTTATAAACAGTTTTAAGATTTCGACACAAATTCGAATAGCTTCCAACCAAATTTTTTTTTAGTTAGAATGGTTTATTATTCAATCGCTTGTATTCAATTCCTTTTTTAATCCAAACGAACCCAATTCACTTCAGTTGATTCCAAAATCAATTTTTATTAAAGTCTCTTTACATATTAACTTATTTACAAACCATACACCTGCATTTCATTCCATTTCCGCAATTGTTTCATTCAAAGACATTTTATTAAGCTTGGCACATTCAATACTTATAAGTTAATAACCATTTCCCAAATTAATTTATCCCAGACTTTTATTTACTCGACTTTCACTTTTACTCGAAGCCAACTTCTATTAATTTTAAACGTAAGTTAATTACTTTCTTCAGCTTGAACTTCGTAACTTAAGCTCACTTCTATTTAATTTGATTCTCATCAAATACACATTCTTTATCCATTTTAATTTTAATCCCATTTTCAGTTTGTCAAAACAATATCCAAGTTTATATTTAACTCATTTACACTTGAATTGGATTTATTTGTAACTCAACATCCAATTCCATTTTTATTTTTCGACATATCCACTTATTTTAATTCATTATCAAATCCAAGTCGAATTCTATTTATAATTTGAGTTCATTTCCAAACTTGATTATTAACTTACAATCCACTTTATTTAACCGAGTTAAATTTTATTAATATACTCCATCAAATATTTTATTTAGCTAATTAGCTTACTTCCAACTTTCAAATCCATATTCAATTTTATTACAAAAATTCACTTCATTAAATTTTCCTGAGTTCAAATTTTGTTTTTCATAATTCCAGTTTGGATTTTCTTTCATTTTCCAAAATTATAACATTTTTATTTTAAAATTTTAGAAATACTTTCAAATTCACATAATACTATTAAAATAGCTTTTTATAAAAAATACTTCTTATAATCAATGTCTCAACTAGCCCATACTTGTTCTCACAGAAGTTCAGTCATACGTTGATCAGTCGTAGGACTAAAAATCTATAAGTACTTAGCAGGCCCATTTTCAACATCCAGTGAAAATACTTGGAAAATAATTTTATTGAAAATATCGAAAACATTTTTTTGGAAACAAAGGAAATATCTTTGGTGAAAATGATCTGGAAATCATCACCCCCATCCATGGTCGCAATTACATCCTGGGTTACGTTGTCATCGCAGCAAACGTCACTGTAACTGTAGGCACTCCGCGCCCCTCGATTACGCCATGGAACCCACAATAGATCGCAGTTTCATTCCAGGGCTACGTTGCCATCGCAGCAAAAGTCCATGTAACTTTAGACATCAGCGCCCTCGATTTTCACTGTCAAAAATGAAACTTCTCCACTCCCACATAGGTCGTAGTCTACCGATGTAAAATCAAACGCAGACTGTTGGCTCTCAGCGGCACACACGACTTTCTCCATGTTACCATAGATCGCAGTCTACCGACATAAAATCAAACGTAGACTGTTGGCTCTCAACAGCACACACGACTTTTGCTATGGTCTGTAGTAGATCGTAGTAACATCGAGTTACACTGTCGTCACAGCATAACCCAAATGCCTTTGTAGGCATCAGCGCCCTCGACTTTCGCTACACACAACTCATAATCCTCAGGAACTAGTTTTGTCCGGACTCCTCACAAGATAACCTTTAGAAACCCTCCCCCCCCCCCCAACACCCTTAGGGTTCAAGGCAGTACCACCATGTGGCATTCCTGAGAAGTTCATTTCAAGGGAGCGCCTTTTTCCCCAGAGCCATTATCAAAACACTTTATACTATACACATATAGTATCTTCCAAATCATACACCTAGTATCAATCTCATATAAATCTCCTTTTCTCAAAATCGATTATCCCAAAATCGATAATTCTCAAACTAGGCTTTTCAAATTCCAATATAGATATATATATAATTTTTTTAAACTTTGGATCATTTCAAACTTGTATAAAATCCCTTTTTATACTTCACATATTTTCAAAACCCTTTTCTTCTGACTATAGATTCACAAAGGGAGATTTATCTTATATAACCAAGACATATAACTTTGTTTATGCCAAATAAAATATTCAAATTTGATTATTCTATAAAGCCACTTTTATCATAGAAATTTCCAATATCAGTTTCATTCAAACCCGTACGATATACACATACCATTCGTATGCTATATTAATTTGATCGCTCATTCGATTACACAATTACACTTCCGAACTAGTATCGTCCACCCGACTTCCTAGTGCGGACTCAGATCTGATTTCTTGATCAAAAACCGTCATTCTCCCTGCATAGCCTAACTATGATAGAGAATATCCAAAACAAATCAACAATCCATATCCAGGTTCGCCGTCGAAAATAGAGTGAAAAAATCCCAACTCGGATCGTTATAACTATCTCGAAATTCTGTGCTCGAATCTGGATCAAATCACTATGCGAATAGAATAATATACATACGTCTTACATATTTATCTTCATTGATCAGCAACCAAATCAATTTCTCTTTCTATTCACATTTCCTTCAATTTCTATCCACATAATCACAATTGTTTCAATTCCATTGGATTATCACTTTAATCCTTATCCCAAATGGATATTCAATCATATACAGTTTGAACTTTGACCGGTTTATTTCTAGAAAATAGCTTGAAATTTTTAAAAATAGATAAGTAGTTGAAAAATGATTATTAGTCTGCAAAATATCAATAAAATAGTTAAGAAATTTTAAAATGGTTGGAAAATAGTTAAATAGTTATAATAATTGTAAATAATTGCAAAATGGTTGTAAAACAGTAATTAATTTGTAAAATAGTTGAATAGTAATTAGTTTATAAAACAGTTGAAAAATGGTTAAATAGTTCCAAAAATAAATGTAAAATAAATATAAAATAATTTGGCTTTTAAGAAAAAAGAATTGTATCTAGTAAATAATTTGGAAAAATAGATTTATATTAAAATAATTTATTCTGAAAATAGTCCAGAGCCAAACTGTTCAATTCTCAATCTCTATTTCTAATTAATTTAATTTAAATTTCCACTCCCATTTAAATTGACTCAATTCCAATTTGAATAACTTCAATTTCCATTGAAATTGATTTAACCCCAATTCAAGTGAATCAATCTTGATTACTTTCCAAATTCAAATCAAATTCTATTTGCTTTTAAACCTATTCAACTTTAATTACAATTCCAAATTATTCCAATCAATTTGGACTAATATCAATTGAACCCACTTCAATTTCAAATCATTTCAATTCAATCCAATTCAAATTTTCCATTTAAATTTTTAAACTTATACATCTTCAATCACAAATCCAATTAATTCAAATCATATTCAATTAGAATGAATTCAATTCAAATTTCAAATTTAAACCATCCCGAATTATATAAATTTGAGTTAAATTTTTAAATGTTGATTTAATCCTTTAAATCAAATCAACTTATCTCTTTAAACCATTTAATTCTGAATCCATTTCAAACTTATCTTCATTTAATTTTAATTTGGTTGTATTTCTATTACCACTTAATTCTCATTATTAAATTTTTTAAATATTATAACAACCAATTACCTTAACATTTAATAGTAATAAATATTGCTTTATATATATATATATATATATATATCAAAATATAAGCTTATATAAAATCATTTAAAATCTTTATATAAGAAAATAACAAGTACGCTCTTATATATATACACACTGTAACGACCCAGAATTTTAATTAATTAAAAATTGAATATTTAATTAATTTTAAATATTAATAAGTGAATTTATAAGTCGAATAAATTTTATTGCGAATAATTGGATTTAATTGAATAATTAAATCAATAATTTAATATGTTAAATTATGGAAATAATTTAAAATTGAGTTAAATATGATTAAAAATGATTTGTAAAATTTTATTATATCATATTGAAGTTAGAACGATATTTTAGAACTTTTAAAATCGAATTAAAAGTTAATTTGTGAAAATTGAATATTTTAATAGTTAATCGACTAGTGAAAATAGTCAATTTTTAAACAGTCTCAGAATTGGACGAAACTAGTTCCATTGGATCCGTAATAGTTAGTTATTACCGGATTTCAATTTTCGTAGCAATTGGAGTTATCGTTTGATCGTGGCAGCTCGAAACGCATCGAAATTGTTTTAATATTAATTTAGCGAGTTAAAATAGCCATTTTTCAAAAAGTCTCGGATTTCGACGAAACCAGTTTCGTCGGATCCGTAATGTGATATTATTGTATGGTTTCAAATTTGTGTCAATTGGATTTACCGTTTGTCCGATACAAATTAAAACGCCTAGAAAATCGTTTAAATCGGTTTAATTCAAATTGAACGTTTATAGCCATAACTCGCGCAGATGACCGAATTAGCTTCCGAAACCTGTTCCATTGTGTCCGGAACGCGGGATAAACCCCAGAAACGCTGGTTATGGCGCGTGAATCAGAGTTCGGAATTTCCGGAATGAATAGTGTTCGAAATTTCCTATAAATAGACCATCTCCATTCACAAATAAAAAAAAATATAAACCTAACCCTAGCCGCCGCCAGTAACTAAACCGAAGGCCGAAAATGCTCCTTTCTTCTCCCTCGAATTTCTTTAAATCCGTTCATTAATTCGAAAAACTTTCTACATGAAAGTTATAGAGGGCAGTGTGATTGATACATCCAACGGTGGGTTTTTGTTCTAGTGCTTTGGATCGATGGGAAATTGGGCTCAAAGGCCATACGGTCGGCCTCGAAATACGCGCCATGATGGAGGCCGAGTTCGACCAGGCTCCAGCCGAGTGTCGTGCTCGAGATGCTCTTCAACGTGGTGGTTCCTGATCGCGTTGGAAGTTGTTGTGGTGGGCGACAAATCTAACCCTAATTTGTATAAGTGGGTTTGGCTCGTGTCTGTAGATGATCGCGTGATATGGAAGAAGGTGCGCACGGTTCAGATGCAAAGGTGATAAATCATGCGGCCCAGATTAGATTAGGTTTGAAAATTAAATTATGTTGTAAATTTTAATTATAAAATCGCGTAAACTTCAAAAATGCATATCTTTTTCATACGAGGTCGAAAACGCGCGAAACCAGTTGCGTTGGAATCGTATGGACGAGCACTACGCTATGGAATTAGATTGGAGTCGTTTGGAGTTAGTGAGAATTTTGGGTAAAATTAAACTTCTGTTAAATTTTATTCAAAATAAATCGCTAAAACGAAATTGAAATCAAGGTGAGAACTTCTCATTCAATCGAATTAGTTTCAATTTTATTATAAATAGTTAGATTTAAAATACTTGAATGCATGTTTGAATGATGATTGTTATCTATTGATTGTTAAAATAGACATTATGCGCCGTTAGTAAGCGGATGTTATTTATTAAAAACATATACCGCGAATATTTCATAAACAGTGAAATTGGTATTATATATAATAGCAATATATATATATATATATATATATATATATATATATATATATATTGGCATATGTATATATTGCAGTTGTTGATTTCCCGCATTTTTAGTGGATGAGACCCTATTGCGCCGTCTATTAAGCGGATAATATTTTAAATCCCATATACCGCGATAATTTCGTACTGGAACGGAATTGGTATTGTGCTAATGTTTGTGGATGCAGGAAAACAGGTTGGAGGGATCCAACTGGATTCCTCAACAGTATTTATTTGATTTCAGATATTTTGATATTTGATGGATTATCATATCGATATATGATATCGTTGTTGTCGTGATTGACTATTTGGTTTGTAGCATCATTGGACCAAATTTGGAACTTTAAAATGATTTTTAAAGTGATTTTTGAAAATATAAAATATTTTTGGAATTGATTCATTTTAAATAAATAAACGTTATAATTTTTATGTTATAAAAATTATGGTTTTTGAGAAATATAGTTAAAAACTGATTTTTGAAAATATGAGGCTAATGATTTTATAAAATAGTTAAATCGGGATTTTAGAATTTATTGTGAAAAGTTTAAATATAGGATTTATAAAATTTAATTATTTTATAAATCAAAAATGATGAAATTATAAAGGACTTTGAAGACGTTTTGAAATAATAATATAAATTCATTTATATTAATAGATTTGTAAATTGATATTTGTAAATTAAAATATTTGAATTATAAAACGAGTTTTTATAATTGTTAGAATGAATTGTGAATGAATTTCATAAATGAATGAAATTTATAGAATTATAAACGGTGAAGTTAGAAATAGAATTTTATAAACAGTAGGTTTATAAAATTTGTAAAGTTATCTGAAGAATAGGTTTGGATAAATAAACGAATCTTATAAGTTATAAGATTTATAATTATGAAGTTCAAAGGAACGATTTTTGCAAACAAATAAATTATAAGTATTTCACTTATAACATGAACTTTTAGTATATTATTGAGATATAAATTGAGATAGGTTAATAAAGGAATTTATAAAGGAAGTTGTGGTAAAATTAATAGAAATGGAGTTTATAAACATTGTTTTATAAATCCGCAAACGACTTATATTGATAAGAAAATTGTTGAAACCTATTAATGGAGTTATATTCACGTTTTTGAACTGTGAATAATCCTTTAAAATGAAATGTATAGAAATGATGAAGTTGGTTAACGTAGTATATTCACGTTTTTGAATAGTGAATAATATGTTAAAGAAAATGTTTAGGATGTGATATTTGAAATAGAATTAAAACGATCCGACGATGTTTTAAAATATGTTGACATTCGAAACCATAGATTTCAACATTCATTGTTGAAATAGACGTTTCCGAGAAATAGAAGGAAATGGTGGACTATAACACTGTTGTTATAGTAAATGATTTCCGAAAGGAAGTGTTTTGTATAGTATTGGGATTTATATATCTATTTTAATTTCGAATCCCTATACTAGTGATTTTGGGTTGTCGTAACGATGTTTTACGTAACATTCGTTTTGGCCCAAATAAATATGTTTAAGAGAATGATTTCCTTAAAGAATGAAATATATACTTAATCTCGATTTAAGTATATTGAATATTTTCCAAGTGTTGAAAACAAACAGATTTATGAATTACTTATTAAATAAGTAAGGAAACGTTTTCCAATATAAAGTGAATATTTTGAGAATTTATCTTTTTGAAGATAAATTGAAATTGAATAAATGAAATCGTATATTCATAGATATTGTGAAATATAAATTCACTATGGAATTTATAAAAGAAAGTGGAATTTGTTAAAAATAAATATTGATTTATTTTTGAAGTGTGAAAATTATATATCTAGTAAAGATATTTTGGAAAATAAATAATTTGGAAAATTATTTGGAATCTGGTGATGTTGTGCATATCCATTGATAGTTCAATAACCGACTATCAATATTTACCCTTGAAAGGTACTTGTTGGGATTTGTTGAATTTGAATGCTACACTTGTTTTTAAATTATTGCTCTCGTTATTCGGAATACCCATTCCGAATAGTGATACGACGTAATGGATAGCATTGAAGATCGGTGTTGAAGACCCGGTATTTGCGAGGGCGATAGGATGACCTGTCGATTGACTCTGCACGGAGCAGCTACGGTATTGAGTTCTCCATATGTGATGGGAAATCCGATCAGGATTGTGAATATCCGGATTGCAAGGACTTCTTTGTAAGTGCCTTCGGTTCTGTTCGAGCCCGGAACAGACTTGTATGGATTGTATGTCTGACATTACAAATTGAGATATAAAGCAGATTTCTTTCAAATATATTTCTGTTGGTGGCGGAGAATTTATTTTTTTAGCTTAACACCCTTCTCTGAGACGTACGAGCTCAGAGGTTATGTAGTTGAATGTTATCAACGATATATTCCCAATTTGGTAATGTGACATGCTGAGTGTTGCTGTTAAATGATCATTGTGTTGATTATTTATGATAGGATCATTTATTTGATCGTCTATCCTGGTGATCATTTCTATGATCATTTGTTGACCCAAAGCATGGCTTTTGAATAAAGTATGTTTTTGTGGACGTGACTTCGTCGAGCCTCACCCCTGGGGAATGGTCAAAACAGGAAAGATGCAGCAAGGTTATGAGGGGTAGCGCCCTTTAGGGTATGTGCATTTCCTTCTGGAAAAGGGTGGTATCATGGTATGGAGCCCAGATACTTACTCATGTTGAAAACACTTTATGATTGTGTGAATTGATTACGAGCGCTCGGATAAAGGTCCCAAAGGACCGGGGGATGGCATATTCGGTCAGTTGTTACTCAGTTAGGGGTAACCCGGCCTTGTGTTGGTAGAGATCCGGTTTGGTTCTCGGGGATGTCCTTCCAGAGGCATTCTCATGTGGCAATGGGAAGTTCCTTGGCCCGATCATTCGTTGGAAATCCAATTCCCAATACGAAACTTGTACGGTATTAGTTGTAGAACCTGCCATTTACTTATGGTGGTCACCACTGTTTGGATGGTAGCTATAGTAGGCATACGATAATGGTCGTATGTTGGCTAAGATTTATATTCTACTTTCGAAATGAATTTTTCCTACACTATGCACTATTAATAATATCAAATGTTCTTTTTAATGCGTATCAAGCATCTTTGACTATCATAAGGAGAAATCTCCTCCGATTCTGCGTTTGCATTGTGTGTGTGTGCGGGAGGCCTTATGGTAGTCTCATTTTTAAAAAGCATTGCGAATTGACTTTAAAAATATTCCTCTATTTTGATTTTAAAGTTAAATAAACTGTTTTGAGTTCTCACACTAGTCACATGACTGACTTGGAGTTTATTGTTTTCCTTCCTAAACTCTGGGTGCCCACCAATTTCCACACGGGCAGTCAAGAGTTAAGGTTTATCAGGATATTCTGGATATTCTGGAATTGCTGGAGGCAAGCTGGATGGCATGGAGTATTACTAGTATATAGTATTTCTTTTTCCGCTGCACTATTTGATGTTGTTTGTTGTTGTACACTCTGATGATATGATGTAATGTAATGTATAAAATGTAATAACTGATATAGTTCTTTGTTTAAAGATTATTCATTTATTTATTATATGTTGTTCCACTGCGAATTGTGAGATTCTGATTTTGTTCTGTTGTTTTCTATTCCGTTCTATTTTCTATTTTCTTTTCCCTCTATTTTCTATCTTCTCTCCCTCCTTCTGTCTTTTTCTTCTTCTTAAACCCTCAGTGTTCGGTTTTCCCGCATCCGATTTCTCGGCATTCGATACAGTGGACGTATTGATGTCGATATTCGGGAGTCGAAGAATCGGGTCCTGACAATGTGGTATCAGAGCATATGGTTAAGCGACAACCATGGTTTTGTTGGGTATTACTCATTAGAGATAGAGTCAGTAGTACTCTAGAATGAGTTTGAGTGTAATAATAGCTATGAGAGCGTATTTGTTAGTGAATATAAAATTGTTTTATATTGTGATGATTGGTTTGTTGAGTGGTATATGAGCCTTCGTCGGCGCAGCCTCGAAACTGAATCGAAGGGGTTTCTAAACACTTGAATAGAACAATTCGACACAATATTGTTTTTAAATTGGGTAAATGAAATAATTTTACCTTAATTATATTTTTATATATAAAGAAATAATTTTTCAGAATTATTTAAGTGTATGTAAATTGATTGTTTAGTTGTTTGAATAATCTAAATTGAAGAATAATTGTATAAGCAAAAGAATTATAAGAATTGAATTATAATTAAAGGGATTTACAATTGTGAAATAAACTTATATATATAAGAAGTGAAACTATATGAATATATTTATGAATATGAGTTGAAATAAAAATGAATTTAAAGTTAAATGGAGTATAACTTAAGAGATGTTGAATGAAGTTGATATTGGTATCAAAGTAAATTAATAAAGTTAAGTGATAAATGTGAACTTGAGTTTTATAAATGAAATTCAACTTTAGAAATTGAATTGAATGAATGGATTAAATGTAAATCAATTGAATGTGAATAATTGGTATGAAATAATGAATGTAAGTGTTAATTCATTAAAATCTAATGTTATTGGAAATTGAATAATTGGATGAAAATCAATTTAATTAAACCAATTGAAAGCAAAAGAATTTGGTTGTGATTAATATACATTGGTTGTTATATGGTTGTTTGATGATTGTATATAATTCATTAAGTGTTAATGAAATTGAATTAATGAAATTGAAAGCTAAAGTAATTAAAATCCAATTGGAAGTTAAGTGAATCTTGAATAGAATTGAATTTGAATTGGAAGTGAACCAACTTGAATATGAATTAGTGAATATAAACTAATTGAAAATGAATGTTAGTAAAATCCAATGTAAATGAATCAAATGTGATTAAATTGAAAACCTATTTCATTGAATATTAATGAGAATATGAATGAATATTTATTGGTTATGAATGCTAGTTGGATGCTAGTTGGTTGATGGTTGAATATATAGCTTTTATTGCATTTGCTATGTTGGCATATATAGTTATTATGTTGATATATGTTGTATATCGATACTATTGTCCATATGCATGTTCTCATGTTGTTTGTTGAGTGTTTAGTAGGTGTGGATCGCGTTTGCTTTGCATTTGGAGCTCGCTTTCGCGCTATATTAGCCGTATATGCTCGCTAATAAAATATAAGGTACATATCTCGGATTACATACCGTACTTTGACACTTTTTCCCTTCGGGATGCCTCATTACTTGATGAGATGTATATTTGTGATATATATACTATCATTTTTTTTCGGATCGAGCCGCGCAAAGGAGACTATGGCGAATTTATTCGAAAATTTAAGGCGTTAGAAAAAATTTGAGAAAATTGAAAAATTTTGAAAACTTTAATTTTGATTTGAAGTTGAAAGTTAAACAATAGTAGTTGTTTTGAATGGATAACTAAGTATGATTTGAAAACTTAGTAAAGTTATTGTAAGAAATTTAACTATGGATTTATGGAAAATTAATAGATTCTGTAACTTTTCTTTCTTGATAATTTCGAGGACGAAATTCTTTTAAGGGGGGAAGATTGTAACGACCCAGAATTTTAATTAATTAAAAATTGAATATTTAATTAATTTTAAATATTAATAAGTGAATTTATAAGTCGAATAAATTTTATTGCGAATAATTGGATTTAATTGAATAATTAAATCAATAATTTAATATGTTAAATTATGGAAATAATTGAAAATTGAGTTAAATATGATTAAAAATGATTTTAAAATTTTATTATATCATATTGAAGTTAGAACGATATTTTAGAACTTTTAAAATCGAATTAAAAGTTAATTTGTGAAAATTGAATATTTTAATATTTAATCGAATAGTGAAAATAGTCAATTTTTGAACAGTCTCAGAATTGGACGAAACTAGTTCCATTGGATCCGTAATAGTTAATTATTACCGGATTTCAATTTTCGTAGCAATTGGAGTTATCGTTTGATCGTGGCAGCTCGAAACGCATCGAAATTGTTTTAATATTAATTTAGCGAGTTAAAATAGCCATTTTTCAAAAAGTCTCGGATTTCGACGGAACCAGTTTCATCGGATCCGTAATGTGATATTATTATATGGTTTCAAATTTCGTGTCAATTGGATTTACCGTTTGTCCGATACAAATTAAAACGCCTAGAAAATCGTTTAAATCGGTTTAATTCAAATTGAACGTTTATAGCCATAACTCGCGCAGATGACCGAATTAGCTTCCGAAACCTGTTCCATTGTGTCCGGAACGCGGGGTAAACCCCAGAAACGCTGGTTACGGCGCGTGAATTGGAGTTCGGAATTTCCGGAATGAATAGTGTTCGAAATTTCCTATAAATAGACCATCTCCATTCACAAATAAAAAAAAATATATAAACCTAACCCTAGCCGCCGCCAGTAACTAAACCGAAGGCCGAAAATGCTCCTTTCTTCTCCCTCGAATTGCTTTAAATCCGTTCATTAATTCGAAAAACTTTCTACATGAAAGTTATAGAGGGCAGTGTGATTGATACATCCAACGGTGGGTTTTTGTTCTAGTGCTTTGGATCGATGGGAAATTGGGCTCAAAGGCCATACGGTCGGCCTCGAAATACGCGCCAAGATGGAGGCCGAGTTCGACCAGGCTCCAGCCGAGTGTCGTGCTCGAGATGCTCTTCAACGTGGTGGTTCCTGATCGCGTTGGAAGTTGTTGTGGTGGGCGACAAATCTAACCCTAATTTGTATAAGTGGGTTCGGCTCATGTCTGTAGATGATCGCGTGATATGGAAGAAGGTGCGCACGGTTCAGATGCAAAGGTGATAGATCATGCGGCCCAGATTAGATTAGGTTTGAAAATTAAATTATGTTGTAAATTTTAATTATAAAATCGTGTAAACTTCAAAAATGCATATCATTTTCATACGAGGTCGAAAACGCGCAAAACCAGTTGCGTTGGAATCGTATGGACGAGAACTACGCTATGGAATTGGATTGGAGTCGTTTGGAGTTAGTGAGAATTTTGGGTAAAATTAAACGTCCGTTTAATTTTATTCGAAATAAATCGCTAAAACGAAATTGAAATCAAGGTGAGAACTTCTCACTCAATCGAATCAGTTTCGATTTTATTATAAATAGTTAGATTTAAAATACTTGAATGCATGTTTGAATGATGATTGTTATCTATTGATTGTTAAAATAGACATTATGCGCCGTTAGTAAGCGGATGTTATTTATTAAAAACATATACCGCGAATATTTCATAAACAGTGAAATTGGTATTATATATAATAGCAATATATATATATATATATATATATTGGCATATGTATATATTGCAGTTGTTGATTTCCCGCATTTTTAGCGGATGAGACCCTATTGCGCCGTCTATTAAGCGGATAATATTTTAAATCCCATATACCGCGATAATTTCGTACTGGAACGGAATTGGTATTGTGCTAATGTTTGTGGATGCAGGAAAACAGGTTGGAGGGATCCAACTGGATTCCTCAACAGTATTTATTTGATTTCAGATATTTTGATATTTGATGGATTATCATATCGATATATGATATCGTTGTTGTCGTGATTGACTATTTGGTGTGTAGCATCATTGGACCAAATTTGGAACTTTAAAATGATTTTTAAAGTGATTTTTGAAAATATAAAATATTTTTGGAATTGATTCATTTTAAATAAATAAACGTTATAATTTTTATGTTATAAAAATTATGGTTTTTGAGAAATATAGTTAAAAACTGATTTTTGAAAATATGAGGCTAATGATTTTATAAAATAGTTAAATCGGGATTTTAGAATTTATTGTGAAAAGTTTAAATATAGGATTTATAAAATTTAATTATTTTATAAATCAAAAATGATGAAATTATAAAGGACTTTGAAGACGTTTTGAAATAATAATATAAATTGATTTATATTAAGAGATTTGTAAATTGATATTTGTAAATTAAAATATTTGAATTATAAAACGAGTTTTTATAAGTGTTAGAATGAATTGTGAATGAATTTCATAAATGAATGAAATTTATAGAATTATAAACGGTGAAGTTAGAAATAGAATTTTATAAACAGTAGGTTTATAAAATTTGTAAAGTTATTTGAAGAATAGGTTTGGATAAATAAACGAATCTTATAAGTTATAAGATTTATAATTATGAAGTTCAAAGGAACGATTTTTGCAAACAAATAAATTATAAGCATTTCACTTATAACATGAACTTTTAGTATATCATTGAGATATAAATTGAGATAGGTTAATAAAGGAATTTATAAAGGAAGTTGTGGTAAAATAAATAGAAATGGAGTTTATAAACATTGTTTTATAAATCCGCAAACGACTTATATTGATAAGAAAATTGTTGAAACCTATTAATGGAGTTATATTCACGTTTTTGAACTGTGAATAATCCTTTAAAATGAAATGTATAGAAATGATGAAGTTGGTTAACGTAGTATATTCACGTTTTTGAATAGTGAATAATATGTTAAAGAAAATGTTTAGGATGTGATATTTGAAATAGAATTAAAATGATCCAACGATGTTATAAAATATGTTGACATTCGTAACCATAGATTTCAACATTCATTGTGGAAATAGACGTTTTCGAGAAATAGAAGGAAATGGTAGACTATAACACTGTTGTTATAGTAAATGATTTCCGAAAGGAAGTGTTTTGTATAGTATTGGGATTTATATATCTATTTTAATTTCGAATCCATATACTAGTGATTTTGGGTTGTCGTAACGATGTTTTACGTAACATTCGTTTTGGCCCAAATAAATATGTTTAAGAGAATGATTTCCTTAAAGAATGAAATATATACTTAATCTCGATTTAAGTATATTGAATATTTTCCAAGTGTTGAAAACAAATAGATTTATGAATTACTTATTAAATAAGTATGGAAATGTTTTCCAATATAAAGTGAATATTTTGAGAATTTATCGTTTTGAAGATAAATTGAAATTGAATAAATGAAATCGTATATTCATAGATATTGTGAAATATAAATTCACTATGGAATTTATAAAAGAAAGTGGAATTTGTTAAAAATAAATATTGATTTATTTTTGAAGTGTGAAAATTATATATCTAGTAAAGATATTTTGGAAAATAAATAATTTGGAAAATATTTGGAATCTGGTGATGTTGTGCATATCCATTGATAGTTCAATAACCGACTATCAATATTTACCCTTGAAAGGTATTTGTTGGGATTTGTTGAATTTGAATACTACACTTGTTTTTAAATTATTGCGCTCGTTATTCGGAATACCCATTCCGAGTAGTGATACGACGTAATGGATAGCATTGAAGATCGGTGTTGAAGACCCGGTATTTGCGAGAGCGATAGGATGACCTGTCGATTGACTCTACACCGAGTAGCTACGGTATTGAGTTCTCCATATGTGATGGGAAATCCGATCAGGATTGTGAATATCCGGTTTGCAAGGACTTCTTTGTAAGTGCCTTCGATTCTGTTCGAGCCCGGAACAGACTTGTATGGATTGTATGTCTGACGTTACAAATTGAGATATAAAGCAGATTTCTTTCAAATATATTTCTGTTGGTGGCGGAGAATTTATTCTTTTAGCTTAACACCCTTCTCTGAGACGTACGAGCTCAGAGGTTATGTAGTTGAATGTTATCAGCGATATATTCCCAATTTGGTAATGTGACATGCTGAGTGTTGCTGTTAAATGATCATTGTGTTGATTATTTGTGATAGGATCATTTATTTGATCGTCTATCCTGGTGATCATTTCTATGATCATTTGTTGACCCAAAGCATGGCTTTTGAATAAAGTGTGTTTTTGTGGACGTGACTTCGTCGAGCCTCACCCCTGGGGAATGGTCAAAACAGGAAAGATGCAGCAAGGTTATGAGGGGTAGCGCCCTTTAGGGTATGTGCATTTCCTTCTGGAAAAGGGTGGTATCATGGTATGGAGCCCAGATACTTACTCATGTTGAAAACACTTTATGATTGTGTGAATTGATTACGAGCGCTCGGGTAAAGGTCCCAAAGGACCGGGGGATGGCATATTCGGTCAGTTGTTACCCAGTTAGGGGTAACCCGGCCTTGTGTTGGTAGAGATCCGGTTTGGTTCTCGGGGATGTCCTTCCAGAGGCATTCTCATGTGGCAATGGGAAGTTCCTTGGCCTGATCATTCGTTGGAAATCCAATTCCCAATACGAAACTTGTACGGTATTAGTTGTAGAACCTGCCATTTACTTATGGTGGTCACCACCGTTTGGATGGTAGCTATAGTAGGCATACGATAATGGTCGTATGTTGGCTAAGATTTATATTCTACTTTCGAAATGAATTTTTCCTACACTATGCACTATTAATAATATCAAATGTTCTTTTTAATGCGTATCAAGCATCTTTGACTATCATAAGGAGAAATCTCCTCCGATTCTGCGTTTGCATTGTGTGTGTGTGCGGGAGGCCTTATGGTAGTCTCATTTTTAAAAAGCATTGCGAATTGACTTTAAAAATATTCCTCTATTTTGATTTTAAAGTTAAATAAACTGTTTTGAGTTCTCACACCAGTCACATGACTGACTTGGAGTTTATTGTTTTCCTTCCTAAACTCTGGGTGCCCACCAATTTCCACACGGGCAGTCAAGAGTTAAGGTTTATCAGGATATTCTGGATATTCTGGAATTGCTGGAGGCAAGTTGGATGGCATGGCGTATTACTAGTATATAGTATTTCTTTTTCCGCTGCACTATTTGATGTTGTTTGTTGTTGTACACTCTGATGATATGATGTAATGTAATGTATAAAATGTAATAACTGATATAGTTCTTTGTTTAAAGATTATTCATTTATTTATTATATGTTGTTCCGCTGCGATTTGTGAGATTCTGATTTTGTTCTGTTGTTTTCTATTCCGTTCTATTTTCTATTTTCTTTTCCCTCTATTTTCTATCTTCTCTCTCTCCTTCTGTCTTTTTCTTCTTCTTAAACCCTCAGTGTTCGGTTTTTCGGCATCCGATTTCTCGGCATTCGATACAGTGGACGTATTGATGTCGATATTCGGGAGTCGAAGAATCGGGTCCTGACACACACACACACACATTCAACTCATTCTAGGGTACCATTGTCCCTGTCTTACCAGATCCAAGGTTCTCGCTTAACCTTCAGCTCTGATACCAACTGTAACGACCACGGATTTCCGATGCCGAAAATTTCAGTTAGTTATGAAAAGGAAGAAAGAGATAGAAGAATAAGAAGAATAGAAACACCAACATCTCATATTCGCAGCGGATAAAATATAATAACAAATAATAACAGATGTACGAAGGAAAACTGTACTTGCCAAATTTCACTTTAATACATCATAGTTACAGATATAAACAGACACTGGATATACACAATCATCATGTCTCAGATATAAAACAATATAATACAGCGGAGACACTCCATACGTTCTTGCCATCCAGCTTGCCTACTGAGCACTAGAACGTCCTTACCTGAAAATCTGTAATACTCGGTCTGACCCGAGCATTACATCAAAGTAACACCCGGATCAGAATGGAAACCGGCGTGAGTAAACCCATATAACATGGAATACAAAGCATACAACATATATAAAACCCGGGGTAACTCGTATCAATTTACAAATTCACAATTTGTGATAGACATCACTTATTTCAAACATAAATTTTCTAAGTACCAAAATTTAGATTAAATAGTCCAATTCACTTAAATCATTTTGTTCTAGCCTATTGATTTCACATATCAATCTATAAAAATTCGAAGCGGTTCCGGGTATTTTCTAATACCCGACCCCGGTCTCTTCGAGTCTCATGTTATCCTATCGCAAGTTATCCAATGAAATACACTTCAAACTTTAAATACAGGATGTCACTTTACACAACAATTCATCATTGATAGATAACCACAATATCCTGTCCGCCCAAACATATGATACTACAAAACATTTCATATCAGAGATATCAACTCATTCAAGGCATCCAATACCATTCAATCATCCACAAGAAAACTTGATCACTTCCAAAATAAATTTAATCACTTCTAATTGAATTACTAACCTCAATCACTTAGATTACTTCACTTGATATTAATTAATTTCATCCCGTAATTATCCATCTTAATTAAACGCCCTGGATTAATTTTCCTTCAGTTACATTCAAGTAATTATCTTTAATTAATTACACAAATTAATTATTCTTAACCAAAATTAGTAATTAATATTTAATTTCTTCATAAATTAATTAACTATAATTAATTACATTAATTCTTAGTTACTTATATTAATTAATTTCTCATAAATCACTTATTATTGATTAATTAATATTAATTAATCCACTTTTAATTACATCATTAATTATATAAATTAATGATTCCTAATTACATTTTACTTTATCCTAATCTAAATTAATTATATTAAGTAATTAATCATTAATTAAACCACAAATATTAATCACTCTTGATTAGTCTCAACCAGTAATTAACTACCTTTTTATTTACTTAAATAAATAAATTAATTACTCATTTTATAAAAGAAGTTTAAAGGAATTTAAAACCAAATTCATTTTAAAATTCGAATTAATTTAAAAATGCACTTTAACATTCAAGTTGTTAAAACAATTTAAATTTAAAACTTTATTTGTTTAGAAACTGAAATTCACTAACTTGAATTCCAGATTTAATTTTTTTTAAACTTGTTTTAAATCTCTACTTTATCATTTAACATCGGTTATTGAAAAAATCACTTTTATTTCTATAATTATTTCACTTCCAAATTTTACTCTTATATTTCTTTTCAAAAATCCAATTCTACATATTTTGATAACCCAGTGTACCGGAATATCCAATCAAACCATGGTAACCAATATTCCAATTATCAATATAATTCATCACAGCATATCAAACATTCATAACACGGAATATCAAACAATCTAAATAATTTTGAGGAGTCCAGTTGGATCCCTCCAACCTGTTTTCCTGCATCCACAGACGTTAGCACAATATTAATTCCACTTCGAGGTGGAATATCGCGGTATTTGGGATTAATATAATATCATCCTCTATTATGCGGCGCATAAGGTCTCATCTGCTATATAATGCGGGAAATCAATCACACCAATATATACTATATATTTCTATATAATATAACACATCCAATCAATTCAATCATTCAACCAATTTATATTTAACTATTTAAATTTAAATAACCCAGATGAGTAAGATTAACTCACCTTTGATTTTTGTTTGGCAATCCAATTCCATCTCGACCATTATCTCCCAATTTTGGACCTTGTATAAATATTTATATAATATATTAATTTTCGAAATAATCGAAAAATCAATTTCCTTAATATATTGATAAATTGGTAAATTTAAAATATACATTTATTTTCTTTTGAAACTTCACAAAGTAATTTTTATCTGATTTTATAAACTTCTTAAACATAAAAGATCCCTATTAAATTTTTTTCTTCTTTTCCAAACCTTATCTATATACATTTAAATTCTAATAAAATAAAAGGGAAATTAATTTAAAGGACAAAGATTTGTATATTTTTTGCCTCAAGACACGACCTCAATATTTTTGCCACAAGGATAAAACTGTTACCGAGCTAAAAACAGATACCTAAAAACTGCTACCGATAACTACAAGCTGATACCTAAAAACTGCTATCAATAACTAAAAATTGATACCTACAGAAAGTTGTCCTTCAGGATAAAATATTGAAGGTCTGTCCTTAAGGCTAAAAAGCTATGAAATTTTGTCCATGATAATAATTTCCTGTAAAATAAAATCCTTCAAACCTATATGTAGTAGATTAAAACACAATTGTTTTATATATATCTCTAACTGTGAAATATTATTATTCTTATTCGTAAAATATAAACAGTATTTAACTGTAAAATTTTAAAACAACTTAAAATATAGTTTTCTCCTTACTGTATACAAACAATAGTAACTCTTTTTACTGTTATAAAAATCTGGATTTAAACTTCCATATATACATACATACACTTTACTGAATATTATTATTATTAGGCAAAAATAATACAAGTAAAAAGGTTACCAGAAACCATATCGATCCCACCATTCGACCTCTGCTGACACCACCCAAAATGCCTGCTTTCCACATCAGCAACCCTCACAAAAATTCCCAACAGAACATTCGCGACACACCCCTTCGCTGCCGCCTGGCTTTGGCCACATTCCAACCTAAACAGGATCGCCACCTTCATCGATCGAATCCCTCGACCACTCAAACCAAATCGTGGGATGCTCCAATCACCATGAACGAATGAGACACCCAATCAACAACTCAGGCGAGCCGCCGCTTCCAAAACCCTAGTTCCCAATAGACTGCCTCCTCAAGACTCCACGCACCTTCCTTTGCCTTGCTACACAAGAGCCACCGCCACCCAAATAGCACGTCTCACCTAGAACCACTTCGTGCCCCCTTCCTCATCGCTGTGCTCACCTTTGGGTTGCTCGCGACACTGCTTCGATTTATTTATATTTTTTTACATGAGCCGATTCGTTCGAATCGATTTGAAGATGGGTTTTGAAATTGTGGAGTAGAGGAACGAGGGAGAGGCCAGCGGCCATTTTTATTTTTCTTCTGTGAATACCCTTGTTTTGATTTGTATGTATATTTTAGTACAAGCCTGCATTTTTGTGAATGAATTGAGAAAGATAGGAGAGGGTGGCGTGCAGGAGAAGGTTGGCTACAGTATTTCTAAAAAGACTGGAAAAGGGTTGATGTGATATAATTTCAACTGCAGTTGACTAGTATAAATGTTCAATTTAAATTCAAATTCAGACCATTCCGATAAATGCAACTTAGAAACTTGACCTCTTATTGAGGTCTTCCGCTAGGCGTTTATAGTGTTATACCCAATTTCGAACGTAATGGAGAAGATTTCGAGTCCTAGTTCGATCGTATGGAGAAGATAGCTTTTTAGACTCAGTTAATATATTAAATTTCAATATAAATTTCAGCGTGTTTATCTTTCGTATGATCACTCGACAACTCCAAATACTACGAACAATGGAATCCAATAATAATACTATATTACGGATCCAATGGAACCGGTTTCGTCGAATTCCGAGACTGTGCCTCGGAAGGCTATTTCTAAATATCGATTTAAACGATATAACTTCAAAACTGAACAAATCACTGTTAAATTCAATTTTAAAACTTCTATTATCCTCAGCACTATCAATATAAATTTTACAAGCCTTCAAATTATTTTTAACAGGCTTAAAACTGAAGATTCAACAATTTTCCCAATTTCCAATTATTAAATTCAAAATTTTAATTAACAAATAAATAGTGATATTTGGAATTCAAGTTAAAATTAACCTTTCAAGTATTTAAAATCAATTAAATATTTCAATTTCAAATGCTCAAAATTTAGGGTCGTGCCATGTACCCACTACGCTTCCGGGCCTGTGGTAACGCATAGCCGCAGCTACCGCCCACCTCCAGCCACACCCCCAAATCAAAAGAATCAAAAGTGGCCACCGAATCAATCCAAAAGTCAAAGTATAATATTGAAGGGATGTGTCCGATCAAAGGTGCTACCTCATTAGCCCATCAATCACTCCTGGTTTAGCCACCTTATGCCAACTCACGGGAGTTGGGTCCACGTATATACCTCAAAAGAACGCTGCCACCATCCTACTTCATACTGGAATCTCCACCGCGTATACGGTTGTTAAAGTGGTTTTTGGAATCGACAGAGAGTATGCCCATATCCGATCCCTGTCTCTTTAACAACCAACCGTTATTATAACCCATGGATATTTCTTTCAAAATCATTTACACTTTAAAACCAAAATATCGTATCCATTTCAAAACTAAATGCTATATTATTTCCTTTCAAAATCAAATGAATATATCATTTCCCACTTCAAAAACCAAAGTAATAATATATCCTTTAAATTCCAAAACCAAATCAATATTTTATTTTAATAAATCCCAATTTCCAAATCATTGAATATTCCTTCAATTTATTAAACTCTAAATATTGTTTTAAATCATCTTAAACCAAACCACTTTATAAAGTCATATTCTTAAATCTTCAATTTCAATAAGTTCAAATTTATATATTTAAAGACAATTCTTAATTAAATACAATTTCCAAAAATTTCATTTCCAAAGCGATATTACTTTCAAGTTATAATAACTCTAAAACCAAACATTTAGAAACCATAATACTTTGAAATCCTAACAATTTAGAAAAGTTATCATTTGGAATTCATACTGCTTAAAACACAATACTTAGGAATCATAGCATTTTTGGAATGTAATACTTTCCACTTTAACATTTTATATAACCAAAGTATTTATATATTTACAAATTTTAACATGGTCATTTTATCATAGCCTTATAGTTAAATAAACTTTGTTACTATAATATACAATTTAAAGCTGAAATTCATATGTTAAGTTAAAAGTACCTTATTAACTTACATTATTATTACAATAAAGAAACTTTATTATTTAATCATTTAAAATATGTCATTTACATTAATTACAACTTATATATCAAATGTACGTTTTAAATTACATTTATAACAATAAAGAGCATTTATCATTTTAATCAATATTACACTAATTAAAACTTACATTATCAAATGTACGTTTTAATTTACATTTCTATTACAGTAAAGAGCATTTATTAATTTAATCAATACCACACTAATTAAAACTTTACATGTTTCTTTCATTAATTAGGACTTTACACGTTTCTTTCATTAATTAAAACTTTACACGTTTCTTGCATTAATTAAAACTTTACATGTTCTCTCATTAATTAGGACTTCACACGTTTCATTCATTAATTAAAAACATACATGTTTCTTTCATTAATTAAAACTTTACATGTTTCTTGCATTAATTAAAAACTTTACATGTTCTCTCATTAATTAGGACTTTACACGTTTCTTTCATTAATTAAAAACTTACACGTTTCTTTCATTAATTAAAACTTTACATGTTTCTTACATTAATTAAAATTTTACATGTTCTCTCATTAATTAGGACTTCACACGTTTCTTTCATTAATTAACTTTACATGTTTCTTTTATGAATTAAAAACTCTACATGTTCTCTCATTAATTAGGACTTTACACATTTCTTTCATTAATTAAAACTTTACATGTTTCTTGCATTAATTAAAAACTTTACATGTTCTTTCATTAATTCAGACTTTACATGTTTCTTGCATAAATTAAAAACTGTATTTCATTTTCTCAAGTCAAAATACATCATTTATTATACGACAATACTCATTTCAAAACTAAAGATTGATTGCAATTATCAGGTTAGAATTTAAAATTCCATATTAATCAACTTTAATTATTAAATTATTTATCATAATTAAAAAAATTTAAATTGCTATTTAAAACCAATTAAAAATATTTAATTACACTTTAAACCAATGATCAGCTTATAAAATTTTAACTTATAAAAACCAATATCTCTTTATATTTCAAATCTTTAAATCAAAATTTAAGTTAAAATTACATATATTCCAAAATTTCAAAATACTTAATAAATTTTTAGAAAAATATTACTTAAAAATATTAACCATAGGCCTGTATAATATTATCTAACCTAAGTCAGGTGACACGGATATGTATCCTTTCAATCCGTAATTTAAAAGAAAAATCCTGGTTCTATCATTTCAAGCCCGCAATCCCAAGAAAAATAAATACAACAAAAATCACTTGAGCTTGTCATTTCATCCCGTAGTGATTTTCCTTATCATAAAGTCCGTTCGGGTATATATCATTTCAACCCATACTAATAGGAAACTTGCAGTGTGATAAACAAGAGATAAATACAACAATATAGCATATAATATCATAACAGATGATGTAACAAATATATAAACAGCATTTAACATCATATAATCAATCATAGGCATGTATGAACATAGCATAATAATTTCTATAATTCACTTGTTATCGTTTCACAATTATAAAATTACGTTGTCTGGAGTGAAAAATATCACCTTTTTGAAAGCTAGAATCAAATCAAACACACATCCAAACTCCGCAAAGCACAAAAAGGCACGACAAAGCACGACTATATTTTTTGAGTCGATGAAGAGTCAGATCCGAACATGTAAACAACACAATACATAACATATATACGCAATGATTCAATACAAAAGAATATAGATAAAAACAACGAAAAGATAGAAAATAAAATGACCGAACCTTGATAAATCAAAGCAAGGCGATCAATACAAGGCTTGGTTAAGGTTTGTTATCAACTTTGGTGATGTATGCTTCCATGGTGGCAATGGCTAGGCTTTGGTGGTAAGGAGGAGGTGGTGTGGCTGACAATAGGTGGGGACCAAGCCATGCTTGAAGAAGAACAAAGGAAAAGAGAAAAGAAAATAGAAAAAGAAGAAGAGGAAGCCATGGAATAATTAGAGATTGCTGTATTTTTTTCTTCATGCAAATGATAATGAGGATTTTTGAGAATTGTTTGTGCGTGAGTTATCAAAAGAAATACATGGCTAAAGATGGAAGAAAAAAAAGAAACGGCTAAGGAGGAGTAAATGATAGGAAACAAAAAGGCATAAGCTCAGGAGAAATAAACTTGCATATATTTTATTCCTAAATGCAAATGAATATGAGAAGTGGGAAATATTTTTTTTACGTGATTTCATAAATTTTCTCACGGTTAATAGATGGAGTGGTTTGGAAGGTAAGCAAAGAAGTAAATGCTAGGAAACGAGAAAGGCATAATTAAGGAGAAAGGAATGTACATATTTATTCTTAATTGCAAATGAAAATGAAGAGTTTGAAATGAGAAATAAATCTTCTTGTACGTGATTTATGGAATGATTTCTCACAGCTAGAAAAAAAAATACACGGCTATGGTAGGTAATTAAATAGATAGGTAAATAAAAGGCAAGAAATAAAGCAAATGTAACATATGCCTAATTGAACAAAGTAACGTATGTCTAATTAATTTGTTTCCAAGCCATTAAATAAAACAATATACACAAATAAACTGCAATAAATACAATAAAAGCCTAGACATTAAAATAGAAAGATAAAATAGAGATGGATAAAGGAAAAATATAAAATATGTATATAATAAAAGTACAGAAATTTATTGCGTGTAAAACATTGTAATTTATCCAGCTTAAAAAGTATAAGTTTTAAATTCCCAATAAATTCATATTCTTAACTCCATCTAGTTATTCAATCCATTTCTTTATACGGCATAATTGTCATGGTTTATACCATAGTGCACTAAAATTTCTATTTTATATTAATTCCAAATAATGTAATATTTAATACCATTTACTACAATAGATCCAATTATTAGAGATTGAATTTCAATACATAAATTTGATTCAATTCCAAATCTTTTTATTATGTCCATTACTACTCTACAAACCTAGTCAACCATTCATTCCTTAATATACTCCAATTTAACAACTTCTAAACATTGTATTACATTTGACATTAATGTAACTTTTGTTTATATTTATTAAAATTTGACTTCTCATTCCAATTTAATAGACTAAATAAACATGTAACACATAATAATTATCATTGTTTACTTCTAACTACATTTATAAGTTTATTGTCCACAGACCAAAGTTACAATTACTTATAGGACCATGGTCTTACTCAATTGCCATTCATTTTATTATACCTCATTCATAAATTCAACATTTACATTATTTCAATTTATTGTAATCTCCTTCAATCTATCAATAATTTAGCTTAAATTACATTCTTTACCATTCCAATTAGTTATTACATCCACATTAGATAACCAATTTCTATTTCTTTTAATATCTTAATTACAAAAATCTTATTAAATCATTTGTTCTTAATTACCAAAATTTACGGATTGTTACACTCTTCCCCACTCAAAACTTTTCGTCCCCGAAAAGGAAAAAGAAGGGCAAAGAAAGAATTAAGTAAGCAATACATCTTATTCAAAAACACTAACTTTATAAACAAATAGATTTACAAAAGTAATTAATTTGAATAAAATATACCAGTTTATTTAAAAATTCATTTAACACCATTTATACTGTATATTATTCAATTAACCTTTTTATTCTATTTACCTCTATTAATCTTTTATAACTTAAATTTAAGTGTATAACATTTATTATAACCATTCGAATTTTATTTGTAAAATATTTTTATATTGTATATTATCCAATTACATATTCAACTTCTGAATAATTTAGGTAAGTTATATTGGAATGCATTAGAATATTATACAAATAAAACTTTTTAATTCAATTATCTCAAGCTTAATTATTTATTCAAAATTTTGATTCTCTTTTACAATTGAAATCATCCTTTAAGATAAAATTTAAGAACCAAATTTCCTATTAACTTCAACTATTTTAGAGGTGCATAAATATATATACTAAATATATATCAAATAAACTTTGAATCATATACCAATAATGTATTGTAAATCAAGTCATTTTTTTTGAAATTCAAATCAATTTAATTCTCCAAAGAAAAACTGTAGTAAAGCTACAGGATAGTCTCTTCACTTCGAAACTAGAAAATGAATGTTGATGATGTTGCAGTCATCACCAAAATTATTTTCCAGCAACAAAGAGAAGAGCACTACCTTAAAATAAAATTCTTTGAAAACGATTTTATTCGGAAAATACTTCAAATAATATATCTTTTAAAACTTTAAAACCAAAGTTTGAAATCATCGAAAATTAAATCTCAAATTCTTGATTTAAATTCATTTGAATTTCCAAACTAATTTATAACCATGTTTTATAGTTCAACTATTTATATATGAAACAAAAGCTAATGGTTACAAGCTATATACAAAGTCAAATATTATTTCTAAACATCCAATTCAGTTAACTATAAAAATTCAAAATGTTATACTTATATATACTATAATTATACAAAATTTATTCATTTACTAAATTTGAAAACAATATTGTGTCAGTTTGCTCTGTTCAAGTATTTTGGAGACCCTATCGATAGCGTTGATCAGACGAATCGATCGAAAACCCAAATCAACATCAACAACTCAAACAACACAATGTATAAAACGTTTTAAATATAGGTTTACAAATACACTATACAGGAACATATTTTCAAAGAAAGGATAGTGATTCAAATTCGAATAACTCAAATCAAAGAAAATTTTGATTTGAAAATAAGTTGGAATAAAAGATAAGATGATTAACTAACGGAATAAGGAAATGGGTAAGCTTATATAAATCGCGGGCAACCTTAACCGGGTCAATCGTGACTTCAAGAATCAGATCGATGTGGAATTCTAAGGCAAGTCTACATTCGATCTCAAGGGATAGAACTTGGGATATCAAGAGATATTGGCATCTAAACCGAGGATATATAAAATCTCCGGTGAATAAATGCCTATTATAAAGGAGTTCCACCCCTTTACAAGCCATTTGAAGTGGAGTTATGGGATACTCCAGAATCAAAAGAATAGGAATAATGAGGGACAAGAATGAATTTTGGAACCGAGGGAACATTCCAAAATTCAAAGGAAATCGATATAAAAAGAAAAGATTCAAGCTCGAACGAAAGTGATTCTGTAAATAAATTTACCATATATGCTAAGTTTTGCCTAGAGCCAAAGCTCTGATACTAAATGTAATGTCCCGATACTTTCAACCATTCGCATCCGCTACATGTCGGACTTGCATTGCTCAAAATACCGAATTGTAAAATCAATTTGGCAAAACACGGCATAAACAGCAAATAAATAGTCACAAACCATAGACATAGAGTAATAAAATGCAGCAGAAGTAAAGAAATAGTAGTTCACGAAGCTACTATATAAATATACATCAGAGTTAAGCAAGATATAGCAGAAGTCTCAATATGATATCAAGTACAAACAGAATCCATCACTGGACTCAACTGAATAACTGGAATCAACTGGATAGCTGAAAGCGAGATAGATAGCTGGGTTTCCAAGTGAAGCTCTAACTCTAGAGGTGAGTCTCCATTGTTGTATCACTCAGTCTGACCCGAGCGCAAAGCAAAACACAAAACACTCGAGTCAGAACATACATACTTATACAATTTAAACCAACTCAAGTGAACTGTAATATAAGGTACAAGTAACTTAAAGGATGCTTGGGACCGCCCATCCTCTAAGGATCCGTTAAACTATTTACTATGTAGTAATATTTCCCTATTATAATAATGTCTATAGTAAAATGAACTTACTTTTAAATAGCATTAAGGGTTACCTATATAGCCCTTAACACGTAATAGTGCCAACAGTCTATACAGTACCGTAATACTTCCTGATCGGGAGGCTACCAGAGGATACTCCATAGGTATGACACAAATCAAACTCGTAGAAGGCGCACTATGGTAGGTGACATGGCACAACTAGGCAATGCCAGGGTAGATATACCAATTAAGCTTCCGGGCCGACGGAAACGCATAGCCGCAGCTACCGCCCAACTCAAGCCGCACCCCTAAATCAAAAAAATCAAAAGTGGCACCGAATCAATCCAAAAGTCAAAGTATAATATTGAAGGGATGTGTCCGATCAAAGGTGCTACCTCATTAGCCCGTCAATCGCTCATATTTTAGCCACCTTATGCCAACTCACGAGAGTCGGGTCCACGTATATACCTTAAAAGAACACCGCCACCATCCTACTTCATTCTGGAATTGTGACAGCCCGCAAATCCGTACCCCTTGAGTCAACACTATTCTACAACAATCAACTCAAGTTGTACAGAAATACGAACCATTTGGGTTAAAGAAGATGAGGTAGAAGAAGAAACTAGAAAACAACAACAGAATCTAACCATCGCAGCGGAATAAAATATAATAGATAATAAATAATCTTTACTCAAGAATAAAATATATCTTTTTACATATATTACATCATCAGAGTACATCAATCACAGTTCAACATCAATAACATACAACTGGATACACAACTACACAACACAGCGGAATATGTATATATATAAACAAGTACGAGAGTACGTATCGTCATCTAGTTCATCTCCTGAGCTCCACAGCATCATATCTTGTACCATATAACACTCGGTCTAACCCGAGCATTATAGTTAATTAATACCCGAGTCAGTCTGGAATACCAGCGCGAGAAAATCACACCCAATTGATTATTAAAGTTTCAAAAATCCTTTGAAAACAAAAGCATCTCGTAAGACCGCGCCACAAATAAACATGTCGGGATTTTACCTTACGATAACTAAAACGATTTTTTAGAAATCCTCTGATATTATAATAGTGTCTATAGAAAGTAAAATAGAATCTAGCTGAAATGCTTACATCTCACGTTTCAGCAATAGTTGGGCACAATCAAAACCATACGGTCGCGTAGGGAAAATGGATTCCAACTAATGGCTAGGCATTGGGGTACCACTTGTCACAGTACCTGGTCTAGATCAGCGTACCGAGGAGCCACCCTAACTCCCCTGCAACACAAGACCGGAACCATCCCTTACTGGACAGTCCCGAGCAAGATCACCCCGCGGTTGGGATCAGCAACCGCCCGCTAAACCGAAATAAAAGGGACATCTGGACAGGGATGACCTCACCCTCCAGTGGGGGCTACCCATGAAGCCTTGCTGCATAACCCCTGATTTTCAGCCATTCCCATTTGATGAGGCTTGAGGCTAAGCGTTACCTTTTTAGAATATATCCCTTAGAATGCCCATCGTACACCTGACGATGTTTCGCAAGCATTCATCCATACAAGTCCGTCTCGGGTTCGAACGGAACCGAAAGCACTACTCCTACTACATCCATTTTGGAAATATCCTCAGGATTAGTAGCGACTAGCCCTTGCACTTCACTGCTCCATCTTAGACTCCGAAATCGTTTCCACGAAACGTACAAACCGGATCGAAGTGGTTTTCGAGAAATAAATCTCGATCCCGGTCTCTTCGAAACGATCAACGTATTTGTCCAATATTGATAGTTGGTGATTTAACTATCAATTAATATGCATAAACATCCATCAACCAATAAATAATTGTCCCAAATTATTTATTTATCTCAAAATATAATTACAAGAGATATTTCTATTTTCAATCCTTTCAAATCAGTTTCAAAACCATCTTTCTTTTCAGAATAAACTTTCCCAAATATTTTCTACCTCTTCTGAAGTCACCAAGCACAAAACTAGATTTTAAAAATAATTTTAAAACACTTTACTTTGAAATGTATACTTTTTAAACATTTAAATTAAAACTACTTCAATAATTTGTTAAAAATATATACTATATGAATACTTGAAAATAAGGTTACTTAATAAAATATAAACTAGATTTTTTTTTCACTTTGAAAACAAAATACTAAGTCACTTTTTAAGTAATTACTACTATAATAGATTTGACAAAATACTTACTTTTAAATTTAAATATTAGAAATAATAGATTTTCCAAAACATACCCTTTTAAACAACTTTAAAACCTTTAATTTATATTTTAAAATTTATTTTAAAAACGTACTTGGTTATCCAGGGAGAATTCCAACATCAATCACCTAAATCAATTTTCCAAATTGATTCCCAATTTATTCCATTTGAAATAAATTTCTCTACTTATTGGTTTCTCTCAAAATTCATTAATTATGACTTTATATTTATTATTATTATTTTCCGTTTGATTTTATACCATTTAACTGAAATATACCAATTTCAGCTTCTTCCTAATTTCTTCTTTATTCTTTTCAAAAAATTGAATCTTAAATTTTAAATAAATGTTTTATTATTTTTAAAATAATAACACTAAAATTTTAAAATTCATTAATCTTCTGATTATTCAAATTTCCCTAACTAAACTTAAGATTTATTTATTAGGATTTTAAAGGGCACTTTATTTCTTTTCCAGTTTATTCTTAAATTTATTCAAATTTTCTATAATCATTTTACTTACGAATTCACTTCTTTTATTTTCTTTTCAAATCCAATTTATATATTTTTGGTAATTCATCATATCCAATTATATCCAATCGAACCATAACATTCAATATTCTAATACAACTCATCATAGAATATAAAATAATCACCATAGAGAATGTTAAATAATTTAAATAAATGTTGAGGGATCCAGTTGGATCCCTCCAACCTGTTTTCCCTGCATCCACAGATGTTAGCACAATATAATACACGAATTTCAAAATATCATACTATATCACATCAATCAATTCAACCATCCAACAATTATTTAAATTTAATCATTTAAATTTAAATTTAAATTTAACTGAGTGAGATTAACTCACCTTTGATTCTGTTTGCAATCCACTTCAATATTGCCTTGGTTTTCCCGATATTGACCTTGAATAATCAATTTATATAAATTTTATTATTATTCAAAGTTGTTCGAACGATTAAAAATTCCATTGGGAATTTCATTTAGCCAATGATATATTTCAACTAATAATTTGATTTTAAAATAATTTCCTTTAGTATCACTAGTGACTAAAATTTGAATAGGTTAATTTAACAAGCTAATCATCATAATACTTTATTCTAAAACAACTAATAACTTTAAAACATATATATGTATTTATTTTCTTTTTCTTTTTTTAAAGCTACGCATATATTTATACATATATATAGCTTTCATAAAACCCTAACTTATATAAATTCTATCAACATTTAAAATCCCTTTTTAAATTCTCAAAATTCCCTATATATGTTAGATTAAACAGAATGGTTTATATATCCTACTGTAAAAATATTTTATTTATCTTTTCATAAATACTCCATAACCATTTTTAAATCCTCATTTTCAAAATCTGATCTATATATATGTATATATCCAGTTTATCTATATCTATATACATGCAATTATAAAATTTAAATAATAATAACAAAAAAACATCTTACTACCTTACTGTTATCATTGCCAAAACAACTTCGGCCAGCAATAACGAGCTCGAGCTCTGCAACACCCAGCTCGAACGCTCTTCACCCTGCTGCCTACCAAGAGTTCCACTCACCTTGCAGTAGCCTTACACGAGCCATCACTCCCTATTTTCCATCCCATCATGGCTTCCACCTCGAGTTCGCGAAACCACAACCCAGATCGAATCGCGAACTGCCTCGTGGCTGAGATTCCACTTGCGAAATTCCCTACACGAAATCGAGATGTTGCCTCCAGAAATCTTGTTGCCCTCCACCCCTCGATGTCGCCTTGTCCCCACGAAATCGCAATCGATCCCGATCTGAGCTTCGTCTATTTTAAATCGATTTGACTCTTGATTTTCGAACGATTTTATACCTCGTTCGTTCTCATTTATTTCGAGCGATAGGTTCGAATGTAAGAAGTGAAGGCTCGATATCGAATTCAACCCAAAATGAAAGGAATATTTTTTTTATTAAAGACTGACGATTTGGTTTAGAGAAGAAAGTGGATTTGCATCTACAGATTTTTTTTTTTAAATAATCTTTGTCTCGGCTGGAAAGAAATAGGAGGACGTGATATGAAAAGGTGGTGGCGTATAAAGAAAGCTTTACGTGAAGAAAATATCTAGCTATAGTGATTGAAAATAAAACTGATGTGACAAGTTTTGACTAGTCAACAATATAAATTATATTGAGTTTCCCGACAAAAATTCAGTGCGTTTATATGTCGTACGCTCACACAACAACTCCAATCGCTCCGAAATTTGAAATCTAATAATAATTCAATATTACGGATCCAATGGAACTGGTTTCGTCGAATTCCGAGACTGTACCTTGGAAGATTATTCTTAAATTCAATTTAAACGAAGAAATTTCAAAACTTAACAAACCATTTTTAAATTTGATTTCATCACTTCTATTTTCTTCAGTATTATCAATACAAATTTTATAAGCCTTCAAATTATTTTTAACAGGCTTAAAATTCTAGATTCAACAATTTACTCAACTTCTAATTATTAAATTCTATTATTTAATTATCAAATAAATAGCGATATTCGTAATTCAAGTTAAAATTACTCTATTGAATATTTAAAATCAATTAAATATTCCAATTTTAAATGCTCGAAAATTCCGGGTCGTCACAGGAATCTCCACCGCGTATACGGTTGTTAAAGTTGTTTTCGAAATCGACAAAGAGTATGCCCATATCGGATCTTGGTCACTTTAACAACCAACTGCTATTATAACCCATGGATATTTCTTTCAAAATCATTTACACTTTAAAACCAAAATATCGTATCCATTTCAAAACTAAATACTATATTATTTCCTTTCAAAATCAAATGAATATATCATTTCCCATTTCAAAAGCCAAAGTAATAATATATCCTTTAAATTCCAAAGACCAAATCAATATCTTATTTTAATAAAACCCAAGTTTCCAAATCATTGAATATTCCTTCAATTTATTAAACTCGAAATATTGCTTTAAATCATCTTAAACCAAACCACTTTATAAAGTCATGTTCTTAAATCTTCAATTTCAATAAGTTCAAATTTATATATTTAAAGACAATTCTTAATTAAATACAATTACTAAAAATTTCATTTCCAAAGCGATATTACTTTCAAGTTATAACAACTCTAAAACCAAACACTTTGAAACCATAATACTTTGAAATCCTAACAATTTAGAAATGTTATCATTTGGAATTCATGCTGCTTAAAATCACAATACTTAGGAATCATAGCATTTTTAGAATGTAATACTTTCCACTTTAACCTTTTATATAACCAAAGTACTTATATACTTACAAATTTTAACATGGTCAATTTATCATAGCCTTATAGTTAAATAAACTTTGTTACTATAATATAAAATTTAAAGCTGAAATTCTTATGTAAAGTTAAAAGTACCTTATTAACTTACATTATTATTACAATAAAGAAACTTTATTATTTAATCATTTAAAATATGCCATTTACATTAATTACAACTTATATGTCAAATGTACGTTTTAAATTACATTTATTACAAGAAAGAGCATTTATCATTTTAATCAATATTACACTAATTAAAACTTACATTATCAAATGTACGTTTTAAATTACATTTCTATTACAGTAAAGGGAATTTATTAATTGAATCAATACCACACTAATTAAAACTTTACATGTTTCTTTCATTAATTAGGAATTTACATGTTCCTTTCTTTAATTAAAACTTTACATGTTTCTTGCATTAATTAAATTTTTACATGTTCTCTCATTAATTAGGACTTCACACATTTCTTTCATTAATTAAAAACTTGCATGTTTGTTTCATTAATTAAAACTTTACATGTTTCTTGCATTAATTAAAAACTTTACATGTTCTCTCATTAATTAGGACTTTACATGTTTCTTTCATTAATTAAAAACTTACACGTTTCTTTCATTAATTAAAACTTTACATGTTTCTTGCATTAATTATAATTTTACATGTTCTCTCATTAATTAGGACTTCACATGTTTCTTTCATTAATTAAAACTTACACATTTCTTTCATTAATTAAAACTTTACATGTTTCTTGCATTAATTAAAAACTTTATGTGTTCTCTCATTAATTAAGAACTTACACGTTTCTTTCATTAATTAAAACTTTACATGTTTCATGCATTAATTAAAAACTTTACATGTTCTTTCATTAATTCGGACTTTACATGTTTCTTGCATTAATTAAAAACTGTATTTCATTTTCTCAATTCAGAATACATCATTTATTATAGAACCATACTCATTTCAAAACCAAAGATTGATTGCGATTATCAGGTTAGATTTTAAAATTCCATATTAATCAACTTTAATTATTAAATTATTTATCCCAAATAAAAATCTTTAAATTGCTATTTAAAACCAAATAAAGATTTTTAAATTACACATTAAACCAATAATCAGCTTATAACATTTTAACTTATACAAACCGATATCTCTTTATATTTCAATTCTTTAAATCAAATTTTAAGTTAAAATTCCATATATTCCAAAATTTCAAAATATTTAATAAATTTATGGGAAAATATTACTTTAAAGATATTAACTATGGGCCTGTGTAATATTTTCTAACCTAAGTCAAGTAATATGGATATGTATCATTTCAATTCGTAATTCAAAAAGAAAAATCCCGGTTCTATCATTTCAAACCTGCAATCCCAAGAAAAATAAATACAACAAAAATCAATAAAAATCACTCGAGCCTATCATTTCTGCTCGTAGTGATTTTCCTTATCCTAAATTTGGCTCGTGTATGTATCATTTCAACCCATACTAATAGGAAACTTGCAGTGTGATAAATAGGAAATAAATATAACAATATAGCATATAATATCATAACAGATGATATAACAAATATATAAACAGCATTTAACATCATATAGTCGATCATAGGAATGTATGAACATAGCATAATAATTTCTACAATTCACTTGTCATCATTTCATAATTATAAAAGTATGTTGTCTAGGGTGAAAAATCTCACCTTTTTGAAACCTAGAACCAAAATCAAACACACATCCAAACTCCGCAAAGCACGTAAAGGCATGACAAAGCACGACTATATTTTTTGAGTGGATGAAGAGTCAGATCCGAACTTGTAAACAACACAATACATAACATATATAGCAATGATTCAATACAAAAGGATATAGATAAAAATAATGAAAAGATAGAAAATAAAAAGACCGAACCTTTATAAATCAAAGCAAGGCGATCAATACATGGCTTGGTTAAGGTTTGTTATCAACTTTGGTGATGTATGCTTCCATGGTGGTCACGGCTAGGCTTTGGTGGTAAGGAGGAGGTGGTGTGGTCGGGAATAGGTAGAGACCAAGCCATGCTTGAAGAAGAACAAAAGAAAAGAGAAAATAAAATAGAAAAATAAGAAGAAGAAGCCATGGAATAATTAGTGTGACGCCCCACCTCTATACCCACGCTAGCCAAGGTCACTACAGGGTAATGCCGTCAACTAACACGGAGAATAAGGCTGGTTAGGAGAGACCGTCTATAGCCTTGCTCTAACTATCTATTGAATATCGAAAATAGTAATACCTAAGCAGGTCGATATATCCAATGAATACTTAAAACAAAACCATAGGTGGTTGGAGGATCTATCGGAATAGAATATAACAACTCACATGTAATATACATCACAGAACAATAGATCATCATAGATATACATATACTAGTACATAACAGAGTATACAAACTGAAACATGTCAAGTGGTATAGCAAACCACAATATACAGACGAATCCAAAAGAATACATATATCAGAGTCACAATAAAAAGGAATACACAAAAAGCTTTAACAAAAAGGAGCAAGCTGAATAGTCCATGCGGAAGCAAAATAGGCTAAGTCCAAAAGCACCTAACCTGAAACATCTCGGTCTGACCCGAGTATAAATACACGTGTCTGTCTAGCTAAACAAATCAGTTAGATAAACTGAACAACAATAACTTGCAAGGTCATAAAGTATAACGAATATCTCTAAAAGAGATAACACAATCATCTAACAAAAGATGAATCAAAACAGAACAAGCCTCATATCATCGACAACACAAAGAAAAAAAGGATACGAATATCCCAAAACAAGCCAAAAAGGCAATAACAAATACCAATGAAGGTAACATAAGTTCTGCAAGGTAATCGCTATAGATCGTGTGGCTCAAAAAGACCAACAACGAAAAGCGATACCTAGGGAATATACATATCAATGAAACATTAGAAAATTTGCACGTGCTCAGTACTGTATAAACAAGGATCCATAACCCCGAAGGCTCCAAACCCAAATATCACTCGAGCGGCTCATAAAGACCAACTTCGAAAGCAATACTATAGGGCAACAAACCCGAAGGCACAAACCCGAAGGTACAAACCCGAAGGCAACATACCCAAAGGCAACATACCCGAAGGCAACAAACATGAAGGACACAGCCCAAAGACACTATCCCAAAGGCAACAAATCGTAGTGGCGAAGGTCCGGAGGCCCAGTACTGGGCACCACTAACCAGCAGAATGTGTCATAACTCTCAAAAAGGAATCCGGAAAGTGGTAACGTGAGTCCCATAACCACTCGTTCGCACTAAACGGTTTACTATCCATTAGTTAATTTCACACTCAAAGCAGTGCAAAGTTCACCTCATCTCATCGGTAAACCAGACCAAAAAGGTCAAAACAATCAATCGAATAGGGCAGGGATTAATCGGAAAGATAAATGCACGGATTCATGGTCCGTGTTTTACGTAACCATTTAACCTCCCTTCCACTCCGCTCGAAGTGCGAAATTATGTGTGTGCGTTTTAAATAGAATTTATAAATTGGAGAAACGAGCTTTTAATGCAATTTAGAAGATTATTTTATAAAAACCCGTGGATGAAGTCAAAAATGAATCATCAAGGTCAAATATGCATAAACAACTAATTGGAATCAATTTAAATCGATAAAAGTTGGAATCACAAACAAATAGGCATAGTAGGCAAAATGAAGCAGGTCAGTCGACTGGTCTACTGCAGTCAGTCGACTGAACCATAACCCGAGAGTTTTTAAACTCTGCAGTCAGTCGACTGACTGTAGGGGGTCAGTCGACTGGCTGTAGCTGGAAATGTTTTCCAGCCTAGCAAATGGAGGAGAAAACTCTCATCATTTGCAACCCGTCGAGCAATGGACTTAAGGGGCTTTTGCCAATCGGTAACCCAGCACTATTGACACTCCGATTCACCACCAAAAACATGATCAAACATCAAAGTTATGATTTTCAAAGATTTTACTTCAAAACACCAAAAATTTGAATGTTCACCAATTCAATTCAAACCAAAGGCAAATGCACATGAATAAGTGTTATGAACTCATACCTAACAATCCAACATAGTTGTAAACATAGATGTGAGATAAAAATCTCACCTTTTAACTTAAAAACAAGGATGGAAAGCTCAAATGCAAAGAAAAGACCAAGCACTCTCCACTTCAACTCTACTAGCTTCAATCTAAGATCAAAACAAGTATTTTCCTAAGTTAGGTTTAGGAAACTTTCTGAAATTGAAGGAGAAAGAGTTGGAGAAGATGAAGAGGAGGCTTACCTATAGCTTCACTTTGATTTTGGAGCAAGAATTCAAGTTTGCAAGAAGAACTAGGGCTTGGAATTTCTAATTCCTCTTCCTTCCCCCCATTTTCAGTTTTTGGTTGAGTTTTATGAAACGAAATAAGTGAGCGGAGAGTAGAGGGGGCTGAGTTGAGGCATAGGATGAGTTGGTTGAACCCAACCCCAAAAGCCCACTTAGCAAATAGCCAAATTCGACTTACTCCAAACATATCAAAGTTTATACTAAAAAAGATCGCAAACGCCATTTTGGACTCAATGGAAGTGGTATCGAGTCCTAATTCGGCCGTTTGCAAAAAGTAACATTTCGGACCTAAAATCCGACTAACGACTATATATTTAAATAAAACATTTAAATATATAATCGTTAAATATGCGGGTTGTTACAGATCTCCCCTCCTTACAAAATTGCGTCCCCGCAATTCCAAGAGACGATATTTGTAACAACTACATACATTCAATATTCAAAGAAATAAGCTTGAGACAAAAAGATATTCTCACCATTGCCAAGTCAAGATAGAAAACCTGGATAAGATCGCTCGATAAACTCTCTGGTTTCCCAAGTACAGTCGTTGGGGTTAGCGGACCATTGAACCTTAACGAGCGGCACGTCCTTGTTCCGAAGGTGTCGCACCTCCGTGTCAAGAACGCGAATAGGCTGTTGTACAATAGATAAGTCTGGTGAGACCTCAAGCTCTTGCAAATCAGGAGAATCGATAACAGAATCCGACTCCCGAAGACACTTCCGAAGTTGAGAAACGTGAAACACATCGTGAATGCCAAATAAATGAGCCGGAAGTGAAATTCTATAAGCCACAGGGTCAATACGTTCAGTAATAGCAAATGGTACGGTCCTATAAAGCGAGGAGCCAATTTCCCAGTCGCACTGAAACGCATAACCCCTTTCAAAGGAGAAACACGAATAAAGACAAGATCGCCAATCGAGAACCAGAGAGGCTTCCTAAGGTTGTCAGCGTAGGACTTCTGGGGGCTTTGTGCCTCTTTCATTCTCAAACGAATAAGATCAATCTTCTTGGAAGAATCACGAACAAAATCTGGGCCAAGAATAAGCTTCTCCACAGATTCCAACCAACAAGAAGGTGATCGACATGGCCTTCCGTATAAAGCTTCGAAAGGAGCCATACCGATACTAGACTGAAAACTATTGTTGTAGGAGAACTCTACAAGAGGTAGGTAATCTTCCCAACTACCACCGAAATCGGAAATACAAATACGGAGAAGATCTTCCAAGATACGATTCACCCGTTCAGTCTGTCCGTCAGACTACGGATGATAAGCTATGCTAAAATTAAGCTTTGTTCCCAAAGCTTGCTGAAGACTCTGCCAAAAATGACTCGTGAATAAAGGATCACGGTCACTGACAATAGAACTAGGAACACCGTGAAGTCTCACGATTTCCTTGACATATAACATAGCCAAATGCGACGCAGTCCTATTAGACTTAATAGGAACAAAATGAGCAAACTTGGTGAGGCGATCAACAATAACCCAGATGCTAGAATGGCCCGATCTCGAACAAGGTAGGCCATCAATGAAATCCATAGAAATCTGATCCCATTTCCATAATGGAATCTCAAGAGGCTGAAGAAGACCAGAAGGATGCTGATGTTCGGCCTTAATACGCTGACAGGTTATGCAATTACTCACATAACTCGCCACATCGCGCTTCATGCCTTCCCAATAATAAAGACAACGCATATCGGCATACATCTTACTACTACCGGGATGAATGGTATACTTAGAACGGTGACAGTCATCAAGAATGTCATGCCTAAGTGCAAAATCAGAAGGCATAAAAAGACGGTTCTTCTTGCGAAGGCACCCATGAGAATCAATGCTAAAATCCCGCAACGCCTCATCACAGGATTCAGACTCACAAAGCTGAATAAGATGCAACAACTCAGGATCACGCCGCTGAGCATCGGCAATACGATCCAATAAAATAGGTCGAGCTCCCAAACTAAATGATAGAATAGGAGAATCAGAAGATGGAACTCGATCACGAATTTCACATAAAGATATAGTCTCAAGAACATCCCATTCGGCAAGTATCATAGAAACAACAGCCGAATGTTTGCGACTAAGCGCATCTGCAACACGATTAGCCTTACTAGGGGTATATTGGATATCAAAATCATAGGAAGCAAGAAACTCGAGCCAACGCTGTTGTCTAATATTGAATTCCTTCTGAGTGAACAAATACTTCAAGGGTTTATGATCAGTATAGAGAATGAAGCGCTCGCCCAATAAATAGTGTCGCCAAATCTTCAAGGCAAAGGCAATGGCGGCTAACTCAAGATCATGAGTGGCATAGCGAACTTCATTCGGACACAGTTGCCTAGAAGCATAAGCAACTACCTGATCCTTCTGCATAAGAACAGCACCGAGAAGCATCGGTGTAAACATCAAGATCATGATTCCCTTCAGGAACCACAAGAATAGGAGCATTAGTGAGGAGTCCCTTTAATGTCAGAAAGGAAGCTTCACACTTGTCGGACCAAACAAAATGAATGCCTTTCCGAGTAAGGCTGGTGAGACGAAGCACAATATGGGAAAAATTCTTAATGAACCAACGGTAATAACCCGCTAATCCAAGGAAACTATGAATCTCATGCACATTCTCAGGCTTCTTCCAATTCTGGATGGCTTCGATCTTTGAGGGATCGACTGAAATGCCATCGGAAGATACAACATGGCCTAAGAACGTAACCTTATTCTCCCAAAAATGGCACTTGGAGAATTTTGCCCTAAGCTGATGATGACGGAGATAACTCAAGACAATTCTCAAGTGATCAGCATGCTCAGCTTCAGACTTAGAATAAATAAGGATATCATCAATGAACACAAGGATGAACTTATCGAGATATTCCCGGAATACCTTATTCATGAGATCAATAAAGAAAGCGGGAGCGTTCGTCAAACCGAATGGCATAACAAGCCACTCAAAAGAACCATAACGAGTGCGGATAGCGGTAAGAGGTATGCTATCCTCCGCGACTCATAACTGATGAAAACCTATGGCAAGGTCGAGCTAAGAAAAGACCTTAGCACCACTCAATAGATTGAACATATCATCGATCCTAGGCAATGGATACCTATTCCTGATGGTTAACTCGTTAAGCTTGCGATAGTCAATGCAAAGCCTAAGAGTTCCATCAGACTTCTTCACGAAGACGACCGCGGATCCCCACGGAGAAAAACTGGACTGAATCAACTGCTTGGACTCAAGCTCTAAAAGCTGCTTCTTGAATTCCTCATTTTCTTTTGTAGACATCCTCGTGGGAGGACGACTAACTAGCTGAGCGCCTGGAATGAAATCAATGCGGAACTCAATTGCCCGCTTGGGTGGACTCAAGCTCTAAAAGCTACTTCTTGAGTTCCTCATTTTCTTTTGTAGACATCCTCGTGGGAGGACGACTAACTGGCTGCGCGCCTGGAATGAGATCAATGCGGAACTCAATTGCCCGCTTAGGTGGCAAACCCGAAGCAAGCTCAAAAACATCAGAAAAGTCACAAGCAATAGGAATACGAGATGTATCATCATCATCTCACGAGTCAAGAGAATATAAAGCCATTTCGGAATTATCTACATCCCGAAGAACAAGTAATAGCTGAGTAGGCGAATCCGAATGTCAAAGATACAAAAATTCTCTCCGAACAAATAATCCTAGCATCATATCTCACTAGCCAAGAAATAACATGCAGATTTGCACGAAATGAAAAGCCACATAAAACAATCTCAACATCATCACAAAGCAAGCTAAGGGTCGCGGATCCCCCAATAGGATTCGCAATCCTCAAAGAAGTAACCAAACAAGAAACATCCAAAGATAAATCATCAATGAGCTTTTTCGATACGAAAGAATGTGATGCACCCGTATCGAAAAGAACTCGAATACTATGGTCATGAAATAAAATAGAACCTTCCAAAATAGATGGAGATATACCTTTGGGCTGAGAAGGACCTTCAGAAGCCTTAGCAGCATAATGCTTGCTAGACTTGGCACCAGCAGGAACAATAGGGCAGGTGGAAACATGATGACCTTCCTTCTTGCAATAACGGCAGAAGAGAGGCCTAGAAAAAGCTCGAATCATATGATCAGGAGAACCACAATTGGAACACTTCCGAATGAAAGGTGTTCCAGAAGACTGAGGCTGAGAATTAGAACCACCACTCTTCTTATTCTTAGAAGGAAAAGACCTGGACTTCTGAAATGGAAACTGCTTCTTGTTGGCGTTCTTGGAAACCTCAACATCATCACCACTATCACACTCCTTCTCGATGATTTCGAGATGTAGTGCCGAATCAACCAACTGCTCAAAAGAAAGCTTAAGCTGGAGCAACAAAGACTTCTTAAGATATTTCTTAAGACCAGAGACAAACTTCAGATTCTTCTTATAAGAAGTGCTAATGAATTCAAGACCATACTTTGATAAAGCCTCGAATGATGCAACATACTCAGAAACAGAAGATTTCCCTTACTTCAACTCAAGGAAGCGACGGGTCAATAAAACTTTTTCAGATTCATGAACGAACTTGAGTTCGAATCGTCCCCGAAACTGAGTCCAAGAAAGAGTAGACTCATCAATTTCGGCTACAAGAAGCTCATACCATCAAGGGCACGCCCTTGTAATATGCTAGAAGTTATAAGAACTCTATCATGATCAGAAAGATCCATACAAGAGAAGATACGCTCGCACGTGCGAAGCCAAGCTTGGACTTCAAGAACAGACTCGGAGCCTTTAAACGGCTTTCCTCCAAGATGTGCAAAATCACTGCACATGCATGCAAAGGCAGACTTGTGAGGTGGAGATACTCGAGGAGGAACTGGAGGCTGAGTGCTCCTAAACAACTCCAAAAACTGATCAGCGGACATATTGAATTGCCCAGCATCCGAACATCGTCCTCTGCCTCTTCCAGCCATACGCTGAAAGTAAGATAAGAATAAGATTATTCACAAGGTAGATGTCATTAATTCAAATGTGGAATACTACGGAACAAAATTCACTCCTAGACGTATTCCCACATTCTATCTACCACCAAGGCACAGAAGAAATATAGAGGCACGATGGCTCAAAGATTTGTAACACTTATACACTTTGATGTACCGGAATATGTGCTTCTATTCTGTGTTTATCATATTTTGTTCTAAACCTGGCTCTGATACCAAGCTGTGACACCCCACCTCTATACCCATGCTAGCCAAGGACACTATAGGGTAATGCCGTCAACTAACACGGAGAATAAGGCTGGTTAGGAGCGACCATCTATAGCCTTGCTCTAACTATCTATTAAATATCGACAATAGTAATACCTAAGCAGGTCGACATATCCAATGAATACTTAAAAAAACCATAGGTGGTTGGAGGATCTATCAGAACAGAATATAACAACTCACATGTAATATACATTACAGAACAGTAGATCATCATAGATATACATATACTAGTACATAACAGAGTATACAAACTGAAACATGTCAAGTGGTATAGCAAACCATAATATACAGACGAATCCAAAAGAATACTATATCAGAGTTACAATAAAAATGACTACACAAAAAGCTTTAACAAAAAGGAGCAAGATGAATAGTCCATGCGGACGCAAAATAGGCTAAGTCCAAAAGCACCTAACCTGAAACATCTCGGTTTGACCCGAGTATAAATACACGGGTCAGTCTTGCTAAACAAATCAGTTAGATAAACTGAACAAAAATAACTTGCAAGGTCATAAAGTATAACAAATATCTCTAAAAGAGATAACATAATCATCTAACAACAGATGAATCATAACAGAACAAGCCTCATATCATCGACAACACAAAGAAACAAAGGATATGAATATCCCAAAACAAGCAAAAAAGGCAATAACAAATATAAATGAAGGTAACACAAGTTCTGCAAGGTAATCGCTATAGATCGTGCGGCTCAAAAAGACCAACACCGAAAAGCGATACCTAGGGAATATACATATCAATGAAACATCAGAAAATTTGCACGTGCTCAGTACTATATAAACAAGGATCCATAAGCCCAAAGGCTTCAAACCCAAATATCACTCGAGCGGCTCATAAAGACCAACTCCGAAAGCGATACTATATGGAAACAAACCCGAAGGCGCAAACCCGAAGGTACAAACCCGAAGGCAACATACCCGAAGGCAACAAACCTGAAGGACACAGTCCGAAGACACTATCCCAATGGCAACAAACCGTAGTGGTGAAGGTATGGAGGCCCAGTACTGGACACCGCTAACTGGTAGAATGTGTCATAACTCTCAAAAAGGAATCCGGAAAGTGGTAACGTGAGTCCCACAACCACTCGTTCGCACTAAACGGTTTACTATCCATTTGTTAATTTCACACTCAAAGCGGTACAAAGTTCACCTCATCTCATCGGTAAACCAGACCAAAAAGGTCAAAACAATCAATTGAATAGGGCAGGGATTAATCGGAAAGATAAACGCACGGATTCATGGTCCGTGTTTTACGTAACCATTTAATCTTCCTTCCACTCCACTCGAAGTGCGAAATTATGTGTGTGCGTTTTAAATAGAATTTATAAATTGGAGAAACGAGCTTTTAATGCAATTTAGAAGATTATTTTATAAAAACCCGTGGATGAAGTCAAAAATGAATCATCAAGGTCAAATATGCATAAACAACTAATTGGAATCAATTTAAATCGATAAAAGTTGGAATCACAAACAAATAGGCATAGTAGGCAAAATGAAGCAGGTCAGTCGACTGGTCTACTGCAGTCAATCGACTGAACCATAACCCGAGAGTTTTTAAACTCTGCAGTCAGTCGACTGACTGCAGGGGGTTAGTCGACTGGCTGTAGCTGGAAATGTTTTCCAGCCTAGCAAACGGAGGAGCAAACTCTCACCATTTGCAACCCGTCGAGCAATGGACTTAAGGGGATTTTGCCAATCGGTAACCCAGCACTATTGGCACTCGGATTCACCACCAAAAACATGATCAAACATCAAAGTTATGATTTTCAAAGATTTGACTCCAAAACACCAAAAATTTAAATGTTCACCAATTCAATTCAAACCAAAGGCAAGTGCACATGAATAAGTGTTAGGAACTCATACCTAACAATCCAACATAGTTGTAAACATAGATGTGAGATAAAAATCTCACCTTTTAACTCAAAAACAAGGATGGAAAGCTCAAATGCAAAGAAAAGACCAAGCACTCTCCACTTCAACTCTACTAGCTTCAATCTAAGATCAAAACAAGTATTTTCCTAAGTTAGGTTTAGGAAACATTCTGAAATTGAAGGAAGAAAGAGTTGGAGAAGACGAAGAGGAGGCTTACCTATAGCTTCACTTTGACTTTGGAGCAAGAATTCAAGTTTGCAAGAAGAACTAGGGCTTGGAATTTCTAATTCCTCTTCCTTCCCCCATTTTCAGTTTCAGGTTGAGTTTTATGAAATGAAATAAGTGAGTGGAGAGTAGAGGGGGCTGAGTTGAGGCATAGGATGAGTTGGTTGAACCCAAACCCAAAAGCCCACTTAGCAAATAGCCAAATTCGACTTACTCCAAACATATCAAAGTTTATACTCAAAAAGATCGCAAACGCCATTTTGGACTCAATGGAAGTGGTATCGAGTCCTAATTCGGCCGTTTGCAAAAAGTAACATTTCGGACCTAAAATCCGACTAACAACGCTATATTTAAATAAAACATTTAAGTATATAATCGTTAAATATGCGGGTTGTTACAATTAGAGCTTGCTGTATTTTTTTCTTCATGCAAATGATAATGAGGAGTTTTGAGAATTGTTTATTCGTGAGTTATCAAAAGAAATACACAGCTAAAGATGGAAGAAAAAAAAGAAATGGCTAAGGAGGAGTAAATGATAGGAAACAAAAAGGCATAAGCCCAGGAGAAATAAACTTGCATATATTTTATTCTTAAATGCAAATGTATATGAGAAGTAGGAAATGAATTTTTGTACGTGAATTGATAAAGTTTTCATGGCTAATAGATGGAGTGGTTAGGAAGGCAAGCAAAGAAGTAAATGCTAGGAAACGAAAAAGGCATAATTAAGAAGAAAGGAATGCATATATTTATACTTAATTGCAAAGTAAAAATGAGAAATAAATCTTCTTGTACGTGATTTATGGAATGATTTCTCACAGCTAGAAAAAAATACACAGCTATGGTAGGTAATTAAATTGATAGGTAAATTGAAGGCAAGAAATAAAGCAAATGTAGCATATGCCTAATTAAACAAAATAACGTATGCCTAATTAATTTGTTTCCAAGCCATTAAATAAAAGAATATACACAAATAAACTCTAATAAATACAATAAAAGCCTAGACAAATAAAAATAGAAAGATAAAATAGAGATGGATATAGGAAAAATGTAAAATATGTATATAATAAAAGTATAGAAATTTATTGCGTGTAAAATATTGTAATTTATCCAGTTTAAAAAGTATAAGTTTTAAATTCCCAATAAATCCATATTCTTAACTCCATCTAGTTATTCAATCCATTTCATTATACGGTATAATTATTAAGGTTTATATCATAGTGCATTATTATTCCTATTTAATCTTGATTTCAAATAATATAATATTTAATTCCATTTACTACAATAGATCCAATTATTAGAGATTGAATTTCAATACATAAATTTGATTCAATTCCAAATCTTTTTATTAAGTCCATTACTACTCTACAAACCTAGTGAACCATTTATTCCTAACATACTCCAATTTAACAACTTCTAAACATTGTATTACATTTCACATTAATGAAACTTTTGTTTATATTTATTAAAAATTGACTTCTCATTTCAATTTAATCGACTAAATAAACATGTAACACATAGTAATTATCACTGTTTACTTTTAACTACATTTATAAGTTTATTGTCCACAGACCAAAGTTTCAATTACTTACAGGACCGTGGTCTTACTCAATTTCCATTCATTTTATTATACCTCATTCACAAATTTAACATTTACATTATTTCAAATTGTTGTAGTCTCCTTCAATCTATCAATAATTTAGCTTAAATTACATTCTTTACCATTCAAATTAGTTATTACATCCACACTAAATAACCAATTTCTATTTCTCTTAATATTTTAATTACAAACATCTTATTAAATCAACTGTTTTTAATTACCAAAATTTGTGGATTGTTACAACTACCCACTTAGCCTTGTTGCATATCCTCTGATTTTCAATCATTCCCGGTTGATGAGGTTCGAGGCTTAGCATTACCTTTTTGTAACACTTCACTTAGAATGGTCACCGTGCTCCTAACGATATTTTGAAAGCATTCATCCATACAATTCCGTTCCGGGTTCAAACGGAACCGAAGGCAGTATTCCTACTACATCCATTTTGGAATCACCCTCAGGATTAGTAGCGATTAGCCCTTTCACTTCACTGCTCCATCTTCGACTCCAATCTCTTGTCTTCATCACGAAAACGTACTCTTGGACCGAAGTGTGTTTTTGGATTATAAATCTGATCTCGGTCTCTTCGAAACAATGTTCGCTATTTTCCGGTAAACTCAACCTCGGTTCTTTATAAAATACTCAGACGAAAATAAGATCAGAGTTCACTTCCTAACCGTTTGTGGACAGGTTTCCTTATAATTCGTCCTAGAGAACAAACGAATTTACACGTACGGTATAGCACCTCTAACGGTAACCGTACCATATAATTCTCGAGTTTCCTGTAGATATTTCCGTAGTTAAGTTTTGTCCAGATTTGATAGTCGGTTGTTTAACTATCAAAATAATCAATCAATTCTACCAAGTTTATTTCCCATTGCAACTATTAAGCCTTGTTCACATTTTAAATCCCAACAGATTAAAATTTACTAAGTACGCTTATTCCACTAGGTAATATATACATGAAACCGTTTCTTTCCAAATCATACTTATAAAATTTCCAAATACATTTCTCAAGTTTTTAATAAAATATTCTTATAAAAGTTTGCTATACAATATATCATTTAAAACAACAATTAACTTTAATAGATTCATCTTGTAGAAAATATACTTAAATACTAATTGTTTTAAGATAAAAAGTTACTTTTAAATGATCACTATATAAATAGATTTTATACTAGAAAATAGTTTAAATTACTCATAACTTATAAAAATTATATTTTTATAAAGATTTCCAAAAATAATAATGTAACGATCCAGAATTTTGAACAATTTAAATTGAAAATATTTAATTAATTTTAAATATTTGAATGATGGTTTGACTTAAATTTCAAATTATCTGGATGAATTTGGCGATTAAATTATAGAATTTAATCTATTAAAAGTTGAACAAAAAAAATTTTGAATCCTCAGTTTAAAGCTGATTAAAAATATTTCAAAGGCTTGTAAAATTTACATTGATAATACTGAAGACAATAGAAGCTTCAGAAGTGAATTTGAAAGTGATTTGATCAGTTTTGAAATTATATCGTTTGAATCGATATTTAAAAATAGCCTTCACAGGCACAGTCTCGGAATTCGATGAAACCAGTTCCATTGGGTCCGTAATATTGAATTATTATCGGATTTCAAATTTCGTATTAATCAAAGTTGTTATGCGAGCATACGACATATAAACGTGTCAAAGAAAATTTAGATCGAACCAAATTGAATTTAGAAAGGAAAAAATATATAATAAAATAAGCACAACTGCTATATTCTTTTCAGCTACTTTCTTCTCCTTAAATCATGCCTAAAATCACGCAGAATATCACGGCAGTAAATCGGGCAAAGCATGCTTCGTTCAATTTTACATATCCCTCTTCAGATTCGAATGGGAAAAAAAAATCGAAACAAATCTCAAACAAAATAAAAATGGCGACTTCTTTTCCCTGCATCCACGTCTTACTGCAGTCCTCCTTTCCAATTTGTTTTCGTTCAAAATCAAAATCGAAAATGGCCGCAACCTTGTATAAAGAAAAAGTGGAAATCACGACTGAAATCGCGAACGACAACAAGGTAGGAGGAGCCGCGATCGGAGATGGGCAATGGACCTCGAGCGCGGCGACGCGAAGGGAAGCTGGAGGGCGACGAAGTCAATCGCGAACTCTAAATCGATGGCTTGTAGACACTGTTCTCGATCGAACGCATCAACAGGTTCGTGAGACCAGAAGGTTTTCGGCATCTCGACTTTGAGGGAACCTCGCGAGTGAATCAAGGTCGGCCCCTTCGCGAGCGACGTGGGAAAGAGGGCGAGTTCGACGATTGGGATGGGGGTGATGCTCGCTGTAGTTGGATCTCGCGAACAGTAGTGGCGATTTTCCTGATGTTCAAAATTTATCTGTGAGGTATTCTTGAATTTTTATTAAACCTAATTTTTTTATACATATATATATATATTGCTGAACGATAATTATATATCCCAGTGATTGAATTTACAGTAAGGAAGTTTTGGTTTAAAATTTAAATTTGAGTTAAATCAATTTAATAAAGGAAAAATTAGTTCAAAAAAAATATTTTTTTTATTGAAAGATAATTAAGGTAGTTTTAAATAATGAAATTAGTAAAAGAGGGTTTAATTAATTCATTCAATTATTTTTGTTACTAGAGGATTATTTAAAAGAAAATTGGTTAGAAATTCAAATTAATTGATAAGATGATTTATTAAAGGAAATTGGTTTGAAATAAAGATCATTTGTTAAGCAAATCAATTAAATGAAAATAGATGGTTCGATTTATTCGAATATTAATAAATGTAAAATTGTTTATACAAGGTCTAATTTTGTGAAGACAAAACCGGAAATGGAAAGGAGTTGGAATGAACTGCAAATTAAAAGCAAAGGTGAGAACTTCTCACTCAATCGAATCGGTTTCGATTTTAATTTTAAATAGTTAGATTTAAAATTCTTGAATGTATGTTTGAATGATGATTGTTATCTATTGATTGTTAAAATAGAGATTATACGCCGTTAGTTAGCGGAGGTTATTTATTAAAAACATATACCGTGAATATTTCACAGTACAGTGAAATTGGTATTATTTATGAACTTGGAGTTGATTTCCCACATTATATAGCGGATGAGACCCTATTGCGTCATCTATTAAGCGGATAATATTTTATAAATCCCATATACCGCGATAATTCCGTACTGGAACGGTATTGGTATTGTGCTAACATCTTTGGATGCAGGAAAACGGGTTGGAGGGATCCAACTAGATTCCTCAACCGTATTTATTTGATTTCAGATATTTTGATATTTGTTGATTATCATATACAGATATATGATGTCGTTGTTGTCGTGAATGACTATTTGGTGTGTAGCATCATTGGGCCAATTTTAGAATTTTAAAAGGATTTTTAAAGTGAATTTTGAAAGTATACGTTATAAATTATTTTTGGAATTAATTCATTTTAAATAAATAAATGTTATAATTTTAATGTTATAGAAATTATGATTTTTGAGAAATATAGTTAAAAGTTGATTTTTTGAAAATATGGGGTTAATGATTTTATAAAATAGTTTAAATTGGGATTTTTGAATTTATTATAAAAAAGTTTAAATATAGGATTTATAAAATTTGATTATTTTATAAATCAAAGAAAATGGTGAAATTATAAAGGAGTTTAAAGATGTTTTTAAATAATAATACCAATTGATTTATATAAAAGATTTATGAAATTGGTATTTATAAATTAAAATATTTGGAAGTATAAAACGAGTTTTTATGAGTGTTGGGATGAAGTGTAAATGAACTTCATAAATGAATGAAATTTATAGAATTATAAACGGTGAAGTTATAAATGGAATTTTATAAGCAGTAGATTTATAAAATTTGTAAAGTTATTAAAAGAATAGATTTGGGTAAATAAATGAATCTTATAAGTTATAAGATTTATAATTTGGGGAGTTTAAAGGAACGATTTTGTAAACAAATAAATTATAAGTATTTAACTTATAATATGAACTTTTGGTATATAATTGAGTTATAAATTGAAATAGGTTAATAAAGGAGATTTATAAAAGGAAGTTGTTATAAAATAAATAGAAATGGAATTTATAAACATTGTTTTATAAATCCGCAAATGGCTTACTTTGATAAGCAAATTGTTATAACTTATTAATGGAGTTATATTCACGTTTTAGACAGTGAATAATCCTTTAAAATAAAATGTGTAGAATGATGAATTGGTTAACGAAGTATATTCACGTTTTTGGATAGTGAATAATATGTTAAAGAAAATGTTTTGGATGTGATGTTTTAAATAGAATTAAAACGATCTAACGATGTTTTTAAAATGTGTTAAGATTCGAAACCATAGATTTCAACATTCATTGTTGAAATAGACATTTTCGAGAAATAGAAGGAAATCGTGGACTATAACACTGTTGTTATAGTAAATGATTTCCGAAAGGAAATGTTTTATATAGTATTGGGATTTATATATCTATTTTAATTTCGAATCCCTATACTAGTGATTTTGGTTGTCGTAACGATGTTTTACGCAACAGTCGTTTTGGCCCAAATAAATATGTTTAAGAGAATGATTTCCTTAAAGAATGAAATATATACTTAATTTCGATTTAAGTATATTGAATATTTTCCAAGTGTAGAAAATAAAAAGATTTGTGAATTACTTATTAAATAAGTATGGAAATGTTTTTCCAATGTGAAATGAAACGTTTTGAGAATTTATCTTTTTGAAGATAAATTGAAAATGAATAATTGAAATCGTATATTCATAAATATTTTGGAATGTAAATTCACTATGGAATTTATAAATGAAAAGGGGATTTTTTTTTAAAAATAAACGTTGATTTATTTTTGAAGTGTGGGAATTTTTTTACGGATTTGGAACGTAAATATAAAGTAAATCGTTAAGGATTTATTTAAATTGGTTGAAATGAACCATGTTGAAATGAAAGTATTTCCGCGTAAGGAAAATGTTTGAAATTTGTTTTCAAAAGTGGTAAAGGTGAAAAGTGATTTGAAAATTGTTTTCAAATGGTTGAAGTGTGGAAAATATATAACTTGTAAAGATATTTTTGGAAAATAAATAATTTGGAAAATTATTTGGAATCTGGTGATGTTGTGCATATCCATTGATAGTTCAATAACCGACTATCAATATTTACCTTTGAATGGGTATTTGATGTGATTTTCTTGAATTTGAATGCCACACTTATTTTTGAATAAGCGCTCACTATTCGGGTTAGCCGGGAAAGGACCTTGGGGTCGTATAACCCATACTGAATATGTGATACGTCGTTATGAATTGCATTTGAAGACCGGTGTTGAAGACCGGATATTTTTGAAAACGGAAGGATTACCGTCGAATGTTTCTGCACCGAATGGCCCCAGTATAGAAATTCCATATGTGATGGGAAGTCCGGACGTGATTAGTGAATATCCGGATTGCAAGGACTCCTTTGTAAGTGCCTTCGATTTTGTTCGATCCTGGAACAGACTTGTATGGATAGTATGTCTGACATTACAAATTGAGATATAAAGTTGATTTCTTTCAAATACATATCTGTTGGTGGCGGAGAATTTATTCTCTTAGCATTAACACCCTTCTCTGAGACGTACGAGCTCAGAGGTTATGTAGTTGAAGGTTATTAGTAATATACTCCCAATTTGGTAGTGTGATATGCTAAGTGTTGTTGAGCATTTGTTCAATCAAAGCACAGCTTTTGTATAAAGCGTTGCTTTGTGGACGAGACTGCGTCGGACCTCACACCCCGGAAATGGTCAAAACAGGAAGGATGCAGCAAGGTTATTAGGGTGTAGCGCCCCTTTAGTGTATGTCATTCCTTCTGGATAGAGGTGGTATCATGGTATGGAGCCCAGATATTTAACCTATGTTGTTGCTGCAAACTTATTACTTTATGGTTGTTGGAAATCGAGGATCCTCGGATGTAGATCGGTTACGATCGGGGGATGACATATTCGTGTCAGTAGTTACCCAGTTAGGGGTAACCCGGCCTTGTGTTGGCAGAGATCCGGTTTGGTTCTCGGGACGTCATTCCAGAGGCGTTTCCATGTGGCGATGGGAAGTTCCTTGGCCTGACCATTTGTTGGAAATCCAAAGAAACAATACGATCTTGTATGGTTTTAGTGGTATAACCTGCCATGGAATGTGGCGGTAACCTGCTATTGAACATGATGGCTATAGTAGGCATAAGTGTGAAATGCCTATGCTGGCTTAGATTTATATCTTTACTTTCGAAATGATTTTTCCTACACTATGCACTAGTAATAATATCAAATGTTTCTTTTTAATGCTTATCAAGCATCTTTGGCTATCATAAGGAGAAATCTCCTCTGATTCTGCGTTTGCATTGTGTGTGTGTGTGGGAGGCCTTATGGTAATCTCATTTTTAAAAGCATTGCGAATCTATTTTAAAATTATCCTATTCTTTGTTTTAAAGATAAACTGTTTTGAGTTCTCACACCAGTCACATGACTGACTCGGAGTTTATTGTTTTCCTTCCTAAACTCTGGGTGCCCACCAATTTCCACACTGGCAGTCAAGAGTCAGGTTTATCAGGACATTCTGGAATTTAGGAGTTGCTGAAGGCAAGCTGGATGGCATGGCGTATTACTAGTATATAGTATTTCTTTTCCGTTGTTTGTTGTTGTTTGATAGTTGTACACTCTGATGATATAAAATAATGTAATGTAATGTAATAACTGATATAGTTCTTTATTTAAAGATTATTCATTTATCTATTATATGTTGTTCCGCTGCGATTGTGAGATTCTGATATTGTTATGCTGCTTTCTTTCTGTTCTATTATATCTTTTCTCTCTTCTTCTATCTTTTTCTTTTTTTTTAAACCCTAAGAATTCATATTTCCGTTCATCTTGAGTTAATCAATGGAGATTAGTGTCCATTCAAGGAGTACGGATTTGCGGGTCCTCACATCTGGTATCGGAGCATATGGTTAAGCGACAACCATGGGTCTGTTGGGTATTACTCATTAGAGATAGAGTCAGTAGTACTCTAGAATGAGTTTGAGTGTAATAATAGCTATGAGTGCGTATTTGTTAGTGAATATAAAATTGTTTTATATTGTGATGATTGGTTTGTTGAGTGGTATATGGATTCTGGTTAATACGAGTAATTAACATTGTTGATAGTTATCTCTAAACACTTGTACAGAACAATTCGACACGATATTGTTTTAAATTGGGTAAATGAAATAATTTTACCTTGATTATGTTTTATATATAAAGGGATAATTTTTTAGAATTATTAAAGTGTATACAAGCAGATTGTTTGGTTGTTGAAAATGTTAGAATATATATATATATATATATATATATATATATATATAAGTTAATTTAAAAGTTGTTTGAATAATCTAATTAAAAGAATAATTGTATAAGCAAATGGATTGAATTATAATTAAAATGATTTACAATTATGAAATAAACTTATATATAAGAAGTGAAACTATATGAATATATTTATGAATATGAGTTGTAAATAAAAACGAATTTGAATAAGTAATGAAATTTGACTTTGGTAAAGGTTAAATAAAATTTACTTTTGTGACGACCCGTAATTTTTGAGTATTTAAAATCGGAATATTTAATTGATTTTAAATATTCACTAGAGTAATTTTAACTTGAATTACGAATATCTCAATTTATTTGATAATTGAATTATTAAATCAAATAAGTGAAATTGGGTATATTATTGAGTCTGGAGTTTTAAGCCTGTAAAAAAAATATAATTTGAAGGCTTATAAATTTATATTGATAACATTGAATATAATAGAAGTGTTAAAATTGAATGTAGCACTGAATTGTTCAGTTTTGAAAATTTTATCGTTTTAAATTGAATTTAAAAATAGCCTTTCGAGGCGCAGTCTCGGAATTCGACGAAACAAGTTCTATTGGGTCCGTAATATTGAATTATTATCGGGTTTCAAATTTCGTAGTAATTGGAGTTGCTGTGTGAGCGTACGATTAGTTAACGCGTTGAAAATTTAATAAACTTTAGTTGATCAAATTAATATCATCGGTGCGTTCTTAAACACGCTTTTCTTTTTATATTCAGCTGAGATTCTTTCTCAACCAGCTGCCCTCCCTTCATATCGTTGTCTCCTCTCGTACATAACAACATCATCACGTCCCCTTTCAACAGACAACATTCCAGAGCATGCCATTCTCTTGTTTTCCACTATTTCTATAAACCCTTCCTTTCCTTCAGTTAAATAAAAAAAATTGAAATCGAAATCAATGGCCGATAGAAACATTCCTTCTTTCATTCTGTTCGATCGAGAAATCTAAAAAAAAAGGAGAAAAGGGGGCAACCGCTTAGAAATCAAATCAATTCAGCTCGAAGGGGAATCACGTGAATCGCGTATCGCGATCCAGGCCAAGTGACGAAGGGAAATCGAGAGGCGTGTGAATAGGAACTCGCGAGCGACAGGTCGCGACTACTGGCGACTTTGATGCGAGGCAGCGAAGTGGGTTGGGCAATCGGCTAGGGCGGCCGCTAGTTCGATTTTGGGGTCGCGATGGACGAACTGGCGGCAACTCGAAGTGCGAGCTTGAGTTCGAGCGCGAGAGGCCGGTCGCGAGCATAAGGATCGAGTTGATGTTGGCTTAGCTGAGGTATTTATCTTTATTGATTGATATCTGTATGTATATTCTCGTAAAAATATCTGTAGAAAAGAAATTCCCAATATGTGAAATATATATACAAGTATGAATAAATATACTGGTATGTGAGGTATAAATTACAACTCATTTAATTTCAATTTGCATTCCAGTTTAAAATATGATGCTGGATTTGAATTTAATTTCAGGAGTTTTAAAAATATAAATATAAACACAGAGAGAAAAAAAAAACCTTAACCTATATGGATTTCAGATTATTTTCAAAATAAAATAAATATATATTTGTTCAAGGTTTGGGAAGATACAGAGATTTTAAATATTGAGAAGTGTATATAAAATTTGATTTTTAACCTATATAGATTATTTTTATAAATATATAGTTCAAAAGAATAGATTTACCCATTTTAAATCTACTGATATATTTTTGAAACAATATTGTATGGAGATAACTTTATTTGATAAACTTAATTAAACTTTATTCTAGATACGAAGGATTATTTAAAATGAAAGATTATATTAAAACGAATTATTAGTTAGTAAATTTTTGGTTAACTAAATTCATCAAATTGAAAATTTAATTGCTAGTTAATTTAATTTGTTTATGGGATATCGTAGATGTTAATAAGTCATATTATGCAAGGTTAAAACTAAATCATTAGTTGATTGGATTTTATTAAAATGAAAATGAACAGTTGAGTAAATTTTTAGCCAATTAAATAATTTAATAAATTGTAAAATTATTATACAAGGTCAAGTACTGTGAAGAAATGGACCGGTCTGGAGAGGATTGCATAATTAAAATCAAAGGTGGGTTAGTCTCACTCAGTTTAAATTTAAATTTTAAAATGGTTAAATTTAAATAATTGTTTGAATGGTTGAATGAACTAATGTGATATAGTATGATATTTTGGAATTGGTATATTATATTGTGCTGACGTTTGTGGATGCAGGGAAAAACAGGTTGGAGGGATCCAACTGGATCTCTCAATATTTATTTAAATTTATTTAAAACCCCCTGTTGTGATTTATTTGATATCCTATGACGATCTTTATTGGAATGTTTAATGTCATGGTTAAATTGGATATCATTGGGTATGATGAATTACCGGAAATATATAAATTGGATTTGGTAAGATAATAAAAGCAGTGAAATTGTAAGTGAAATAATTATAGAAATTTGAATAAATTTTTAAATGAATTGGAAAAAAATATAGTGATTTTAAAATTCTACTAAATAGATCCTGGTATAGAATAGAAATTTGAATAAACGGGAAGTTAATGAACCGGGAATGACTGAAAATCAGGGGATATGCTTAGCTTCAAGCCTCATCAACCGGGAATGACTGAAAATCAGGGGATATGCAGCAAGGTTAGGTGGGTCATGCCCAAGCAGGACAAGATATTTCCCCTGTCTAGATGTCCCTTTATATATATTTCGGCTTAGTGGGTGGTTGGTCGCGCCAACCACAGGGTTTATCTTGTTCGGGACTGTTCAGTAAGGAATGGTTCCGGCCTTGTGTTGCAGGGGATGAAGGGAGTAATCCTCGGTACGGTGATCCAGGCCCCGTACTGTGACAGGTGGTACCCCAGTGCCTAGTCATTAGTTGGAAATCCATTCTCCCTTTGAGCCTTGTAGAGTTTTGTTTGTATTACCCACTTTTGTGGCTAGTAGCTGGAATTTAATGAATGTAACAATTTCGGCTACTTTATTAGTATTTGTATATAGACCCTATTATAATATCAGAGGATTTCTATAAAAATTGTTTTAGCTAGCGTAAGGTAAAAACCCGACATGTTTATTTGTGGCGTGGTCTTACGAGATGCTTTTGTTTTCAAAGGATTTTTGAACTTTAATAATCAATTGGATGTGATTTTCTCACGCTGGTATTCCAGACTGACTCGGGTGTTATTTAACTGTAATGCTCGGGTCAGACCGAGTATTATAGGATACAGGATTTGGTGTTATGGGCTCAGGAGACGAGCTGGATGACGATACGTACTCTCGTACTTATATATATATATTTCCGCTGTGTTGAGTTGTTATGTATCCATTGTATATTATTGATGTGAGCTGTGATTGATGTACTCTGATGATGTAATATATATAAACAGATATATTTGATTTTGAGTAAAGATATTTACTTATTATATTTTATTCCGCTGCGATGGTTAGATTCTGTTGTTGTTTTCTATTCTCTTCTTCTACCTCTTCTTCTTTAACCCAAATGGTTCGTATTTCTGTACAACTTGAGTTGATTTAGGTAGAATAGTGTTGATTCAAGGGGTACGGATTTGCGGGCTGTTACAACTTTAGAATTGGAATCTGAACTGGATTTATAAGTGGGAATTTAAGTTAAGTAAAATAAATTGAAATGGAATATAACTTAAGAGATGTTGAATGAAGTTGATTTTGGTATCGAAGTAAAATAATAAAGTTAAGTGATAAATGTGAACTTGAGTTATATAAATGAAATTCAACTTTTGTGGTTAAATGAATTAGCAATTGAATTAATTAATGGTTGAATGTTAATCAATTAAATGTAAATAATTGATATGAAATAATGAATGTAGGTGTTAATTCATTAAAATCTAATGTTATTGAAGAAAAAAGTTGAATAATTGAATGAAAATCAATTTAATTAAACCAATTGAAAGCAAAGGTGTTAAACCAAATTGAATGAAGATAAGCAAATGAATTTGGTTATGTTGAATATACATTGGTTGTTATTTGATTGTTAGTTGATTGTATATAAATTCATTAAGTGTTGATAAAATTGAATTAGCCAAATTGAGAGCTATGTAATTAAATTCAAATTTGGAAGTAAATAAATTTGAATAGAATTGAATTCAATTTGAATTGAAAGTGAACTAATGTGAATGTAAATTAGTGAATGTAAACTAACTGAAATCGAATGAATGAATGTTAGTAAAATTTAATGTAAACAAATCAAACATGCATAAATGGGAAACCAATTTGAATTGTGTAAAATGATTTTTGAATACGGTAATTGGATATTATGGCTAGTAGGATATAAAGGTGTATTAAAGGAAATAGAATTCAGATTTTGATTTTGAAGATAAAAAAATCTGAATTCCTCGATAAAAAGGTACGTATTTCAATTTCAGTATGAAATTTGGTGATTTTCTTGTCCAGCCACTTGGATTTTTGTTTTCTTTTGGGATTTGAGGGCCTGTGGTGCCATTTTGTAGTTGTACCGAGCTAGCCGCGCGAAGGAGACACTGGCGAAATTTTTCGAAAATTTAGGGTATTATAAATTTTTGAAAGTTTAAGATTTGAATTTAAATTTAAACTTGAATTTTGAAGTAAACAATGTTGTTTGGAACCTATAATTGATGTTGGAAATTTATTTGAATTGATAATGGATCTTTAATAAAAAAAAGATTTAGTAAGTTGATAAAACTATTGGATTGTGAAAAATAGTAGACGAGTTAAGGACCATTCTTCCTAACTTGTAATTTCGGGACGAAATTCTTTTAAGGGGAAGGTTACAGTAACGACCCAGAATTTTGAACAATTTAAATTGAAAATATTTAATTAATTTTAAATATTTGAATGATGGTTTGACTTGAATTTCAAATTATCAGAATGAATTTGGCGATTAAATTATAGAATTTAATCTATTGAAAGTTGAATAAAAAAAATTTTGAATGCTCAGTTTAAAGCTGATTAAAAATATTTCAAAGGCTTGTAAAATTTATATTGATAATACTGAAGACAATAGAAGCTTCAGAAGTGAATTTTAAAGTGATTTGATCAGTTTTGAAATTATATTGTTTGAATCGATATTTAAAAATAGTCTTCCGAGGCGCAGTCTCGGAATTCGACGAAACCAGTTCTATTGGGTCCGTAATATTGAATTATTATCTGATTTCCAATTTCGTATTAATCGGAGTTGTTATGCGAGCATACGACATATAAACATGTCAAAGAAAATTTAGATCGAACCAAATTGAATTTAGAAAGGAAAAAATATATATAATATAATAAGCACAACTGCTATATTCTTTTCTGCTATTTTCCTCTCCTTAAATCGTGCCTAAAATCACGTAGAATATCACGGCAGTAAATCGTGCAAAGCATGCTTCGTTCAATTTTAAATATCCCTCTTCAGATTCGAATGGGAAAAAAAATCGAAACAAATCTCAAACAAAATAAAAATGGCTTCATCTCTTCCCTCCATCCACGTCTTACTGCAGTCCTCCTTTCCAATTTGTTTTCGTTCAAAATTAAAATCAAAAATGGCCGCAGCCTTGTATAAAAAAAAATTTAAAAAAAAAGTGGAAATCGCGAACGACAACAAGGTAGGAGGAGTCGCGATCGGAGATGGGCGATGGACCTCGAGCGTGGCGACGCGAAGGGAAGCTGGAGAGCGACGCAGTCAATCGCGAACTCTAAATCGATGGCTTGTGGATACTGTTCTCGATCGAACGCATCAGCAGGTTCGTGAGACCGGAAGGTTTTCGGCTTCTCGACTTTGAGGGGACCTCGCGTGTGAATCAAGGCCGGCCCCTTGAAATAGACATTATACGCCGTTAGTAAGCGGAGGTTATTTATTAAAAGCATATACCGCGATAATTCCATCTGGATTGGAATTGGTATTATTTATGTTCTTGGAGTTGATTTTACAGCATTATATAGCGGATGAGACCCTATTGCGCAGCATAATAGCGGATAATATTTTATAAATCCCATATACCGTGATATTCCGTATTGGAACGGAATTGGTATTGTGCTAACGTCTGTGGATGCAGGGAAACAGGTTGGAGGGATCCAACTGGATTCCTCAACAATATTGATTTATTTACAGATATTGTGATATTTGTTGATTATCATATACTGATGTATGATGTCTTTGTTGTCGTGATTGACTATTTGGTGTTGTTGCATCATCGGATCCATTTTTGAAGTTTTAAGATAATGATTTTTGATTTTAAAAAGAATTTTAAAGTGATTTTTGAAAGTATACGTTTTATTAAATTTTGAATTGTTAAAATAAATAACCATTATAATTTTATTGTTATAAAAGTTATATTTTTGGAAAATAGTACTTAAGTATGATTTTGGAACTATATAGGTTTTAAATAACGTTTTGTAAATTATTAAAAGTATTGGTTTATTTAAATTGAGATTTTTGAACCATTATAAACGGTTTATATAAAAGATTTCTAAGATTAATATTTATAAATAAAAAATATAGGAATTATAAAACGAGTTTTTATAAGTGTTAAAATGAAGTATAAATGGATTTCACAAGTGAATAAAATTTATAGATTTATAAATTGTGAAATTATAAAATGAATAGATTTTTGTAAAATAAAAGATTTGTAAGAAATTAACTTATGAATTGGATTATGGCATTTTACTTGAGATTTTCGAATAAGTATAAATGGTTTATAGATGAGATTTATAAAATATATATTTTGTAAATCGAAATAATGGAATTATAAAAGAAGTTCTGTTAATACTAAAAATGAGGTTATAAATGGAATTTTATAAGTAGTAAGATTTTTAAATCTTGTAGATTGAAGTCCTTATAAAAATATAAATGGGGATTTATAAACATTGTTTTATAAATCCGAAACCGACTTATTTTGATAAGTTAATTTTTTAAGATTTTTAAAGGAGATATATTCACGATTTTGACGGTGGATAATCCTTTAAACAAATTGTGTAGAAAAATGTTGAATTTGGTTAACGAAGAATATTCGCGATTTTAGGACAGTGAATAATATATTAAAATGTTTTGGGGAAGTGATATTTTAAATAGAATTAAAACGATTTTAAGTTGTTTTAAAATGCATTAAGTGTCGAAACCATAGATTTCAACATTCATTGTTGAAATAGACGTTTCCGAGAAATAAAAGGAAATGGTATAGTATAACACTGTTGTTATAGTAAATGATTGTCGAAAGGAAATGTTTTTGTATAGTATTGGGATTTATATATCTATCTAAATTTCGAATCCCTATACTAGTGATTTTGGGTTGTCGTCATGATGTTTTACGCAACATTCGTTTTGGCCCAAACAAATGTGTTAAAGAGAATGATTTCTTAAAGAATGAAATATATACTTAATTTCGATTTATGTATATTGAATATTTTCCAAGTTTTGAAAACAAATGGATTTGTAAATTACTTATTATTAAATAAGTATGGAAATGTTTTCCAATATGAACTGAATATTTTGAGACTTTATCTTTTAAGGATAAATTGAAAATGAATATTAGAAATCGGTTTGGGAAATCGTATATTCATAGATATTTTGGAAATTTTAAATTCAGTGTGGAATTTATAAAAGAAAGGGGAATTTGTTTAAAAATAAACGTTGAGTTAATTTTTGAAGTGTGAAAATAAATTTACGGATTTGGAACGTAAATATAAAGTAAATCAGTAAGGATTTATTTAGTTGGTTTGAATGAACCATTTTGAAATGAAAATGAATAAAGATTTGTGAATATATCCCGTATAGGGAAATGATTTGAAATTTATTTTCAAAAAGTGGTAAAGGTGAAAAGTGATTTGAAAAATTATTTTCAAATGGTTGAAGTGTGGAAATTATATACCTTGTAAAGATATTTTTGGAAAATAAATAATTTGGGAAATTATTTGAAATCTGGTGATGTTGAGCATGCCTATTGATAGTTAAATAACCGACTATCAATATTTACCTTTAAATAGGTATTTGTTGTGATTTGCTTGAATTTGAATGCCACGTTTATTTTTGAATAAGCGCTCACTATTCGGGTTAGCCGAGAAAGGACCTTGGGGTCGTATAACCCATTCCGAATATGTGATACGTCGTTATGAATTGCATTTGATGACCGGTATTGAAGACCGGATATTTGTGAAAATGGAAGGATTACCGTCGAATGTTTCTACGTCGGCTGATTTTCGATATAGAAATTTATTACCCTTTGTGATGGGAAGTCCGGTCGTGATTACTGAATATCAGGATTGCAAGGACTTCTTTGTAAGTGCCTTCGGTTCCGTTCGATCCTGGAATGGACTTGTATGGATGTGTGTCTGACATTACAATTTGAGATGTAAAGCTGGTTTCTATCAAATATGTTTCCGTTGGTGGCGGAGAATTTATTCTCTTAGCTTAACACCCTTAGAGGTTATGTAGTTGATGGTTACTAGTGATACATTCCCAAATTGGTAACGTGGCATACGAAGTGCTGTTGAGCATTTGATGATCAAAGCACAGCTTTTATATAAAGCATGGCTTTGTGGACAAGACTTCGTCGGACCTCACACCCCGGAAATGGTCAAAACAGGAAGGATGCAGCAAGGTTATTAGGGGGTAGCGCCCCTTTAGTGTATGTCATTCCTTCTGGATAGAGGTGGTATCATGGTATGGAGCCCAGATATATAACCTATGTTGTTACGGCAAATTTATTGCTTTGTGGTTGTTGGAATCGAGGATCCTCGGATATAGATCGGTTATGATCGGGGAATGACATATTCGTGTCAGTAGTTACCTAGTTTGAAAGGTAACCGGCCTTGTGTTGGCAGAGATCCGGTTAGGTTCTCGGGTCGTCTTTCCAGAGGCGTACCCATGTGGCAATGGGAAGTTCCTTGGCCTGACCATTTGTTGGAAATCCAAAGAAACAATATGATCTTGTATGGTTTTAGTTGTAGAACCTATTATTCACTTATGGTGGTCACCACTGTTTGGATGGTAGCTATAGTAGGCATAAGTGCGGAATGCCTATGCTGGCTAAGATTTATATCTTTAATTTGGAAATGATTTTTCCTACACTATGCACTAGTAATAATATCAAATGTTTCTTTTTAATGCGTATCAAGCATCTTTGACTATCATAAGGAGAAATCTCCTCCGATTCTGCATTTGCTTTGTGTGTGTGTGCGGGAGGCCTTATGGTAGTCTCATTTTCTAAAAAAGCATTGCGAATCTATTTTAAAATTATCCTTTACTTTGTTTTTAAAAAAAATAAATTGTTTTAGTTCTCACACCAGTCCCATGACAGACTCGGAGTTTATTGTTTTCCTTCCTAAACTCTGGGTGCCCACCAATTTCCATACGGGCAGTCTAGAGCTAGGTTATCAGGATATTCTAGAATTCAGGAGTTGCTAGAGGCAAGCTGGATGGCATGGCGTATTACTAGTATATAGTATTTCTTTTTCGCTGTTTGTTGTTGTTTGTTGTTGTACACTCTGATGATGTAATGTAATTTAATATGATGTAATGTAATAACTGATATAGTTCTTTGTTTAAAGATTATTCATTTACCTATTATATGTTGTTCCGCTGCGATTGTGAGATTCTGATATTGTTCTATTGTTTTCTTTATCTTTCTCTCTTCTTCTACCTTTTCTTCTTCTTTAACCATAATGGTACAGTTTTCCAGCATTCGATTGCTCGACAGTTGATACAGTGGACGTATTGATGTCGGTTTTCAAGCGTCGAAAAGTCGAAAACGTTACATTTGGTATCAAAGCATAT